>CM053627.1:14381771-14397508 GCA_028646595.1 Phalanger gymnotis | reverse complement strand
CCTGCTTCCCTCTGCCACTTTGTGGGTTCTGCAGCTCTAAAATTGGTTCAGAGCCATTGTTTTATAGGTTTTTGGAGGAACTTGGTGGGGAGCTCACGCCAGTCACTGCTTCCCGGCCGCCATCTTGGCTCCGCCCCCCCTTCCTCTCAATTCTTACAGCATATTTTGGTGCCAGTCCCACCCTATATCCTACATATGTGCCTTCCACAAGTGATTCCATTCAGGGATCTTTGCCAGACACTGAAGATATGACAACAAAGATGAGGTCATCTCTGCATTCAAGGTTTTGCATTTCTATGAATCAATCAATCAAAATTGCATTTCCGCTGAAGGATATATGTCCCTCAGCAAATTCATAGTAAGCTGAGGGGGAATAGAGCAGTGGTGACTAAGGAAAGGGAGGCATTCAGAAAAGGTGTTGGGGACACTTGATCTGCCCATCCCTCTCCTCCATTTTGTGGCTAAACTCCCTCCCAGTCCATGTTCTACTCAGCAGTTAATTGAATTTTCCTAAAACACAGATCTGACCCTATCCAACAAATTCCAGTGACTCCCAATCACTTTCAGAAGCAAATATAAAAATCCTCTGGAATTCAAAGCCCTTCATAACTTAACCCCTTTTTCCTTTTTCAGTCTTCTTAGACCTTACTCTCCGCCACATACACTGTGATCCAGTGCCACCGGCTGCCATGTTGTTCCTTGGACAAGACACTCACCTCCGGGCTCCCAGCATTTTCACTGGCAATCTCAATATGCTTGGAACTCTTTCTCTCCTCATCTCCACTTCTTGGATTCCCTGACTCCTTTAAGCCCCAGCTAAAACCCCACTTTCTACAAGAAGCTTTTCTTGATGTCCATAATGCTAGTGTCTTCCCTGATTGCCTTCAATTCACCCTGGATATATCATGTGATTGTTTTTAATTTGTCTCCCCCATTAGACTGTGAACTTGAGAGCGGAGACTGTCTTTTGCCTTTCTTTGTATCCCAAGCACTCAGCACAGTACCTGGTATACAGTAGGCATTTGACAATTATTTACGGATCGATTGATTTGACCCGAGCTGAGCCCCAAGGGAAGCTAAAGATTCCCAAAGGACCTCCAAAAGGGAGTCACTGAAAGCATGTGCAAAGATGGGATGCCAATGTCCCGTAGTAAGCCAGTGCTCCAGTCTGGCTGAAAGGGAGGGTTAATCAGTCCTATATGATCAACAGGCGTTTATTAAGCACCTCTTGGTGCCAGGCATGGTGCTAGGTACTGAGGATTCAAAGACCAAAAACAAGACCATTCTTGGCCTCCGGAAGCCTACGTTCTAAAAGTAACGAGGAAAAGGGCAGAAAGGCAGGCTGGGGTCAGATGTTGTCGAGTTTTGGGTGCTAGGCTAAGGCATCTCTATTCTACCCAGAGATAGTATGTTATTTATTATTATTATTGGATAATTAATAATCATGTTATTATTACACTTAATAATCTTATTATTATATATTTAATAATAATAATAATGATGATGATTAGCATTTAAATAGTGCTTCAAGGCTTGCATAGCACTATAAATATAATTTTATTCGATCTTCACAGCTACCCTGTGAGGTTGTTGTTAAGTCGTTTTTCATTGATGTCCCACTCTTCATGACCCCATTTGGGGTTTTCTTGGCCAAAATACTAGAGTGGTTCACCATGTCCTTCTCTAGCTCATTTTACAGATGAAGAGCTGAGGCAAACAGGGTGAAGGGACTTGCCCAGGGTCATCCAGCTAGTAAGTGTCTGAGGCCGGATTTGTACTCAGACCTTCCTGATCCAGGCCCTGTTCTCTGTGTACTGTGGTGCCACCTACCTACCCCATGTGAGTAGGTGTTATTATTATCCAAAGAGACTGAAGCTTAAGGAAGTTAAAATGACTTCCCTGTAGTCACACAAGTAACCTGGGGCAGGATTTAAACCCAAGTCATTCTGATTCCAAATCCAAGACTCTATCCACTGACCGCCTAATGACTAAGTCTGTAGAGGAGCCCATAGTTCAGACGGGGGCTGGCCCCATTTGCCTCTGAGTTCGGAGATTCTGCCAAGTTCATAAGAGAGGGGTAAAGCACAATGCCCTGGGAGGTCAGAAGGGGAAAGACTGGTCTTGCCCATTTGGTAAGAGCAGAGGGATGGAGATTAAGAAGGCTTCCTGGAGAAGCGAGCACTTCAAAGGACTTCAGAGAGAGAGAAAATTCAGGAGACCAGGAGGGAGGGCCTTCCCTTCAGGGACCCGATGAATGACTGGCCCCAAGAGTACAATGAAAGGAATTCTATAGACAGAGCCTGGACCTCAGCTGGCCTGGAGGGGGATCATGGGAAGCAGGCTAGTTGCAGATTTGTGCCATTAAAAAGCAAGCTTTGAAGTGTCTAAGCTTTTCCATCTGATAAGTTCACACTTCTGAGAAGGCCCAGGACCACAATGAGTGCTCTTAAGCCATAGCCTGCTAATTGGTGACCTGAAGGAGAGAATGAAATCCCCAAAGATGCCCCTAACTTCCCAGGGGACATTGGTCCATGCCTTGGGGAAATCCATCTGAGTTGTTGAGCTATAAAAGATGTCAGCTCCCCTGCAGTCTAATGGGCTCAGAAAGTGCCTTCTCTGGAACTGAGAAGCTCACTGTTCTACCTGTGGAAGGGGCTTCAGAAGCTGTCCAATCCAGCCCTGACATTTACAGAAGGAAACCAAGGCCCATGGAGGCACACTAGATCAGAGCTCTAAAGCTAAAAGGGATCTGGAGGCCCCTGGTCTAACTCCCTCATTTTTTAGGTGAGGGAAGTGAAGTCACTTGCCAGTGGTAACACTATTGATAAGTGTCAGAGGCAGGATTTGAATGGGGGATCTTTGCCTCCAGAACCAGCATCCTTTCCACTGTTCCTCACTGCCTCCCCTTTCATTCAGTGGTGGTGACCATTATCATTGTCCTCACTATTCTGGAGGGACCAAGAACTTTCTCATTGCTCAGAAATTACCCTCTATAAATGTAGCTCAGCAACTCATCATCATAGAGCCATCTGGGTACTGCCAAGTTAGGTGACTTGCCTAGGGTCACAAAAGCTGCCTCTATCAAAGGTGGGGCTTGAACCCAGGTGATCTCAACTCCCAAGCTAGCTCTACCCACTATTTTCAGGCACTCGGGATACAAAGAAAAAAAGAAACAGTCCCTGCCCTCAAGGAGCTTCCATTCTCTCAGAGAATCCGTGGGATCTTGGATCAGTGTCTTCAGCCCTTATTCAGTTTCTTCCTCCAGAAAACAAAGCCACCTTGAATAGAAAACCTTTGGAGTCTCTTCCCAGCTCTAAAATACTGTGGTCCTACTCTGCTAATCCAAAGAAGGAAACTTTTCTGGAGTGTAAACGAGTGAATGAATGAAAGCCATTGGGCATCTTTTGTCAGGGAGGCAGCAAGACACATTAGAAAGTCTGAGGACAGAGTTTGAAGCCTCAGACTGAGAGTCTGAGGACCTGAGTTTGAAGCCTGGCTCCATCTCTTACCTCCTGGGTGTATACTGTGTATACTGTGCCAAGCTGTGCTGAGCCCTGTAGATAAAAACAGAAAATCAAGACCATTTTTCCTGTTAAGGAGCTGACATTCTAATTGGGAAAGACATTATGTATCAGAGAGTTCAACTGCAGGGTGGATGGAAAGGGGTCCTTTAGGGTGAAGAGCAGACCAAATGCAAGATCCAGGGGTCTTTACAGGGTAGATGGCTATGCCCAGGGGTTTGAAGGGCACAGCTTCTGGGCAGTTGGCATGGCCCAAATGTCCTCCATCTTCCTGATTCCTTGTTTATCAGTGAGGTGTAAGTAACCATGTTTCTCCTGCCTCCTATTGTGAGGAGAGAAACCCCTCTGGGTGGGGTGTGGCTAGAAAGGCTTCCTCAAATCTCATCCTCAGGTCCAGGGCACCAAAGGACAATCCATAGGTCTCAGTCTCTGCACCTTCAAAACGAAATGGTCAGATTAGATAAGCCAAGCTCTGCATCCAAGATCCCATAGGGAGATGCTCTATTTTCTTTTCTAAGTCCTTGTTACAAGAGATGGCTTGCTGGCAAGGGGAGAGAGGGCGGAACGAGTCTGGAAATAAAATTCATGCCAAAACAATAGGTATCAATTGAAATAAAACTTTTAAAAAAGAAGCAAATGAGATACAAAGAAAGAAGCAGAGAAGTCACTGTGTAACTCTAATTCACTTTTTCCTTCCTCTTAGACAGGGAAGAGAGAAGATTCTGGGTCCCTAGTGGAGTTGTTGCAGAGTTCTTCCATGGAATTTACCTTGACATTGGCTAGCAAGATGGTACCCAAGGAGTAGCAAGAGAAGACAAGAGAGTACCTCTCTTCTGGTGGTGGGCTAAGAGATGCCCCTTGCAGCTGAGATCAAGGAGAGGTAATGGAAATAACAATACCTAGAACATAGCGATCACTGCATCAGAGCAATGAACGCTGGTGAGGCTTAAGATCGAAGGAACAATTTGAGGCCAGGTGCTCCGTCCCCCTCCATTCCAGCAGTGGTCACTTGGATTCTTCAAGGATTTACCTGAAAGATGAGTGATGGGTTGTGGATCTCCCTCAGTCCCAAGGAATTTAATCAACTCCAGAAATACTCAGAATGTGAGTATCCTGATTACGTTACATGGGGATAGAGGTATCTCTCGTTTGGGGAAGGCTGTCATTGGGGATAGAGGTATCTCTTGTTTGGGTAAGGCTGTCATTGGGGTTAGAGGTATCTCTTGTTTGTGGCTGTCATTGGGAATAGAAGTATCTCTTGTTTGGGGCTGTCATTGGGGACAGAGGTATCTCTTGTCTGGGGAAGGCTGTCACTGGAAAATTGAACAGTAGAGAGAGACACAAGTGGTGGACGGGATAGAGGGCTAACCTTGGAGTCAATAAGTTCTTGGATTGAGTCCTGTCTCTAACACGTAATCATCGTAATCATTGGATGACCATGGACAAATCATGACTTATGGTCCCCAAGAAATTCACAAGGACAGTGAGTTACAGAGGAGATGCCTTATCACTGGTGTGACCCCTTCCAGAGCAAAAGGCAGATTTCAACTTGATGCAGAAGGAAAAAACCTGCTCACAATCAGACCGCTCCAGGAGTGGAAGAGATTCCAGAGAAAGTAGGATGATAGATATGGAGCTGGAAGGGACCTTAGAGAATATTTCATCCAACCCCCACCCCTGATTATTTTACCTAAAAGGCAACTGAGTGTTCTTTCTCCACTGTGCCACCTCTAATGATGGATTCCCTCCTTGAGCCAAAGCTGAATAGGGGTCAGATGCCTGTCAGAGCTGATGTGGAGAGCTTCCTCCTTTAGATCCATACTCTGATGGGGATTCAGGATTCTGAAGTGGCCTTAGCACAAGAAATTTCTATGTATTAACAAAACAAAATAAAACAACATTTTAAAATAGGTTCTTCCTTTCTGTTCAATTGTCCATTCCTTTTGGGTAACATTTTTATTTTAATGTCATGGGCACAGAGAGATCCTGGGCCAGAGGTCTCTTCATGTAAATCCAGTTATCAAAATATTCTTTTAAAAGTTCACTGATTTCAGATTAAGTACCCCTATCCTAGTGGGACCAGGAGTTATTATGGTTGGATCCAATCGATCAACAAATAAGCATTTATTAAATACCCACTCTGTGGCAGGCATTGTGCCAAGCACGGGGAAGTTGAAGACCAAATGAACCCAGCCTTGTTTTCAGAGAACTCTTGGTTCTTTTAATACATATTTATTAAACACCTACTATCTACTAGACACTGTGCTAAGTGCTGGGGATTCAAATGCAAAAGTAATACAGTCCCCATTTATGTATCCACCTATTCTGGCTTGTTATCTGAGGGAACTGGCATGCTATCTATCTTGAGAAGCTGGCATTCTTTTGGAAGAAATAGCATTTGCATGTATAGATATCTACAGAATTTCTACAAAGGAAATCTTGGAGTAGGGGTGCTAACAACCAAAAGGCTCCAAGAACTGGGGCTCCTGCTCCCCTTTTCTCATTAACAGTTTCCCCAAATCAATGGGTTTTTGTCTCCCTAGATTCTACCAAGAAGTTAAAAGATGTCTTGGAAGAGTTTTACGGGACTGAGCAGGAAGAAAAGTACGACCCTGAACTGGTAAGAAGCTTTCAATTGAATTTTTAAATAAAACTTTTTTTAAGACCAGATTTCATTAATGATTTCATTAATGTAGGGAACTCTCAGAGAAGAAGCTCCATCCACCAATACAGGTCACAGATCAGCATACCTTATAGACTTGGACAATCCTTTAGAACACTTAAGAGGTTGAGTGATTTCATTCCCATCTCCTCCTGTGCTCATGTAGCTCCAAGGAAGGCAGGTATCTGTGGTTCTAGGGGGCAGGTATCTGTGGTTCTGGGAGCAGTAAATACTTGGAGAATCAGGAGGTGGTCTCAAGGTTTGTGTATATTGTCTGGTGGTTCAGCAGATGGTTTTCTGAGTGGGGCACATGAAAGCTGGAAGGAAAGGCAGTAATTGCCAGGGCTGTACCTTCCTCTCAGGGCTTTAGGGGTACCCTGAGTGATTTGGGTTATCTGTTCTCTAATGCCATTGGCTTTGTTCTCCCTCCCATTGGCAGCTACCAGTGTGATTAGCACCCCAGTTCCATTTAGCTACTAATATGAATTTCCTTTAAATGCATAGCAAGAACAAAAGTACAAACCTTTGCCCCCAACATTTCGAGCTCATACTCCCTCTATCTCATCACAATCTCTAGTAAAAATGGACTTGCTCTTTGCTGACTTATTACGTAGTGTTGGTTCCATACAGCTCAGTCCAAATTCAGCCTCTCTTCCAGGGGTATCCCTGTCTTAGCTATCACACACAAAGGCATTCCTTGTTCCTCAGAGTATCATTGTTGGGCTGGCCACAAGGCCTTCCAGAATCCCAGAGCCTTGGATCTCTTGACCTGTTTAAACTCATAAGGTCAGAGTCTATGGATTTATCTCTTTAACCTAAAACGAAAGGGCAAACATCAAGACAAAAGAGGGGAGGCCCATCTCCACAGGGAGGAACACGTGTTGGTCTCAAAAGGGAGATCACCCAAGGCCTGTCCCCTTACAGAATCATCTCTCATTAGATACCATCAGCCAAGGAGTCAAATCAAGAGAAAGCAGCCAAATAGAATCAATGGTTGAGGTTCTGGTCCCTGGCTTTTTGAAGGCCATGACCCCCCAACCCCAGCCCCACCACCCTAGTTCTAGTTACACTACCAATTGAAAAGGTTTCTCCTTATCACTCAGTAAGCAGACCAGAACCAGTTACAGAGTGATTACACATGCGCAAGCATCTTCAAGACATCTCTTTTCCATCATCATCACTACTCTCCTGGAAGAAGAGTCTCCAGCCTCTGCACCTGGGGTGAAATCCTCAGAGGCATTCTATGCTCAGACCACTCCCTGTTACACTTAGATCAAGCCTCAATCTGCCCCTCAGCAACTTTGATCCATGGCCCAGAGCAAGGGTGGGAAACCTACAGCCTGGAGGTCACATGTGGCCCTCTAGGTCCTCAAGGACCTTAGGTCCTTTGTCAAAGGGTCACACTTTAGGACCTCGAAGGCCACATGTGGCCTTCAGGCTGCAGGTCCCCCACCCCTGACCTAGAGTACAGGGATGTGACCTTCAATCTAGGGAGATATTCTAAACCTGTACTTCATTTTACAGATGAGGAAGATTAAGGCAAACAGGGTAAAGTGATTTGCCCAGGGTCACATAACTAGGAAGAGTTTGAAGCTGGATTTGAACTCAGGAAGATGAGTCTTCCTGATTCCAAGCCCAGGACTCTATCTATCACACCACCCAACTGTTCCAGAGATTACAGATATGAGCCTAAACTAGGTATTCTTCAGCACATGTGTGTATGGATCCCTTTGTCAGTCTGGTGAACCCTATAGAACCCTCTCAGAATTATGTTAAATTCATAAAATAAAATATATCAGATTACAAAGAAAACCAATTTTATTGAAATGTAGTAACTGTTAAGAAGTTCATAGACTCCAAATTAAAAACCCCAGGCAAAGAGACCTATTTGGTTCATTAGGGAGCTGGTCAAGAAATCCATTTAAAGCAGTATGTTCAAGAGAAAAGCAGAGGGAATAACTGAGAATGAATCTCCAAAGTGACATGATCCTGTGAGAGCAGGTTTGGAAAATCGAAGACTAATGTGTACTGAGACCTACACCAAGCTCCAAAAAGCTTTTCCAAAGCGCCTTCTGGGCAAATGGAAGATGAAGAAAGGGATGGAGCTTCTGCTGGGAGTGGATGGAAAGGCAGCAAAAAGGCAGAGGAGAAGCTTTGCTTCTGTTTCCTTCGCCAAGATACAGAAAGTTATATCCAGGGAGACTTCAAAAAGAAGAGGAAAGTAAACACCAAGCTAGCTATGCTCCAGGAGTTGTCTCCTTGCCCAGATGACAGAAATCTCAGCTGGATGAAACGTTAACTTTTGTATGTAACCGGGGAGCCACCATCAGGGGTTTCATAGAATCATGGTGGATAAGTGAGAGGTGTCAGTGGGCTGGAAGGGCGAGAATATTGCTCCTATCTTCCAAAAGAGAAGAAGGTGAATTTCTTCAACTAGATGCTGATGCTCTTGGCTTCAATTCTTGATAAAATTCTGTGTCTTGAAAGGGCTTAGAAATGAAGACAGTGATTGTGGATATTCAGCATGGGTCCTCTAAGACTGAGTCATCACAGACACCCTGTCAGCCATCAAATTTATAGTCACAGCATCTCTCAGGTGCCTCCCCTTCTCTCTATATACATGTCCCTATCACCTCTATCTTGGACTATTTTTTGGTGGCTTAATTCTGTCTTCTGTTTATTTCCATTTCTGGCTGTATTTCAATGGTTGTATTGGTATTCAGATTTAGTGGGAAAGCAGCCAAACTGCCTGGTACATTTTTTTAAAAAATAATATTTTATTTTTTCCCCAGTGTCATGTAAAGGTGATTTTCAAAATTCATTTTTACACTTAATAGTATTTTTCAATTATATGTAAACATAGTTTTCAACATTCATTTTTGTAAGCTTTTGAATTCCAAATTTCTTTCCCTCCCTCCTTTTCCTCCCCCAAGGACAGCAAGAAATCTGATATAGGTTATACGTGTACAATCATGTTAAACATATTTCCACATTAGTCATGTTGTGAAAGAAGGATCAGAACAAAAAGGAGAAACCATGGCAAAGAGAAAACAAAAAACAAAAAATGCAAAAATAGTCTGCTTCAATCTGCATTTTGGACTCCACGGTTCTTTCTTTGGATGTAGATAACATTTTCCATCACAAGTTTTTTGGAATTATCTTGGATCATTGTATTGCTAAGAAGAGCTAAGTCTATCAAAGTTGGTCATTGCACAATGTTGCCATTACTGTATACAGTGTTCTGCAAGTTTGCTCTCATCACTCAGGATCAGTTCATGTAAGTCTTTCCAGGTTTTTCTGAAATCTGCCTGCTCATCATTTCTTATAGCACAACGGTATTCCTTTATATTCATTTACTACAACTTGTTCAGCCATTCCCCAATTGATGGGCATCCCCTCAATTTCTAATTCTTGGGTACCACAAAAAGAGCTGCTATAAATACTTTTGTACATGTGGGTCCTTTTCCCTTTTTTATGTTCTCTTTGGGATACAGACCTAGGAGTAGTATTTCTGGATCAAAGGATATGCAGTTTTATGGGCCTTTGGGCACAGTTCCAATTGTTCTCCAAAATGGTTGGATCGGTTCACAACCCCATCAACAATGCATTAGTTTTCCAGTTTTCCCACATCATCTTCAACATTTATCATTTTCCTTTTTTTGTCATATTAGCCAGTCTGTTACATGGAATGTTAAGCCTCAGAGTTGTTTTAACTTGCATTTCTCTAATTAATAGTGATTTATTTTTTCATATGACTATTGATAGCTTTAATTTCTTCATCTTAAAACTGCCTGTTCATATCCTTTGACAACAAAATTCATTTTTTAAAAATTTTGAATTCCAAATTATCTTTCTCCCTCTTGACCTGCACTCTTTCTGAAAGAGTAAGCAATTTGATGTAGGTTATACATGTTCAATCATGCAAATCATATTACCATATTAGTTATGTTGTGAAAGAAGACCCAAAAGGAAAAAACATGAAAAAAATACAAAAAAATGGAAAACAGTATGTTTTAGTCTGCATTCAGATACCATCAGTTCTTTCTCTGGAGGTGGATAGCATTTTTCATCAGGAGTCCTTTTGAATTGACATGGATCATTGTATTGCTGAGAATAGCTAAGTCATTCACAACTGATCATTGTACAATAATGCTGTTATTAAGCATAATGTTCTCCTGGTTCTGCTTACTTCACTTTGCATCAGTTCATATAACTCTTTGCAAGTTTTTCTGAAATCTGCCTGTTCATCATTTCTTATAGCACAGTAATATGCCGTTACAAACATATACTACAATTTGTTCAGCTATTCACTAGCTCATGGGCATCTTCTCAATTTCCAATTCTTTGTCACTGCAAAAAGAGGTGCTATAAATATTTTTGTACAAATAGATCATTTTACCCCCTTTTTTGCTCTCTTTAAAATACAGACCTTGTAATGGTATTGCTGGATCAAAAGGTATGCACAGTATTATAGCCCTTTGAGCACAGTTCCAAATTGCTTTCCAGAATGGTTGGCCGAGTTCACAAGTCCACCATAGTACCTTAGTGTCCCAATTTTCCCATATTTATTATTTTCCTTTTCTGTCATATTAGACAATTTGATAGGTATGAGATAGTACCTCAGAGTTGCTTTAATCTGTAATTCTCTAGTCAATAGTGATCTGAGCATTTTATATGACTAGAGTTAGCTTTGATTTCTTCATCTGAAAACTGCCTATTCATGTGCTTTGACCACTTATCAATTGGAGAATGACTTGTATGCTTACAAATTTGAATCAGTTCTCTATTTATTTGAGAAATGAGGCCTTTATCAGAGACACATGCTGTAAAAATTGGTTCCCAGCTTTCAGCTTTCCTTCTAATCTTGGTTGCATTGGTTTTGTTTATGCAAAACCTTTTTAATTTAATATAATCAAAATTGTCTATTTTACATCTAGTAATGCTCTCTGTCTCTTGTTTGGTCATAAACTCTTCCCTTCTCCATAGATCTGACAGGTAAACTATTCCTTGCTTTTTAAAATTTGCTTATGGAACCACCCTAAAATTTAGACATAAATGTCTAAATTGTGTACCCATTTTGACCATATCTTGGTATAGAGTGTAAGATATTGGTCTATACATAGTTTCTGTTAAATTGTTTTCCAGTTTTCCCAGCAGGTTTTGGCAAATAGTTCTTGTCCCAAAAGCTGGGGTCTTTGGGTTTATTAAACACTAGATTACTGTGGTCATTCACTACTAAGTCTTATGTACTTAATCTGTTCCACTGTTCCACTGCTATATTTCTTAGCCAGTACCAGATAGTTTTGATGATTACTACTTTACAATGCAGCTTGAGATCTGGAAGTGGTGCCACCTTCCTTCATATTTGTTTTCATTAATCTCCTTGATATTCTTAACTTTTTGTTCTTCCAGATTAATTTTGTTATGAGTTTTTTTCTAGCTCTACAAAATAATTTTTGGTAATTTGATTGGAATGGCACTGAATAAGTAAATTAATTTAGGTAGAATCGTCATCTTTATTATATTGGCTTAGACTACCCATAAGTAATTCAGACTTTTCCAATTGTTTAGATCTGACTTTATTTGTGTGAAAAGTGTTTTGTAATTGTGTTTGAATAGTTCCAGGGTTTGTCTTGGCACATAGACTCCTAAGTATTTTATGTTGTCTACAGTTATTTTAAAACAACTTCTCTTTCTCTCTCTAGCTGCTAAGTATTATATGATAATATATAGAAGTGCTGATGATTTATGCAGGTTTATTTTATATCCTGCAACTTTGATAAAGTCATTAATTATTTCAATGAGTTTTTTATTTGGTTCTCTAGGATTCTCCAAGTACACCATCATATCATCTGCAAAGAGCGATAATTTTGTTTCCTCGCTGCCTATTCTAATTCTTTCATTTTTTTCTTATCTTATTGCTATAGCTAACATTTCTAGGACACTATTGAATAACAGTGGTGATACTGGGCATCCTTACTTCACTCTGATCTTACTGGGAAGGGTTTTAGTTTTTCCCCATTACAGATAATGCTTGCTGATGGTTTTAGGTAGATACTACTTATCCTTTTAAGAAAAGCTCCATTTGTTCCTATCTTCTCTGCTGTTTTTAGTAGGAATGGGTGTTGTATTTTATGAAAAGCTTTTTCTGCATCTATTGAGATAATCATATGATTTCTGGTGGTTTTGTTATTTATATGATCAATTATGCTGATAGTTTTCCTAATACTGAACCAACCCTGCATTCCTACTATAAATCCCACCTAGTCATAATATATGATCCTTGTGAGATATTGCTGTAATCTCCTTGCTAGTATTTTATTTATAATTTTTGTATCAATATTCATTAGGGAAATTGGTCTATATTTTTTTCCCTCTGTTTTGACTCTTCCTGGTGTCTTGGTACTGCCTTCGTGTCATAAAAGGAATTTGATAGGATTCCTTCACCTATTTTCCCAAATAGTTTATATAGTATCAGAATTAATTATTCTTCAAATGTTTGGTAGAATACACTTGTGAACCTATTTGGCCCTGGGGAATTTTTCTTAGTGATTTTATTGGTGGCTTGTTCAGTTTTTTTCTAAGATTAGGTTATTTTAAGTATTCTATTTCCTCTTCCGTTAATCTGGGTAATTTTTTTAACTACTCATCCATTTCACTTAGGTTGTCAGATTTATTGGCATACAATTGAGCAAAATAGCTCCTAATAATTGCTTTTATTTCCTCTTCGTTGGTGGTAAAGTAACCCTTTTTATTTTTGATACTGGTAATTTGGTTTTCTTCTTTTTAAAAAAAAATCAAATTATCAATGATTTATCTATTTTGTTTTTTCATAAAACCAACTCTTAGTTTTATTTATTAACTCAATGATTTTCTTACTTTTAATTTCATTAATGTCTCCTTCGATTTTTCAGGATTTCCAATTTGTCTTTAATTGGGGATTTTTAACTTGTTCTTTTTCTAGCTGAACAATCAATTCATTGATCTGCTCTTTTCTCTATTTTTTTTGTATAAGCATTTAGAGATAGAAAATTTCTCCTAACTACTGCTTTGGCTATATCCCATAAATTTGGGTATGTTGTCTCATTGTTATCATTTTCTTTGATAAAATTATTGATTGATTCTATGAATTGTTCTTTGACCCACTCATTCTTTAGGATTAAATTATTTAGTTTCCAATTAATTTTTCATCTATCTTTCCATGGCCCTTTATTAAATGTAATTTTTGTTACATCATGATCCAAAGTGGATGCATTTAATATTTCTGCCTTTCGGTATTTGATTGTGAGGATTTTTATGACCTAACACATGCTCAGTTTTTGTGTAGGTGTTATATACTGCTGAGGAAAAGGTATATTCCTTTTATCCCCATTCAATTTTCTGCAAAGGTCTATCACAGCTAATTTTTCTAAAATTCTATTCACCTCTTTAACTTTATTTTTTATTTCGTGTCTAGATTTATCTAGTTCTAAGAGGGGAAAGTTTAGGTCCCCCACTACTATAGTTTTACTGTCAACTTCCTTCTGTAAGTCATTTACCTTCTCCTTTAGAAATCTGGATGCAATACCAGTGGGTGTGTATATGTGTAATGTTGGTATTGCTTTATTGTCTATGGTACCTTTTAGCAAGATGTAGTTTCCTTGCTTATGTCTTTTAATTAGATCTATTTTTGTTGTTGCTTTGTCTGGGATTATGATTGCTACCCCCTGCTTTTTTTTTTTACTTCAATTGAATTCTGCTTCAGCCTTTTGGCTATACTCTCTGATTCAAATGTTTTTGTTATAAATAACATATTGTAGAATTCTGTTTTTTTTTAATCCACTCTGCTATCTACTTCTGTTTTATGGGTAAGTTTATCCCTTTTACATTCACAGTTAATGATTACTAACTGTGTTTTTCCCTCCATCGTATTTTCCCCCTGTTTATATTTTTCTCTCTCTCTTCTTTCACCCTCTCCCTCCTCACCAGTGTTTTGCTTCTGACCACTGCTTCCCTCAATCTTCCCTCCCTTCTATCAGGCCCCTTTCTTTTCTTGTCCAACTCACCTCCTAATTCCCTATAGGGTAAGATAGATTTCTATACCTGACTGAATGTGGGTGTTAGTCCCTCTTTGAGAAAATTCTGATGAGAGTAGGGTTCAAGTGATGCTCACCCCTCTCCTTTCTCTCTCTCTCCTGTAATAGGTCTTTCATGCCTTTTCATGTGAGATAATTTACTCTATTCTACCTCTCCCTTACATGTTCTCCCAGTGCTCACCCTTAAATTTTTTATATCATCCCATCAAAGTCAACTTATACCCATACCCTCTGTCTATATATACTCCTTCTAACTGCCTTAATAATGATACAGTTCTTAAGAGTTACAAATATCATCTTCCCACATAGGGTTGTAAATGGATTAATCTTATTGAATAACTTATGTTTTCTCTTTGCTGATTGCCTTTTTATGCTTCTCTTGAAATTCTTATACTTAAAATTGAATTTTCTGTTTACCTCTGGTCTTTTTATCAGGAATGTTTGAAAATCCCCTATTTCATTGAATATCCATTTTTTTTCCTGCTCAGTTTTGCTGGGTAGTTGATTCTTAGTTGTAATCCTAGTTCCTTTGCCTACTGGAATATCATATCCCAAGCCCTTTGATCCTTTAATGTAGAAGCTGCTGAATCCTGTGTAATCCTGACTATGGCTCCTCAATATTTGAATTGTTCCTTTCTGGCTGCTAGCGGTATTTTCTCCCTGACATGAGAGTTCTGGAATTTGGCTATAATATTCCTGCAAGCTTTTATTTAGGGATCTCTTTCAGGAGGTCAGTGGATTTTTTCAATTACTATTTTACCTTCTGGTTCTAGGACATCAGAGCAGTTTTCCTTAATAATTTCCTGAAAGATGCTGTCCAGGCTCTTTTTTTATCATGGCTTTCAGGTAGTCCAATAGGTAGTCTGTCCTGGATCTATTTTCCAAATCAATGGTTTTTCCAATGAGATAATCCACATTTTCTTCCATTTTTTCATTCTTTTGATTTTGTTTGATTGATTCACGATGTCTCATGGAGTCATTAGCTTCCACTTAATCAATTCTAATTTTTAAGGAACTATTTTCTTCAGTGAGCCTTTGTACCCTTTTAAAAAGTTGTTTTCTTTGGTGGAGTTTTGGACATCTTTTTTCCATTTTTTGTGCTTCCTTTTCCAAGCTGTTGACTCTTTTTTCATGATTCTCTTACATCACTCTCATTTCTTTTCCCAATTTTTCTTCTATGTTTTTATTTGGTTTTTAAAATCCTTTTTGAACTTTTCTAGGAGTTCTTTTTGGGTTTGAGACAAATTTGTATTTCTATTTGAGGCTTCACATGTAGCTTTTTGACCTTGTTGTCCTCTTCTGAGTTTGTATTTTGATCTTCCCTGTCTCCATAGTAGCTTTCTACAGGTCACAGGGGTTTTTTTTTGTTCATTTTCCAGCCCATTTTATGACTCTTTTTTTTTTTTTTTTATTAACATCTTTAGTTTTCGGCATTAATCTTCACATGCGTTTGAATTACAGATTTTTCTCCCCATTTCC
>CM053627.1:14338034-14381271 GCA_028646595.1 Phalanger gymnotis | reverse complement strand
TCCCGCTTCCCTCTGCCCCTTTGTGGGTTCTGTAGTTCTAGAATTGGTTCAGAGCCATTTTTTCATAGGTTTTTGGAGGGACTTGGAGGGGAGCTCACGCCGGTTACTGCTTTCCAGTCGCCATCTTGGCTCCGCCCCTCTCCCATTTTATGACTCTTAAAGTTGAGCTCTGTTTGTGGGGTACAGAGGGCACAGCTTCTTGAGCTGGGAGCCAGAGGCCTGGCCACTGGCCTGCTGCATTAGAGTCTTTGGACATAGATGTTCACCTGGTGTGCTAGGACCTCTGGGGCTGGCAGATTGCTTGCTGTGGGGGGGCTGGAAGCCTCACAACTGGCCTTTTGTGCTTCCAGCCAGAGCCATGGGAACCCTGTTGATAATCTGTGCTGGGGCTAGGGACCTCCTGCTGGCTTGCCCAGACATTGACTGTGCTGGGCTGCTCTCCTCTTTTACCTGAGTGGAACAGACCTTTCCTGCAGTTTTTTAAAGTTATCTTCATCTGGAAAGTCATTTCACTCTGTCCTTTTGTAAGCTCTGCTGCTCCAGAACTCATTTTGAGGTGTGGTTTAAAGTTGCTTGGAGGGGAATTTGGAGGAGCTCAGACAAATTCCTGCCTTTTCTTTGCCAAATCAGCACTATCTTGGACTGTTGCTATAACCTCCTAATTCTCTCCCCTTCCACTCCATCCTCTACATGGCTGCCAAAGTGATTGTATTTTTTGCTTGTTTGTTTTAAGTGATTTTCCTAAGATCCAAGTCTGACCCTTTCACTCCCCTGGTCAGTAAATGACAATGGCTCCCTGTTGCCTCTAGGATCAAATATAAACCCATCTTATAGCCCTTAACAATCAGCCTTATTGCACATCACTCCTTTTCACTCACTCTAGTACAGTCAAACTGGCTTTCTTCATTTCATATACACTTCAGTTTCATTCTCCATACCTTGGCCCTGGCTATTCACCACACCTGAAATGGACTCCCTCCCATCACCTCTTTCTTCTTTATTTCTAGTTTCCTTTAAAGTTCAGCTCAAATATTTCCTTCTACATGAAGCTTTTCCTGATCTCCCTGCCCAAAAATACTGCTAGTGGCCTCCTCAAAATTTCCTTGGATTTTTTTGTTTCTATTTTTAATCTACCTGTATATGTATACATTGTCTTTCCCAATAAAAGTTCCCTGAAGGCTATTTGACTTTTGTCTTTGTCTTCTAATCCATTAGATTGTGAACTCCATGAGGGCAGGAGCCATCTTTTATATTTCTATTTGTATCCCCAGCTAAGCACAGTGCCTGGCTCATAATAGGTGCTTAATAAATACTTATTGACTGATGGTGTTATTAAGTGCTCGGCACATAATGGGCATTTAATAAATGTTTGTTAATTGATTAACTAGGCACTTCTGTGTGATAACAAAGCTAGTAAATCAGAGAAATATCATGGGCATAAAACTTGTGGATTTCAGCAGTGCTTTTGACAAAATCTCTCACAATATGCTTGTGGACAGAAATGGAACGATATCTACTAGATAATAGTATAATTAGATGGATTTGGCTGAACAACTGGACCAAAATAATGGCATTTGTTGAGTAGAAGTAGTAACATGTTCAGATCTATGCTTATTTTTCATAGCCTCTATGTCCCCAAATGTCTCTTATCTAATTTATGCTATGGCTGTATCATGTGTTTTGTAAAAATCCCCTCTATCCTCCATTCCATTTCAGTCTCATATGTCTCACACAACTTATACCCCTTCCCACCTTTTTCCAGAATCATCTCTCCTTTATGTTCTACCTTTTGCTCTTTTTTCTTTTCTATCGATCTCTTTTCATATACATAGATCATAGATACAATATTGGAATGAGCTTCAAAGATTATCCAGTCAAACTTTTTTTGAGGAAACAAGCCCAGTTCGGACCGTGTCAACTCCCTACTCAGTAAAATCCAGTGGCTCCCTAATGCCTTCAGGATCAAATATAAAATCCTCTCTTTGGCTTTTAAAGCTCTTCATTACCTGGGCTCTTCCTGCCTTTCCAGTCTCCTTCTACTTTATTCCCTTCACACTCTATGATCTAGTGACACTGGCCTCCTTTCTGGCTGTTCCCCACATAAGACATTCCTTTCCAGGTTCCATACATTTTCCAAGGCTGTCCCCCATGACTGGAATTCTCTCCCTCCTCATTGCCACCTCCTGGCTTTCCTCAAGCATTAGCTCAAATAACACTCTTTTCAAGAGACTGTCCCCCGTTAATAATAGTAGCTCACCTTGAGTAGCTCCCTTTAACGCTGTACATCTCTTGGATGTATATAATATACATTGTCTTTCCCACCAGAATATGAGCACCTTGAGGAAGACTGGTTTTGCCTTTTCTTGCTTTCCTGAGCTTAGCACAGTGCCTGGCATGCAGTAAGTACTTAATAAGTGCTTATTAGCTTCCATGATTTGCTGAAGGTAGTAAATGGCAAAACCAGGATTTGAATCCACATCATCTTACTCTAAACCACCCATCCTTTCCATTACATGATGTTGGAATTTTTCCTCTTCTTTCCTTTTCTATAACCTTTATTCTTTTCCCTGTCCAACCCATTTATTTCCCTTTATGTCCTTTTCTCTGTCTTTCTTCAGTCTTCCTTTCCCCCTTCATCTCCTCTTCCTCCATCTATCACAATAACAGCCACTTTTCTTTTCTCCCCTCAGCCCATTGACTATAAAGGATTCACAGTCTTCATGAGAACTTACCTGGAGAAGGACATCCCTGATGACCTCTGTAAACATCTTTTCCTGTCCTTCACATGCAAGAAGTTGAAACAGACCTCTGAGCCAAAGATGACAAGTTCCAGGGCCCCCCGAGACAGCACCTACGGTAAACAACTTTGAAGGTCCCTGTCTCCTTGTTCCCATATTGGAGGCCCATGGAAGATGGCCATAGCCATATCTTCCTCTTACTGTGGCACAAAGCCCTGAGATGACATTCCCAGAGAAGAAAACATGGCCTTCAACACACCCTCCCTTCCCCTAGGGTAGGCTGCATATCTTTCAATGGAGCTAAGAAAAGCTTCTTCCCACATGGGAGGTAAGTCAGTGTGGTCAGAGCAGATGGAAGCAGAAATAGGGCTGGGGAGGCCAGGAAGAGATAGGTCACTTGGTAGCCTGGGTCTCTCCAAACAAAGTAAGTTCTTCCAGGCTATCAAAAATTTGGGTGAATTACAACAGTAAGGAAAACCAAAGAAAAACCAAGGAAGGCAACTAAGAAGGGAGGTCGAAACACAGCCCTTGCCTTTGAGGAAAAGACAAGGTCAACCTAAGCCCAAATGGGAGATATGTAAACATAGACACAACCCAACCAATCTGTCTAGACTCACTCACCTGGGATAAGTTTTTGTGGAGGTGGAGAAGATAAAGGGATGGGCCTAGGGAAGGTTAGAGTGTGGATATTGACCAGTTGAGGTCATTTTGACTTCTCAATTTACTTCTTCCTTGCCAACAAGACACTGAAAGATACAGGTTTGTAGCAGTAAGGGATGCAGATTATATTCAAAGAACTTTATATCATCTGGTTGCTTAACAGAGAACGATACACCAGATACAAGCATCTCCACTGAGACAGAAGAGGCCATTGGCCCTGTAACAAGTAAGGGGCTACTGAGGGTGTCCTTGAAGTATAGATAGAGATATACAGATGGGGTGCAGGGTATCCCCAAAGTCATTCTGAAGTTTTAAGCATTAAAACTTAATTAAGGTTGTTAAAACTTAAAATTTCATTACAAATACATGCATACATAATTACAGAGAGAGGGTGGGGGGGGAGGGGAGGAAGAAGAGGAGAAGACAGGAGAGAGAGAAGAGGGGGAGGAGAAAGAGAAAGACAGACAGAGAGAGAGACAGAGAGGGGGAGGGAGGGAGAGAGGGAGAAGAGGAGAGGAGAGGGAGGAGAGAGAAAGACAGAGAGAGGGAGAGAGGGAGGGAGGGAGAGAGGAAGAGAGATAGAGAGACACACAGAGAGAGACAGACAGAGAGAAAGAAAGAAAGATAGATAGATAGATACATAGATATTCGTGTGTGTATTGTGAAATCAATTAGCTGGGAAATAGTAGCATAACTTTGACTTAATTCTTAATTCCAATCAGTGGTATCTGATAATTATATCATTCAGGGTATTGGGCCTATGATTTCTTTGCTATAGGTGATTCCCAATTAAAGAAACAGTATCAATCAATACAGACCCACACTTGTTCCGCAGCTTCTAGACTTAGAGTTCCCCAGAGTGTTGAGGAATTAAGTGACTTCCCAGGGTCACAGGGGTAGAATGTATTTAACCCAGTTCTTCCTCATGCTGAAGCCAGTTCCCCATCCACTAGGCAACACTGCCACCCTTTACCAGTATAAAGTAGCTAAACTTTACTGGAGCCCCTTACCTAGATTATCATCTGCTCCAGGAGCACTTCGCCATCCTCATGTGTATGTATTTTCTTCTATCCAAATTAAGGAAGCAATTTAGAATAATTGATAGCATACTGATTGACCATGGAGTCAAGAAGACCTGAGTTCAAGTCCTACTTCTGACATATACTGGCTTTGTGACCCTAGGAAAGTAATTTAACCTCTCTGTGCCTCCCTCCCAAGCAATTCTCTAAGGATATCAATTGCAGAACAGGTACAGACCTATATTGATGAAGGGAGTTTCCGCATTTGGGAGTTTTCTAAAACAATGGAATCACAGGTCTAGGACCCCACACCAAGTACTATAGATATAAATGTTGGTATTGATATCTCTATAAATATTGAAATAGATTAAATAGATTTAGGTACAAATAGAGACATAAGTATAGATAAATAGGTAGGGGTATGTTGCCTGTTTAACAACAGGCTTTCCAAAAACACATGGCACATTTTAAATTTAATCTGCATTATTAGTATTTTCTCCATCGCTTTAAGTCTAGACAATCAACAAAACAATAAATGAAGTGCTTGTTTTTAGCTTTTGTTGCTTTTCTGAGGTATAAATGCTCACACCGAAAATTTCACAATTGTTTCTCAAGAGCCAGCGTAAGCCGGCTCCAGCACGCCCTTGAGTGTAGGTGTAGATACAGATAAAGATGTAGGCATAGGTATAGACGTGTATTTATCTATGTGACTCGTACATACAAATCTGTGTAAGTACATGTGTATAGTGGGTGTGCTACCAGCCCCTCCTTGGGGTGTCCTAGTTCCACGTAGAAAAGAAGTATAGCAGATTCGTCCTGTACTTTTGCCCAGAATCTAGCACGGCACCCTGCACAAAGCAGGCTCTTGGTAAACACTTCTTGACTTCTCTGGAATGCTCAGCAAATCCTTGGAGAATAACTGATCCTACCCCTTCCCTGGTACAGATGTCAACGGGAAGCCTCCAGGCTACAGCCCTGGCACCCCTGCTGCCACATCTCGGAAAGTCATAGGAACCAAGCCCAAAAAGAGTGAGCAGACTGCTTCCTTGCCTTCGGGACTCAAGAGCACCAACCTGGACCAAAAGACTCCTCCCCAGTCCAAAGCTGTGTCTTTTTCTATGGATAGCCCCTCACTCCTTCCTCAAGCTCAGAGTGAGTATGTGGTGGTAGCTATTTCTCTTGTTGTCATATTTCCTTTCAGGCTGATTCTGGGTCCATTAGGAAGATTGACTGGAAGGCAGCAGGAAAGTCTCAGGCTCCAGTTTCATGGGCTCAGGAACTGATAGGAGGAGGGCCCTGCCTCAGATCTTCAGCCGACTTGATCACCTGTTGTTTGTCCTTGTCCGGGGGTGTTATCTGTGGACCCATTGATCCCTCTGTTCCCAAGTCTTCCTTTATGCTCAGTGAAGAAAGAGCAGAACTAAGAATTCACTGTCATCTGAAAGCTTACCTGTAGGTAAAAGGCTGGACCAGTCAAGGAAAGGGAATGTGATTCAGGGGTGAAAACTTGAAAGTCAGGGGACCTGAGTTCAAATCCCGCAGAGGCTGCTTACTTACCTGGGTGGCCTACAATAAGTCATCTCACTCCTATGGCCTCAGTCTCTCCATTTATGAAATGAGAGGGTTGGACTCGATGGCCCTGAGGTCCCGTCAAGCTCTGAATCGATGATCCAATCACTTTCCTCAGGCACAGCAGGCAGTGGAGACCAAGGGAGCACTCTTTAATATTGTTCTTTGCAAATGTCCATGGGAGGAAAAATTAGAATGGACCTTCAAGATGGACACTCTGGAGACCATCCCAAGAATGATGGCCAAGATGGCAACGGGCCATAAGCCACATGAAGACCTACTGAAGGAACTGGCAATATTTAGCCAAGATGGGAGAAGACTCATGGAAGAGAGTGTTCTTGTACCAAGTATCCCAAGAGCTGTCATGTTAGGAAGGATCTGACCTGCCCAGAGGGCATTAATGGGTAGAAATTACAGAGGTAGATTGAGGCTTGAGATCAGAGGAAAGCTCTTTAACACCTGGAACTGTCCAAAGGTATAATGGCAAGTCTGTGAAGATGGAGAGAGCCCTCTCACTAGATTCCGCTTACTTGTTAGGGAGGTCAGAAGATCCTAGCTGGTCTCAGCACCACAGAGAGAGATAATACTTTTCAAGTGCTTAGCATAATGTCCAAGCATAATAAGTGCTATATAAATACGTAAAATGCTATTATTCATAGTTATCATAATAATTTTATAGTCCTGCCTCTGATATATACAAACTGTCTAACTTGGACAAGTCACGAAACTCCTCACTGCCCTTGGCAGCTCTCTAAGACCAAGCATCACAGAGAAGGCGGCAACCTGCATTGGTAGAGGGAGTTTCCTCTTCCAGGAGTTCCTTATGCCATTGAAATCACAGGGCCAGTCCTTGTCCTTTATATTTTATATAGACTTATGTGAACATGGTATCTCCCTTGTTAGGATTTAAGCTTCTTGAGAGCAGGGACTGGGTTATGTTATCTTTATATCCCCAGCACCTAACACAACACCTGGAAGCAGAAGGTACTTTTTAAAATGTTTGTGGATTGACTGACAGGTTGGAAGAATGCAAACTAATTGAGGTCAGGGACTGTTTTATTTTTCGTATTTGTTTTCCCAGCACCTAGTACTGTGCCTAGCACATAATAGGCATTTAACACATACTTGTTAATTGATTGATTAAAAGGAAGAAGGATTAGTAGTTTCTAAACTGCCTGTGGGAAAATTAGAAAATAGTATGGCAGAAACTGGGTATAGACCAATATCTTGCACCATATACCAAAATAAAGTCAAAATGGGTTCACGATTTAGATATAAAGGCTGATACTTTAAACAATTTAGGAGGGCAAGGAATAGTTTACCTGTCAGATTTATGGAGAAGGGAATAATTTATGACCAAATGAGAGATAGAGAGTGTTACAAAATGCAAAATGGATAATTTTGATTACATTAAATTGAAAAGGTTTTGTACAAACAAAGCCAATGCAACAAAGATTAGGAGGGAAACAGAAAATTGGGAAAGAATTTTTACAACTAGTATCTTTGATAAAGGCCTCATCTCTAAAACATACAGGGAACTGAGTCAAATTTATAAGAATACAAGTCATTCTCCAGTTGATAAATGGTCAAAGGATATGAACAGGCAGTTTTTAGAGGAAGAAATTAAAGATATCTATAGGCATATGAAAAAAATGCTCTAAATCACTACTGATTAGAGAAATGCAAATCAAAACAACTCTTAGGTACCACATCTCTCCTGTCAGATTGGCTAACATGACAAAAAAGGAAAATGATAAATGCTGGAGAAGATATGGGAAATAGGAACACTGTTAAATTGTTGATGGAGTTGTGAAGTGATTCAGCCATTCTGGAGAGCAATTTGGAAAAATGTGCATACCCTGTGACCCAGCAATACCACTTCTAGGGCTATATCTCAGAGAGGTGATACAAGTGGGAAAGCAACCCGTGTGTACAAAAGTATTTATAGCAGCTCTTTTCATTGTGGCAAAGAATTGGAAATCAAGGGAATACCCATCGATTGGGGAATGGCTGAACAAGTCATGGTATATGAGTGTAACGGAATACTATTGTGCTATAAGAAATGAGGAGCAGATGGACTTCTATTAATAACCTGGAAAATCTTCCATGATGTGATGCTGAGTGAGGGGAGCAGAACCAGGAGAACATTACACACAGTTACAGACCCACAGTATCTGTGATGACTAATTTTGATGCACTTGGCTCTCCTTGGCAATACAAAGTTCAAAGACAGCTCCAAAAGACTCATGATGGAAAAAGCTATCCACACCCAGAGAAAGAACTTTGGAGGCTGAATGCAGACTGAGGCAATCTATCTGCTTTTTTTTTTCATTTTTGGTTTTGTTTCTTCTTTCTCATGGTTCATTCCATTGGTTATAATTCTTCTTTACAATTGGACTATTGTGGAAAAAACCAGCTTGACTATTGTGAAAATGAGCTTAATGTGAAGGTATATGTAGAGCCTATATCAGATTGCATGCTGTCTTAGAAGGGGAGGGGGGAGAGGGAGGGGAGAAAATTTGGAACTCAAAAACTTGTGGAACTGAATGTGGTAAACTAAAAGTAAAAAATAAATTAAAAAAATAAACTGCCCATGAGAGAGAAGCAAGGACCCCCAAAATAGGCGGAGATGGTGGCAATCTGGGAGCGCACCCTTAGAAAGATGAATAAGGGAAGTCTCTAGGTAGACAAAGTCTGGGACTTGGGTCTAAGTCCTGGCCCCTTTCCTACCTGGCCTGATTTCTTTACAGAATGCTGCCCAGGTGAGTGGAGAAAGGATGATTTATTACAATGATGAAAATTAGCAGACTGATTGCTTCTGCCCCCCTGCTTATTAGCACACATAGAGGTGTAATAACATCTCAGAAGAGGGCGAGATTGCCCTCTAGGTGAGCTGATTCGTGATTGGCTGTGACTTTCTTGCCTATGGGTAGTGAATTTTTCTGGAGCCAAGTGGTTGAAGAGGCCCTGGCTCCAATTGTCCTAGGAACCATAGGGAGCCCCAGCAATTGGTCATCAGAAACAGTAGGAATGCCACTTCTTATAGCCTTTGTTTGTGACTTTGGAGAAGGACTTTTGCTCTTGGGCCAACTTCTGTGGATGTCTTAATTAAATGGCATCTGGTCAACAGAGACCAGAACGATGATCCGGGCTGGCCCCCAAGAGGCAGGGCTTGTACCAGCAAGAACCAGTCATGTTCTGGAAAAAGGTTCCAGGCTGGTCATTCTGTTACAAATCTTGACCTTTCTTTATTGTCCATGTAGGAAGCCCGTTGTGTAAAGGTGATTGGTGTTTGGTGTGACTTGCCTGAACTGTATCTTGTCAGTGACCAGACTGTTTAATTTCCTCAGTTAATTCTTATAATATATTCAGATATTCCCACGTATATCATAAAGAGTAGGATGCTCCCATCATCCAAACCTTGGCCTCCAAGATCAGAGAAGTCTCCTATTAAATGACAACTTGGGGATCTCCATTCACTCTTGTCTTAGAGCCAAAGGGCTAAGTGAGATAAGGGAGGAGGAGGGAAGTTCCCACCTCCCTGCCTTTGCATCCGCACACCTGGAATGTTTTCCCTCCTCACTTCTACTTTGTGGGATCCCTAGATGCCTTCAAGACTCAGCTCGAGTACCACTCCCTAGATGAGATTATCTGGATCCCTACAGTTTCCACCTCTAGCCAAGTTACTTTGTGACTTCTTTGTTTCTATTTTGTATTTACTTAGTTATGTATTTGTCACTTTCCTGTAAGCTCCTACAGAGCAGGGAGTTTTTTTTTTAAATAAAATTTTAGAGATATCACTTATTTTATATCACATGCTTTTTCCAATGAATCTCCCTCTCCTGCTCCCCTACTGGCCCCCAAAAGCCATCCCTTATAAGAAAGAGGGGAGGAGGGGGAACAATTCCACAAAAAATAATACTCAGATCAAAACATCTTATGTAATGTATATTTCACATCCATACTCCCTTTCTTTTGCAAAGAAGAGAAGAAGGTGTCTTTTCACATTTTTTCTTTGGGGCTATGCTTCTGCTTTATCATTTTGTAGCATTAAGTGTTCATTGTTTTATGATCGTTCTTTCCAACCACATTGCTGTAGTTGTGTGCTGCCTTCTCCTAGTTCCGCTTACTTAACTCTGCATCAATTCATAGAATTCTCCTCATGCTTCTCTGTAGTTATCATATTCACTGTTTCTTGCAGTACAGTAATATTTCAGCTAGGTAGTACAGTAGATAGAACACTGGGCCTGGGGTCATTTTGCTGTTGGGTTATTTCAGTCATATCTGACTCTTCAAGACCCCATTTGAGATTTTTCTTGGCAGAGATACTGGAGTGATTTGCCTTTTTCTTCTCCAGATCATTTTTACAAACAAGGAACTGAGGCAAATAGGGTTAAGTGACTTGCCCAAGGTTACACAGCTAGAGTCAGGAAAACATGATTTTAAAAGGAGCCTCAGACACTTACTAGCTATGTGAACCTGATCAAGTCACTTAACTGTATTTGCCTCAGTTTTCTGATCCATAAAACGAGCTAGAAAAAGAAAAGGCAAAACCACTCCAGTATCTCTGCCAAGAAAACCCTAAATGGGGTCATGGAGAATTGGACACTACTGAAAAACAGCTGAATAATCGCAATAATAATATTCCATGATATTCACACACCACAATTTGTTTAACCATTCCTCAGCGGATGGGCACCTACTTTGTTTCCAGTTTTTTGCTTCTACAAAAAGTGCTACCATAAATATTTTGGTATTTGTGCGCTTTTTTGGCATTGCCCTTCTTGGGGTATATGCCTAGCAGTAGTCTTGGAGTTAAACGGCGTATATATTTTACTCAACTTATTTGTATAATTTCAAATTTTTCTCCAGATTAGTTAGACCAATTGCTAGCTCCACCAAGAGTGCCTTAGAGTTTTAATCTTTCCTCATCTTCTTTAACCTGAATTATTCTTGTCTTTGACTTGATAACATCTTGTGTTTCTCTTTCTGTCTCTTGTGTCTAGCACATGGTAGAGTAGGTTCTTAATAAATGTTTGTTGAACGATTCATTAATCTATGGAGCGAGACTACACATAGTTGTAAAATTAAGCATCTTTGAATATTTCAATCAAGGGCCAATGATTTTAACGAGACAAACAGACAACATAAGGAAGGAAGACAGTCTCTATCCTCATAGCGTTCACATTCTGGTGGGGAGAAGACAACACATAAGGAGAAACTAGAAAGGCTGAGGGGAGGGAATAAGACAAAAGTCCAGGGTGGCTCAAGAGGTGGAGCAGAGGCTTCTGGTGGGGAGGAGATGAGAATAATGGTCATCATAAAGGCAGCATGGTTTGAGATGACCAAGAAGTCATCTGAATAAAATCCAGGATTCTGGATTTTTGATTCTCTCATATACCTGCTTGTTTTTCATATTTAAATGTTTTCCAAAGACAATGGGACTGCAGGTATATTGGGAGTCGGGAGAGGCGGTTAGTGGCGGAGGATGGAACAGTTGCAATGAACACCATATCTGGCTACCTACTCAAGGAGTTGTGTCATGATAGACTTCTTGGCCTCTCACAGCTACAAAGAACTTAGAGGAGCTCCAAGCCCTGGATGTCCCAACGAGCTCCATAAAAGCACTTCCTCAGTCATCTTTAGAAGTCAAGGCTGATGTCGTCTACCTGAAAGACATCATCTGTTACCTATCACTGCTGGAAAGAGGTCGGCCCCAGGACAAACTGGAGTGTAAGTATCTGAATACAAGGCAACCAAGTTTCTCCTCTTGTCCTTCATTCTCCCTCATTCCTAGCAGGGTTTAGTGACCTGGAAGGTCTCTGGGTATTTGCCTGATAACCTACCAAGGGAAATTGCATTCCTTGCCCTTCTTTATGGATGAGTAGGAGGCCACCGTGGTCGGTCCCTCTCTTCACATTCCTGGTAGCCTGTGATCATGAGAAGTTATCCAGCCTGCTTTGTGGTTGTCCCTAATTCTGCTCCCAAACCTGATCTATGTGAGGTTTCCCAGAGGCAACCCCATGGCCCAGAGAGTCAGGTGATTGACAGATAGGCTTAGGGAGGGCACCTGAAATCTGGGTAGGGAAGAAGGTGCATAGCTTACTCAGAATAGAAAGGACCCACAAAAGTTGTCTCATCATCCTGATAAGAACTAGTAGGACTCAGAGATTGGCCATCCAGGCCAGAGAAGATTCCACAAGGTGTTCTCCCTTCCATGTTCAATGTCTTCCCAGCTCTCAACACAGTTAGAACAAGGTCCTAGCTAACAGAACAAAGTTCTTCATAATATCTAACCAAAATTCATCTTGTTGAAATCCTATTCCATTTCTCTGGTCCTCTCAGAAAATGGTGAAAAACAGCTTATTTGAAATCAATTGATCAAACTATATACATACACACACGCATGTACACATATACATATACATATATGTGTGTTTGTGTGTGTGTAAGTGTGTGTGTATGTGCTTAGTGCTTTACAAAGTTGAAGGTGTCACATAAAGTTTAGTGAGCTGGCAGTGGTGATTATTAGA
Organism: Phalanger gymnotis; assembly: GCA_028646595.1. Lineage (NCBI taxonomy): Eukaryota > Metazoa > Chordata > Mammalia > Diprotodontia > Phalangeridae > Phalanger > Phalanger gymnotis. The sequence continues at coordinate 14,368,752 of CM053627.1, read as the reverse complement.
TTAGTGTGACTTCTGCAAAAATAGTAGAATAAAACAGTGACTTTTTGGAGGCAGGAATTAAAAGCCATGGAAGGTTAAAAAAAAGGACCTAGGCTTTCATTCTGGAACCTGTCACTCCTGTGCTAAGTTTTCTGACTTCTACAAGTCCAAAGGCAACTTTGAAAAAAGAGAAAATCTGAGATTTCACTGAAGAGATTTTCATAGAGAGTAAAGAAAAAGAAAAGAAAATTATTCATAGCTTCCATATGATCTATGCATTGTGAAGACCAAAGTGTAAATTCCAGCTCATGCTGAGATTATCCAGCTAATTTTAAGATTAGCAGAAGAGGCCTGGACAATGTTAAATCTTGCCAAGAACAATTGACAAGAGTTTTCAGGATCCAGACAGACTCAAAGGCTTTCAGCCCTGACCCAGTAAGAAACTATTGAGCTGTGATTAATGGTTATCGTCAAAATGGCTAAGTGACTAACCGGTGTTGAATTTTACAGCCACAGCCTCATAAAACAGTGAGAAGTAGTGGAGAGGAAACTAAATTTATAGAAAGTTTAGCGAGAAACTCAATTAATCCTATCATTCCAAGAGCATTCAGGTATAAAGCTGGAAGGAGATTGTTTCAATTTCCTCCAAGACTAAGAGATTTTCACAAGGAAGCAGAAGAGCCAGTCACACTCAGCATTAGTGTTTTGTTATGGTATGTTTTGTTTGTACAAGGGAAGGTTTTAAAACTAACTCAAAATAATGAGAAATCAATGCCTTTCTCCCGACATCAAGAAGATACCAATGGAGCCCTGGAGTTTTGTGTTTTGTTTTTCTCCATCAGTCACCCATGACTGGACCATCTCTTCTGATCACATATTTCCCTAATGACATCTTTAACTTCTGTCCTTTGAAGTTGCTCATTCATCCTCTCAATGTTCCAGGAATTATGAATACAAAGACAACAATGAAATCCTCCCAGCCCTCAAGGAACTCCCCACTATCACTTTTCAAAAAATTTAGTATTTAATTTCCCCCCAATTACATGTAAAAACAATTTTAACATTCATTTTTAAAACTTGAGTTTCAAATTCACTCCCTTCCTCCCTCCCCACCCCCAATGAGAAGGCAAACAATTTGATATAGGTTACACTGGTGTAGTCATGCAAAACATATCCATAATAGTCATGCTGTGAAAGAAAACATAGACAAAAAAACCTTAACAAAAATAAAGGAAGTAAAAAAAGTCTGCTTCAGTCTGTACTATGACACCATAGTTCTTAGTTCTTTGTCTGGAAATGAATGGCATTTTTCATCACAAGTCCTTCAGAGTTGTCTTGGATCATTGTATTGCTGAGAATATCTAAGTCATTCACGGCTGATCATCCTATAATATTGTATTACTTTGCACACAGCACTTTCCACTTTGCATCAGCTCATATAAGTCTTCCTAGGTTTCTCTGAGAGCATTCTTCTCATCATTTCCTATAGTACAACACATGCAGTATTCCATCACAATCATGTTCCACAATTTGTCCAGCCATTCCACAACTGACGGGCCCTACTAAGTTTTGCATTAAGATTTATAAGTTCTCCAAAATGATCAGCTATTAGTGGGATCCAAAGCTGGGAGGGTCCCTATGGATCATCCAGCCCTTCCATTTACAGGTAAGAAAACTGAAGGCCATAGAGGGAAGTGACTTATACAATGTCACTTGACTTACACAAGTAGTAAGTGGCGAAGCTAATATTAGAACTCAGATTTTCTGACTTAAAAGATCACACTTATATCTTTTCAACATTTGCTAGAAAAACTGTCTCTTTGCCTGAATTTATCTCATAGGTTTTCCCCATCCCATCCCCATCTTCATCCTAATAGGTAACATTTAAATAACACTTTAAGGTTTGCATATGTGTGTATGTGTATGTGTGTATGTATACACACATTCTATATCATCTATAAAAATTCTATATCATCTGTAAAATGGGGATAATATTAGCACCTATACTTTCATATGGAGAGTATATATATATACATGTATACATATATAAATATGTATGTATACACATAAACATAGAAAGAGTACATATATACACGTGTTTCTTTGTATATATGTGTATGTATTTATTATGTATAATCATATTCGATCTTTACAAGCACCCTGTGAAGTAGTTGCTAATATTAACCCCATTTACAGATGATAAGACTGATGCCAAGCCAATGACTTGCCCAGAGTAGGACAGCTAGTGAGTATCTAATGTGGGTGTCAAATTCAGATCTACGTGTCACTTTCCATGACGCCAAGCCACCAGGCTGAGGACAGTATATTGCTAGAAAATACAGCGTTATTCTTCCAAGGATCTTCCAGTCTCACAGTTAGCAGAGGAATGTCTGGGAGTTGTGTTTCAGAGTTGGTGGGGGGCCCACAGTCTTCTAACCACCCATGCTCACCAGGCTTTCTCACGATCAATGGTGCCTGTTTGGTGAAGTACTCCCATAGGATTAAGGCTGAGGTGCTAGGAACACCTAGATCATGACCTTGGCCTCATTAGTAGAGAGCTTTAACTGTGCATAGCTGGCCACAGACATTTGTGATAGTTAACTCTAGAACCTGGGTCATCCATCCCCTTGAGGAAAGCTAAGCACATTTCAGCACGAGTTGATCAGAGCTTCTGTGGACCCTGCCGTATCCCTCACACCTCACCTCTCGTCCTCTCATGTTTCTTCCAGTCATGTTTCGCCTGTATGACACGGACGGCAACGGTTACCTGGATAGTAGTGTAAGTAGGTTTTTCTAAACATGTCTGCTGTTCTCTAGGCACTGGGAAACTAGAGGGTCCTGGGCAGGGCTACAGACAACCTAAGCCCCAAATCTGCTCCTTCCTAAGGGCCCTCATTGAGATTAATACCCAAAACTGTGCTGATGTTCTAGAATCTTAGAATTCTAGAATTTTAGCATTGAAAGGGAGCTTGTGCATTATCTAAATCCTAAGAGGAAGCTTCTCTGTGGGTCTCCAGTTGCTCCAGTGATGGCATTATCTTCCTCATGAAACAGAAAATTCCATTTCTAGGCGGTCTTCATTATTATAAACTTCTTCCTTACACTGGACTTAACTCTGTTTCCACATAACTAACATCCACCGGTGCTAATCGCAGGCCAAGAAGAATAAAGATCATTTTAACCATTAAGACATCTGAAGACCAAGACATCCCCAATTCCTCCAAGCTCTAATTCTATGGCATGGTTTGCTGACCAAGTAACTGCCCTGGTGACCCTCCATTAGCTCTGCTCCAATTTGTCATCATCTCCTTCACACTACGGGGTCCAGACCTAGACCCAGTGCTTCAGATATGATCAGATGGGTGCAAACCAGCTCTTCTCCTCCACCCACAAGTGGTAGCCCTTACATTGCTATTAAGACAGCCTTAGATGGTCTTAGCTTTCTTACCAGCTACATTGACCTGTTAGCTTACAGTGAGCTAGTGGTAGACTGAAACTTTTATATATCATTCACAGAAACTACAGACAAAAGAGCTTTCCCATGTCCTATTACAATTGATTTTTCATTTTCTTTGATTCCTGTTGAATTTCATCTATTCTGGATTCCATTTCCAAGCTCATTTTGAATCATGTTTTGATGTCCATGTGTAACAAAAGGTGTCTTTCTAATATTCTGCCTAATGTTGCCCCTTAGATACTTACCTCATGCCAAAGGCCTTGCTATATAGCAAATTTATGCAACAAAGGCTCCAGGATGTTCTGATCCTTTTTGTGCTCTGTAAACCAATGAGATTATATAGAGAGGGTGGGAGCTTCACTTGGTATCAAAAAATCTGAAGCATCTCATGCTAATATTAATTAACTCACTGGGAAAAGAATATCAGGGAAGCTTGGCATCTAGTGGGTGAAAGGGAATTGCCACCTCCTAGCACCATCAAAACATGTATCTAGAAAGAGAAGGAGGCCTACAAGCCATCTGGTCCCACCCCCTCATTTGCCAGATGAGGAAACTGATGCTCAGAGATGAAATGATTTGCCCAAGGTAATACAGATAGTAAATAGGCGATCCTAGGTTTTTTGTTGTTGAAGAAACAGAGATGATCTCATCGTGATATACTTAGAATGAGAGGAGGTCAAAGGAAGGGAAATTGTTTCATAAGGGGGGAAAGTCAGTGTTTCAGTGTGTTTTCTACACATAAATGGTATATACATATATAGACATGCACAAACACATAGGTATGTGTATATACATACATGTATGTGTGTGTGTGTATATATATACATATATACGTGTGTATATATACATATATGTGTATATATATGTATATATATACATATATGTCATTGCTGCCACCATGTGAAAATCCACCAATGTGGGGCAGGATGTAGGAGCAGAGGACGTGAGTTCCAATCTCAGTTCTAACATTTAGTATCTGTGTGACTCTGGGCAAGTTAATGAACCGCTCTGGGCTTCAGTTTTTCCTTCTCTAAAATGAGAAGGTTAGACTAGCTGGCTTCTAAGGTCCCTTCCAGCCTCAAATCTTTGCTCCTATGACCAGATGATCTGTTTCTAAGGTCATGCCCACCTCTGAGCCTATGTTCCTATGATCTTATTGACCCTGAATTTAGGGCAAAAATAAGGGAAATGGTGAAAAGGCTGAGTCCAGGTTGTTGGTGCCGGTGCTAATGAAAATTTAACCCAGAATCAGAGAGTCTGAACAAGAAGGGAGCTCATTGAGTGCAAGCCCTCAATTTACAGATGAGGAAACTGAGACCCAGAGAAGCTAAATGACTCATCTAGGGTCATACAGCTAATAAGTGTCTGGGGTGGGAATCATCCCCATGTTTCACCAGAGAAAACATACTAGCCAGCCGCCTTCTCCTCTCACTCTGTACTCATCCCATCTTCCCTGTTCTGTCTTGTCGTTTTCCCTTAGGAGCTGGATCGAATCCTCAACCAGATGGTGCATGTGGCTGAATATCTGGAATGGGATTCCACAGAGCTCAGGCCAGTAAGTGATGGGCCCCAATGACCAGCCCAGATAAGTCAAAAATACTCATCCCCACATTGGCCATGGGACAATGATTTTTTCAGCTCCCAGAGAATCTAGATTACCTTCTTCTCCTTCATAGGCTAGGGTTAGAGCTAGGGGTAGAGGTGAAGACTAGGCCTGTGATTTCACTGATAGAGAAAACTCCCACGTAAGGAAATGCCCTCCATGAATGCTGATTGACACCTTCTCTGTGATTTGGTCTACCTCACAAAGGATCCTATTCTGTGTCAGTGGGAGAGAAGACTCAGATAGTCTGTGAACTAGTCCAGTAGCGTTTATTAAGCACCTACTATATACCAGACACCATGTTAAATGTTGAGGATAAAAAGAAAGGCAAAAACCAGTCTTTGTCTTCAAGTTGCCCACAGTTTAATAGGGAAGACAACTTGCAAACAACCATGTTCAAACAAGCTACATACAGAATCGATCAGAGGAGTCTCAGGGTGCTGGCACTAAGTGCTGGGTTTCTTACTGAATGTAAGACATTAGCTGACACTTAGGGGAAGCTGGGGATGCCAGGAAATGGAGATGAGGAGGGAGGATGTGTATTCCCTGCAGGGGGGATGGTCAGAGAGAAGGCCGGAGTCCTGAGATGGAGTGTCTCGAGTGTGTGACAGCCAGGAGGCCGCTGTCACTTGGGGGCCCAGTACGTGGAGATGAGTCAAATGTAAGAAAACTCACACCCACAAATCACAGAACCATCACAGTGAAGCGAAGGGAGCCGCAACAGTAATTCCTCAAAAAATTGTTTTTAAGCTTCCCTTTCAGAAACAATTCAGCTGGTCTGTTACTAGTGACTGCCATTGGATCAGCATCTAAATACTCTGTTTTCCTTCTTTGCTTTTCCACTGGCTTCTCCTTTCAGAGCAGAGGCGGTTTTGCTTTGCTCTGGTTTGCCCTGATTTCCCCAGCTCTTGGATCAGAGCCATCCACACAGTGGGCACTTAAGAGATTTATGTTGACCTGAACTGAGTTGAACTGAGGCCCCGGTTCTCTGGTAGGGATGTCACTGTCAACAAGATGAAAGTAGTTGTCATGCCATTGAGCATTTGTGTTCTTGGGAAGGATTAAACACAAGAGTCATCCAATTATCTAAAGAAGGGAAAATGTGAATATTGGAACGTCAGCGATCATAGGATCAGAGCTTTTCCGTTGTTGTTCAGTTGTTTCCAGTCATGTGTGACTCTTCTTGACCCCATTTGGGGTTTTCTTGGCAGAAATACTGGAGGGGTTTGCCATTTCCTTCTTTAGCTCATTTTACAGATGAGGAAGCTGAGGCAAACAGGATTAAGTGCCTTGCCCAGGGTCACACAGCTAGGAAGTGTCTGAGACTGTATTTGAACTCAGGAAGATGAGTCTTCCCAACTCCAGGCCTGGTGATTTAATCATTGTACCCCACCTAGCTGCCTTTTGGTTTAACTCCTCCACCCCCCCCCACACATCCTCTCTCATTTTACAGATGAGGAAATTGAGGCTTTTAGAGGTTAAGCAACTTAGGACCGTAGAACTAGATCTGGAAGCCGCCAACTCCAATCCCTCTCTTTTACAGATGAGAAAATAGAGTTGAAGGGAAATTAAATGACTTTGACCAAGGCAACACAGGCAGAAAATATAAAGGGCGAGATTTTAATCTAGATCTTTTGGCTCCAGAGCTAGTAGTCTTTCCATTGTACCATTCCAAGAAAAAAACTGCCACCCCAAAGCAGTACATTGGTCAGACCAATTTTTAAAATTTTTATTGACACTTTGAGTATTTATTAGACATTCCTTTCTGAATATATTCTTCCCTCGTCCCTTTTCCAGAAAGCCATCCCTTGAAACAAAAAATTAAAAAATAAATAAAAGGGGGAAAACATTTTAGCAAAAGGAACCAACATATCCACTGAGTATGACTGCATAGGCAGTATTACATACCCATAGTCTCTCACCTTGCCAAATAGCAGGAGGGAGGCATATTCTCATATCTTTGAGTCCAAAATGAGCTGACTAATTTTGGGGTCATGTTTATTATGCCTTCTCTACAAGGTCAGGAGCCTGACAAGATCCTCCATTCTCATTTTTGACTGGCTAGTTTCACAGAGTCCTTAGTGATGTTACAATGAGTAAAACTCATCATTGTGCGATACAATGAAAAATGGATCCTGCAGGGAGAGGATGACTGAACAACTGGACCTTCCATTTAGAAAGCAAGAATGCTCTTTGCGAGCCAGAGAGAGTCCATTGGAAATAGGTCAGCAGGACCAACTCCTGTTCTGGTGGGTAAAAGAGGGACAGGTCAAGACCAAGAGGAGTCTCTCAAAGGAAGTGATAGGGAGAATAGAGGTGAAGGACAGTGAAGAAGAGAAAGACAAGGCAGAGGAAGGGAGCTGATTCCCATCCCCCAACACCCTTTCCTTTGCTTCCTGGCAGATCTTAAAGGAAATGATGGAAGAGATTGATATTGACCATGATGGGATTGTGACACTAGAAGAGTGGATTCGAGGAGGGATGACAACCATTCCATTACTGGTCCTACTAGGGATGGAAACCGTAAGTAACAAAGCAAGTTGGGTTCATTAGGTCCTGAAAAGGCTTGTAGATTGACATGAAAATGAAGAAAAAACACCTGGCTCTGTTTCCAGAGTCACTGAATCTTAAAATTGGAAGTAGCCTCCGAGTTTAAATGGACCAACTTTGATCTGGACAGGAATCTCTCCAATATCCCCAACCAGTGGCCAGTGAGCCTTCATTAAAATGTCTCCAGCTAAGGGCATCCCAACACCTAATGAGACAGCCCATTCCATTTTTCAAGAACTCTACTAGTTAAGAAGGCGCTGTCTTTTATTTTTCTGTCATCATCTTAATTTACCTCTTTGCACCTTCCATCCTGGTTCTGTCTTCTGAACCCAAAGAGAACACATCTAGTCTTTCCTCCCCATTAACAGCCTCTCAAATGCTTCTGCCTGGGTCTTCTCTTCAACAGCATAACCATTCTGAATTCCTTTCTAGGATGACACAAATTAGTTATCTTCCCCTCATGTGCACTAAATATCGGGGATACAAATGCAAAAGTAAAACATTTCCTGCCCTCAAGGAGTTTTTGTTCTAAATAGGTTCATGGACCCCAAGTATTCTCACTATCCTGGTTGCCCTTTGCTCTGGATGCACTCCAGGGCATAGGGTTGTACAATTAGAACTGAAAAGGACCTTAACAGTCATTTTATTTTACAAATGAGGAAACTGAGTCCCACAGGAATTAAATAACTTGCTCAAGGTCACATAAATGGCATGTAGCAAAGCCAGGTTTCAAACCCAAGTCCTCTGGCTCCGCAGCCAGTCAGTTCTCCTTTCCCTGTTTCTCTCAGCTCTTCATGACTCCTCAAATGTCATTGGATAGAACTGAACTGGAAAAATCATTTCTTTATGATGTGATCTGAGTTGGAAGCTCAGCCACCATCTGTCCATATTCACTATTCAGATCAGCAGGCTGAGGTCTGGAACTCTACACCTTCCTTGTGGATGCCATACTTCAGAGAATCTGGAAGCCAATCTTGTCCTGTGCTCTGAGTGAACAGAGGCAGGCTCATGCCTCGGGCTACTTTCTTTTTGCTTAATTGAATCTCAGAATCATAAGATGAAAGGGAAATTATCATTTCCTTTCTCATGATAATTATCATTTCCCTGTCATCATTCCAAGCCTATAGTTTAATTCCTATATTTTACAGATGAGGAAATTAAACCTAGAGTGGTAAAGGGACTTTCCTAAGGTCACACAGCTAATTAGTAGCAGAGAGAGCCTGTATTCTTTCCACTGTGGTTGCCAACATCGTATTCTTGCATGGAATGAACCTCAGACCCAGAGGAGCCATCCTGGCTAGATACAGTCCCCCTCACAGCCTGTATTTTCTCTGAGGCTGAGGGCCAGAGATGGCTTTTTTCCAAATCACAATAGACTGATTTCTTTTCCTCAGTTAACCCTTTAATCCCCATTGGTAACAGACTTTTTTCTAGTAAGGGGATCTGTAGCTCTGATCCCCTCATGATCAGGGAGACTCAGAACAGTCTTACAGAAAGTTCCTGAGTCACTTACCTGGACAAGTCATCTCCAAATAGCAAGGGAGAAAAATGACCATCCAATTCATTACATTGATAAAATGGGCATTCCTATTTATGAAGCTAAACCAAGTAAGGTGTTTGCAGTATCTCTTTTAAAGAGGCATGTTTGGGAGAAAACATCACTTTTTGGACTAGCAATCCTATTGCTTCACTTTAGGATTTTAAAAAACCTAAGAGAGTGTGGTAATGATTTGGAGTCAGAGAATCTGTGCTCAGTTTTCATTTTTACTATATTTATGCCTTGTGTACCTTGGTCATTTCTCTGGATCTCACTTCCCTTATCCAATACATGAAGGAGGTAGACTGGATGGCCTCTGAGGGCCCTTTCTGCTCTAAATCTATGATTCTATAATTCTTCTTCAATATATCATAGATTGATGAGTTCATTGATGTATGGTATTACCTCACACCCCCAGTCCAGATCTCAGCCTAGCCATGTCTTCTCAACTTGTATAATTCCTGTCCCATGAATCTTCCATGGAGGATATGGCTCTAGAACCAGGGAACCTGGATTCCAAACCTACTTATGCTAATATGACCAGAGCTGAATCACTTCACCAGCATGGGCCTCGGTTTCTTTATCTGGAAAATGAGGATTTTCTGGATGGCCTCTAGATTCTAGGACTTTATGATTTTGTGTTTTATCTTAGAAACAATAGGGGGCTCTGATTTTTTTTAATTGGGGAAAAGGACACATTTTACCAAATGAGGCTTCACTCCCTTGCCAATGAGTTGGCATTCTGCTTTAGAGCTGTGGTTATTTGATCCTACGATCTGTCCAACTCTCTGAAATTCTTCTTTGAGGTCTTTTAACATACTCTGGGTACCATGGTAACACTAGGTTTTTCCATCTGTTACCTTGCAACAGGACCACATTTTCTCATCATAAAATTTCCTGGACAATATATCACACACAAAAAATAAAAATAAGAAAAAAATAAGAAAATGGCTGGTTACTAAGTAAATGCAGTTTCTTATATATTCTGGGCATTCTTGAATAGAGCCCATGCCAGAGTCTCATGATTCTTCAAAGAGAGGCACATGAATGAAGCCTGAAAAACAGAAAGCGTAAAAATCAGCTAGCCCCAAGATGGCACTACAGCCTAAGAAAATCAGAGAACTGTTACTTTCTCCTATTTCAGACCTTGTTTACTTTCTTCTTCTTCTTTAAGGAAATTATAGGTGTGTATGGGAAAGAAAACACATAGTGAGTAATTGATTGGGGTTTGAGTAAATCCAGGTGTTATTCAACAGTAGGCAACTAGGTGGCACTGTGACTCATAGAAAGGCCCCACCTGGAGTCAGAGAGACTGATCTTCCTGAGTTCAAATCTGGCTTCAGACACTTACTAGCTGTGTGACCCTGGGCAAGTCACTTCACCCTGTTTGCCTCAGTTTCCTCATCTGTAAAATGAACTGGAGAAGGAAATAGCAAACCACTCCAGCGTCTTTGCCAAGAAAACCCCAAATGGGGTCATAGTGAGTCAGATAAAACTGAAACAACTAAGCAACAAATTCAACAGATATTCTGGGCAATCATCTATCTTGCTAAGCCTGCAGATGATCCCAGATAACTTCCCAGGAACATAAAGATTGAAAACTCTGGGTGAACAGAAGTGACTTTTGGAGAAAAAAAAAAGATAATAGTATTCTCTCTTTATATTTTTTTAGAGCACTTTGTCTGGTTTTCCTCTTTGCACCTACGATTTATTACAATGTCCTCCAATAGAATAGAATAGGGGTGGGGAACCTGATGCAGGTTCTCCTTTCCCTGTTTCTCTCAGCTCTTCATGACTCCTCAAATGTCATTGGATAGAACTGAACTGGAAAAATCATTTCTGATGCAGGTTCCCCATCTCTGGAATAGAAGTTCCTTGAGGGCAGAGACCTAGATTTGTGTTGTTACATCCTCTGCACGGAGCCAAAAAAGGCATAATTGGGTGGTTAAACATGGGGTAATGATCCTCTTCGAATTTCATTAGGCTAGCCTTCAGACTCAAGTAGATGGAAGCTTCCAGACCTCAGTTCACAGTCTTTTTTCTGCTCGATAGAGCCGCGTTCTGATGGCAGAGCCTTTGAGAACCCAGCGTCATCTCTACACTACGGTGAAGTATCCAAGCACTGTTTTAATCAGTTAACAAACAAACACTGATGAAGTGCCTATTAAGAGCCAGGAACTGGAGATACAAAGACTTCTCCCCCTCCCACCCAAAGTGGAACATTACTGCTGCTGGGTCCAAGGCACTCTGGCATCACACCCATTCCCTTTCTCTAAGGGGTCCCTTTGTTCTGTGCCCATACATGTCAGAGCCTGACCTCGAGTGAAAGGAATTAGGCTCTCTCTTTTCATTCTTCAGTTTGCTGTTATTTAATTTCTTTTAATTTAATTTATTATTTATCACCTGAGGACAAATTACTCAAAGCTTAGGTATTAGCTCATATTTAGCATCTCCCCAAAGGAGAGGAGTTAATAAGATAACCAATGTATAATATGAATCAAGTATGGGACAGTTATTTATTTCCTATGCACAAAAGAATTGCTAAAGTTAAAAAAAAGACTCATAGCTTGCATTGGGAGAATGACTCAAAATAGTATGTAATAGTTTAACTTATAATGACTGCTACACTCAGCTGGAAGGTTGATAACTAACCCTCGTCAGAACATAAGGCAGTTTGCAGGGCAGCCAAATGAGTATTCCACATTTTCCTCTGGGTCTGCACTGTCCAAACAATTCCTGTTCCACATCCTCTGGCAAAGCCTTGGGCTCAGCCATCTGTTTTTGGTCACCTTCTCCAAGAGTCCTGAAGTCAGGCTGGGGATTCTTCCCCAGGCCACTAACCAGAAAGACCCAGAGACTTAAAAATACTGCATCACACAAAGTCGTCCCTAAGTCTGTCTCAGAAATAGATATTTAATCACCTAAGGTGAGGAAAGAATAAACACAAAGAGGGCAGTCCCTAAACCCAGGTTTAGCATCACTTAGGCAGGACTGATATTGTATCTGCCAATGTAAGGAAACAACAAAGAGAAATCCACGCTTCCCCTAGCTCTCTTAGGAAGTGACTCCAAATAACCCAGACAGAATTTATAACCAGAAGGGTTATGGGGCTGAGGTCACTCCCTTTTAAGCATCCTCTGAGTCACCAGCTCTTCCTGCTCAATGGCCAATAAGAGCATTGCCAGATGCTCTCAAAGCACCAAGCCCTGAGTCAGCCCCACATGGCAGCAGCTTTGCTTGTGCTTAGAGATCCCTTAATTATACCTATTTTAGTCAAGAAATAAGAAAATCATTTTAGAAATAACTGCCTGCATCAATTTATTATTACATATATTATAGGAAAACCCCTGACAACAAACTAAATTCCCAATGATTGGAGACCAATGACTAAACAGACTGTGTGTGGGACACCAAAACAATGACAGTGGCCATAAAGAATGACAAATATGGAGAAGAGGCAGAAATGCAGAACTGATTCAGAGTGTGTAGTAGGAAGGCCGAATTTATAATCTCAAATAGAATCATGTATATGTTTGAATGGTTCTAAATCGCAAGGTATGAGAGATTCTCTAAGTAGAACGCAACAAAACATTTATTTAGGCCCCACCGCAGCAGATCCACCAACCAGCCTCCCGATTCCGACATCTTGACAAAAAGACTCCAGGCCCAGAAAGCCCGCCTCACAAGAGTAACCAGAAGGCCACAGAAAAACAAGAGAGTATTTAGCTAAATCATATTTACTGGCCTCAAGTCCTTGCTCGCACTCCTGGGTCTACACACGGGTCAGCTCTGCTTCCGCAGCTTCCAGCTTCCACAGCTTCCGCTTCCTCTGTAGTTGTCTCTTGGCTTGCTTTTTCTCACAGCTGAGCCTCTGGCGTTCTCAAGCCCACCTCAACGACCAGAGACCATTGGTTCCCGAGTTGGCCCCTCTTAAGTCATTAATCTACACCCACACAGGTTTCACACCTGATAGGGGCTTTGGGCCTGGGGCTTAGCACTTAACAGCTGAAACTACTTTCACTCAAAGTAAACAAAAGCCAAACTCCTGAAGTGCTAAGGAGCCCATTCTAAGGAGCGCATTTTGCCTTACCACACAGAGTGCCAGAGGCAGCCCTCACTGGGAACCAGTCTACAACTACAGAAATAAAGTCATGACTGTGTATACATATAGACATCACCCTCTTGATGTCATTGGTCCTCATTGAAAATGAAGGACAACATTTATGTGTGTGTGTCTATATGGACATGTACATATAAACATATATAGATATGTACACATGTATACATATGTGTGGTATACATACCTACATGTGTATGGTGTATATAGATATACATATGGTATATAAAGATACAGATACATATATACAGGTACAGACATAGACACATATAAAAGTCTCTGTGTCACAGGCCACAGGTATGCATGGGCCAAGTGCTTCCCAAGAGTGTGCTGCCACAGCTGGCCTGCTGCATATACTTGTCTATGTTAGAAATTCCTTTTGTTGTTATTCAGTCATTTATAGTCATGTCTGACTCTTCATGGCTCCATTTGGGGTTTTCTTGGCAAAGATACTGGAGTGGTTTGCCATTTCCTTCTCCAGCTCATTTTACAGATGAGGAAACTGAGGCAAGCAGGGTTAAGTGACTTGCCCCAGGTCACACAACTAGTGTCTGAGGCCGTATTAACACTTAGGATGATAAGTCTTCCTGACTCCAGACCCGGCGCTCTATGCACTATGGCGCCACCTAGTGACCCCTATTCTAGCCGCATGGAAAGCCTGGATTGACCCAAGGTAGCATACAGCTGTCTCTCTGATGCTTACTAGCTCTATGACCCAGGGCAAGTCATTCAGTAATAGTTAATCGCTTACAGTTATTTAGTGCTTACTGTGGGCCAGGCACTGTGCTAATTAGCACTTCATATTTGATCCCCACGACAACCCTGGGAGGCAGGTGTTATTATCGTCCCCATTTAAGAGATGAGGAAACTGAGATCTCCTGAACCCCATTTCCTCATAAAATGAGGGGCTTTGGATTAGATGACATCTAAGTTCTCTTCCAACTCCAATCTAGGACACCGTGACTTTGGGGGATTTCTAACTTCTTCTGGCCCATAGTCCTCACCCAGAAAATCTGGCAAAATTGCCCCCTGATGCCATTCTGTCTGCTGCCTCTAACTTATCTTGAAGATTCAAAAAAAATCAAAGGATGAAAGTTTGATTGGCAGGCACCCTCCATGGGCATCCCTCTCCCCCAAATCTGTGCATGTCGCTTTGAGTCCTGAAATAGCAGGTTGCCTGTCCAACTGCTCCCAGCAGGGGTCACTGCAGCACTCCATGTGTTCCTAGCTGCTCCCAGAGAGGAGCATTAACGGTCACTCTCAGGAAGAGCTAAAACATGCCAGGGCTAATTCCTGTCACTGGGCAAGGTCTGGGCCACCACAGAGGAGAGACTTCCAGAGTTTTCTCCGTCACATAAGACTGGCAGTTCTCCCCACAGACACTAGACCAAGCTGGACCCTTCAGCTCACTTTTCCACCCCCAACCTAGACCCATAAAATCTTGTCCAGGAAGAAAGTAAATTAGTCCGGCAATTCGACAAGCGTTTAATAGGCACCGGCTGTGTGCCAGGTACTCAGGACCCAAAGACAAAAGTGAAACCGTTCCTGCCTGCAAGTACCTTACCTGCTGTTGGAGGAGAATTTTAAGAGAGTCTATGCCGGCAACTCAGGCTCAGATATGGTGACTGTAAATATTGGCATCCATCCTCTCAGACACCCGGTGAAGAGGCATCCGTTCCTCACCTCCTTGTCTGGAAGCCAATAAAACACCCCAATTTCTCTCTAATTATCTCTGTCCTGAATTGAAAAATCTCAGGCAGACATTCGCCCCTACTTCCTACACATCATCTACACAACGACCAAACGGATGGTGCCCAAACACGGATCTGACCGTATCATATACCACGCCCCCCCACAACTCAAGAATCTTCAATGACTCCCTATGGTTTTGAAGATAAAATGAAAAAAACTTAGACTCAAAGATCTAGAAAAGACCTCAGAAGCCATCTAGTCCTACTCCCTAATTTACAGATGAGGAAACTGAGGCCCACAGAAGTGACTAGGATCATATTATCATATAACCTAAAATAATTAGATATGTAATGCAAGAGCATAGATCTATGGCTGAAAGGGATTTAGGCCAGCCTTTCATTTTATATTTGAGGAATCTAGGCTCAGGGAGTTGAAGTTACACAGGTAGGAGAGGAGGTATTGGAAGCCGGGTACTCCAACTCCAGAGGCAGCGGTCTTCCCATCATGTCACGCTTGAGCTCCTACAGAGCTTCTTATGTCTTCTGTCTAATCCAGTAGTTATAGGGGACTCAGTACAAACTCACCCAAGTTCTTCCTAACAGTCTTTCTAGAATCCTACAAAGCTCTACTAGGTGACACCATAGTGCACAGAGCACCAGTGCCTACAGTCAGGAAGACTCTTCTTCAGTTCCAGTACAGCCTCAGACACTTACTAGCTGTGTGACCCTGGGCAAGTCACTTCACCCTGTTTGCCTCAGTTTCCTCATCTGTAAAATGAGCCGGAGAAGAAAATGATGAACTAGTCCAGTGTCTTTGCTAAGAGAACCCCAAATGGAGCCATGAAGAGTCAGACAGCACTGAAATAACTGAACAAAGGCCTCCTCGGCTATTAAAAGTATGGCCAGATGACAAGGGCTGTTGGTGAATTCAGAGACGTGCTTAGTAAATTTAAGCTAATCACTCAATGTGGATTAAGCCTACTTACAAATAACTTGCTCTCAGGAGACATTTCACACATTTCATTCACTGCACATGCCTGGAAAAAACAACTTTCTTTTCCACTTTTGTAAAGAAAATCTTAAATTTGATGCCTGAATTAATCATCACAATGTCATTGGGGTGGATTTTTCAATAATAATGGAGAGGAATGTGGATTTCTAAGCAGAAAATGCCCTCCATTACATATGATTTCAAAGCCATTCAGTTCAATGAATATTTATTAATAATAAATGACAATATGCAAAGCAGCATGCCAGGCATGGGCAGCAGGCTGTCTTACATTCCTCCAGAAGAATGAAAGCTCTGAGGACAAAGGATTGTTTGTAGTTTTTAATTGTTATTAAGTCATTTTTCAGTCATGGCTGACTCTCTGTAACCCCATTTGGAGTTTTCTTGGCAAAGATACTGGAGTGGTTTGCCATTTCCTTCTCCAGCTCATTTTACAAATGAGGAAACTGAGTCAAACAGAGTTAAGTGACTTACCTAGGGTCACATGGCTAGTAATTGCCTGAGGCCAGATTTGAACTTAGAAAGATGAGCCTTCCTGACTCCAGACTGAGCATTTTGTACATTATGGCACCACCTGGCTGCCCTTGTTTGTAGTAGGTCATTGATAAATGTTGACTGAATTGAAAGGAATGGAATTGAACCAAATGGAAAAGGTTACATAAGGCTTGATTCTTGCTGTCATAGAATTTACAGTCTGAGTTAGGGGATACAACACGTACACAAATGGCTATAATACAAATGGAATATGATGAGTGCATTAGATAGACACAAAGTGCTATCCAAGGTCCAAGGAAAGAACAGTGCTGAGAAGAGCGAGGGTAATCAGAGAAGGCTCCATGGAGGAGGTAGCATTTGAACTGAGTATTGAAGGAAGGGTAGAGTTTTAATAGATAGAAATGAAGTTTCTGGGGAGGGCATTCCGGGCATAGCGAAAGATATGGGCAAAAACAGAGCCAGGAAGGTGCAAAACCTGTTAGGGATATACAGGTAGTCTTGTTTATCTAGAGTATAAAGGACATGGACGATCTTCTTAGGCTGGATTCAGGGGAATAGATACCTCAAGGCAGACCTTGTGGGCTCACAGATCTAGAGATGGAACAGACCTCTGAGACATCCACTCCAACCCTCTCATATTACAGAAGAGGAAACTGAGTCCCAGAGAGGTTAAGTTCATAGAAATAGGACCATGCATCTAGAGCTGGAAGGGACCTCCATGATCATCTTGTGGAGGAGTTCTTAACCTGGGTCAGAGGGATTTTTAAATATCTTGATAACTGCCTTTCAATATAATTAGTTACCTTAGTAATTCTATGTATTTTATTTTATTTTGTGTATGTAAAAACATGATTCTGAGAAGGGATCCCTAGGCTTCACCAGATGGTCCAAGGGGTCCATGACACAAAAAGCCTTAGAACCCTTGAGCTAGTAAAAACTCATCATTTTTACAAATGAGGAAACTGAGATCCAAAGAGGTAAAGGAAAGATGACAGGACCATGGCACCTTGGAGGTCACCTAGTCCAATCTCATTTTACAGATGTAGAAACTGAGACCTTGGGAAGTCAGGTTATTTGCCTAAGGTCTCACAGGGAGTAACCATCAGGACATATTTCCCTTGCTTCCAATAAGAACTGTTGGACTCTGCTCACCTACACTTGGGCCCTGGAATTCATGATGGATAAATCCTTCAATTCTCTATACTGGTAGCCACCCATTTCCTTTGTATTATACTTTATCCAGAGAGGCCTGGTCATCTGGAAGACTGTACTCAATTTGAATTCAGAAGATCCAATTTCTACCAGTTCTTTCACTCCAGAGCCCTGTTGCAGAATCAATACATCTTAGAATTGGTAGTCAGTCAGTCAGTCAGTAAGCATTCATTAAGCACCTACTATGTGCCAGGCACTGGGAATACAAAAAGTGGCAAAAGACTGTCGCTGCCCTTGAGAAGTACACCATCTAGTGTGGTGACCCCGAGTATGGATCCATCAGCAAGTGGCCCATCCAATCTTTGCTGCAAGTCTTCTAGCAAGGGGCCAACCTCTTGAGGTGGCCTGTAGCATTTTGGGGCAGATCTGGCTTTTTAAAAAGTGTTTATATCAAACCAAAATTTTCCTACTCATCTACCCCTAATTCTGCCTTTGAGGGTCAAGCAGATCAAGTCTAATCTTTAGCCAGTCAAGTCTCTGACTAACAAGACTTTGGATATTTTAAATCAGCTGTTGTTTGCTCCTCTGAAGTCTTTTTATTCTGTAAAATGAGTATTTCCACCTTCTTCAGCTGATCATTTATTGAGGGATGGTCTCAAGGGTCTTCGCCATCCTAGTTACCCTCTTCAGGACCCCCTCAACTCCATATTCTCTAGTTTATCTATGCCTTTCCCAAATGTGGCACTCCAATACAGAATACACAATTCCAGTGGTGTTTCTCCACATTTCCTCTGTGCCAAATGAAATTCCAACAGAAAAAGCTCTGAGCATTATTTAACTAATTTATTAGTTAGATCAGTAATAACCGGTAAATTGAGATTACTGGTCCTTCTTCATTCTCAAAGACCCCATCTGAAAGTCACAGGGCGTTTAAATCCTGGAACGTCTTCCACTGGATCAACCTGACTGTAAGTCACTGGGACCTCCCCTGGCAAGTGTAAGGCAACCATGACTGGTAGGTGGGTGGGCCTTCAGGTGTGGCTGATTACACCCCTCTGTAACACTCAAGGAATTCCAGGTGCCTCATAAGAAATAGCTGCCTCTAGTAATCTTGGCTCTATTAGATTTCCCCTGGCTTTGACTTCACTACTGGAAACCACGTTGCCCCAAATCTTGATTAGAAAACAAGGACACAGGAGTCATCCCCTGGGTAGGGCTTAGCTCAAACTGGCTTCCCTTTACTGGGTAAGCAAGAAACTATAGGGGCCCGAGGCTGGTGAGCAGATGCCTTGGTTGCTGGGAATAATTGCCTTCATCAAGCCCTTGAGAAACTGCCTGTCCTTCAGATGTAGGGTCTGTCAAAATGAGCAAAGGGGTGGATCACATAGAAATGTTGGCAATTAAGTAAGGCAATATTAATTTTCTTCACCTCCACAAAGCCTTCTCGGATTATCATTTCTCATCTTAAAAACAATCTTTCTTTTCTTGGCCCTCAAATAGCACTCTGTTTCTATCTAATGTATTCATCACCATGCTCTATGCCGTATTACAGTTATTTGGGTTGTATCCCTCAACACAGACTGTAATTTTCAATGTTCAGATGTGGCTTGTTGAGAGTATAGTGGGATTATCACCTTCCTTTTTCTGGACATTGTCCCTCTCTTAATGTAGCCCAAGATTTCAGCAGCCCATGTGGTTGTCTTTTTAAAAAAAATTTTAAATATTTGGTATTTTATTAATGTTGTAAATTTTAAATTCTATACCACAACACATGTGAAAATGTAATAGAGCATGGAATAAAATCTTGAAATGGACTATCAGTCTCCTGACATTCAAAGACACAAAGCCGTTCGACAGTAATTTCATTACTAGTTACTGGTGGCTGTGTTCTTTATTTTTAAAGGTCCAAATCTGTCATTTCACTCGTTTGCAAGGAAGCTCCCAGTGAAGAAGCCCCCTCTACCCAAGGTCCTGCACGTTATAATCCAAGAGAGTTGCCTGAGGCACTGAGAGGTTACTAGTCTGTGTCAGGGGCAGGATTTGAAATGTGGTCGCCATTTTGTTCTGTCTAATGTTATACCTATTCCCCAGAAGTGTGGGTGAAGAAACACTTAAAACTGGGTAACAAGAGTCCCTTGTCCCCCTTTGTTCATGGTGCCAGGTGAAGATATAAAATCCTAAGTTTAGTACTAGGAGGGACCTTAGACACCACATAACCCAGCCCGTTCATTTTAGAGATGAAGAACCAAGGGCATTGAGGAGCGAAGGTTGTAAGGTTATAAGTGGCACAACCGGGATTTAACTGAGGACCCCTGACTCCAGATCCAGCATTTTTTCCACTGAAAAAAGATGTGTCGAGTTAGTAGGACTCAGATCATCTCCACGAGGATGCCTTCTCTGTCCTATTGTCAGAATTCCAAAAATCGTAAGAGCATCTCACGAGGGGGAGAGGAGTGAAGAGGGGGGAAGAGATCGACGATGGGGACGATTGCCCCTCTCTTTCTGGGCTTCTTTTCCAGGAGTTCCATCAATGTCTGTGTTTATTTGTACCAGCAGAACGTGAACGAAGATGGCCAGCATGCCTGGAGGCTAAAGAATTTCAAGGGGCCATCCTTCTGTCATATCTGCCACGCCATGCTGATGGGAGTGCGGAAACAGGCCCTGCGCTGCTCATGTGAGTCCCTCCCCCTCCCAGCTACCTTCCCCATCCGGGTCTTTGGACGATCCAAGGGGCATCTGGGCACATGCCCACTAGTCTCTTAGGTAGACTGTACTTTTACAATGGCAGGGAAGGTCAAATCTAACACAGGATCCACTATTTTGAAAGTCAATTATCAAGTGACCATAGCGCCAGCTTCTTTTGGGAACTCTTCCACTGAAGGGCCTCTCGGGGGCTTCAGTGTGACACCAAGGTGTCCTCAGGCTACAAGCTCTCTTAGGTCCCACCGAGGTGGGCCTGGTGATGGACTGAATTTATGTTAACTGAGGACCAGTCTTGGTAAGTTCACAGAACCTCATCACCAGAACGTCCTTAGGGTGATAAATATTTTGGTCACAGAAATTATTAACAGTCCTCTGGAATCCCAGCTGGAGAATCTGTTCTGTGTTAATGGAGGGAACATCAATTAAAGTCTTGAAATATGTGACAACTCTAAATACTCGATGCTGAGCAAGGATTATACTGTGAAGTGATGTCAGAATAGAAACCCCTTGAAGGCATGACCTATTTCATTTTTGTCTTTGTATCTATAGCGCTTAGCCTAAGCTAAGCCTACGTCCTGGCACATAGTAGGCATTTAATTAATACTTATTGGTTGTGATTTTACCAATGTAAGGAACTCTTGAATGAGAAAACTCCTCCACCAATGCAGATTGCCACCTGTTCTGCATTATATGGTGTTAAGTCAGCCTGGGTCCCTGAGACTTGCTCAGGGTCATAGGGCAAGTATATGTCAAAGGCGGAAGTTGATCCAGGCCTTCTTGACCCTGAGGTTGGTCACCTTTTCCTACACCATGTGGACTCTCAAATGGTGACACAGGACTGCCCATCAGCAAGGCCATCCCCATGCATGCTCTACTGGATATGCTGCCATCCAAATTCCTCTCCCGCCTCCAGGATGTTAGTTATTCATTATATATCCCTTATACTTTCCTTTTGATTTCCAAGATGGGGGATCACCCGGTCCGGGAGCCATTGTTACTGTCTTCATTTTTCTCCAGTCTTTGCCTCGTCCTCTCACTTCTATCTGGAGCAGCCAGGTGGCACCATAGTGCACAGAGAGCTGGCTTTCTCTGGTCTCAGACACTTAAGAGTTGTGTGACCATGGGCAAGTCATTTCACCTTTTTTACCTGTTTCTTCTTCAGTAAAATGAGTTGGAAAAAGAAATGGCAAACCACTTCAGGATTGTTGCCAAGAAAACCCCAAATGGAGTCATGGGGGAATCAGACACAACTGAAAAAGGACTGAATGACAACTCACTTTCATCTAGTTCAAAATAGGTCCATTTGCCACACACTCCTCTTGCTGGCCTAGTGACGGTTTGTGCCCATGAGTATACAAAATACCCTCAGGCCCTTTGGAATATGGAACATCAGCACTCAGCTTTGACCAAACAGTACCCAAGAGCTTCCTGTCACAGAGCGCATGGAGTTTCTGGTGGAGGGATGGCTTCCACCTTTGTGGAAAATATAAATAAAAATAAGGCAGCATGGAGCAGTGGATGGAGTGTTGGGCTTAGAATCAGGAAGTCCTGGGTTCGAATTCCGCCTTCAACACTAGCAGGTGATGAGGTTCAGAATTGTTAGAGCTAGTTCAGGTGTGAAAGAATTCACTTAGACCTTCTCTGTAGCCATTGGGAGCTTGGTTGGTGCAAAAGGACGGGCTAGCCCAGGAAGAAGGGCTAGCAATTTACAGTGGGACAGGAGCTTGTTTTTATAAGGACAGGGTAAGGGAGACAGGGGAAAATTTATGACCTAGGATGAGAGAGACAAGGAATTTTGTGATCCAGTATAAGGGAGAAGTTTGTGGTGACTCAAGATAAGGGAAAGAGACTCCAGGATGCTTTCAGATTAGAGGATAAACCAGGGGCTTCACAAAGTCAACCCTTAATATTATTCTGAACTTTTAGGGCACTGTTTTTATCTACATCATTTCCCCACTCAACAAGACAGGAGAATTCTTTCGGGAAAAAGGGGCAGACGTTGTCTTTAGTAGCTGCTTCTTGCCGAACAGGGCCGGAGAGTCCATTTCGGGGGCCCAAAACAGGTTGAGGAGGGACGGGCGGTGTAGGGTGCAGAATGCAGTGCCAGCTGAGTCCAGGGTGGAGAGAGGCAAAGCATTCAGGGACGCCAAGGGTGGGGGTTGGTGTCCTAAGAGTTGAAGGTGAAATTTCTGCAGGAGAGAAGACACAAAGAAAACCAGGAGGATAAACAAGCATGGACTAAATATAAGAGTGAATAAAATGATTAATAAGGAGGTCAGAATGGGTGAAAGAAGGGAGAGGAACCACCACCCCCAGGAAGAGGTAGGGGGAGATATTGTTGTGCCGAAAAAAAGCGAGCGAGACCCAGATATAAATTTAGATGTGGATTTATTGAAGCGCGCGCCACCGTTCAGAGTAATTACTCAAATTGAACAGCAATGAGTAACGGAAGAGAAAGGGTACTTAAAGGGAAAGAACACAATTAGATTTCTGTGGAGATGGGGTCACAAACACTGGGACAAGCTGAGGCAGGATTATTTCCATGGAGAAGGGTGTACAAACAGTGGGGTCCGTGGAGATGGGAGTACAAACAGTGCGGTGAGCTGGGGCAAGATGGAGAAACTGGAGGGGGGGGCAGGGCATAACATTCCCCACTTTCTTTTCAGAGTGTGTCAATTCTTTGACACATTCTCAGGGGATCTGTCACAAGAATCAGAGGGACTGGGATTTGCAAATCGGTAATGGAGATCCCTAATCAATAGCAGTTTAATAGAGTTTATGCGGGACTTGACAAATTGCAGAAAACAATTAATGAGGCAGGGGCCCACAACCAGAGCTATAATGAAGAGGAGGAGGGGGCTAGCCAGGGTCGTCACCAGGGTAGTGAGCCAAGGGGATCTACGGAATAGAGACTGGTACCAGTTCTCAGAGTTTTCCAGCTCCTGTTTGTTGGCAATATTTTGGTGTACCAACCACCCCAGAGTTATTAGCATAGAAACAACAAGTCTCGCCCAGGGCCACACATAGGCCACCCTGCTTGAGAAAAAGAAGGTCAAGGCCTCTGCGGTTCGGAGGGCCACCTCCGCCAACGAGTCCACTCGTTTTTCTAGGACTGAGATGGGCTGCTCTATGTGGGAGAGGTCAGTGTTTACCTGTGCACTTAAGGCCTTATAGTCGAGATCCCCTTTGACTAGGGCTGCCATCCCAGTTGCGGCAGATCCCACAAGCCCCAGGCCCACTAAGATGGGGATGAGGAGTGGTATTGCTTGCCTTTGAAGGTAACTTGGTTGCCTTTGGGGTAAAAATAGCGCCAGCCTTCCTCACCTGGGAGGAGCAAAACCCGGGGAATTATGGCCACCAAGATGCACAGGGGGCCCTCCGGGTGGTATTGGTGTCTGAGGAACACAGTAGCAGAGACACACTGGGTAAAGCCGTTGTGACACGCCCACCAGGCTCCAGGAGGGTCCCGGAAGTAGTCTGAACTGAAGGCCCGAATCTCCTGAATTTGTTTGCAAATGGAGCCATACTGAGAACTGGTTAAAGTGATGTTAGATGATGTAAGGCAAAGGCCTGTTCCCTGTACATCCCCAAGGGTGATCCATGTTTGGTTCTACTCACAGTTCTCCGTGTTGGAGGTAGGGGTGATGGAGGCATTTAGTGCCACCACTACATAGTAAGGAGGCTGGGGCTTGACACAGATCCAACAATTTTTGCCCAGTATGTGGTTAGAACTGTTAAGTGTCTTATGAACAGCCAATAAAAGGGCAAGCAAGGAAACCTGATAGGTGTGGGGTTCCTGAGTAATAGGTGCCAGGGGTCAGACTTGATTGTATGGATATGGAGTAATGGGCTGAGGATTGGTCTGAGCCCCTAATGCTGCCCAGTAGGATACACAGGGAGTCACTAAGGTCGGTTGAGGGGAGGCTGTAGGCCGTGACACAAGGGCAGGCACATGTGGTTGGACATCCTGAAGTAGAACAGAGAAGGTAGCCTGCATCTGCGGGTGGGCCCTCAAACAGGCTCACCTGGTGAAAAGGGGTATTGAGGGGGAGATGTGTATCTTGATGACTTTGGAAAGTCCAGGACTGTTTGTTCCCTGTAGCAATTACCCAAGTAGAGCTTAGCTTGGGGGCATGGAGATTGCAAGGGACCACGGAAGGGGTTAATAGGAAGATTAAGGAGGAGATCAGAACAGTCTTAGCTTTAGGGGGTTCTCGAGGGGCTCTGCCTTCCATTGTGCAGATGTAGCTGCTTTCACACGGCTGTGGTGGAGCCAGACAGGGATGGAGTTAACCCTGAATGCAGATGGGGTGGTCGGGATGACAGTGTAAGGATCCTTCCACTTAGGCTCGAGACCAGAGGCTATATGTTTTCGGATTAGGACAGAGTCCCCAGGCTGGAAGTGGTGGAGGTGGTCAGAAGTTGGAGTAGGTGAGGCTTCCTGGACAGATTTATGAAGCTGAGACTGGGTATGTTGCAGACCCTGTAGGAACTTAAAGAGGGAAGCGTTAATAGGAGGGGTCTGCCCAAAAAGAATTTCAGAGGGAGTCAAACCTAGTTTATTAGGGGTGCATCGGCTGCAGAGCAGGGTCAGAGGGAGTAGAGTGACACAGTTCTCCTGGGTTTTCAGGGCAAGTTTAGATAGAAATTCTTTAAGGGTTCAGTTTGCTCGTTCAACCTGACCAGAGCTCTGGGGCCGTGGGCACACCTTAAGATACTTGGCAACAAAGCTAGGGCCATTATCTGAGCCAATGCTAAGGGGAAGGCCGAAAGGGGGGATCAATTCATTCGAGAGTTTCTTTACAACCATTGGGGCTGTCTCTTTCTTCAGCAAAGACCAAGAGACATTTAAAACCTGCTGCTGGTGGTTTGACTTCAGCAAAATCCATTTCCCAATATTTCCCTGGTTACTCCCAGCAGCCCCACCCCCAGTGGAGCTGTCTCTGTCTGTTTTGCTGTTCACTTGGGTGCAGGACCGCATTTGGTAACTGTGCTGGTAAGGATGTTGTCTAGGTAGGGGATGTAGTATCTGTCCCTAAGTAGCTCCCCCCAGGGGTCTAATCTGATGGAGTCTTCCCACCCAATCCCTCCCCAAGACCTCAGGAATAAAAGTTTAGCCGTCACCACCCGGACTCCTTCTTCCCCCCGCCTTTTTTTCTTTTGGCCGCGAAGGAATCATCCAAAGGTGAATAGGAGGGAAGAGGGGTGGCAGAGGGGAGGGGGTCTGAAACAAGAAGAAGGGGGGCAGCTTCCGAGAGGGGTGCTGCCCTGGCAGCGGCAGCTGCGCAGTTGCCAATTGCTTCAGGGGAGTTGCCGAATTGATGGCCCAGGCAGTGGACAAGAGAAACTTGAGAGGGGAGACAAATAGAGTCCAGGAGGGTGAGGATCTCCCCCCTGCCTCCAACTGTCCTACCGGAAGATGTGAGGGGGCCCCATTCTTTGTAAATAGAAAAATCGTCGGAGTCAGGAAGAAGTGTGGCAGGGTTAAGGGCAGAAGACTTAGAAAGGGTAGGGCAGGGGCTGATCTGCCACAAAAAGATAAAAGGGCTTAGTGATGTCAGGGAGAGTAAATGCAGGGGCAGAGGCGAGAAGGCCCTTTTTAGGGGGTCAGGGGAGTTTTGTTCTGCCGGGGTCCAGACTAGAGGGCCAGACCCAGCAGTAGCAGAGTAAAGGGGTTTAGCAAGGTCAGCGAATCCAAAGATCCAGCAGTTCACAGACCTGCTTCTTGGTAGTAGGAACAGGAATGTTTAGTATGGCCTGGATATGAGCTTGAGGGAGAGTGATTTTCAGCCTCAAGGCAGTACCCAAGGTAGAAAACAGAGGTGCAACAGATCTGCGTGGTAGCCAAGGGAATTTAAAAGAGACAGGAGACAGTGAGTAGCTTGAAAGCAACCATCCTCAGTGGATGTAGCTAACAAGAGATCATTAACATACTGAATAAGGGAGCAAGAAGGGTTAGATTCCTGGAAGGGCAAGAGATTCCGGTGGAAGGCTTCATCAAAGAGGGTGGGGGAATTTTTTTGAAACCCTGAGGCAACCTTGTTCAGGTCAGCTGGCCAGAGAAGCCTGAAGAAGGGTTGACTCAGGTAAAAGCAAAAAGGGGCTGGCTTGCAGGAGCCAAAGGAATGGAGAAGAAAGTGTCCTTAAGGTCCAAGACAGTGTACATAGTGTGGGCGGGTGGCAAGAGGCTGAGGAGGGTGTAAGGATGGCTTATTGGCCTCCCAAAGATCTTGTCAGAAGTGCCAGGCTTTCTAACAGGAAGCAGAGGATGCCAGCCTCCTTGAGGCGGGAAATATGGAGAGCTACTGAGGAAAGAGAACGAATCTGTCTGGAGGCTAGAAAAGCAGTTTTGGGTCCTGGGGGGAGAGTCACTGGAGGAGAGAAAAGCAGAGAGCTATGCCCCTGTGGGCTTCAGAAGGCATGGGATACTGACAAATAGAAATCAGAGAGGCTGTGGCTAGAAGCCAGGAGGGTTAGATTCGGTCCAAACCCCAGGGACCAGGGAAAAAAGCTGTCCAGGTGGGAGCTGGCAGAAGCTGACTCGGTCGGCTCATAAAGGAGGAACTCAGCACAAGAAGGGCGGGGGGGGGCAACAGGAGGGGAGGTGGGGGCTAGATCCAGGGAGGCTGACTCACCATGGTATCACAATTTGACAATAATAGCAGTTTCTGATGAATACCTTTTCTTTTTAAAGTTTTTACCTAGGCCTCACAATCAAATTTTAATTTTTAAAAGAATATCCTAAAAGCCAATTGTTAAAAATTAGTCCTACTGACTTTAAAAGCCAGGTTCAGAGGTCAGCTAGTTTCTGACTCCACTGTTCTCTTTTCTTTCAGTAAAACTTCCACTTCCAGGCTTTTCCCAACTTATTGTGCAAATAGGGATCCCAGTACTGCTGTTACGAAACCTGGAGGTTTATAGCCTCTTAAATTAAACTTCTTTAAAAGACATGGTCATATGAAATAACTGCACAGTTTCCTAATCCATTCATTATTTTAACAGTACAATTGTCAATCTAACAACACTTAGAGAAATTGTTTCTCTAACAACACAGATGAACCAAACAATTGTTACCTAGCAACACGAACTTAATTTGTTACCAAAAAATGTAACAAAATTTTACAAATACAACAATATCATAAACAGATGTAAACCTTTAGAATCATAATTAATTAATTACCAATCTGGCTGGATGTATTTTCACCTTCATCTTATCACCATTGCCATAAACTTCACTTCTGAGAAAATTCACATATGAAGCAATTCTATTTAACTTGAACGTTTGTTTTTGCCAATGAATATACTAAATAATTTTACAATCAAGAATACTACTACAATTTGGGATTACCTGTTATAACCAGGTCATTTAAAGTGACATAATGGACCAATATTCACAGATCTAGTCCAAAGGGTAGGTAATCCCTTCCATCTCTCTATAACTTCATCTATTGGGTTTTTAACTCAGGCTATCAAGCCTTTTACTCTAAGCTGCTTGCTTAAGATTTTCATTTACTCATCTTCCACTTTTTGTCACAGTCTCTTTTTTCCTTTTCCCATAAGCTTTAGTGACAAGCAGTACAATGAACTCTAATTTATCTTAAGCGTTAAATTAGGAATGACACATCTTCACTTTTCACTTTTAGATCTTTTCTGGTCGGTTCCAAAACAAAAACTTTTTCGCCTTTATGTAGGCAGAAAAAGGGTTAAAATACCTATCTAGTTGTTTCCCTTTTGATCTCTAGGGAGGAGTTAACTCTTCCTTATCTTGAAACTTTCTTTAATGCAGAGAAGTTCAAAGGAACTTTTCCCATGACCCTTTAAGGTTTTCTCCTGAGCGGTTACCTTTAAGTCTTTCTGCTCAGATAACTGCCTTTTGAGCAGAAGTTATGCCAGAGCCCTGAGAACTCAGTCTTAACACTTCTCAGGCTTTCTTTTCTCACATATCCTGTTTTCTCTGGTCTTCAACATAAATCAATCTCCCCCCACAACTTGACTTTAACTTATGGGTATTTCTCCTTACAGTGTTAAACTTTAACCAGACTACAGACACATAGCCTCCTCTGCTCCCTCCTCAGCAATGCCAGTGTGATAGGGAGGGGCAAGGGGGGAGTTTATTGCTCGCTGCTGCTGCAGCAGCTGACAGGCTACTCTCACTCATTCACGGACACACACGTACAGGCACAGACAGACAAACGAAAAGACACACAAACACAAAACAGAAAGACACTCCGGGACAGATACCAGAAACCAGAACAGGCAGAGGCTGAACCGTCTCCAGCTTGCCTAGGAGATTGGTACTTTTTTCAGAAGGTGAGCCTGTCAGACCAATTAGGTCTGTCTCCCAACCTTGCTGACTGCTAAAGCTGCGTCCAGCCAAAAATCTCCACCAGAACCAGAACGGAATTCCCACTAGGAACCAGAAGGGAATTCCCACCAGAAACCAGAAAACAGAAACCTGATTCAACTTACCCTCTAGGGCTCTGGAACGTCTCAGAGATGGATTCCCTTAGAGGTTTTTTTTTCCTTGGATCCACAAAAGTATGAATAGAGGGCAG
Source organism: Phalanger gymnotis (assembly GCA_028646595.1). NCBI lineage: Eukaryota > Metazoa > Chordata > Mammalia > Diprotodontia > Phalangeridae > Phalanger > Phalanger gymnotis. The sequence goes on along the minus strand of CM053627.1, from coordinate 14,339,904 downwards.
GTCAGCGTTGGGGGATGGGTTAGTTCTCCTCCCTCTCAAGCTCCAGGGGCTCTGAAACATCTGGCCTAAAAGCCAATTATTAATGTTTCAGAGGCCGGCTCCCCTTAGAGGTCAGGACTAGGAGATGCCCACTACCTGAAGATGAGACCCTACCTGGCCCAGGTCTCAGGGGTGCCACAGACCACCCCCAAATCTCTCTGGGGCCTCCAGAAATGTTGTGCTGGAAAAAAGTGAGCGAGACCCAGATATAAATTTAGATGTGGATTTATTGAATCGCGCGACTGTTAGGAGTAATTACTCAAATTGAAGAGCAACGAGTAAGAGAAGAGAAAGGGTACTTAAAGGGAAAGAACACAATTAGATTTCTGTGGAGATGGGGACACAAACAGTGGGACAAGCTGAGGCAGGATTATTTCCATGGAGAAGGGAATACAAACAGTGGGGTCCATGGAGATGTGAGTACAAACAGTGGGGCGAGCTGGGGCAAGATGGAGAAACTGGAGGGGGGGGCAGAGCATAACAATATAAGGCAAGAGTGGATGTCTTGCATCCAAGAGGCTGCCTGGAGTGTCCTTCAAGTGCTCAATGGAAAAATTCTATGCAGAGTTTCCCGGGAATAGGGGGAGGGAGAGCTAAGGGGAGTAAGCTAGTGTCCCTGGAATGATGTTGACACACCCAGCAATAGTATACTCCACCTTGCCCCACCTAGTTCCCTCTCTGAATTAAGGCATTAGACTTCCGGGGCTGAGCCAAGATGGCAGCTGGAAAGCAGGGACTTCTGTGAGGTCCCCTCCAGGTCTCTCCAAAAACCTGTAAAAATGGCTCAGAACAAATTCTAGAACTGCAGAACCCACAAAATAGCAGAGGGAAGCAGGGATCCAGCCCAGGACAGCCTGGATGGTCGCTAGATGAGGTCTATCATGCATGGAGCAGAAGGGAGTGGAGCCCAGCATGGACGGCAGCAGGACTAACCAGACCGGGAGCCAGGTGGAACAGGCCCTAGCACCCTGAATCAGTGAGCTGTGGCAGTTACCAGACTTCTCAACCCACAAACGGCAAAAACATCAGAGAAAGTTAGTGGGAAAAGCTGCAGGGACAGAGTGAAAAGAGTTCACAGTTCGGCCACCTTTCCTGGGGGAAGGGGGGGAGGTGCAGCTACAGAACTATAGCTGCAGTTGCTTCTGGCCCCAGGCCCACCTGGTGGGAGGAATTAAGTGGCATATCAGAGCAGGAGGTAAGAACCTGCTTAAGATTTGTGTCAGATCTGGGTTGATGGTTCTTGGGGAAGCAGGAGTGCTGGTGTGGCAGAGGTGGCTGTATAGAAATAGCTCTAAAATCAACGGCGCATCCCCTCAAGCTTGGAACAAAGTACTCTTTACTCTACAAGCAGTCATACCCTGATGAAAAACTCAAGAGTCAAGTAAGTTGGCTGGGAACATGGCTAGGCAGCAAAAACGCACTCATATTCAGTCTCAGACTTTGGAATCTTTCTTTGGTGGCAAAAAAGACCAAAACGTACAGCCAGAAGAAGTCAACAAAGTCAAAGAGCCTACAACAAAAGCCTCCAAGAAAAACATGAACTGATCACAGGCCATGGAAGAGCTCAAAAAGGATTTGGAAAAGAAAGTTAGAGAAGTAGAGGAAAAATTGGGAAGAGAAATGAGAAGGATGTGAGAAAACCATGAAAAACAAGTCAATGAATTGCTGAAGGAGACCCCAAAAAATACTGAAAATATACTGAAGAAAACAACACCTTAAAAAATAGACTAACTCAAATGGCAAAAGAGCTCCAAAAAGCCAATGAGGAGAAGAATGCCTTGAAAGGCAGAATTAGCCAAATGGAAAAGGAGGTCCAAAAGACCACTGAAGA
>CM053627.1:14275060-14337534 GCA_028646595.1 Phalanger gymnotis | reverse complement strand
GGGGGGATGATAGAAGAGAGGGCAGACAGGGGGAGGAGGTAATCAAAAACAAACACTTTTGAAAAGGGACAGGGTCAAGGGAGCAAATTCAATAAAGGGGGATAGGTTAGGAAGGAGCAAAACATAGTCAATCTTTCACAACATGAGTATTGTGGAAGGGTTTTACATAATGACACACATGTGGCCTATGTTGAATTGCTTGCCTTCTTAGGGAAGGTGGGTGGGGAGGGAAGAGGGGAGAGAATTTGGAACTCAAGGTTTTAAAAACAGACGTTCAAAAACAAAAAAATAGTTTTTTCATGCAACTAGGAAATAAGATACACGGGCAATGGGGCGTAGAAATTTATCTTGCCCTACAAGACAAGAAGGGAAAGGAGGATGGGAGGGGAGTGGGATGACAGAAGGGAGGGCTGACTGGGGAATGGGGCAACCAGAATATACACTGTCTTGAAGTGGGTGGGAGGATAGAAATGGGGAGAAAATTCGTAATTCAAACTCTTGTGAAAATCAATGCTGAAAACTAAATATGTTAAATAAATTAAAGAAAATAAAAATAAATTTTAAAAAAAGGCATTAGACTTCCAATCTTGAAGAAGAAGGCCTAACCCTAGGCACAGGGTGGGAAATAGGTAGGCTAGGAACAGAAGTGGATCAAGGTGAGGCCCAGAACCCAGCATAGCTAGAAAGCACACAGGTAAGTTCCCAGGGTGAGGGGCTTCACTGCATAGTCTTGTTTGATCACTTTTCTGGCTAGTCACGCCCTGCCTCTTATCTCACATCTCATGTTCTGCCTCCTGCTCGTTTCCTCTGCCTGGAGCACTCCAGTTTGCCTCACCATCCACCCAAATGCTTTTGGGAGAGGGACAAAGGAGCTGTCCCTGCCTGAGTGGGGGTGGGGAGGGGAGAAAAACGAGGCTGAAGCAGCGGCCAGGGGATGAGAAGAGTGTGGAATAGGTGTCCTTGTTGCATGATCATCTGCAGGTGGACCGTCGATAGTCTAGGAGACACAAATCTGACAGACAAGTTCAATGTGCAGGGCCCAAACAGAAGGAGCGTTACAAGTGACAAAGAAAGAAACCAAGAGCCCTAGGATGCTCTTATTTACTTTTGACACACAGGATTATTTGATCTTGGTATTTCCTCAAAAGCGTCCACTCTGATTGCCATTCTTTTAGGAGGCTCTGATGCTATCGAGGATCCAACTCTAAACATGTAAATACAGATAGCAACGCTTTCGTGGGTAGAAGCGTTCCACCCTTGAGTTCAATAGTCATACAGTTGCATTTACTTATAAGAAACTGACTTTTAAATTCTGGAAGCCAAGCATACACATCTGTATATAATTCCTCAAGGATTCAGTCTAATCCTGTTGCTTTTCTCAAAATTTGCTATACTTTTTCTTACTATTTTGTCTAATCATTTCCTCCTCTGGAGGATGTTATCTCTATATTATATTTGTTTGGCCATGAACGTAAGTTAAAACCGTAAGCTATTTATGCATGCGTCTGCGGAGTAACTCAGAGATGTTCCAGTTTCCATCTGTTGTTTAATAGACTTAGTATTGTACTTACAGAACTTCTGGATTATAGAAATCTGCTATCAAAGAAAAGGAGAGACAATATCATATGTCAGGGCTGTCCAAAATGTGGCCCGCAGTGAGGTTTTATGAGGCCCACTTGTGGGTTTTAATTTTCATGAGCAAAAAAAAAATATGATAATTTGCATTGAATGTATATTAAATTTTTAATTCCATCACTAATAAATAATCTCATTGATGTTAATTTTCTTTGGTGTTTTTAAGCAGTATTACAGATGGAACATATTGCCCAGAATTTTCAATCGATCTGTGGGATGCGTTCCGTCTGTACCATGCGGACTAGTCAGTATGCACCTACCTTTGCACCGTCGTGTTGTTGTTTTGTGTTTGTTTTCACCTGCTGTACTGATGACATGCATTACTCCACTTTCTATTAGCATACTGTACTTTTTATTCTGGGCGTGGCCCTTGAATAATTATTTTATTTTAATGCTACCCTAAGATAACCTAAGGTTGGACAGCCCTGTCATGTGTCATAACAGAAGGAAAGAACTTCCTTAGCTCTGTTTAATTCCAGGCATGAGTCAGATCTGATAGCTGATCACGTAGTCAGTAGATGTTAAAAGCAAGGCTCATGATTAATCGGGTGGGGAATTTTCCTTTTCAGAAAGGAAATAGCACAATTGAGAAATAGAGTCAGAAAGATCCTACCAGGCCATGTCTGAAGTTGTCCTCAAAACTCTTCCCAGGTACAGACATCCACCTTTAGCAGTTCTCAGCCTGCAGCACATGCCATTCTACTTTATAATAACTGACTTTATAATAACTGTCCATGTAATCAAAGCTCAAAAGAATAGGAAATTGAGTCTCATAAAGTCTTGAATAGCAAGTTCCAATAATCAGAAGCCTTGGGTGAGTTTGGCTTTCAAGGAGCACATATCCAAGATAATAAGAATTTAATCCCACACTGGTAACAGTAAGATTGATCACAGAAAAATATTATTGTTCTCAGAATCCCTTTAAACAAACTCTCTGGGCCTCAGTTTCTTCACCTGGAAAATTACCTACAAGGTTTCTTCTAAATTTATGATCCTATGATTACAATTAAGCCTTCCTTAAAAGTTAAAAAAAACCCTTCTGATCAATGGATTGACACTCAAAGATCTAATAAGTCATCCCCATCCTGGTTTATTTCCACCAGAGTCTTACCAGTGTAGCCTCAGTGTCCATGGGAAGCCTCAAACTACGGAAGGAAACTATGAGTGCCGCAGATCCTGCCTGGGGCCTTTATAAAAATTTATTTCCTTACTAGAAGGCTACTGTCATTTATACCCAATCTAATTTCTTTGAGGTCTCATGGCTTTTTCTGGGATGTTTGGTTTGGGGGGAAGTGGGGGTTGGAGGTCAAGGGGTTTAGGCCTGTGATTTCCTCAGTATGGGGAACTTCCATTGCGGAAATGCCCTCTGCTAATGCAGGTCAGTACCTGCTCTCCAAGTGAGTGGCTCAGAGAGTTACATGGGGCAATGGGCAAAGTGAATTGCCCAGGGTCAGAGTTGGGGCTAAGGATCATAGAATTATAGACATCAGAGACCATCTAGGACATCCCATTTACTGGAAGCCCAAAGGAATTATAAAGTCATAGACTGAGACCTGGAAGGGACCTGAAGCAACGTCTAGTTCATTCACCTCATTTTACAGACCAAGAAGCTGAGGTCTGGGAACATTAATAACTTTACCAGTTACACAGCTAATAAGTGTCAGAAGTGGCATTTGAACCCACTTCCTCTGAATCTAGAGAGTGTTCTTTCCACTGTTCCTGACTCCAGGTTTTCTTATTTCTGGGTTGTGTGGTTAGAAGAGCCAGGGACAAAACTACAGGGATGTTTACTCTCACCACTCTGGAGATGTCTTTTCTGTTTCTTCCCCCTGACCCCCACCCCATGTCTTAACTAGGCACCATGGACAGGGCTGGACTTTGGGAAGGGTGGTTTCAGTTTGTCAAAAATCAACAGCTTCAGTGGCAGCTAAGCTGTGCAGTGGATACAGCACCAGCCCCAGAGTGGGGAGGACCCAAATTCTGATCTAGCCGCAGACACTTAACACTTATTCTCTGTATGACCCTGGAGAAGTCACTTAACCATATTTCCCTCACCACCTCCCCCCCAAAAATCAATAGCTTCTTTAGTCATCAAACAAATAATGTCCCGTATTTTCCTGCCCCTGGCTTTGTATCTTAACCGATTACTCTGTGACTGTGGAGACACTAGGCACTACAAGGCAGTGGGATGGGTGGCTCTCTCGTGCCCCTGTTAGGTAACTCACAGTAGTATTCCTCTTTTCTCTTTTCAGTTTGTAAATATACAATCCACCAAAGATGTGCATCCCAAAAATTATCTCCATGCATCAGCACATATAGGAAATCCAGGAAACAGGTTGAGGTGAGTAAAGCCTCCCCCGGTCTCTGATGCTGCTTTGCCTTCCACTTGTGTAGGATCCTTTTGGGGCTCTCAGTCTTTCATCCCATGATCCAAAGTGCCAGAAACCCAGATCAGAAAGCCAATTGTCATTGTCTCTCCTCTGCCTCTGCCTTTAAACCAGAGGCAGCAAGGTGGCACAGTCCGTAAAGTGGTAGGCTTGGAGTCAGGGAGACCTGAGTTCAAATCCTACCTCAGGCCCTTGCTTGCTGTGTGACCCTGGGAAAGTCACTTTACCTCTCTCTGCCTTGGTTTTCTCACCTATACAATAGGGATAAAAATCGCACCTCCCTGTTTCATTGTGAAGATCAAAGAAGTTCACATGTGGAAAGCATTTTGGGTACCTTCAAACACTAGATAAATGATTTTTTTTAATTTTTTACTTCAATTTTCTTTTCAGTTCCAATTCTCTCCCTCTTTCCCTCTTTCTTGCCCATTGAGAAAGTAAGGAAAATAAAACTTCTTACAAATACGTAGAGTTGAGCAAAACAAATTCTCCCATTAGCCATGTCCAAAAAATAAAAATGCTTCAATCTGCCCTCTGAGTCATCAGCCTTCTCTCTGGAGGTAGATACTCCCTATTACTTTTCAAAAAATGATTATCCCAGGAAGGTAGCTCTTTTGCCTTCCCAGATATTTCCCTGACCTTAGATATTGCTTTGAGGTCTAGCTCAGAGCATTCTCTGGCTTCCTCAAGAGGGGAGTTAAGTCTTCATCTTCAGCAATGCTAAATCCTCTTGGAAGTCCCAACTGCCTACCAGGCTCAGCTCAAATGCCTCCCTTCAGGAAGCCTTTCCTGATTCCCATAGTCATTAGTACACCCACCACCATTACTACTCAGTCATGTTGTACTGATTTTGATAAATATTGATATCTATGAGAAGCTGGGTGGTGAAGTGAATAAATAGCCAGCCAGAGTCAGGAAAACCTCAGTTTGTGTCCTCCTTTGAGATGTACTTACTCTGTGACCCTGGGCAGCTCTCTGAGACTATATATTGCATTAAAGTGTCAGGGAGTTTGCCCATCACACCAGAGACTAGTACCCCAGCAACTGAGACCACTGTTGTGTCCTTGTTTCTCTACTGACTGAAATCTAGGTGAATCCTTAGGACTGGACTCCTTCTCTTGCTTTCCATTCCTCATGTCCCTGAGTGTCTCCACTTAGTTTTCCAACCCTCCTTTATCACAGAATTATAGAATTGGAGAATTGGAAGGGACTTTAGCAGGTATCCAGTACATTGTTTCCACTTTGGGAGTTCCCTACATAAATGAAATTATATGTCCAGTTCCATTCAAATAAGTGGGCATTGTATTTATTCCAAGCCCTAGAAGAAAGGATTCATTTTAAGATCAACGCTGGAGGGCAGAGTTTTCCAGGACAGTACTGTCTTGAGAAGGACAAGGGAGAAGATTTGGAATTAGAATATGGTGATAAATAGTCCAAGATTTGCTGGAAGGACTGTTAGCTCCACATCCAGCCCCTAGTAGAATATAAGTGAGACATTGGACTAACTGGCCTGAGATTCTATAGTCCAGTTACGATGAAACTAACCAGCCCTGAGATTCTATAGTTCGGTTACTATGAAACAAGCCAACCCCTGCCTGTTCCTTCCTGGAGTTTTGTTCTTAGCGGTAGTTCATTTGACTCCACCTAGTACTGTTCCTTTTCCTTTCGCAGGTAATGCACCATGTATGGATGGAAGGGGATACCTCTGTCAACTGTGACTTTTGCTCCAAAAGCATCAAGTGCTACCAGCCAGGGACCTCAGTCCACTGTGTGTGGTGCCAGATCACGGTGGGTTGTTGCCCAGACTGGAGGTAGAAACTTACAGCTTGGGTTTTTTTTTAAGGATAAAAGAAGTAAGGGCCAAACCAGTGTCCTCTTGCTAGGCTGGACTCAAAGAGTAACTTTTCCACGTAAAGTAGGAAGAAGGTCTACTGTGGGCCATCCCTGGATTTTTGAACATTTTCATCGGTGGCTTAGATAATGAGATAAATACTATACTTAAGAAATTTTCAGATGATAAAAATATGGGAGGGCTGATACTGTCACTGAGTGACAAGATCCAAGAGGATCTTTGCAAGGCTAGAGCATTGGGCTTAAACCTTAAAAACAATGAAATAACTGAGTTATTTCAACAGAGATAAATGTAAAGTCTTATACTTGGGTCAAAAGATCAATTTCTTGATTATAAAATAGAGGAGGAATCATCAAACAAAACTGTGTAAAAAAGATCTGGGAGTTTTAGTGGACTGCATGTTCAATGTCCACCAGCATTGTGATAGCCTTTGCCAAAATAGCCAAATGTGATAGCCAAAAATGCTAACTCCTCCAGGAATAAGAAAGTAGTAGTCCCACTCTACCTTAGAAAATCTACATATAAAATATTATATTCAGTTCTAAACATCAAAGCTTAGGAAGGACATTGAAAAGCTGGAGATTATCTAGAAGAAGGTGACTTTGAGGCCATATCCTATAGGATGAGTTGGAGGAAGACAGAATATTTAGTCTGGAGAAGATACAACTCAGGGGAGAGTAAGATAGCTGTATCCTGGTATTTAAACAGCTGTTTTATGCAGGAGGTATCGGACTTGTTCTATGGGACCTCAGTGGGCAAAATCAGAAATGATGTCCATGAGGTGGTCACCAAGTCTCAAAGTATATGTCTCAGCAGGTTGAAAAAATTAGAAGTCTTCCCATCAAGATTAGGAGTAAAACAAAGATGCTCAGGGTGCCACTACTATTTACTACAGTGCTGGCAAAGCTAGGTATAGCAGTAAGATGATATGATGATTTGCTCAAAGAAGCCTAGACCACTAACTAAAAATTAATGGAAACAATGGCTTCAGCAAAGTTTCAGGATATAAGATAAAGCCACTTAAATCATTAGCATTTCTATATAACCAACAGAATCCAGCAAGAAGAGCTAGAAAGAAAAAATCCATTTAAAATGACTACAGAAGCTATAAAATACTTGGGACTTTATCTTGCAAGATTCATTGAGAGTCTATATCGATTTAAATATAAAACAATCTTTGCAGAAATATAGACAGACCTAAATATTAATTGATCATGAATAGGTCATTCAATACTTAAAGAAATTAATTCAGGCTATTCACTGAAAGGCCAAATACTGAAACTGAAGCTTAAATATTTTGGCTACAAAGGAGGAAGGACTCATTGGAAAGGACCTGATGTTGAGAAAGATTGAAAGCAAAAGGAAAAGGGAATGGCAGTGGATGAGGTGGATCGATAGTATCATGGAAATAATGTTCTCCCAGATGAATTTTGTTATTATCTTTTCTAGCTCTATAAATTTTTTGATAGTTTAATTGGTATGGCTCTGAAGAGATAGATTAATTTAGATAGAATCATCGCTGTTATTATATTGGCTCAGCCTACCCATGAGCTATTGGTATATTTCCTATTATTTAGATATGATTTTATTTGCGTGAAAATTGTTATATAATTGTGTTCATATAGTTCCTGGGTTTGTCTTGGCACATAGACTCCCAAGTATTTTATATTGTCTACAGGTGTTTTAAACAGAATTTCTCTTTCTATCTGTTGTGACCAGATTTTGTTGGTAATATATAGAAATGTTGATTATCTATGTGGGTTTATTCTGTATCCCATAACTTTGCTAAAGTTGTGCATTTCAAGTAGTTTTTTAGTTTATTCTCTAGGACAGCAGGGGGACCCTGCGGCCTCAAGGCCTCAATAAAACTATAGCAATATATCACAAAGATCACACTTTATGGCTAAATAAGATTTATACCAAGAATGAAGGATTGGTTTAATATTATGAAAACTATAATTGACCATATCAATAAGAAAAACAGCAAAAATCACATGATTATAATATATGCCAAAAGCTTTTGACAAAATGTAGCACTCATTTCTATTAAAAACACTAGAAAGAACAAGAATAGATGGAGTTTTCTTAAAAATAAGTAGATCTATCTAAAACCAAGAGCAAACATTATATTTGATAGGAATAAATTACAAGTTTTCCCAACGAGATCAGAGGTGAAGCGAGGATGTCCATTATCACCACTATCATTCATTATGGTACTAAAAATGCTAGCTATAGCCATAAGATAAGAAAAAATTGAAGGAATAAAAATAGGACCAAGGAAACACAACTATCACTCTTTGCGGATAAGATGGTATACTTAGAGAACTTTGTAGTCTATCAAAGTTAGTCATCACAGATACTGCGTGTCTGTAATCGTGTATAATGTTCTCCTGGTTCTGCTCCCCTCACTCAGCATCAAATCACTTAAGTCTTTCCAGGGTATTGTGAAGTCCGTCTGCTCCTCATTTCTTATAGCACAGTGGTATTCCATTACATTCATATACCACAGCTTGTTCAGCCATTCCCCAATTGATGGACATCCCCTTGATTTCCAATTCCTTGCCACCACAAAAAGAGCTGCTATAAATATTTTCATACATATGGGTTCCTTTCCCACTTCTATAATCTCATTGGAATACAGCCCTAGAAGTGGTATTGCTGGGTCAAAGGGCATGCACATCTTTATAGCCCTTTGGGCATAGTTCCAAATTGCTCTCCAGAATGGTTGGATCAGTTCACAACTCCACCAACAATGCAATAGTTTTCCAATTTAAGGAAAGAGTTTATGACCAAACAAGAGATAAAAAGTATGATGGGAAATAAAATGAATAATTTTTAATTAATTAAATGTAAATGGTTTTGCACAAACAAAATCAATGCAGCCAAAATTAGAAGGAAATTAAGAAGCTGAGAGAGGCAGATTTTACAGCAAGTTTCTTTTGTATAAGCCTCATTCCTCAAATATATAGAGAATTGTACCAAATTTATAAAAAAAAAAAAATAAGAGCCATTCCCCAAGGGTCAAAGGACATAAACAGAAAGTTTTCAGAAGAATTCAAAGCTATCAATAGTCATATGAAAATGGTCTGACTCACTGATAATTAGACAAATGCCCATTAAAACAACTCTGAGGTACCACCTTCCACCTATCAGTATGGTTAACAAGACAGAAAAGGAACCTAACAAAAGCTAGAGGGGATGTGGAAAACTAGGTACACTAATGCATTGTTGGTGGAGTTTTGAGCTAATCTAACTTTTCTGGAGAAAAATTTAGAACTATGCCCAAAGGCCTAAAAAATTATGCATACCCTTTGACCCAGCAAAACCACTACTAGGTCTGTATCCCAAAAAGAGCAAAGAAAAAGATCAAAAAATTTATAGGAGCTCTCTTTGATGTGGCAAAGAATTTGAAATCGATGGGATGCCCATCAATTGGGGAATGGCTGAACAAGTTGTGGTATATGATTGTGATAAAATACTATTGTATTGTAAGAAATGATGAGCAGGATGCTTTCAGAAAGACCTGGGAAGACTTACATGAACTGATGCAAAATGAAATGAGCCAAACCAGGAGAATATCATATACATTAACAGCAATATTGTAAGGGTGATCAGCTGTGAAAGGCTTAGCTACTTTGATCAAGACAATGATCCAAGACAATTCCAAAGGACTCATATGAAAAATGCTGTCCACCTCTGGAGAGAATATTGATGAACTCTGAATATAGACTGAAGCATATTGTTTTTCATGTTATTTTTCTTGCTTTTTGCTGCATGACTAATATAGAAATAGATATTACATGATTTCACATTATAATGAGTATCATACTGTTATTTTTAATGCATGTTAATTTTTTAAAAACTGACCTACTTCTGGAATGACTAGCCACTTGGAAGAAAGTGACTTGGTTGTGTGTTTTTTAACCCTCTATCCCTTGGGAAGGGAGATAAAGAAGAAATCCTCCCTATAAAAGGTCAACAGAGCACTAAACTGCTGGGTTTGAGTCTTGGGGCACGAGAGGCAATATAGTTGAAGTCAGCTAGTCCAGATTCAAATACTTTGCTTTGCTGTGATCTCTCTGTGTGACATTGGGCAAGCCTATCAGTCTCTCTAGCCCTCAGTTTCTTTAGCTGTAAAATGAGGGGATTAAACTATGCTTTTCCAGTGCTAAATCTGTAGTGCCTTAGCCCTGGCTCTGATGTCCCTGTTAGAGAATTGGTATGATTTTTCCCCATGGTCCCAGAACCTAATGCAAATATTCTTCCAGGGGTGAAAGGAAGGAACAGGACTCTATTGGCAACTAGGGGCAGCAGGATTAGATAGGCCATCCATCATCATCTGGTTGATAGCAGCTTTGGGAAGTTCTTTGGTGCCCACAAAGTTGGTATCACTAGTGTCCCTCCCTGGACCCCAACATACCTCATCTTTGATATTCACATGCAGCCCCAGAAATTCAGTATGGTAGGACTGGGGAAATTAAGAGAGCATCTTGCCTAACTGCTTAGGGCTATGACCCAAGATGGTTCTCTCCCTTCATCTGATCCCTTATCCTCTCTGGTCTTTCTTCCTTCTCATCAGATTCACAAAAAATGTGCTGCCTACATTTCACCAGAATGCGATGGTGGCCAACTCAGAGACCATGTTCTCCTGCCAACATCAATATTCCCCATGGTCCTGGTGAGCATATTACTATTCTTTCATTAACTCATTCATTTAAAAATCATTCCTTAAGCATGTACTATGCACCAAAAACTGTACTAAGTTTTGAGGATACAAAGACCAAAATGAAAGTCTGCTCTCAAGGAGCTTGTGGGGGAGGGAGAGAATGACATGAATATAGATAAGTAGTGTAAATATAAATATATATGTATACATGTACATATATCATACAAAATAATTTAGTTTGGGAGTTGCAGCACTTTGGAAGAATCCAGATAGGACTCAGAACTGGGCACTTTGAATCATCATCCCTTGAAGAAAATTATGGATTCTGTAAGGCATAGGTTAGGAAGAAAACCCATTACTGACATGAGCAAAGGTGAAGAGATGGGAGACAGGCTATGCACAGGGAACAAGCAACAGGCAGACCACTTCGACTGGAATATTGAATACATGAAGGAGAGTAAGGTGCAATTAGTCTGGCAGGGTAGATTGGAATTAGATTATCAAAGGCTTAGAAGACCAAACAGGAATTCATATTTTGTCCTAGAGGCAATTAAGAGCCATTGGATATTCTTGAACCAGGGTGAGGGACTCATGGTCAGTCTTAGGCTTAAGGAATGTCAAGTTTGTAGTTGAATGAATAAGGTAGTGGAGAAGGAGAGGCTCAAAGCAGGTAAACCAATTAAGAAGCTTATAGCGATAATCCAGGTGAAAGGTGATAAGTTCCTGAAATGGGGTAGTGGATATATGGGGGGAGAGAAAGAGACAGATGCAAAAAGTGTTTTGCCTTTTTTTGTATCCTTAGCACTTAGCATGGTCCCTGGCATATAGTAGGCACTTAATAAATGTTTATTAACTAACTGACTAGCTAGAATCAACGGGACTTGATAGAGCTTGTTGGTCAACAGCAGGAAAGTAATGAGGAGTCAGGGAAAGAATGAAGATTAGAGCAATAGATATGATGATAGTGGTGACATCTGCTAGAGAACACAGGAGGGCATAAGACCAAGGATGCATATAGAGATATTGACCTTGGCAAGAAGAAGAGTCATCTCTTATTCAGATACTTACAAAAGGGAGAGAAAGCTGAAGATGATATTAAGGGGTTGTAAGATGAGGAGAAGGGAAGAAGAGGGAGCTCAGGACAGTGGCATCTATTTTCTGAGTATAGTATGAAGTGAGATCCTCAGCTGAGAGAGCTGTGGAAGAGATGGTATGTGAGGCTTAAATAAAGAAGAAAAGAGAAGATTTGGAAGATTTGCTAGAGAATCAATTAGGGACACTTAAAAGGAGTAAAATGCCTTCCTGCATTGCAGACCCAGTTAAGGTTAGATAACATAAATTTGGAGGGGGCTTAATCTTCATAGTTGCATGACTTCCTCTAGCTATGTTCAGTAGCACGTGTACAGGTACTTTGTAGGTGGATAGTAGAAGGAATCCCAGACTAGGCTCTGGGAAGAACAAAGAGGCAAGAACTGAAGAGTTGAGGTTAGTGTATAGTTGAACTCATTAACCCTAGGGTCAACTCTAGGTCTAGAGAATGGAGAAAAGTGAAGTCTAAGCATGGAGTTATCAAGATCTCAGAATTAGGATAATCATGTCTCTGAATAACGGAAGATAACAGGAGAAGGAGAGAAGATCTTAAATGGAGGGAAGTTTGTTAATAATTGAACAGGAACTTCAGAAAGCATAATGGAAGGGGCAGGCACAGCTGGAGTTTGGCATTAAATGTGTAGGATTGAAATGGATGGGAATGAGGGAACAGGTAGAGGATGTTGGGGTGGTTTAATATAGACAGTCAGGGATTTCTAGAAGAAGGAGAGTAAATGGGAGGATGGATAGAATTTGCTAACTCCAGGGGAAGAATCAGGGCAGAGTAGCAGTAGATGGAGCAGCTCTAATGATGATAGCAAGTAAGTAGAATACGTTTTTTTCACCTCCATCTCCATAATCATTGGTTCCACCTTGGTGGTCATACACGTTCTTTCTCTGCTTGATGGCCATCTAGGTGGTCTGACTCTCTACCCACATGCATGCATTGCACATAGTAATTACTAAATGAATGTCAGAAAGATAGCATGTATGGCGGAAAGAGAAGTATACTTGTAGTTGGGAGACCTAGGCTAAAGTCTCAGACCTGAAATGTGTTAGTTATGTTACTATGGGCAAGTTAGCAATACCCTTGTCTCAAGGTTATAATGAAAATAGTTTGGATATTGTAACATACTAACAAAAGTGGGGAGGAAGAAGAGAACAAGCATTTATTAAACATCTATTATATGCCAAGCATTGTGCTTAATACTTTACAAATATTGTCTCAGTTAATCCTTACAAGAACTCTGGGAAGTAGGTGTTATTATCCCCATTTATATATTTGAGAAAACTGGGGGAGTCAGAGGTTAACTGACATGCCCAGCTACTAGGCTGGGTTTATTAGCTTACACGGTTAGTAAGCATCTGAGACTGGATTTGAATTCAGGTCTCCCTGACTCCTCCAATAAGGCTAATGTTCTATCTACTGTACCACCTAGCTGTTTCATATCTACCAGTTATCATAGCTGTCCCAAAGATGTTTTCAAGGAGCCTACTGAAGATGAATTTATATCCCAAAAATTTTATTCTGTAATAAAGAACAGTCATTTAATGCACTTAAGAGATAGTCTGTTGGACAAAGAACACAAAAGAACAATAGAAATGCAAACCAAATTGTGGCTAGAGCACTAGATATTGCATCAGGAAGACCAGGCTTCAGATCCAGCCTTGAACTGGCTCTATAATCCAAGGAAATTCTCTGATCTAAATTTTCTAATTCTCAGTTTTCTCTTCTATAAAGTGAAGATTAAATAATGGCTACCTTATAATATTGTTGTGAGAATCAGATTACATGATGTGCCCTGGAAACCTTACAGCACCATACAAATACTAGTTATTAATATTAAAGCATTACATAAATGGGCAGCAAGGTGGTGCTGCAGTGGATAGAGTACTGGGCTTGGAATCAGGAAGACTCCTCTTCATGAGTTGAAATCTGGCCTCAGACACTTATTAGCTGTGTGACCCTGAGCTCTGTTAACCCTTTTGGCCTCAGTTTCCTTCTGGAGGTGGAGAAGGAAATGGCAAACCACTCTAGTATCCCTGCCAAGAAAATCCCAAATGGGGTCATGAAGAGTTGGGCACGACTCAAAAATAACTGAACAGTTACATAAATTCAAGTTATTATTATTATTATTATTAATTATTCTCATTTTCATAGAATTCAGATGTAAATGGTCTTGAGACTAGCCATTCTCCTGCTATTGATTTTCTATATTTAATGTTTAGTGGAATGTTGCATGGGCAGCTAAACCATAGATAGAATAGGATAGAAATATTGAATAGAATCTTGTCCTCTGCAGGTTCACTGAAAGGTATCCTCAAAATCACTCCGATACAAGGCAAGGTGACAGGGATGAGAGACACTTCAAACTGTTTCTACATGGCTTTGATTTCTCCCACTAGATCTCTATATTTTGGGAGTTTTTCATGCCATGCAATTTGGGGGTTATGAGTATTTAGTATGACAACATCATTTAAGAACATTGTTCTTAGCTTTTTATGGGTCAGTGTTATGTCTCATCAATTATGTACACCTCTGTCTTGGATGGTGCTCTAAGTGCAATAGGGTTTATTTGTTGAACTCATAAAGATACTAGTGCTTAAATCTGCAGTATAGAGCTAACTGTTAATTCTTGCAGGATAAATAATAGGTTTCTGCTATATAGTTTTGTACATTTGATCATGACTTCTTAGCTATTCCATAAGTGCTAATTTTTTGCAACCTGTTGTAATATGTTGCAGAGTTTCTACTGTATTACTAGCAGTGGTAATAGTGGTATAAAGAAATAATGAATGAATTAATAAATTAAATAATGACTCAAATGAAAGAAAATGCATTTATTAAATTTTTGTATAGTTTTAGGCATTGTGCTAAGTACCAAGAATACAAATACAAAAGAGTAATAGTCTCTGTCCTCCAGGAACTTACATTCTTTTTAATTTTTATTTTTTTTAGGTCATGGTGAGTTTATTGTCCATACAGCATACCTAATTGCATCCAAAATAATTTCTCAAATCCAACTTCAAACTAGTCAGAAGAACAGGTTATTGATTTTTAAAAACACTGAACAAATCAGCTTTCTTAAGAGGCAATCAACTCTATGTCACAGCCTGATCCAATAAAGCAGCCTCATATACTTTCTCCAGACTTTGTTCACATGGAGCATGTCTGTGACAGCACTTTAAAACAACCATGCCTCTTAAAGAACTCATTGTGAGAGAAGAAAATTGAAATGATGTGGCATCACGCTCATTACAGCAGACCAAAAAAAATGTTCAACACCAGAAACTCTGCAACTGAGTTAACTGTGGTACATCTATTTGCTTTATCAAGGGCAGGGGCTTGCCAGAATATTTAGGGTGCTATAAAAAGCACAGTCTTCAAGGGCTTTTGTTGAATCTCTTTCTCCCATCAAAATGGGCTGCATGGAAAAGGTAAGCTAGGCCACAGGAGTTAGCAAGATCAGGCATTTATTTATTTCACAGTGTTTTCTTTAAACTTGAGACTAAAATTAGAGACATTCAAATACATGGGAGTAGTTCTTGTTTAGTCGAAGATATCAGGCAGTTTAGAGTATGTAATCATTTGATGCTGCAAGGTAGATGGAGTAAGAAAGAGGAACTTATATTCTAAGGTAGAAGACAACACATTTTGGGGAGTAGGAGCCATAGTAGAGTGATACGACCTGGGAAGTCACAAGTATGATGGCTGGACTCTAGGGAAGTCAATTGGTCAATTTTTTTAGAAGCAGGAGTAGCATTGATTCATTTATTGGTTTGGGGTGGGGAAAGGGTAAAGTGGAATGAGAATGAAGTCAAAATGTCAAGATGGCTAGGATAGAGTATAGTTGGGGTCTGAGGTTGTGCAGATATGAAGGATTCTCACTAATCAAAATAACCCAACCCCAGGACAGGATTTCCATTAGCACTAGTATCAAGATGGGGCATGTGGGAACATGGCTGGCACAGAACATGGCTGGGGGTCTGGTGCTCCCTAGACATAGTAGGATCTCGCCAATTGGGATGGTGCTGGATTTCTGCTCAGGGCCCAAGCTAGTGACAACAGTCCTTTCTAAATTAGTTTGCTGGCAAAGGTTTTATTTGTATGTGATTCCATCTCCCACCGATTTTTGTGGGACTGTGGATAAGGGGTTAGATTTGGAGTCAGGAAGATCTGATTCTGGCTTCTACTTCAGGCCCCTGATCAAATCGCTTTAACCTCTCGGTGCTTGATTTTCTCATCTGTAAAATGGAGCTAAATACTAGAACCTATCTCCAAAAGTTGTTGTGAATATCAAATGAGATAATATTTGTGACACACTATGTAAAGGTTAGCTATTGTGTATCGATGGCTCTCTTCACTGTTAGCCACAGCCAAAGATTTCATGCTGAGCTGAGGGCAGCTAGTAGAAAGTGCCCTCTCCCTCATAAGTCACTTTAGACCTTCTTTAGGTCACAGGCTCCTACTTGTTCCTCCATCCACCACAGGACACTCATTTTTGTGTCTGATTTTCTTAAATATATTTCTCAGCTAATTATGTTATGGGTCATGGTTGAGTTTTGTTTTTCTTCTCTCCTTCCTAAGGAGGAAAAATTGCACAATAAAGATTCTGAGTTTGAACTTCGAGACCATTTAAAATAAGATGGTGGGGCAGCTAGGTGGCACAGAGTAGAGCACCAGCCCTGGAGTCAGGAGGACCTGAGTTCAAATCCAGCCTCAGACACTTGACACATTTACAAACTGTGTGACCTCGGGCAAGTCACTTAACCCCAATTGCCTTGCCTTCCCCCCTCCAAAAAAAGAAAAAGAAAACATAAGATGCCCCACAAACAACCCAATCAAATGACAATGAATGAAAATGAATTACAGATATAGTCACTTCTCTCAAATATGCTATTCCTCATTCATTCACCTTTTAATAGAATTTTAATAAATTTTAATAACATTTAGTAGAAATTGCTCAGGGATTCACCTGGAAAAGCTATGGCGATAGAGTTCCTCTCTCTAACCTGAGGTGGACAGTTGCATGGTGGTTTCCCAAGCCCCTTATATCTTCCCAAGAGTAACTTTTTGGGTCCTTCCATTGACAATTCGGCAGAGATACTTAGAAGATCTTGTTAGAAGCTCAACCCAGCCTAAAAGTGGGGGAAGAGAAACACATTAACAATGGGTCATGGCAGCCCAAAACTCTGCATTAAAAAAAGCATAGTACTCAGAATGAGTGAGAACATAACCCTGTTGTACTCTGCCCTCATCAGACACCTGGAATTTTGCCTGGAGAGGGGTGACCAGGATGAGGCCAAGAGACCATGCCACAGAAGGATCGTTTGAAAGTAGTGATAATTAACTGAAAAAAGGAAGGCAGAAGGGAGAAATAATAAATATCTTCAAACGTTTTGGGTTCAGTCATGTGGAAGAGAAATTGGGCTTTTTTGCTCAGCCACAGAAGGTAAAAATAGGAGCAAGTGGGTCAGAGTTGCAGAGTTTTGCTCGAATTAAGGGAAAAGTTCCTAAATATTACAGCTGTCTCAAAATTGAATGGGAACAAAAATTGAAGAGAAAAGAATTGCCGGATCTGAAACTGTGTCATAAAGCAGTAATTATCAAAAACATCCAAAATAGGAGAAGAAAAGGAGAATAGACCAAAGAAGCAAAGCCTAGAAGGAAGAGAACACAATCACGTAGGACTCGATAAATCCAAGAACACAAACTCTAGGGAGGAAATCTCCCTGTTTGATAAGAACTGTTGGGAAAATGTGGCCAAAATTAAGCTTAGACCAACGACTTACACCACATACTGCAACAAGCTTTACTAAGTACTGGGCGTAACAGATGGAAAAAGAAGGCAATCCCTGCTCTCAAGGAGCTCATACTCTAAGGGAGGAAAACAACACATAGGGAAGGAGAAGCTGCAACTGAGGGATTCAAAAGCAATCGTGATCCGTGAATAATGAAATGGGGTACTATTGGGCCACAAGAAATGAATGTGAATGTGAAGAATTCAGGGAAAAATGAACAACTGTATAAAATGATAGAAAATGAAATAGGAACAATATATAGAGTGAATATAATAAGTGGAAATAATGATAAAAGGCAGCCAAATTCATGAATTCTAGTGGCAGATTTTGGTCACAGAGAACAGATGGTGAAATACATGTCCATCAAATTAGAGAATTAGGAGACTGTGGCTGTGGATAGTGGCATGTGCTGTCAGATGTGATCATTTTGTCAGTTTGTTACAAGGAAGATGGATGGATGGATTGAAGGATGGATGGATGCATAAATACATACATTGATAGATCATAGATATATATATGTAGACATATACATAGGCAGACAAATACAGAGAGAAAAGTGAGAGATAAAAAAGAAAGAGAGGGAGGAGAGAGAGAGAGAGAGAGAGAGAGAGAGAGAGAGTTTACTTACTACTGTGAGCCAGGCTCTTTGCTAAGGACTATGATAGCAATACAATCAAGAAAAAGAGTCCCTGCCCTCAAGAAGCTTATATTCTAATGGAATACAACAGCATATAAAGAAGAACTTGAAGTGGAAGTGGCACTTGGGGATGGCATGGTGTCAAGGCCTAGGCCATGGCAAGATAACACAACAACTCACATATCAGAACTGGGAGACAAAAGAGTAGAGTCCAAGCTTCTGGTTGAGGGTGGGGCGAGAATGCAGAGATAATAGCCCAAGTAGAAAAGGCATAGGTTGCATGGAGTTAAGCCAGAAAGTGAGAGTGTTAAGTGGTTAATATGTCAAGAAATGATTGTAATGTTGTAATGATGTTGTAAAAAAATAGTAAGATTGAAAAAATAGAGGGGTGTGAAGAAAAATAAAAATACATTAAATAGTGAGGCTACTTTATTATTCATAGTGGCAGATTTTTGAAGGATTTCTCACAGACAAAATAAAATTGAGCTTTATCTATGTTAGAAGCTTGTCTTTTCTTCAGAAAAACTTGAAAGTGCGTAGATAAAAATAAAATACAGATCTTTAAATTCTATGATTCTATGAATATCTGTGGGTGAATCTGTCTCTTTGTGTAAATATATTTATATAGGTGTGTGTGTGTATATGTGTGTGTGTGTATGTGTGTGTGTAGAAATATGATTAGTGAAGCTCTATAATGCAAAATAAAATGGACTACCAGGGTGTTCCTAAAGTCTGGACACGCAGGCAATTGACAGCAATGTGGAGTTATTGCATAGAATTCACATGAATCGTATAAAGCACATCAACCTTTGCATCACAAATGAATTGAAGATGTTATTCGTTAATATTCCAATTAAATAAAGTGTTGAAATTTTCATTCATTTCATTTCTTGAAAATATGCATTTTTGCCTATGTGTCCAGACTTTAGGAATACCCTGTATATTTGAAGATCTGGACTTCACTTCAGATTTTCCAGGCTCAATGACCACATATCAGATGTTGTAGGACTGATTCCTTTTTAGGTTCAGCTCAGACTAGATAATCTATGTCTTTCTGTTCACAAGATTCTGTGCTTTATTATTACAACATTGCCTCAGTATGTTTGTTTCCAGCTTTATTCCTTTCCTCCAAACTCTTCAAGGACATTTAATAGATATTGTCATTGTTCTAAATGTTTTATTTGCATTTCTAAGAAGCAATTTCTTGTTCGGTTGTTTGTGGAGGGTTTTGTCTTGACAATGTTATAGCTGCACAATGTTTTGATTTGCTCCTTATTCTCTTCTATTTCTCCCATAATTTCCAATAATATTTAAAGTTATATTTCTGAAAAACTTTTATCTCTTAAATTTTTTACATCGAATAGTTTTGTTAAATTTTCCCTTGATTTGCTCACTATCTCTGTTCAGACATGGCGATAGAAGGGGGAACTCAGACAACATCGCAAAGAAAAACAGAACTAGTGGCAGATGAATTCTGTTCTGAGGATTTGATGGGAAAAAAGAAGGGAGAGTGAAAGGAATATACTTGTGTAGAAG
Organism: Phalanger gymnotis; assembly: GCA_028646595.1. Classification (NCBI taxonomy): domain Eukaryota; kingdom Metazoa; phylum Chordata; class Mammalia; order Diprotodontia; family Phalangeridae; genus Phalanger; species Phalanger gymnotis. The sequence goes on along the minus strand of CM053627.1, from coordinate 14,317,933 downwards.
AGAGGAAGAATTTCTCATAGTTATGAGAGAGAAGAAAGAGCATATGTAAGAAGACCGAACAGTGAAAACAGACATCAGTCAAACATCACTTATATAGAGCATTCAGAGGACTGAACATGCATAATACATGCAATTTGGTATGGAAATACATCAAATTCAACAGAGAAAGAAGTGGAGGTTGGGCGGGGGGAGGTGTAAAGAGAGAGCATAATACCGGGAAAGGAATAGTTGCAAGCAAAACACATTTCCCAGCCATGAAAGGATATTAAAATGGAGAAGAAGAAAAAGAGGTGGGGGGGGAGGGAGGGAGGGAGGGAGGGAAAGAGAGAGAGAGAGAGAGAGAGAGAGAGAGAGAGAGAGAGAGAAGGAAAAAGAAAGAGGAGAGAGAGAGAGAAGGAAAAAGAAAAAGAGAGAGAGAAGAGAGAGACACAGAGAGGGCAAGAGATAAATAGGGAGAAAGGGAGGAAGAAGAAGAAAAGAAGAAAACTACTGCTGCTGCTTCTGCTACTACTACTACTACTGCAACCTAAGATGACCAACAATTGGAAAATGGTTCAACAAATTGTACTGTATAAATGTAATAGAATACTGTTGCACCATAAGAAGTACTGAGATCATTTCGGAGAGGACTGGGTGGTATGAACTGATGCAGAGTGAAGTAAGCAAGAACAAGAAGAACAGGTCTGAAGGAAAAACAACATCTTGCAAATGACCGGCTATGTTTCCCGAGGACCAGTGAAGCAGCATGTGACCCGTCTTGAAGAGAGATGATGAACTAGAGATGCAAGAAGGGATGTATGCTACGGGGGGATGGCCTCCGTGTGGATCCATTTTGCTTGACGATGCTTATTTGTTACAAGGGATTTTTTCCTCTCCTTTCTCTAACAGGTTTTTTTTGGTTTTGTGGCATAACATGGTAGAAGGAGAGATTAGCAATAGTAATGCCAAAAAAAGATCATTAAACCTTGTTTTAAATACACAAAAGAGAACAGTGAAGGAAGTTCAGAAGAAGAAAAGGAAAATAGCTTTGAAAGTAACATGTAGAAGTTATATACTTTTAAAAAAGGCAAGGGGAGATTTATGCTTTCATATGCAGTCCTCTTATTTGTGCTACTGTATGTATGGAAATACTCTTGTTATTTAAGTTCAGAATAAGAAAATTAAATTAATTTTTTTAAAAATGAATGAATAAAAAATTTTTCAAACTTTTCTTTCAATTTTACTCTAATGTTTGCTCTTCCTACACATTCCTGTTTCCTGTTTCTAACATTCTTTTTTATTAATGAAATAAGACAGAAGTGAGTATAGATGCCACATCATCTTCATTTTCTGTTCTGGACAAAGCCACTAATTGTATGTGATTCTATCTCTTATTTTTCCTTTTTTGTACATCAGTGTTTCCTCTACATGTGACCTACAGCCTGTATAAGTAAGCTGAGGTGGGGCCAAGCATGAGAAGTAACCTGAAGAACCCCAGGAAAATCCAACTGAGACCTTTCTTGGTCTCTAGTGAATCAATCTCTTCTGGGGAAAGTGCTTTACCAAATCCTAGGACATTGTCCTTGTTGCTTCCTTCTGTATCAGTTGTATTGACTATTGATGGTAATATTAAGTATATATGGTCTTTTTTTCTCTGTCTTTCCTCAAAGGAGAGGAAAGAAGAAAGCACATCTACCACCATCCCTAGTTCAAACTTTGGTGATGCCATAACCGATGCTGAACCCAGTTCTTCAACCAAGCATGTAAATGAATTGGAGGTACAGTAGTTTTCCCTGAAGCTTCCGTTTTTAATTTGTTAACCATTTTCTCTTATTTCTATTTTTAAAATAAATTTTATCTTTGTTTTTTATGTCAGCTACATCTCTTTTGTAAAATAAATGTGTCTTACATAAATTTAGACTCTGCTCCTCCTACTGTTCCCCCCTCCAAATTGAATATTTCATTTTTGCATTTCTTCTCCAATTTATTTTATTGTCTGGCATTTTCCTATCATTTCCAGTAATGTTTAAAATTATGTTTCTGGAAGACTTTTACCTTTCAAATTTTTCACATAATGGGCTTTCATCAGATTTTTCCATTGATATAGCCACTATTTCTGTTTAGAGGTGGCAGCGGAAACGGGAGCAGAGACAGCATTTCAAAGATGTCTTTCTTGGGAACTATGGCTCCAGGGCCATAGGCAGCAAGCGTACAAACTCAAGTGGGAGATTTGTGGAAAGGAGTAAAATCAAAGAAAGGATCGAACCACTGCCCAGGGTGGCGAGGACAAGGACAAGATGTGACAGAGAGAAGCCAAAAACTTTCAACATTGGTTTTATTTCTGATTTCTTGCCAAAGAAAATTACCTGTGAATGGTGAATGATTGAGGAAAAGTGGCTAATAGAGAATTGAAATCCAAGAAAAGTCAATTAATGACCAATGTGCTCTTCACTTTCAGTTGAGAGTTAAAGTCCACAGGTGTAAATGAACCACATCCTAGGATACAGAAAGAACATGTGTATAGGATTGTTAAGTTACTGTTAGCTGTCTTTTTAAAGAGTGTAGAGATACATGCTATAGAAGAGTAGATGGGAAAATGTCTGTGGATCACTTATCAATGAAGAATTAGTTAGTGAACATTTACTAAAGGAAATGATGATTATGCAGAGCTAACATAGGTTCATGACAAGCAGTACCAGGCAGATGTTCCTAATTTTCTTTCTTTTTAAAAATATTTTCCCAATTACAAATAAAAAGTTTTTAATATTCTTTTTTTTAATTTTGGTTCCAAATTCTCTCCCTCCTTCCCTCAGTTTTCCCTCAATGAGAAGGCAGACAATTTGGTAGAGGTCATACATGTTCAGTCATGCAAAACGTATTTCCATATTAGGCATGTTGTGAAAGAAAACAAACCAAAGGGAAAAATGAGAAAAAGTTTTAAAAAACCATGCTTCCATCTGGATTCAGACTCCATCAGTTCTTTCTCTGGAGGTGAATAACATTTTTCATCATAAGTCCTTCAGAATTGGCTTAGATCATGGTATTGCCGAGAATACCTAAGTCATTCACGGCTGATCGTTGGACAATATTCTGTTACTGTGTACAAATTTTCTCCTGGTTTTGCTCACCTCACTTTGCAGTATTATGCTAATCATTTCTTACAGCACAATAGTATTTCATCACAATCATATATCACAACATGTTCTGTCATTCTCCAACTGCTGGGCATCCCCTCAGTTTCAGATTCTTTGCCACCACAAATAAAGCTGCTATAAATTTTTTATTCGTATAGGACCTTTTCCTTTTTTATTCCTTTGGGATACAGACCTAGTAGTAATATTGGTGAGTCGAAGGGTATACACAGTTTTATAGACTTTTGGACATAGTTCTAAATTGCTCTCCAAAATGGTTGGATCAGTTCACCACTCCATGAATGGTGCTTTAGTATCCCAATTTTCCGACATCCTCTCCAACATTTGTCATTTTCATTTTCTGTCATATTAGCCCATCTGCTAAGCATGAGGTGGTATCTCAGAGTAGTTTTAATTTGCATTTCTCTAATCAATAGTGATTTAGAGCATTTTTCATATAACTATAGATAGCTTTGATTTCTTCATCTAAAACTGCCTGCTCATATTCTTTGACCATTTATCAGTTGGAGAATAACTTGTATTCTTGTAAATCACTTCTCTTCTCCTTCTCCTTCTTACTTCCCTATTGGTAAGATAGATTTCAATACACAACTGAGTACACGTTTATGTTATTCTAATCAGAGTAGGGTTCAAGATTGACTGCCACTCCTATATCCACCTCTTCTGTAAAAGTTCTGTTGTGTCTCTTTTATTTGGAATAATTTACCTCATTTTATCTCTCCCTTCTCCCAGTTATTCCCTCTTTTCCACCCCTTAATTCTATTTTTGAATATCATCCTACCATAGTCAACTCAACTCATGCTCTCTGTCTATGTGCACTTCTTCCAATTACCTTATTAATGATAAAGTTCTTAAGAGTTAAAAGTACCATCTTCCCCTGTAGAAATCTAAATAGTTGAACCTTATTGAATCCCTTATGATTTCTCTTTCCTGTTTACCTTTTTATGCATCTCTTGAGTCTTGTATTTGAAAATCCAATTTTCTGTTCAGCTCTGATCTTTTTATCAGGAATGCTTGAAAGTCCTCTATTTCATTAAATATACACTTCCCCCCTCCCCAAAGGGGAGTAAAAAATGAGTATAATTCATTTTTACCAGTCAGGTGATTCTTGATTGCAATCCTATCTCCTTTACCTTCTGGAATATCCCATCTCAAGCCCTTTGATCCTTGCTGCTAAATCTCATGTTATGCTGACTGTGGCTCCATGATATTTGAATTGGTTCTTTCTGGCTGCTTGCAGTATTTTCTCCTTGACCTGGGCACTCTGGAATTTGACTGTAATATTCTGGGAGTTTTCATTTGGAGATCTTTTTCAAGAGGTGATCAATGGATTATTTCAAATTCTATTTTGCCTCTAATTCTAGATCATCAGGGTAGTTTCCCTTAAGAATTTTTTGAAAGTTGACATCTAAGCTCTTTTTTAAATTATCACTTTCAGATATTCCAATAATTCTTAAATTATCTATCTTCTGATCTATTTTCCAGGACATTTGTTTTTCCAATGAGATATTTCATACTCTTTCCAATTTTTTCATTCTTTTGATCTGGTTCTATTGTTTCTTGATTGGTCATGGAGTCACTCACTAGCTTCTACTTGCCCAATCCTAATTTTTAAGGAACTGTTTTCTTCAGTGAGCTTTTGTACCACTTTTTCCATTTGGCCAATTCTACTCTAGTTTGCTAGTGTTCCTTCCCATCCTGGGACTGCCACCCAGGATTGTGTATGGACAATGCAACAGAGTCCTGCACCCAGTCCCAGCAAAGGGTCCCCTCTAATCTCCTTCTGACCAGTTGTCCAACCTCCTTAATGTATGTAGAATGAGGGTTCTGGAATCCTCCACTGCCAATTCAATTGCCCCCAAGGTCTGCTGCTGACTTGCCAGGGCACAACCTGCACTGGACTGCACTCCACTCTCACCTATATCTTTCCTCTTAACCTTCTTAGTTGTCTTGGGCTAGACAATTGTTGCACCTTTTCCTTTTGTTGATTCTGCCATTCCAGAATTCATTGTGAGGTGTTATTTTAGAGTTGTTTGGAGGAGAATTTGAGAGCTCAGGCAAGTTCCTGCCTGTACTCCACCATGTTGGCTCTGCCGTTCTCATTTTTTACATGATTATCAGACTAATAGATCAAAGGGAGTTTACAAACAATTAACTTGATTTTGATCATTTTAATCATTTGACATTGATAGTCTTGACAACAAAATGGAAGACATGTGAGATAGTCAATAGCCAACTGTGTAAATGGCCAAACCCAGGCAACTCAAAAATGGCTATATGTCATCTGGCTATAGAGGTCTCTAGTGAACCACAGATCTATGTTTGATTCTCTATTATGGAATATTTTTATTAGTGAGTTAAATAAAAGCATTGATGGCATGTTAATCAAATTTAAAGATGACACAAAGTTTAAAAAGGCAACTAAGCTATTGGATGCCAGAATGAAAAAAAAAAGTAGATTCATAGACTAGAACATTTGGATAAATACTAGCTGTGTGACTCTGGGTGAGGTGCTTCACCCTATTTGCCTCAGTCCCCCATCTGTAAAATGAGCTTGGGAAGGGAATGGCCAACCACTCTAGTATATCTGCCAAGAAAACCCCAAACAGTATCATGAAGAGTTGGACATGACTGACATGATTCAACAGCAACAACTAAGATCAAATTTCATGGAGATAAATTCAAAGTCTTAAACTTACTTGGAAAAAATCAACTTTTCAAGATGGGAGGGGCATGTCTGGACAGAAAGTAGTCTGAAGAAAATTTTGGAGTTTCATTGGATGACAAAGTCCACACCTGACCTGACTGCAGAAGCAGGGGTTCCAGAAGTTGAAGGAAAGCTTTACTGGGTTACCTTGGACATGACTTATTTTTAATGGGACAATATTGAATACTAATGATTGTTGCTTGCCTTTCTAATTGCCTATGTCATCCTTCGATTACATCATTCTGGAATGTTTTCCAACAATCCTATGTAAATTAACTGGTCTATAGTTCAGATAGTTGACTTTTCCTACTTTTGAAAATCAGGATATTTGCCTCTGTGCAGCCTTTTGACTTGTCTTCTATGTTCTAGAATCATTTAGAGATCACTAGTGGTCTCAATAATCATCTCCACAAATTTTTCAGTGCCATGAGATGTGGTAACTTGAACATGTCGAGAGAAGCTGAGGTCACTCTGACTATTTCCTTAAGTATCTTGGCTTTCAAACCTTGGGTGTTTTTGTTCTATTCATACCAATTCAAACATTATTATATTAGGAACTGAATAAGTCTGATGTTTTAGGCAGCAGAAATTTCCATCCATCCCAGAAAAATAATAATGAAATTAATGGCTAATATTTACATAAACCCTCCAGGTTTAAAGTGTTTACATGTATTGTCTCAATTTATTCCTTTCAACAATACTATGTTCTAGGCACTATTATGATCCTCATTTTTAAAATGAAGAAACTTAAACAGGGAGAAGTTAAGAGATTTCCTCAAGATACACATATTGGAAGTAGCTGACATAGGTCCTTCTACTCAGGTCCTTCCTGACTTCAAGTCTGAAACTCTATACGTTATACTACCTTGAGTCCCAAGCAGCAGTCCTACTTATTCTTTGATCTTTCTCTTCACCTCCATCTAAAATTAAGAGTCAAAAGTCCATTTAGACATCTGAAATGATCTCCAATCTTTATACTCACCAGGCAAAGAAAGAAGAATTCTGCTCCTTTAGTCCCCACCTCAAAATCATTGCCAAATCTTTTTATCTTATTTTATATCTCTTCGAGTGCTTATATTCATCATAGAAGTTCCTGACTAGAAACCACAAAAATTAAATAGAGTAAAAATGAATCAACAAGTCAGATTAAAAAGAAATTTAAGAAAACAGTCAAAGATTGGAAAAAAAGAAACTATAAGATATCGATTATACTTTTAATTGACTTAGAAAGTAGGCCAAGCAGAGGTCATTGTCTTCTAAAAAACATGATTTCCAAAAGTCTGGAAACTCACTACATTTACGGAAAAAATCATAAAATAAAAACAGCCACAATCTATTAATACTATGTGGCACTGTGAACACAGTGCCAAACCTGGAATCAGGAAGACTTGAGTTGAATTCTAGTCTCTGGTGGTTACCAGCTATGTAAACCAGGGCAAGTCATTTAACCTTTGGCTATATCAATTTCCTCTTCTATAAAAAAGATATAATAATACCAACTTCCTCTCAGAGTTGTTGGGAAGATCAAATGAGATATTTGTAAAGCATCTTACAAAACTTGAAGCACTATATAATTTTGGGAAGACTGAAAAAAATCCATCAATTTCCTCCTGAAAGAATCCCCCAAAGAAAAAGTTCCAGTAATGTTATATACAAAATCCAGGAAAAATGCTGCAAACAACCAGAAAGAAGTAATTCAAGTACATAGTAAGAAATGCTCAAAACAAACCAACTTCTACTACAAAAAGAGATTTTGAAATACTGTATACTAAAAGGTAAAAGGTGGCAAAGTGGATAGAATGTTCAGCTTGGAGTCAGAAAGACTCATCCTCCTGAGTTCAAATCAGGGTCTCAGACTCTGGGTAAGTCGTTTAACCCTGTTTCCCTCAGTTTCTTCATGTATAAAATGAACTGGAGAAGGAAATGACAAACCACTCCAGTATCTTTGCCAAGAAAACTGCAAATGGGATCATGAAGAGTCAGACATGACTGAAACAACCGAATAACAAAAATAGATGTACGACCAAAAATAACTTCCCTGAAAAGCTGAACGTATTTCAACAGAGGACTTTCAAGTATTCCTGATGAAAATACCAGACTAAAGCAGGAACTTTGAAATGTAAACACAAGAGTCAAGAGAAACCTAGAAAAGTAAGTTCTCTTGAATAATTGGAATGCGCTATGTGACGAAGTTGTGCTAACATTCTAATATGGGATGAAAAAATAAATCTCCCATCAGAACCTTAATATCATAAAAAGCACTGAGAGAATTACATGAGGAAAACAGATGACCTAGGAGTGGATGGATAGCATTCTAGGAGGTGCATAGAATGGAAGAAAGAGAAGGGAAATTAAAGCAATAAACTAGTGAAGAAAGGAAGAAGGGATAGAACCAACTGCATCTCATGATTGGGATGAGTGGGAAGAAACACAAGCATGGAAGAAGAGATGGGAAGAACAGGCATCAACTGAACCTCATTATTTGAAGCAGACAAAAGAATGAATATAGAAACAGTTTAGTACAGATATATCTTAAATTCAACAGGTCAAGAATGGGGAAATGTTGATGTTAAAGAGAGGATAATACCAGGGAAGGAATAGTTGCAAGCAAAACAAATTTCCTGATCATGAAAAAAAATATTAAAATGAAAATTTTTTTAAAAGATAGAGCCAAAGAATTAGAATCTAATGGGAAGCCTGACAATTGGGAAATGGTTGAATAGATTGTGGCATATGAATATAAAGAAATATTGTTTGCACCATAAGAAATGCTGAAAGATATTATCTCAGAGAGTACTGGGTAGTATGAAATGACAGTGAAATGAACAGAAGCAAGAAGGGTAACTCTAAATGAAAAACAAAATCTTGAAAACTCAGTCATAAACTATGTTTCCTCTTGCAGAGAGATGATAAACTCAATCAAGATCTATGAAGAGATGTACATTTGTAGGGCATGGCCACTGTGCTGGCCATTTTGCTTGACTCTGCTTATTTGTTACAAGAAGTTCTCTCTCCTTTCTCTTGTGGGGCATTTTTAGTGGGATAATGTGGTAGAAGGAGAGCTTAGCAATATTAAGGGCAGAAAAAGACCATTGAACCATGTTTTAAATGCACCGAGAAGAGTGAAGGAAGTTGAGAAGGAAGAATAGGCAAGAAGGACAGTTATAAAAGTAACATGTAGAAGTTATTATTTACCTTAAAAAAAGCAAGTGGTATGAAGTGGAAATTCATGGTTTCGTGTGCAGTCCACTTTTTTGTGCTACTGTGTATATGGAAATACTCTTTTTTAAGTTCAGAAAAGAAAAATAAAATTAATTTTTCAAAAATTGAATTAAAACTTCTTCAATCTATTATGCCCTTCAATTTTGCTTGGATGTTTGCTCTTCTACCTCCATTTTCCTGTTTTCTGTTTCTATAATTGTTTTTATGAATCAAGTGAAAAGACAGAAATGAGTATAGATACCACATCATCTTGATTTCCTGTTCATTGACAAAGTCACTATGAAGAATAGTTTGTATCTGATCCTATCTCTTATTTTGCATTTTTTGTACATCTGTGTTTCATCTATACATGACCTACAGCCTATATATGTAAGCTGAGGTGAGGCCAAGCAAGGGAAATAAACTGAAGAGGCCCAGCAAAATCCAACTGAGACTTTTCTTGGTATCTAGTGGACCAATCTGCTTTGGAGAGAATGCTTTACCAAACCATAGGATGTTGTCTTTGTTGCTTCCATTCTGTTTCAACTGTATTTGCTATCGATGGTAATATTTATCATGTTCAATATTTATGGTCTTTTCTCTCTTTTTCTCTTTGTCTTTCCTCAAAGGAGAAGAAAGAAAAAGAAAATAAGTCCACCATCATCCCTAGTTCAACCCCCGAAGATGCCATAACAGATGCCAAACCCAGCTCTTCAACCAAGGATGTAAATGAATTGGAGGTACAGTAGTGTTCCCTGAATCTTCCCTTTTTAGTTTCTTACCCGTCTTCTCTTTTTTTCTATAAAATAATTTTACTGTTTTCTTTTATTTTTACATCACCTAGATTTCTTTTATAAAATAAATTTATTTTAGGAATTTTTGTCCTTCCTATGGTTTTCCCCAATTGAATATCTTTTTTATTTACATTTCTTTTCTAATTTTTTTGATTCTCTGGTAGTTTTCCATCATTTCTAGTCATTTTAAAAGTTAAATTTTGGGATTATTTTTACCTATTGAATTTTTTATATCATATGATTTGTCAGATTTTTTTCTTTGATTTAATTGCTATCTTTGTCCAGAGGTTTCAGTGGAATTGGAAGCAAAGACAGTATTCCAAAATTATCCTGCTTGTAATTGTGGCTAGGGCTGTCACCTTCACATGAGGCTTGAAGCTGTGTGACTAGAATTGATGCAGAATAGACATATCTAGCCTCTTCTCCCCCATCTTTCTCCAAGGGAGACTTTAAGGGACTCAGGAGGTTGGGGGTGGGGCAGAAGCTTGGCCACTCCATGCCCCTCAGAGGGCTGTGGTACAGGGCTAGAATTATATCTTTCTGCTCCTTTAAAAATGGTTAGCTTAGGGTACGTGATTTTCATATTCACGTTAACTTCTGATCACTGTTCATTATGGGGAGAGACTGAATGCCAAGCATTATATCCAAGGCTTAACTTCTTTCCCACAAAATACCACTTCCACAATGAATACACATAGCAATTAGTAAGGAAACCTATTTATACAATTCAATTCAATCTAAAAAACATTTATTAAGCACCTACCATGTACCCGACGCTGAGCTAAGCATTGGGGATATGGAAAGAGGCAAAAGAAAGTCCCTGCCCTCAAGTAGCTCACAATCTAACGAGGAACATTCCATGCAAACAAATATGTGCCCGCTGAGTATATACGTATATACATACATACATGCAAACATATATATATGAGGAATAGGAAATGATTAACAAAGGTAATGCACTGCAATTCAGAATTATTAGGGAAGGCTTTCTGTAAAAGGTGATATTTTAGCTAGGACTAAAAGGAAATCAGGAAGGTCTGCAATCAGATTGAAGGAGGGAGAGCATTCCAGGCATGGGGAAGAGCCAGAGAAAATGCTCAGACCCAAGAGATGGAGGGTCTTGTGCATGGAACAGCCAGGAGACCAGTGTCACTGGAAAGTATGTGGTGGGGGCTAAGGTGTAAGAAGACTGGAAAGGTAGGAGAGGCCAGGTTATGAAGGACTTTGAATGGAAAACAGAGCATTTTGTTTGTTCTTAGAGGATATAGGGCCCCACTGGAGTTTATTGAATGGGATGATGGGAAAACAGTTTGACATGGTTGGGCCTGCGCTTTAGGAAAATCACTTTAGTATTTGAATGGAGGCTGGATCAAAGTGGGGAGAGAATTGAGGCAGAAAGACACCACCCCCAGCAGCTTTTACAATAGTCTAGGTGTGAGGTGAGGAGGGCCTGTACCAGGTAGTGGCAGTGTCAGAGGAGAGAAAAGGGCATATTCCAGAGATGTTGTAAAGTTTAAATCAACAGGCCTTCACAACTGCTTGGATATGGAGCGTGAGAGATTCTAAGGAGTCGAGGGTGACTCCTAGGCTTTGAGCCAATTTGATAGCCAAACTGAAATCAGAGAAAGTATATTTGAAAGAGAAAGTATATTTGTTATATATAACAGAGCAGGTAAGAGAATATATACCATAATAAAGACTGAAGAAGGTCTCACATTGGGAGCAAGATAACTCAGCTCAAGTCCCAGATCTCAGCCCAGGGGAAATTCCTCCAAGTCTCTGATGTAGCAAGTTGGGGACAAAGACATTATAGAGACTGCCAACTCTTCTCATGTTGGCTTCTCCCCAGAGTCTTTCCCTCAGCAACCTAAAGTGGGGTTGGCACCATCTATCTTCTCTTTCAAAGCTAAAAGCGAAAAACATCCAGACAGCCTCCAGTGCATTGAAGAAAAACTCAAAAAAAAGACTGATGAAACTGAAGCTTTCTCATACTCTATCCAACTCTGCCCCATTTCTCAAGCAGGCAAGGAGTACTGATCTCCTCTAATAAGTAAAGAGTTCCATACCATTGGGTTTGGGGCCTTAGGTTACATTTCTCCATTGGGTTAAACTCTTTATAAGTCCTTGCAAAAGTAAGGTGAGATAAGTCCAAAATACGTAAATATAAAGTATAAACACAAGAATCAGCTCTTTAAAACAATAAGAATGCTTTTCCTGGCCTTCCAGGTAACTAAGCTTAAAACTAAAATAAATAAAATAATAAAAACTATAATAAATAAATAATAATAAATAAATAATAAATAAATAAATTACATAATAAAAAATAATAAAAAAATAAAAACTAAAATAAAAGTGTACTTAAGAAGTACATATGGCACTCTACAGATTATCACCTAGATGTATTACAGGCATAGATACTCTATATCACTCAAATCAACAAGTCCAAGCCCTGTCATAGACTTTAAGGGCATTTTACCCAGATACCCATCATTAAAGATAGGAAAATGATGATAACTTGTGATCATTTATCTAGGACAGCATCACAGTCCATATTCTCAATTTTGACCATCATCTCTGCATGAGGTCCTATGAGTCCAGATGGAATAGACCCATTAGGTATTGATGATGAAGGTGATGTGACTATCCTTGGGGCACAGAACTATGGCTTCAGAACAATAGGCAATAAGAGTACAGTCTCAAATGACAGATTTGGGGGAAAGAGTAAAATCATAGAAGGAATAGAACCGCTGCTCAGAGTGGAAAAAACAAGGATAGAGCATGACAGAAATCAGAAGCTGTCGGCTAACTTTGTTTGCATTTTCCTCTCCCCCAAAAATGATCAGTCAATAACAGAAGGAAATGGCTAAAAAGAAGTTGAAATCCAAGGAAAAATGATGATAAATTTACTCTTGATTTTCAGTTGAGATTTAGTCAGCAGGTCTAAATGAACATCCCAGGATCACAGGAAGAGGTGGCTGTGACCATTGAGCTACCATCAGTTCTTTTGAAAAATTGTAGACATACGTATTTGTTGTTTAGTAATTCAGTCATGGCCAACTCTTTGTGACCCCATGGACTAATTGCCCATGGGTTTTACTTGGCAAAGATACCAGAGTGGTTTACCATTTCCTTCTCCAGTTTTATGCAGACAGGAGTTAAGTGGCTTACCCGGGATAACCCAGCTAACAAGTGTCTTAAGTTCAGATCTGAACTCTAATCTTTCTGGTCTATCTGACTCCAGGCCCAAGACTTTTATCCACTGTGCTACTGGCTGGCCTGGATAGACATACTACAGGAGAGAAAAATCTAAATGTTTTTAAAAAGGCGAGAGGGGAGGTCTGTGAATTATAGGCCAATTATCTTGAATTTGATTCCTATCAAAATTTTAAAACCTGCAAATAAAGAGTTGGTTAGTCAGGGACATTGACAAACAAAAAGTCCCAGACAGATATTTCTAATTTTCTTTTTTTTCTCAACAGTTATTAGATGAATAAATCAAGGAACTGTTATGGATAGTTTAACTTAATCTGGGTGAATCATTTAACAGAATGTCTCATGTTTCCTGACAAAAACGTGAACTAGTCAGTAGATAACAGGGTAAGTGACCAAACCCAGAGAACTCACAACAGATTCTATGTGACATTATACACAGGTCCCTAGTGAAGTGCCCACAGACCTATGTTTGACCCTGTAATATGTAATAGTTTTATCATTCAATTGGATAAAACATTGCTGATATGCTAGTCAAATTTAAGATGACACAAAGATAGAAGAGTAACTGACCTATTGGATACCAGCATGAAAAAAGAGAGATTTATAGTCTAGAATATTTGTCCAAATCTATTACAATCACATTTCAAAAAGATGAATTCAAACTCTTAGGGTTGAATGAAAAAAAAATCAACTTACCAAGTCAAGATAGAAGAGGCATGTCTAGGCAGAAATTAGTCTGAAAAAGGATTTAGTGGTTCTATTCAATGACAAGCATGGTATGATGACAACTGGCTACAGACTCAGACACAGGAGGTTGGGGAACAGCCTCACTGCGATAACAGGGACATGACTTGTTTTTAATGGGCCCATGATGTTTATTAGTGATCGTTGCTTCCCTTTCTACTTCCTTGCAAGTAATCCTCTTATTACTGAACTCTAGAATGTTTTCCAACATTTTTGTTCTATCTATGCCAATGCAAACATCATTCTCCTCGGCACTGAGTAGATAGGTATTCTTTCTCCCTTGGGGGAGAAGAGATGGGGAAGATCCATTACCATCTATCCCATAATAATAATAGCTAAGTTTTATTTAGCACATTAAGACTTGAAGATATATATGTATGCACATATATGTTTCGATAGGCAGATAGATAGTTAGACAGACAGAGACAGACAGACGGACGGACAGACAGACAGACAGACAGACAGACAGACAGACAGACAGACAGACAGATAGATAGATAGATAGATAGATAGATAGATAGATAGATAGATATAGCCTCATTGATTTTGTTTCTCCCAACAACCCTTTGATGTAGGTGCTATAATTCTGACCATTTTACAGATGAAGAAGCTTAAGCTGAGAGAGCCAAAATGGCTTCCTCTGGATCACATAGCTAGTAAGCATCTGGGGTATGGTTTCAACCCAGGTGTTCTTGACTTCAAGTCTGACACTGTATCCTCTATGTCACCTGGAATCCCAAGCAGCAATCCTATCTATTCCTTGATCTCCCTCTTCACCTCCATTTAAAATTAAAATAAATCAGAGCCAAAACTTCATTTAGACTGCAGAAATGATCTTCCAACTTTAAATTCTATATTTAAATCACTAGGAAAGGAAAGAAAAATCCATCTCCTTCAATTCCAAGACTTGTTTCATCTTAAATCTCAATCTCTTTCCTTACTTCTCACACTCACTGCAAAAATCCCTGATTCAAAAACACTGCCCACCTCTACTCCCAAGGTCATCTTTCTCACTTCTATTTTAACTACACTACCCCTCTTTTAAAAAAACTAAATCAAGTGATATTCAGTATCATAACTTCCAGATTGCAGGCTCCTTACGGGTAGACTCGAGTGTGCTGTTAATCTTTGCAGGGCTCCAGTACCCAATACATAACATTGCTTACAGTAGGTGCCAAATAAATGTTAAATTGGCCATATGGTAGAAATAGCTCTGGATGTGGAGGGGATCAGATATGTACTAGCTTGACCCTGAGCAAGGTATTTGAACTCTTCAATACTCAATTTTTTCATTATATCATAGTTATGAAAATTTTACTGCCAATTGCACAAGAAAATTGCAAGTTGCTCAAGCCTCACATTTCTACTTCAGCAAAACCCTGAAATTCTCTCTAGACCCTTTAAAGATTAAAAATTCCAATGAGAATCAGGAATATATGGTGTCTACCATTGCAGAAATTAAAAAAGAAAAATATATTTCAGCCAGAAAGGGGGCAACCACAAACGCAGTACAAGAGCAGGCAAATAAGCCAGCATCCTCCCTATGTAACCAAATATGGGTCAGGTCACACGTAGCCTAGGTCTAGATGCATCAAGAGTGGAGGTTCCCTCCCCAAAAAAAGCTCCAAGATAGTCTCCAAAGTGAGGACCTGGGAAGAATCTTGCTCATACTGACATAGCCTAGGTGTCCCAGGGCTCCAGGTATCTTGAACTATGACATAAGATTCCATAAAATACATAAATATTTAGTGCTCTGAATCTCAGATATCAAGTGGGGGGGGTCCCAACCCTGGGAGGTAGAGGTCAGCACAAAAACCCAAGGGACCTAGGTTGAGACTGAGCAAAACCTAGCATTACACATGAGGAAATAAAGCTGAAGGAAATAACCAAAAAAGATCCCAATGAGATAAAAAAAAAACAGTGCAAATCTAGAGATTCCTCCCAAAGAAGCCAAAAATAACTAACAATGGCAAGAAGAGATTCAAGGGAAAAATGGATTTTTGCAAAGACTACATCAATACTTAGAAGAAATGAAGCAAGTTATTAAAAAAAGAATGAAAAGCTCTGAGAAAAGCTTTAGAAGGAGAATAGTTTAAAAGAAGAAGTGGTAATTTCCCAAGTACTGGAAACCCTAAAAATTAAAACAGAGTGAAAAGAAATGAAAAAAAAAAGAAATATTAGAAGAAAATAAAAGATTGGAAGAAAAATAGAAGATATAAAATATCTGATTTTTTTAATTGAGTTGGAAAACAAGTCAAAGAAAGATCATTGGACAGATAAAAAATAGGATTTTTGTAAAAGCCTAGAAACTCACTGCTTCATTCTCTTAGGATTAAGTGGTACAGTGAACACAGTTCTTGACCTAGATTCAGGAAAACCTGAGCTCAGTTCTAGCCTTAGCCCTTACCAGCTATGAGACCCAGGGCAACTCACTTGATCTTTCTCTGTCTTGGTTGCCTCATCTGTAAAATGCAGATATTAAGAACACTTACATCTCACAGTTGTGGTGAGACTCAAACATGATAATTCCTAAAGGACTTTGTAAGCCTTAAAGAACCACATAATTATGGGAAGATTTAGGAAATGCATCAATCTCCTCCTGAGAGAAACCACAAAAGAAAAAGTCCCAGGAATGTCATAGCCAAAATCCAGAACTCCTACAATATACCTCAAGCAACAAGAAAGAAATAATTCAAGTACTAGAGAACTATAATAAGGAAAACTCAAAATGTAGCAACTTGTATCATAAACAAAAGGAGATCTTGGAAGATAATATTCTAAATAACAATAAATATAGTCTGATACCCAAGAATAATTCCCCTAAAAAAGCTGAGCAGAATTCAAAGAAAAATGGAACAGAGGACTTTCAAATATTTCTGACAAAAATGCTAGACATAGGTAAGAACTCTGAAATATAAATACAAGAGTCAAGAGAAAGCTGGAAAAATATGTTTAATTGAGATGGGCTGTGTAATGAAATTGTGCTAACATTCTAATAAAGAATGAAGAAACAAATGTCCCTTCGGAACTTTAATGTCATCAAAAGTCTTTGTGAGAGTTTAAATAATAAAAACAGGATTTAGCAATGGATGGATTCTGTTCTGGGGAACTAAAGAGGGGGAAGAGAAGGGAAGGAAAAGGGAATATACAAAGAAGAAGAAGGGGGTGGGACCTACCTTGTCTCATAATTGTGGACAGTGGACAAAAAAGCATCCAAACATGAAGAGAGGAATCAGTTGAACCTCATTGTTATCTGAAATGAGGAACTGAATCTAGATACAGAAACAATTTAGTACAGATATATAGAGATATAGATATGTAGATATAGATATACAGATATAGATATACAGATATAGAGATAGAGAGAGATAGAAATATAGAGATATATAGATAGATAGAGATAGAGATATATGGATATAGATAGATAGATAGATAGATAGATAGATAGATAGATAGATAGATAGATAGATATAAAATTCATCAGGGAAACAAGGGGGCAAGGATGGATGTTAAGGGAAAGGATAATACCAGGGAAGGAATAGCTGCAAGAAAAACAAAATTCCTCATCCTGAAGGGGAATTAAAATGAAGAACAAGAAAGAGAGAACCAAAGAATTACAATCTAATGCACATCTTGACATTTGGGAAATGGTTGAACAAATTGTGGTTTATGAATATAAAGGAATATTATTGCACCATAAGGAATGATGAAAGATATTATTTCAAAGAGTACTGGGTAGTATGAAGTGAGCAGAAGCAGGAAGGAAAAAACCCTAAGGGGAAAAAAAGCTTGGAAGACTTGATGACCATGTTTCCAGAGAACCTATGATGCAGCATGTTACCCAACTCTTGACAGAGAGATAATGGATTCAAGATTCAGGAAGAGACATACGTTTTGGGGACATAGCCATTGTGTGGATTCATTTTGCTTGATTATGCTTATTTGTCACAAGGGGTTTTTTCCCTCCTTCCTCTTGTGGGTGTTTTTTCCTTTGGTGGGACAACATGGTAGAAAAGGGATTTAGAAATACTGATGCCCCAAAAAAGGTCGTTAAAACTTTTAAATTGGCAGAAGAGACCAGTGAAGGAAGTTCAGAAAAAAGCAGAGCAAAGCAGGACACTTTCAAAAGTAACATGTGGAAATTATTTTATACTTTTTTGGTAAAAAGCAAGTGGAGATTCATGGTTTCATATGTAGTCCTCTTTTTTGTTATTTAAGTTCAGGAAAAGAAAATAAATTTAATTGTTTAAATGAATGAACAAAAAATTCTTCCATTTTTGTTGTCTTTTAATTTTCCTTTGATATTTACTCTTCCACCTC
Organism: Phalanger gymnotis; assembly: GCA_028646595.1. Taxonomy (NCBI): domain Eukaryota; kingdom Metazoa; phylum Chordata; class Mammalia; order Diprotodontia; family Phalangeridae; genus Phalanger; species Phalanger gymnotis. The sequence goes on along the minus strand of CM053627.1, from coordinate 14,299,823 downwards.
CACATTCCTGTTTCTACCATTCTTTTTTATGAATCAGATGATAAGAAAGAAGTGAGTACAGCTACCATACCATCTTGATTTCCTGTTCATGGCCAAGGCCACTAAAAGCAATGGTTTCCAAAATACTTTACTAGCAAGGATTATGTTTGCATCTGATCCCATCTCTCATTTTTCATTTTTTTGTACCTCAGTTTCTCTTCTTCTCATGACCTACAGCTTGTATTTGTAAGCATGGACAGTAGCCTGAGGAGTCCCAGGATAAGCCATTTCAGACCTTCTTTGGTCTCCAGCAGATAGATCTCCATTGGGAAATGTGCCTTAGAAAACTACAGGACATTTTCCTTGTTGCTTCCATTCTTTTTCATTTGTTTTGGCTATTGATGGTAATATTTGTTGTATTCAGTATTTATGATCTTTTTTCTCTTTGTCTCTCCTCAAAGGAGAAGAAAGAAGAAGAAATCACTTCCGCCAACATCCCGTCAGCTGGTTCAAGCTCTGACAATGCCACAAATGAGAGCAAACTCTCAAATGAATTGAAGGTACAATAGTTTGCCCTGAAGCTTCCATTTTTAATTTATTGCCCCTCTTCTCTTTTTCCTAGTTTTAAAATAAATTTATTGGTATACTTTGTTTCTACATCACCTACATTTCTTTTTTAAAATAAATTCATTTGTTTTCTTTATGAATTTATAACCTGTCTTTCCTACTGTTCTCTCAACACTGTCCCACCCCCACCACTGATTTTTTTTTACATTTCTTTTCCAATTTACTTTATTGTCAGGTATTTTCCCATCATTTCTAGTAGTATGTTTTTGTGAGATTTCTTTTCTGGGAATGTGAGTCTCATACTAATGGCTTTTGGGACTTGGATTGCATTTTTCCCCTGGGCAGAAATTCTTTGCAATTCCTTTCAAAGATCAGCTGAGGGAAATTCAAAATGTGTAAATATAAAGTATAAACCTAAGCACCAGTACTTTAAAACAAGAAGGGTGATTTTCCTGGCTTCCCAGGTAACCAACCTTTAGCATCATCGAAATGTTAAAATGGACATGAACAGTACATGCAATAGACTTGCACTCTGTAGAACATCATCGAAACGTATCCCAGGCATGACCCATCTATATCACTCAAACAAACAAATTCGAGCCCCGTAATAAGCTTTAGAGCTATTTTATCCAGATATCTATCATCAAAAAGATTAGGAAATGATGATAATTTGTGACCCGCTGTTTAGAAAAGCATTACAATTCATGTTCTCAATTTTTACCATCACCTCTGCATGAAGTCTTTTGAGTCCAGGTGGAATAGACCCATAAAGAATTGATGATGAAAGCAATGTGACAATCCTTAGGGCCCAGAGCTATGGCTTCAGGGCCTTAAGTTGTAAGGGGAGAGTTAACATGACAGATTTTTGGAAAAGAGCAGGACCAAAGAAAGGCTAGAATCCCTGCTCAGGGTGGGAAAGACAAGGATAAAGCATAACAGAGAGAAGCCAAAAGCTTTCAGCCGTTGCTTCTTTCCATTTTCCTGCCAAGAAAAATTATCAACGTGCTATCAATAACAGAAGAAAAATGGCTTATAGGAAGTTGAAATTCAAGAAAAATGAAGTGACGATAAATGTGCTCTTGACTTTCAGTTGAGATTTAAAGTCTGCAGGTCTAAACGAACCACATCCCATGGTACAGAGGGAAGAGGGGAGTGCAATCACACTGTTATCTTTTTGAAGACTGTGGAGATACATACTGTACAACGATGAATGGGGAAAATGTCTCAATTCTAAAAAATAATAACAAAAGAAAGAAAGAATGGCGTCTGAATTATAGGCCAATGACCTCGAATTTGGCTCCTATCAAAATTCTAAAACCTACCAAAAAAAAGTTGGTTAGTGAACAATTAGAAAAGAACATTACCACACAGAGCTCACATAGCTTCATCACAAACAGTTCCAGACAGATATATTGAATTTTTGACACAATTATTAGATTAATAAATCGAGGAAATTCTCTAGATATATTCCCTTGATTTTAGTGAATCATTTGACAAAATCTTACATGATGTTTCTGACAACAGGATAGAGGCACGTGAGCTAGTCAGTGGACAACTAGACTAAAGGCCAAACCCAGAGAACTCATGATTAGTTTTAGGTCACATTATACAGAGGTACCTAATGGAGTGCTCACAGAGCTAGGTTTGGTCCTCTGCTCTGTAACATTTTTATCAGTGAATTGGATAAAACATTGATGGCATGCTAATTAAATATGAGCATGATGCAAAAATAGGAGAAGTGGCTTTTGGATGACAGAATGAAAAAAGGCGATTATAGTCTAGAATATTTGGCCAAATCTACCAAGATCATATTTCAAAGAGAAAAATTCAAAGTCTTAAGCTTGGGTACAAAAAAATTCAACCTCTTAAGTCAAAATAACAGGAGTAAGTCTAGACAGCAATTAGTCTGAAAAGAGATTTAGCAATTTCAGTGGATGACAAGCTCAAAATAGAACCGAGCAGCAGAGGCAAGGACGTACGAGATTGGTGGACAGGCTCACTGGGGTAGCCTGGACATGACTTGTTTTCGATGGGCCCCTGCTTCGTATTAGCGATTTACTGTTTTCCTTTCTAATTGATTACAAATCATCCCTTTGTTGTTTCACTCTGGAATTTTTCCAACAATTTTAGTTAAGCTTCACTAGTTCAGAGAATTGATGTTTGTCCCTTTTTGCCAATCAGGACAATATTTGCCTTTGTGCAGTCCTTTGATTCTTCTCCTGTACTCCATAATCATTCAGACATCACCCATAATGTCTCAACAATCGTCTCGAAAAATTTTTCAGTGTCATGGGGTACAGTGATTCGAACTTGATAAATTCGGCTGATGTCACTCTTACTCTTTCCTCATGTATCTTGGCTTTTTATTCCCTGTCAGCACAGAAACCCAGGAGACTTAGTTTAAGACCAACCAGAACCTAGTATTCCATCCAAGGAACTAAAGCTTAAGAGGTGGGTAAACCAAAGAATAGCGCAACTAGTTAAAAAAAATTATCGTGAATCTAGAGGTCCTCCAAAAGGAGCCAAAAATAATGCTATAACAACTGCGATAAAAGATTTAAGGAAAAAATGAATTTTTCACAAAGACGACATGAATACTTGGAAGAAATTAAGCAAGAGATTAAAAAACTGAAAATCTGTGGAAGAAAAATCTGGAAGGAGCATAAGTACTTTAGAAGAGAAGATGGTATTATCCAAGTACCAGAGACCCTAAAAACTAAAATAGAGTTAGAAGAAATCAATGATTCCATGAGGCAAAAAGAAATAGAAATAGAAAAAATAAAAGACTGGGAAAAAAGCTTGAAGAAAATGTATGATATCTGATTTTTAGAACAGAGTTGGAAATTTGGACAGATAAAAATCAGGATTTTTGTAAAAGCCTGGGACCTCACTATATTCCAAAAGATCATAAATTTAAATTGTCCAGATTTCTTAGGATTAGGTGGCACAGTGCTCAACCTGAATTCAGAAAGACCGGAATTCCATTCTAGCCTCAGATACTTATAACTTGTGTGACTCTGGGCAAGTCACTTAACCTTCATTTGTCTCAGTTTCCTCATCTGCAAAACAGAGATAATGATAGCACTTACCTCCCAGAGTTGTGGTGAAGATTAAATAAGATTTTATTACTAAAACATTATGCAAACCTTAAAGCACAACATAATTATGGAAAGATTTAGAAAATATGTAAATCTCCTCCTAAAAGAAAAAGTTCCAGAAACATCATAACCAAAATCCAGGGCTCCTACATAATATAAGGCATCAGAAAGAAGTTATTCAGAGTATTAAGGAACTATAGTAAGAAAAACTCAAACACTGACAACTTTTACTATAAACAAGAGGAGATCTTGGAATCTAATATTCTAAACACCAATAGAGATAGTCTTTTAAAAATCATTTTTATTTTGTTAGGTATTTCTCAATTACATGTTAGAAATTATTTTTAAATTTTGAGTTCTAAATTCTTTCCCTCCTTCCCACCATCCCCTTGAGAAGGCAAGCAATTTTATTTCTATTACATATGTGAGGTCATACAAAATACATTTTCCTATTAGCAGTGTTGCAAAAGAAAGCACAAAGAAAATAAAACAATAACAATAAAGATAGTAAAAAGAAGTATGCTTCAATCTGCACTTAGAGTTCACCAATTGCCTCTCAGGAGGTGGAGAGCATTTTTAGGCATAAGTCCTTCAGAATTATTTTAGATTATTGTCTTGATCAGAGTACCTAAGTCTTTCACAATTGATCATCCTTATAATATTGCTGTTACTGTATCGAATGTTCTCCTGGTTCTGCTCACTTCACTTTGCATCAGTTGATACAAGTCTTTTCAGGTTTTTCTGAAACCATCCTGCTAATCATTTTTTATACAACAATAGTATTTCATCACAATCATATACCACAATTTGTTCAGCCATTCCCTAGTTCATGAGCATCCCTTCAATTTCCAACTCTTTGCCACCAAAAAGAGAGGTGCTATAAATATGTTTGTACAAATAGGTCCTTCTCCCTTTTCTTTGATTTCTTTGGGATACAGACCTAGTAGTGACATTGCTGGGTCAAAGGATATGCAGTTTTATAGACTTTTGGGTATAGTTCCAAATTGTTCTGCAGAATTGTTGAATCAGTTCACAACTCCACCAACAGTGCATTAGTGTCCCAATTTTTCCACCCCTACCAGCATTATTATTTTCTTTTTCTGTCATGACATCTGATAGATGTGAGGTAGTATCCCAGAGTTGTTTTAATTTACATTGCTCTAATCAATAGTGATTTAGAGCGCTTTTTTATTGATAGCTTTGATTTCTTCTTCTGAAAATTGCCTGTTCATTTCCTTTGACGATTTATCAACTAGGGGATGGCTCTTATTTTATAAACTTGTTTGAGTTTCCTATACGGCATATTTGAGAAATGAAGACTTTATCAGAGAAACTTGCTATGAAAATTTTCCCCAGTTTTGTTTTCCTTCTAATTTTGGCTGCGTTAGTTTTGTCTATGAAAAAAGCTTTTTAAATACATGTAATCAAAATTATCTATTTTACTTCCTGTAATCTCCTCTATCTCTTGTTTGGTCATAAACTTATCCAAAGATCTGACAAGTATATTTTTACCTGCTCCCTTAATTTACTTCTGATATTTCTCTTTATGTTTAAGTCATTCATCCATTTTGATCTTTTCTTGGTATATAGTGTGCGATGTTGGTTTATGTGTTATTTCCACCAAACTGCTTTCCAATTTTCCCAGAAATTTTTTGTCAAATGGTGAGTCCTTGTCCCCAAAGCTTGGATCTTTGGGTTTATTAATTAGGTTACTGTGGTTATTTACTGTGTATTGTGTAACTAATCTATTCCACTGGTCTACCACTCTATTTCTTAGTGCCAGATTGTTTTGATGATTAGCACTTTGTAATATAGTTTGAAATCTGGAACTACTAGGCCACCTTCCTTAATATCTTTTTCATTGATTCCCATGATTTTTTTTTACCTTTTCTTCTTCCAGATGAATTTTGTTACCATTTTTTTCTAGATCTATAAAATAATTCTTGGTTAGTTTGATGGGTATGGCACTGAATAAGCAAATTAATATAGATAGAATTATCATTTTGTGGTATTGGCTCAGCCTTCCCATGAGCAATTAGTATTTCTCCAATTGTTTAGATCTGTCTTTATTCATGTGAAAAGTGTTTTGTAATTGTGTTCATATAATTCCTGAGTTTGCCTTGACAGATAGACTGCCGAGTATTTTATATTGTCTACAGTTATTTTGAAAGGAATTTCTCTTTCTCTCTCTTCCTGCTGAACTTTGTTGGTAATATATAGAAATGCTGATGATTTATAAGGGTTTATTTTGTATGTTACAACTCTGCTGAAGTTAATTGTTTCAACTAGTTTTTTAGTTGTTTATTTAGGGTTGTCTAGGCATACCATCATACCATCTGCAAAGAGTGATACTTTTGTTTCCTCGTTGCCTATTTTTATTCCTTCAATTTCTTTATGCCTTATTGCCATAGTTAGCAATTCTAGTACAACGTCAAGTGATACTGGTGATAATGGACATGCCTTCTTCATTCTTGATCTTACAGAGAAGGCTCCAAGTTTATCCCCACGATAGACAATGTTTACTTTTGGTTTTAGATAAATACTACTTATCATTTCAAAAAAAGGTCCACTGATTCCCATGCTTTCTAGTACTTTAATAGGAATGAGTGTTGTATATTATCAACAGCCTTTTCTGCATCTATTGAGATAATAATCTTGTGATTTTTGTTGGTATTACCATTAATATGTTCAATTATGCTGAGTTTTAATATTGGACCAGCCCTGGAGTTCTGGTATAAATGCCACCTGGTAACCTCTTTGCTAGTATTTAAATTTTTTGCATTGATATTCATTAAGAAAATTGGTCTATTGTTTTCCTTATTTTTGCTCTCCCTGGTTTAATTATCAAAACCATATTTGTATCATAAAAGGAGTTTGGTTAGATACCTTCTTTATCTATTTTTCCAACTAGTTTATGAAGTATTAGCATTAATTTTTCCTTAAATGTTTGGTAGGATTAACTTGGGAATCCATCTGGTCCTGGGGTTTTTCCTTAGGGAGCTCATTGATGACTCGTTTGATTTCTTATTCTAAAGATTATTTAAGTATTCTATTTCTTCTTTTGTTAATCTGGGTACTTTTTTTTTTATAAATATTGACCCATTTCTCTTAGATTGTCAGTTTTACTGGCATTTTATCCTGTTCCTCCTCTGAAGTCTGTTTTGCTTCTGACCACTGCCTTCTTTTATCTGTCCTCCCTTTTATTACCCTCTCCTTTTTTCTCTTTTCCCTTTCCCATCTTGCTTCCCCTAATTTCTATTACCAGTTCAGCATGTTGATATATTTTACCCTCTTTGAACCAATATAGATGTGACTGAGAGTCAAGCATTTCCAGCCCCCTTCCATCATTTTCCCCTCCGTGGTAAAAGCTTTTCCTTGCACACCTCTTTTATGTGAGATAATTTTCCCCATTCTTCCTGTCCCTGGGCCAAAACTCTTTGTACTTCCTTTCAAAGATCAGCTTGGGCAATAGCAAAACCTGTAAATATAGAGTATAAACACAAGCATCAGTGTTTTTAAAACAACAAAGGTGATTTTCCTGGCTTCCCAGGTAACCAACCTTCACTACAGACAATTCTTATTTTATATAAGTGGACCATTCCACAGCCCTCTAACTTTTACTTAACATAAATGTGCCTATGGGTACCCTACTGTGCAGGAAGGGGGCTGGCATGTAGTTGAAGAACATTTGGCAGCCAGGGACAGAGAAACAAGAGCAGGAGGAGGAACATGCAGGGGCCAGGACTAACCATGTGAGGGCTTGGCTAAATACAAGAACACAAGAGGAGCAGACAAGTGGGGGCTGGACACAAATACAGACAGGAGAGGACTAGTGACATATGGGGGCTGGGGACAGGCACACAGTACCTCAATGCAGAAGGTGGGAAGACAGACACAGAGCCAAACATGTGAGCAGGTGGGCAAGGCAAAGGTCTCAGTGGCCAAGGTCTCAGGCCAAGCCCTAGATCTGGCAATGACAGTGGTGGTGGGCTCATCTGTTTGTCTGCTTTCACTTGGAAATGGGTTTTTTAGAAATTCTTTTTCAAGCTTTTTTTTTTGGTGGTTCATAGGAAGCTACAGAGTGCTTAGTTGAGAGGTAGGAATGGAGAGAGAGACAGAGAGAGACAGAGACAGAAACAGAGGGACAGAGACAGAGACAGAGAGACAGAGGGAGAGAGAGAGAACATAGTACTGTGTAGTAAAGTTAACATGGGTGGTCTTTTCCAGAATGCGGATTTCTTTCAGAATTCTTTATGTAAAGTTGAATTTGTATAATGCAAATTTATGTAAAGCAAGAACTATCTGTGGTGTTGATGCTAAAATAAAACAAATAATCACCCAATCACAACATGTGGTACATAATCAGTTCATGTAATTGACATAGCATGCTTAGAGCACCACCTGGCTATATCCCAGTACGGATAGTCTACATCACTCAACTTGACAAGTCCAAGCAATGTCATAACCTTTAAAAGTATTTTACCCAGGGATCTGTTATAAAACATTAGAAAATGATGGTAGCTTGTGATCCACTGTATAGGACAATTGAATTGTTGCAATCCATGTTCTCAGTTTTTACCATCCCCTCTTCACAAAGTCCTACAAGTCCACGTGGAGCAGACCTATGAGAAACCGATGACGAAACCAATGCGACTATCCTTGAGGCCCATAACTGTGGCTTCAGGGCCCTAGGAAGTAAGGGTACAGGCTCAAATGACAGATTTGTGGAAAAGAGTAGAATCAAAGAAAGGATCGAGTCACTGCTTAGGGTAGAGAATTCAGGATGAAGCATGACAAAGAAGTCAGAGAAGACAAAAATAAGGCATTACAGAGAAAAGTCAGAAACTTTAAGCTGTTTTGTTTCCCTTTTATTACCAAAGAAAATTATCAATGTGCTATATATAAAAGAAGAAAAAATGACCAATAGGAAGTTAAAATCCGAGGCAATTAAAGTGATGATAAATGTGCTCTTGAATTTCAGTTGGGAGCTCAAATCAGGAGGTCTAATAATCACATCCAGGGTATAGAAAGAAGAGGTGGATTCAATTGTTGGACTACTTGGCAATTATCTTTTTTTTTTAATTGTGGCGGAACAAGGTTCATACTTCAGAACAATAGATGGGCCAATGTTTTGATTTTCAAAAAAAAAAAGGTTAGATTCTGTGAATTATAGGCCAATGACCTTAAATTTAATTCTTACCAAAAACATATTACTAATGAGTTGATAAGTGAATATTTTCGAAAAAAGCAATGAATATACAAAGCTCACATGGTTTCATCACAAATAGCCCCAGACAGATATTCCTACTTTTCTTTTTTTGACACAGTTGTTGGATTAATTAATCAAGGAAATATTATGAATAGTTTATCTTGATTTGAGGGAATCATTTGACCAAGTCATTCCTGATATTCTTCACCAGATAATGACAGCAATACCTAATATTTATATGGCTTTTACTATGTGCAAGATACTGTGATAATTGCTTTACAATTATTATCTCATTTGATACCGATGAGAACCCTGTGAGGTATGCTATAGGATAATTCCCATTTTACAGAAAAGGAAACTGAGGCAAATCAATGTTAAGTAATTTGCCTAAGGTCACACAACTAACAAGTGTCTGAAGCCAGATTTGATCTCGAGTTTTCTTGACTCCAGGCCTAGAGCTCCATACACTTCACAAACTAGCTACCTCAAAGATGTAAGAGCTATGAGCTAGCCAGTAGACAACTGGGTGAATGACCAAAAAATACAAAGAACCCATACGTGGTTCTATGTTGTCTTATATAGAGGTCCCCAGTGGATCTATGTTTGACCATCTATTATGCAAAATTTGATGACACAAAGTCAGAAGACATAACTAACTGCTGGATGTCAGAATGAAAAAAAAAGGATTTATTTATAGTCTTGAATATTTGGTCAAATGTACTAAGATCATATTTCATGAACATGAATTCAAATATTTAAACTTGGGTACAAAAAATCAGCTTCTCAAGTCAAGATGGGAGACGTATCTCTAGATAGCAATTAACATAAAACAATTTAGGAATTTAGTTGGATGACAAGCTCTATATATGACCCATCTGTAGAAGCAAGGACACAGGAATTTGGAGGACAGCCTCACTGGGGTAACTTAGACATGACTTATTTTTAATTGGCCCATGCTATATATTAGTGATTTTTGTTTCCCTTTCTAATTGCTTACAAATCATCCTTTTAGTATTGCACTCTGGAATTTTTCCAATAATCTTAGGTACGTTTACTGCTCTATGGTTCAAAGAACTAACATTAGTTTTCTTTTGAAAATCAGGAAAATATTTGCCTGCATGAAGTCCTTTAACTCTTATCTGATGCTCATAACCATTCAGAGAGCCCCAATAATGTCTCAACAATTGTCTCCACAAATTCTTTCAATGCTATGAGATGTAGTGACTTGTTGAGAGCAGCTGAGTTTTCACTTACCATTTCCTCATATGTCTTGGCTTTTAATTCCCTGCTAGCCATCTTTATTCTATATGTACCAATTCCAACATCATTCTCCTTTAATCGGAGTAGTCCTGACTTGGGGGGAGGGGTAATTCATCCATTTTCATCCATCTAATGATAGTAGCAACAATAATAATAACTAACATTTATATAATATTTTAAGGCTTGCAACCTGGTTTACATATATCATGTCATTTGATTTGTTCCTCCCAACAAGACTATGATATAGATAGTATTATTATCCCCATTTTACAGGTAAAGAAACTTGGGCTGAAAGCAAGTAAGTGAATTCCACAGAATCACATAGCTAGTAAGTATCTGAAGCAGGTTTTGAACTCACATCTTCTTGATTTCAAGACTGAAACTCTATCTACTATATTACCTAGAATCCCAAGTCATAGTCCTACTTCTTATTTGATCTCTTTCTTTGCCTTCCTCCAAAATTAAATTAAATCAGAGTGAAAACTTTATTTAGACCAAAATCATCTCCCAACTTCAAATTCTATATTTAATGTCACTAGGAAAGGAAAGAAAAAGCATCTCCTGCAGTCCCAAGTCTTATTGTTTTGGATGGGTTTGTTTGGGGATTTTTTAATCTTATACTTCAGATTCTTTCGTTACTGTAATGGCAAGCAAAGTGGAACTTTTCGCTGTTTTTTCTTTGGAGTGCTTCTCAGCACTAAGGCAATCCAGTGCTTTGATTGAGTTGTTGATGACCTGCTTAAGTCACAGGAAAGCCTAAGTCACATGAGTTTGAGTAACATGGTTGTGATGCCCTCTGTGGACTGACCCTGAAGAAGTGTACATATACTCTGAGGTTAGCATTTTGCTTTGGGGGCTCACTCATTGGAAGTGTTTGTGTGGAGACTCTGGGTAGCTGTTAAGGAGCCCCTCCACCAGCTTCGAAAATCCAGATGTCTGTGCTTCTCTCTCTAGTAACTATGTATGCATTACTATGGTCAGACAGAAGCCTGTCTATTGATTTGTGTTATTTTCTCTGTCTGTAATTTCTGTTTGTATTTGCTCTGAAGTTCAGGCTGCTGACTTTTTCCTTTGAACTAAGTGAATGATATATGTATGTTTAATTAAAGTAAGACTGCTATCCCCTTAAAGTTGCTTTCCTTAGAAAAGCAGATCAAATAACCTTTGCTAGCAGCCCTCCTGTGTGCTGGTGTTATTGGCCTTACACCTCTACAGCAGCTGCCAGCAGCATTGTTGTTACAGTTACCTTTTACATTGATTACAAAAATCCTCAAGAACTCTATCATCTTCCATGCCCAAAGTCACCTTTCTTACTTCACTTTTAATTAAATTCCCCCCTTCTCTTAAAAAAGACAAACCTAAGTAAAGTGATATTCAGTATTATAACTTCAGGATTACAAGCTCCTTGGGGGCAGGCTCAGTGTCCTATTAATCTTTGTAGGGCCCCAGTACCCAATGCACAGCTTTGTTTACAGTAGGTGCTAAATAAATGTTAAATCAGCCATATCATATATAATGGGAAAAGCCCTGGATGTGGAGATCTGATATGTACTAGCCATGTGACCCTGGGCAAGGCATTCAAACTCTCTAATACTCAATTTTTTTTTTCATTATAACATAGTTACTATGAAAATGTTATTGCTATGTCACAAGGAAATTGCAGGCTACCCAGGTCTCACATCCCTACTCTAGCAAAACCCTGAAATTCTCTCCAGACCTATTATAGATGAAGAAATCACAGTAAATGATATTTTCCACTGCAGAAATGAAAAAAGAAGAAGAAAATATCAGCCAGAAGCCCACAGGCAATAAGAAAGATGACAACCACAAAACCAGTGAATGAGCAGTCAAACAAGCCAACATATTTCCAGTATTACCAAACATGGGCCAGGGACATATGGAGCTCATGTTTGATTGCACCAAGTATGGAGGTTCCCCTCAAGAAGGTCCCAGGGTGGTCCTTAGCATAAGGACTCTAGAAGTCCCAGAATGCATCATGGACCACTATACCATAGCACTTCTCAGACTGGCACAGCTTAGGAACACTGGGGCTCCAGGGTGCCTAATACTTTGTCCTCAGATTCCACAGAAGGCCATGAAGACCTAATTCTCTGAACCTCAAATATCCAGAGGTAAAAACCTAAGGTATCCAGGTTGAAATCAAGAATAACCCAATATTCCACTGAAAGAACTGAAGCTGAAGACATGAGTAAACCAAAGATTACCCTAAACCAGTTAAACAAAGGTCTCGCAAATCTAGAGATCCTCCCCCCACACCAAAGAAGCCAAGAATAACGATAACACCTACAGGGAGAGATTCGAGGGTAAAATAGCTTTTCCCACAAAGACTGAATGAATACATAGAAGAATTAAAGCAACAAATTTAAAAACTGAATTTAAATCCATGGAGAAGACATTTGAAGAGAATAAATAGTTTAGGAGAGCAAATGGTTTTACCCAAGTACTGGAAAACCTGAAAACGAAAATGCAATAAAAAGAAAAATATGAGTTCTTGAGGGAAAAAGAAATACTAGAAAAAAAGTCAAAGATTGGAAGAAAAATAGAAAATTTTAGATGGTTTTTTAAATTTATTTGGAAAACAGGTCAAAGGGAGATCATTGGACAGAGTAAAATCGGGATTTTTTAAAATAAAATTCCTGGGCACTTCCTATATTTCAAGAAATCATAAATAGAAACTTCTCAGCTCTATTAGGACTAGTTGCTGCAATGGATAGAAAACTGGAACTGGAGTCAGAAAGACCTGAGCTCAATTCTAGCTTAAAACACCTACCAGTTGTGTGACCCTGGGCAAAGTCACTTAACCTTTGCAATCTTAAAGCTCCAGATAATTATGGGAAGATTTTAAAACTTCATCAATCATCTTCTGAAAGGAATCCCAAAAGAAAAAGTTCCAAAAACATCATAGCCAAAATCCAAAAGCATGAAAGAAAAATACACTTCAAGCTCCCAGAAAGAAGTCATTCAAGTACTGGGAAACCTTAGCAAGGAACAGTCAAAATCAGGCAACTTCTGCCATAAACAAAAGGAGATCTTGGGATATAATATTCTAAATGTCAATAGATATAGTCTTACACATAAGAACAATTCCCCTGAAAAGCTGAATAGATTTGTGAGGGGAATGGAACAGAGTACTTTCAAGGATTTCTGATGAAAATATCAGATTTAAGTAGAAACTTTGAAATGTAAACACGACAGTCATGGGTTGTGTGATGAAGTTGTGCTAACATCCTATTAGGAGGATAAAGAAAGAAGTGTCCCTTCAGAACCTTAAATCATCAAAAGATATTGAGAAAGTTAAATGAGAAAGTCAGGGGATCTAGCAATGGATGGATTCTGTTCTGGGGGATTGGAGAGGGCAAAGGGAAGGGAAGGAAAAAAGGAATATACTAGTGAAGAAAGGAGTGAGACCTATTCTGCCTCATAATTGAGGAGAGTGAGATGAAAAGCCTATAAATATGGAGAAAGGAATGAGAGGAGCAGGCATCAGTTGAACCTCTTTGTTATCTGAAACAGACAAAGGACTGAAAATAGACACAGATACACATCAAATTCCACAGAGAAACCAAGTGGACATGAGGAACAGGAAGGAAGAGAAGTGAACATTACAAGGGAGAATAATCTTGAGGAAAGAATAATTGCAAGCAAAACAAAATTCCTGATCCCAAAGTGGGGATTAAAATGGAGAAAAAAAAGTGAGAAAACCAAAGAACTAGGGGAAGCCCAACAACTAGAGAATAGCTGAGTAGATTGTAGCATGTGAATTTAAACGAATTCTATTGCAATATAAAAAAATGCTGAAAGATATTATTCGAGAGGGTACTGGGTAATTTGAACTGAAACAGAGTAAAATGTGCTAAAGCAGGAAGAACAATGGTAAGGTAAGGTAACGGTAAGGGGAAAAAAAACTTTAAAGACTTAAAGACTTTCCCAGAGGACACGCAGTGCAGCATGTTCCCCTTCTTGTAGAAATATGCTGGATTCAAGCTGCAGGGTGCAGGCAATGTGGATGCATTTTGCTTGACTATACTTATTTGTCACAAGTTTTTTTTTTCTCCTTTCTCTTGTGAGTCGTTTTTGTTGTTGTCGTTTTGGGGTGAGGACATGATACAAAGGGAGCTTAGAAATAGTGGTGCCAAAAAAGGACTTTCAAACATTTTTAGATGGACTAAAGAGGCCAGTGGAAGAAGTTTAGAAGGAAGCAGAGCAAAACAGGATAGTTTTGAAAGTAACATGTGGAATTTATTATATGCTTTCGAAATAAAAAGTAAGTGGTATGAAATAGAGATTCATGGTTTCATATGCAGTCTTCTTTTATGTGGGCTAGTGCATATATATGGAAATACTAAGTTTTGATACTTAAGTCCAGAATAAGAAATTAAACTTGTTTTCTTTTAAATGAATGAACGAATTCTTCCATTTTTACCGTCTTTTAATTTTGCTTTAATGTTTGCTCTTCCACCTCCATATTTTTGTTTTCTGTTTCTACACATCTTTTTTATGAATCAAATTATAAGGTAGAAGTGAGCATAAATGCCAAATCATTTTGATTTCCTGTTCATGGCCAAAGCCACTAAAACCCATAGTTTTCAAAATACTTTACTGTCAAGGACTATGTTAGTATCTAATCTCAATTCTCATTTTTCACTTTTTGTACATCAGTGTTTTTCCTCCCATTACCTATAGCCTGTATATTTAAACTGACATGAGGCCAAGTATGGAAAGTACCTGAGAAGCCCCAGGATAAGCCACTTCAGACCTCCTTTGATCTCCAGTGGATGAACTTTCAGTGGGGAAATTGCAATCACAATGCCCATCACAGTGTCTGGCATATAGTGAGGACTTTATACATAACTGATTAATTAGTTTGAACTCCCGTCTTCTTCTTCTTCCTCTTCTTCTTCTTCTTTTCTTTCTCTCTCTCCCTCCCTGTTTCTCTCCCTCCCTCCCTCTTTCCCTCCCTTCCTCTCTCTCTCTCTCTCTCTCTCTCTCTCTCTCTCTCTCTCTCTCTCTCTCTCTCTCTTTCCCCTCCTCCTTCCCTCCTTCCTACTCCCTCTCCCACTCTCTCCCTCCCTCTTCTTTCATCTGAATTAAGGGTTTATAATCAAGGAAGAACAGTGTCAAACTCAAGCCTATGGGCCTTTACTCCCAGTGAAGATTAAAATACAAATGGGAAATTTTCAACAAAATAAAACATCTATAATGTTCATTTGTGGTTTTCCAAGTAAATATGTGGCCAATGGATTTCCTTTCCATTTGAGTTTGTTACTAATGTTATTGACTTTTTTCTTTTCTCCAAAGGAGAAGAAAACCATTGAGGCTGGATCCACTAAAGTCTCACCAGCTGGTCCTAACCCTGAGAAATCCACAAATGATTTAAAATCAGATTCCACAAACACAGACAAATTAGAGGTAAGATGGTTTGCCTATAATCTTCTGTTTTTAATTCATTTACCTGCTTTGTAATATCACCCAACTCCATCCAAGGAATTCACTCACAAAGCCCAGATAATAATATAATCCTCCTCAGATCCCTGGCCTGGGTCCACCTGGAGATGGCAGAATCTATAGTGTTTCAGCCTCCCAAGCTGCTTGTGTTTTCTCAGAAGTGCTGATGATTTTACCCTTCCATTGACAGCTCAGAAGGAATATGTAATCCTCCGGTACAGAGGGAAGCATGAGTCTGCAGTGGTGCAGGGCAAGCAGAAAACCTTGTAGAATCTCAGATGGAACCAAACCTGGGATTTTATTGGTGTGAGGGACTCCCAGTGAGGAAATGCCCTCCACCCATGAAGATCAGCACCCATTCTGCCACATATATCTTAGAGAGTTAGTTTCTTAGGGGTACTCTGGGGCTAAGTGAGAAGGAAAATATAAGGAAGCAAGTATTACTATATGCTAGGCACTCTGCTAAGCGCTTTACAAATATTAGATCATTTGATTCTCACAACACCCAAATGAGGTTATCTCTTTTATAATTTAGGAAACTGAGGCAAACAGAGATTAAGTGACTTGCTAAGGGTCCAGAGGTAGTATGAGGCTGGCTTTGAAGTCAGAGCACTGCCCACTATACCACTTAAAGGTTAAGTGACTTGCCCAGGTTCACATAGCCATTTTCACCTACAGAACGTGAATTTGGGTCTTCTAGACTCTTGTGCAAAATATGCAATTTGCCACACCTCTTATAGGTCTAGATTGCATTAAAAAGGGGGTGGCCTCTTGAAAGAGGGAGATAATAGACCAGATTCTGTCTCTCTTCCAATCTTCTCAGACCACATCTTAGGTATGTTGAGTTCAGTTCAGATGCTATGTTTAAGCAAGGACTTTGAGTAACAAAGGAACAAGCAGAGGAGGCTGGGGTGGATGGTGACAAGTCATGGCCCCATTGTCAGGAACATGAAGGAGTGGAATGGGGTTAGAAGAGTCTATTCAGAACGGACCTCATAGCTGTCCTCATCAATTTGAAGGGAGGCTCTTTGGAAAACGGATTTTCCTTACTCTAATGTGCCCAATAGGTCAGAAAGAGGAGCAATCAGTGGAAGGGACAGAGAAATGGATCTAGGCTGGATATCAGGAAAACCTTTGAAGAATCAGAGTTTTCACAAAGTGAACTGAGTCCTCCTCCCTTAGCTGAGGTCTTTATGCAAAGACTGAATGATAGTTTGAAAGGCAGATGATAGAAAGAGGTAGATGTGTGTGTGTGTGTGTGTGTGTGTGAAACAGAGAGAGAGAGAGAGAGAGAGAGAGAGAGAGAGAGAGAGAGAGAGAGAGAGAGAGAGAGAACACTGTCCCAAGAGCCAAGGGAACCAAGTATATCAGGAGGGAGGACCAGTCCATCCTTTCCAAAGCTATATGCAGAGAGGTCAGGGCAGGGAAGACTGAGAAAAGACAGTCTCCATGAGGTCGCATTTGAGAAACCATTGACCCATTCTGAGAAAGGCATCCCTAGAGTGGTGGACACATGACAGATGGAGCCAGTGGAGTGTCAGAGAGTCTAGATGGTGAGAGAGAGGGGGAGAGGGAGAGGATTTATTAGCTACTTAATATGTGCCAGGTATATTATGAATAACTAGTCAACAAATCCAAAAAGCAAAATCCCCCCAAATAATTTTGTCCTCCTTGTCTTCAACCATATCACCCCTTTCCCTTATAAAAATCTGAGTAAGTGACCTCAATATCATCAGAATTGTAAGCTTCTTTGTGTAAAGTGGCAACATCTTGTTTACCTTTGCAAACCCCAAATACCTATTAGAGAGAATCACCAGAATTAAGTTCAAATCTTGCCTCCAACACTTACTACCTATGTGATCTTTAGCAAGTTACTTTATATCCCTGTGCCTCAGTTTCCTTATTTGTAAAACAAAGGCATTGCAATAGATGACCCTGAAGTCTTTCCCTTCCAGCTCTAAATCAGTGTTGCTATGATCCTATAGAAGAGGTGTTAAATAAATATACTTGCCTTCAGGAAACCTAGATTCACGTTTCAGCTCTGCCACATACTACCTGGATAAGTCTCTAAGCCTCAGTTTCTTCATCTGCAAAATGGGAATCTTAATAATTGCATTATAAAGCCCGTGTGGTCCAGTGGATAGAAAGTTGACCTCAGAGTCAGGAAGGCCTCTAAGTCCTGACTCTGAAACATAATGGCTGTGGGACCCCAGGCAAGTCACTGAACTTAGAACTCCAGAAAACTCTGAAACCATCAATTGCCAAGTAGGTGCTGAGCTGCATTGGTAGATGAATAGAGAGAGTTCCCTAACCCAATGAATCACTGGTCCACATAATGATAAGTCATCATAACAATCCTCGTACTACCTACCACAAGGTCACTGTAAGGTAATAACTCTGAAAAGTGGAAAGCAAAAACCAAAATGAGCTCTTTTTTATTATCAGACAAAAGAACCACATCATTATTCACAACAGAGGAAAGAGGCCATAACTCTTTGACTTGCTGCTCATGAACCAAGTTAGTAAAACCAGCATTTTCTGGATGATTTTCTGCAAGTGAGCAAGCATTTATTAAGAGCTTACTGTATACACTGAAGATATAAAGCAAAGCAAAAATGATCTCTGCCTTTTCAGAGCGTGCATTCTTTGGGGGGGGCGGGGCTGCAATCAGAGTTAAGTGACTTTCTCAGGGTCACACAGCTAGTAAATGTCTGAGGCCAGATTTAAACTCAGTTCTTCCTAACTCTAGACCTAGTGCTCTACCCACTGTCCCACCCAGCTGCCCCTCAGCTTACATTCTAATGGAAGTGACAAACATGAAAATAACTAGGAACATAGAAGATTATACAGAGTCAACAAAAGGTCATTTCCAAAGGGAAGGCTGGAGGGACCAAGAAAAGTTTCCTGCAGAAAGATGGATTTAAGCTGTCTTGAAGGAAGCAGAAGGTAAGGCAGTAGGGAAGGAAAGAGAGCATCCCTGGCATGCCGGACAACCAGTGAGACAGCAAAGAGTGAGAATATGGCTTGTCACGTGAGAGAAAAAAGAAAGACGTCTGACGTCTCTAGATCACAGAATACGTAGAAGGCAGTAACATCTAAGACACTAAATGAAGGGAGGGGCAAGGTAGTTATGGACCTACAAGGGACCAAAAGCTAAAGAAAGATTTCTACCTTTGCTCCCAGAGGCAATAGTGAGCCGCGGGAGTTTATTAAGCAAAGGGTAACACGGCTCAACCCGTGCTTCAGAAAAAATCACTTTGGCTTTTAAGTCCTGGAGGCCAGATTAAAGTGAGGAGATGAGGCAGAAAGACCAGTCCAAGAGAGGGATGATAAAAGCCAGCACAAGTACAGTGAGTGTGTGAGTAAAAATAAGGGGATATAGGCAGATTTTGTGAAAGGAATAGTGAGGAGATTTGCCAACAGATTAGATGTGGGGGATGTCTTTTTGATATGCGGGATATGCATGAGAGTAAGGAGAATACCTAGGTGCCTAGATAAGCCTCAGTGACTGGTGAATGGGGAGAATATCCGGGAAGTTCAGAAGCAGGGAGAGTTTGTAGGGAAAGAAAAGTTTTGTCCTGGACATGATGAGTTGGAGATGCGCAGGGGACATCTAGTTCGAGAAGCCCAAGAAAGATAGTGATTTGAAACTAGAGTTCAGGAGAGATACTCTGGTTGGATTACAGATCTGGGAATCATCCCATGGGAGCTGATGAGATAACCAGTAAAACTGAATAGAATGAAAAGAGAAGGGGTGCATGACAGAGCTTGAACAATACCCAGGGTTAGTGGATGTGACCTAAACAGCAAGGAGATTGAGGAGGCACAGACAGGAAAAGGACTTGGAGAGAACAGGGTCACTAAGACATGGAGGAGAAAGAATCCAGAAGGATGTGGTCAACAGTCTCAAGACCCTTGACACTCAGAATACAGAGAGGCCCTGGAGGATGGGGATTGAAAAAAAGGCCATTAGATTTAGCAATTAAAAGACCATTGGTGACTTTGGAGAAAGCAATTTCATGTGAGTGATGACATTGGAAGCCATATTGCAGAAGGTTTAGAAGAGTGAAAGGAGGGGCAGCTAGGTGGTGCAGTAGAGAGAGCACCAGCCCTGGAGTCAGGAGGACCTGAGTTCAAATCTAGCCTGATACTTACTAGCTGTGTGACCCTGGGCAAGTCACTTCACCCCAACTGCCTCCCAAGAAAGTAAGAATGACAGAAGAAAAAGTGGACACAATGAGTATAGACAACTTTCCAGAGTTAGCCATGAAGGGGAAGAAAGAGATATAATGAGAATTAGCAAGGATGGTGGAATCAAATGAGTTGTTTTTAGGTAAAAGTCACCTTACTTTTAATGTACTGCCCTTTCATATGGACCAGTTTGTTGCTGAGCTAAATCAGCTCAGAGTTCTAAGAGAAACACTTATGTATTCTGTCTGAGTTGAAGTTCTGAAACAACTGTTCATTCTGAATGTGACAATATGTAGTACACCAGCACTATTCTAAGGAATGAGAGAAATCTAGTGTATCTGATTCTAGACAGACAGGAATTTGGTTACTAACCATAATCCAAGGGGAGAGGAAGTCATTTGCAAAGAGGACTCAGAATCTGAATCCAGATAGATCAGACAGACAGATGGAGGAAGAGAGAGAGGGACAATTAAATTTGAAACTGGAAGTCACAGAGAGAGCAATTGCTCTTGAAGAGTAGGTCCAGTTGAGCAAAGAAATATCTTGGAAGCAAAGAATCATAGAAGTCACTCAGTGAGTCAGATGGTTTGGATGAGATATTGTTCCAATAAAATGTTAGTCAGGTACTGTGTGTGTGGATCAACTAAGGTTAACAGAGGAAACATCTGTTCAGCGCAGAAGCTATGTCCATCAGGAAACTTTCGCGGACAATTCCTGAGATAGAAAAAAGACACCAAAGTTTACAATGGCAGAGTTGTGAGTTACCACCAGTGCACAGGTTTTCTTTACTCCTGGGCCTTCTAGGCAGGTTTTTATGCCTGTGTCCTACCTCTCCCTCACAGATACTTTGTTAATTGGTGTGGGCCTGTGACCTGTTTATGGGAAGATTGTGATGTACCTTAGTATTCATGCACTTGCTTTAATATGAATATCTGTGATAGCACTTCCTTGGTCTTGTTGCTAAGTAAATGGTTTTGTTTAAGATCTAAAAGAATTATCATTGTAAGTGGCTATTTTGTGTAAATGAAACTGCATCAGTGGGGGCTCAAAACTGAATTGATGAGTAGGGAGAGTATATTTCCCGACAACACAGGGACTATTCCACCCCTACCACATGTGTTCATGTCATCTCCTCTGTTAGAACGGAAGCTGCTCGAGGACAGAAATTAATTGGTTTTTTTTCTTTGTATCTCCAGAATTTAGCAGAGTGCCTGGCATGCTATAAAGCTTAACAGATACTTAGCGATTGATCAAGATTTGGCTGTCTCTTTTTTTTTTCTTTCCACAAAGGAAAAAGAAATGTCTAAGGAAAAATCTTCAGAGAAACCAAACAGCACCAAGAACCCGGTGAAGAAACTCCTTCAGGTACGCTTGCTTACTCTGCATTTTCCATTGTTCGTCCATTACTGGCCTTGTTATATCTAAACACAACACTTAGGGATTCATTCTCCCAGCCTGGCTGTGAATGTGCCTGGTCCAGCCCTGAGCCCATTATGAGCTTACCAGATGGGTGGAGCTCAAGTCCCCAGGCTTTCCCCAAGAGTGTCCTTCATTTATCCAGTCCACTAACGAGTCAACAAAGACGCGATTAGCATAAGAGGAAAAATGGTGGCGTGGAGCATTGCGGTGTTTGCCTTTGAAAGGATGCTGACAGGAAGTCAATCGATAAGCTTTTATTAAATGCCTCCTAAGTGCCACTACACTGTGAGGATACAAACTGAAAAATCGAGATAATCCCTACCCTGGAGGCGTTTATATTGGGGTAGGGGTGGGGGAATAAAGAGTTTAGGAATAAAAGGACAAAATGGGACCTCAAGAACCTTGGTTCTCCTAGGGGAGATCTCCTGTTTCATTTGTTTTTCATCAATCTTTGAATTAGAACCAATGCCTGCAAGCTGAGGTGTCAGCTTACAGTGGGCAAGGTCTGGGGAATAAGCTTATTTAGGCCAAAGGCCTCGCTTTGGGAAGTTCTTTGGCTCACCTTTAGGATGTTTCCTCATATTAGCCATCTTTGGTCTAAGATTCGGTTGGTCTTTTCCTCCCTCTTCTCCAAGGTTAAAGAAGAGGAGAATGAATGCTCTAAATGCTGTTCCCAAAAGATTTCTCTCTTGGAGATTAACCAATTCAGCCCCTCATGGACGGATGGACACGGATTGCAGGTACAGGAGTTTGCTGGAATCCTTTATCTGCCATGTATCCCCTGCCTTCTGAAGTCCATAAGCCTCAGACACTTGCTAGCTGTGTGACCCTGGAAAATTGATGAGCTTCTCTCGACCTAAGCTTCCTCATCTATAAAATGGAAATAATGGCACTTAACTCCCAAGATGATGGTGAATATCAAATGTGATAGTACATGTTTTGCAAATTTTAAATCACTAAAATGCTAGCTATATAAACATGGCCATCGCAAAGACAGGATGGATGTTAATGTGCCTCTCCCTTGCCTTGGCCCACCATTACCTAACAAAGTCTTTGGAACTAAAGCGTCCTGACTTCCTTTTCCTAAGAAGAGTCTCTCTGGTCCTTCCATTGGCAGCCAAGCAGGGATATCAAAAGTTGGGTTGCCAAGAACTAAACCCAAGCTCTGGGCATGCGATAAAACAAGATGGGATTTCAGAGTGTGACATGCCAGAACAAAAAAAAAAATTAGCATAGAATCACAGATCTGAAGGGACCTTAGAGGTCGTCTTACCCCCTCTTTATTTTACAGAAGAGGAAACTGAGTCCCAGAGATATGAAGAGGTTTACCAAATAGGAAGAGGCAGGATTCAAACTCAGATCCTCTGACAAGGCTCATAGGATTGTAGGTCTGGAGCTACAAGGGACCTCAGAGGTTGCTTGGTCCAATCTTCTTGTTTTACGAATGACAAAAACAAATGAAATGACTTGCCTGAAGGAACCCAAGAAGCACATGGTAGAGCTTCTTCCAATTGCAGACCTAGGGCCATTTAGACAGCAGTAAGAGGCTGAGTATCCTGTCCCTGGGATGAGGGAGGGCAAGAGGGAATCATCCCCCTGGAGTTTGCCCTAGTCCAGTAATATGTGGGATGTTATGTTCTTCTGCCAGTGCCCTACTTAAGGAGGGACAGGAACAAACTGTAGATGGTCCAGAATAAGACTGAGCAGGATGGTAATGAGGGGACCATGCCCCGCGAAGATCCATTGAAGGAAGTAAAGATGCTTAGCCTGGAGAAGTGAAGTCTTTGGGAGGCCATGATAGCGATCTTCGAGCATTCAAAGAAAGGCCTGGTGGTAGAGGGATTAGATCCATTCTGCCATTTGAGCAGAACTCTGAACAATGAATAGAAGTGATAGAAAAGTATAACTGAAGTGAGATTTAAAGAGAAACTCTGAAGAATAAGACTCTGGACAACTAGAATGGGCTGCCTCACTCTGTAGCAGACACGAGCATCCTGGGAAATGTTTAACTGGCTCCCCAAACAAAAATAGAAGGAACATAGGGGCAGAGCCAAGATGGTAGCTGGAAAGCAAGGACTAGCATGAGCTCCCTGCCAAGTCCCTCCAAAAACCTATAAAAATGGCTCTGAACCAATTCTAGAGCTTCAGAACCCACAAAATAGCAGAGGGAAGCAGGGCTCAGGACAGCCTGGATAGTTGCTGGGTGAGGTCTTTCGCACACAGAGCTGGGAGCGGAGCAGAGACCAGGGTAGGCCGTGTGGACCAACCAGACCAAGAGCAGGGTGGAGGGGGCCCTAGCACCCTGAATCAGTGAGCTGTGGCAGTTGCCAGACTTCTCAACCCACAAACACCAAAGACAACAGAGAAGAATTGTAGAACCCACAAAATTGTGGAGGGAAGCAGGGATCCAGCCCAGGACAGCCTGGATGATTGCTGGGTGAGGTCTTTTGCACACGGAGCTGGGAGTGGAGCAGAGCCCAGCATGGGCGATGCGGACCAACCAGACCAGGAGACAGGCGGAGCATGCCCTAGCTCCCTGATTCAGTGAGCTGCAGCAGTTACCAGACTTCTCAACCCACAAACACCAATAGACAACAGAGATCGTTAGGGGAAAAAGCTGCTGGGGATAGAGTGAAAGAAGGAGTTTGCAGTTCGGCCACCACCCTGGGAGCAGCGGAGGTGGGGCAGCTACAGCACTACAGCTGCAGTTGCTTCTGGCCCCAGGCCTACCTGGTGGGAGGAATCAAGTGGCAGATCAGGGAAGGAGTGAAGAGCCTGCTGAAGATCTAAATCCAGTCTGGGTTGGAGGTTCTTGGAGAAGGAGGTGTGCTGGTGTGGCAGAGCTGGAGCATCCCCCCAAGCTTGGAACATAGTATTCTTTACTCTACAAGCAGTCATACCGTGCTGAAAAATTCAAGGGTCAAGTAAGTTGGCTGGGAACATGGCTAGGCAGCAAAAACGCACCCAGATTCAGTCTCAGACTCTGGAATCTTTCTTTGGTGACAAAGAAGACCAAAACATACAGCCAGAAGAAGTCAACAAAGCCAAAGAGACTACAACAAAAACCTTCAAGAAAAACATGAACTGGTCTCAGGCCATGGAAGAGCTCAAAAAGGATTTGGAAAAGAAAGTTAGAGAAGTAGAGGAAAAATTGGGAAGAGAAATGAGAAGGATGTAAGAAGACCATGAAAAACAAGTCAATGACCTGCTAAAGGAGACCCAAAATAACACTGAAAAATATACTGAAGAAAACAACACCTTAAAAAATAGACTAAGTCAAATGGCAAAAGAGCTCCAAAAAGCCAACGAGGAGAAGAATGCCTTGAAAGGCAGAATTAGCCAAGTGGAAAAGGAGGTCCAAAAGACCACTGAAGAAAATACTACCTTAAAAATTAGATTGGAGCAAGTGGAAGCTAGTGACTTGATGAGAAATCAAGAAATTATAAAACAGAACCAAAGGAATGAAAAAATGGAAGACAATGTGAAATATCTCATTGGAAAAACCACTGACCTGGAAAATAGATCCAGGAGAGAGAACTTAAAAATTATTGGACTACCTGAAAACCATGATCAA
>CM053627.1:14180001-14274560 GCA_028646595.1 Phalanger gymnotis | reverse complement strand
AATAAAGGGGGATAGGTTAGGAAGGAGCAAAATATAGTTAGTCTTTTACAACATGAGTATTGTGGAAGGGTCTTACATAATGATACTCATGTGGCCTATGTTGAATTGCTTGACTTCTTAGGGAGGGTGGCTGGGAAGGGAAGAGGGGAGAGAATTTGGAACTCAAAGTTTTAAAAACAGATGTTCAAAAACAAAAAGAAAGTTTTTGCATGCAACTAGAAAATAAGATACACAGGCAATGGGGCATAGAAATTTATCTTGCCCTACAAGAAAGGAAGGGAAAAGGGGATAGGAGGGGAGTGGGGTGACAGAAGGGAGGGCTGACTGGGGAACAGGGCAACCAGAATATATGCCATCTTGGAGTGGGGGGAGGGTAGAAATGGGGAGAAAATTTGTAATTCAAATTCTTGTGAAAATCGATGAAAACTAAATATATTAAATAAAAAAATATTTAAAAAAATAGAAGGAAACTCAGTTCTCAGACCCATCTTTCCTTTGCTCTTGTCTAAGCCACAGCCTTCTGAGGCTCTGCCCTTATTGGCAGCATAGGGAAATCAAAGAGGGAGAAAGGCATCAGGTGGCTTATCTGTCCTAGTGAGCAATCTGCTCGTGGAAGCAGGGATAAGTGAATCCTAGAGCCTGAGAGCTTCACTTTAGTTACTGTAGTACACCTAGCTTATCTCTCAACACGCCTCAATAAGAATCTGTCACAAAGCAAAAGGGACAACGGGGCTTCCCAGATTGTCTCTGCTTTTGCTCAGCTTTTTGGTTGAAGTGTTGACAAGTACTGAGAGCCACAAAGCAGAGTCAAGGAGGAATGGGAGAGCTTGAACAATGTCTAACCTGGAAACTGCTGGAATAAAGATGAGCTATGGCATTGCATGTGAATAGCTACCTTGCTGCCTGATTTGCCATCTTTTCCTGGGCACCACAATGTAGAATTTGGTTCTTAAATGCGGGCCAACCAATAGCAAGGCAATTCTGTTTCCTTTTCCTGTGCCCCTCACAATTTATTTGAAAATGCCGGTTAACATAGCCTTTAAAATAAGCTCAAAGAACCTGCCTCGCCTGTCAATCAAGTGAATGACAGCAGCTTTTCCCACCCACGTGATTATTACTTTGCCTCAGTCAGGAGCCAGGAGGCTACTACCAAAACTGAATTAGCCAGTAACAAGTGCCCCTGAGCATCTCCAAAATAAGGAAGGAGAAACAGGAGGGTTTCATGAAAAAAGGAGAGGAAGGGAGAAAATGGAAGGGAAGGATGAGGAAGGGACAGCACTAGAAAACTTGTTATGGGGTAGGAAAAAGAAAAGAAAACTTTATAAGCAGCAGAGGAGGATTATATCTTCAGCCCCTGAAATACCACACACACACATACACACACACACACACACACACACACATACACACAGAGCTTAGGTTATAGACTTGTCTGAGGTTGAACAAAAACTAGAAATATGGAAGATTGGGGTGGGGAGATATAATTAATTCCATCTTGAGCATATCAAGTTTAAGATACTAAGGAAGCATTCTAGTGAGATGTGCAGCAGGTACCTAGCGATGTAGGAATGAGTGGAGAGAGTGAAAGAGTGAGAGCGAGAGTGAGAGAGCGAGTGAGAATGAGAGAGAGAGAGAGAATAAGAAAGAAAGAGAGAAGAGAAAGAGAGGGGAGAGGGAGAAGGAGATAGAGAGGAGAGAGAGAGAAAGAAAGAAAGAGAGAAAGAGAGGGAGGGAGGGAAGGAGGGAGGGAGGGAGGAAGAGAGAGGGAGGGAGAAAGAAAGAAAGAAAGAAAGAAAGAAAGAAAGAAAGAAAGAAAGAAAGAAAGAAAGAAAGAAAGAAAGAAAGAGAAAGAGAGAAGAGAGAGCAGGAGCAGGTACCCAAGGTGGTGTGAAGATCTAGGTCACAGAAGGCAGTGTAGTATAATGACTCTAGATTCAAAGGACCTGGGTTCAAAGCCAACCTCTGACATTTACTAGTTGTGTGACCTTAGGCAAGTCACTTCTCTTCCTTGGCCTCCATTTTCTTATCTGTAGAATCAGTGGCAAGGGGCTCCTTCCAGCTCTAAATCTATGACACTGAGTTAAGGTGATTAATACACTGGCCAGAGTGTTTGGGCAGTTGTTGGTATGTAGATTAATGTCCCCAGGTAAAGGGATGGAGAGGGAGATGTGAACTAGATCCTTAACTCAGAGGTCCATTTCAACTCCAAAATTCTGTGATCCTCTAAGCTTTTTCTTTCCCCTGTATTTCAGATTGTTGCACCAAAGGACACACATCCCCTGCTTGTCTTGCTCAATCCTAAGAGTGGAGGAAGACAAGGAGAAAGGTATGTATTATCATATTATTACTATTCCTCAAAGAGGAAGGGCCTGGCAAGCAGCCATCTTTGAATTTCCTTTTATAGTAGACTTCTTCTGTTAGTAAGAATTACAGAGGTACATGTTCTTCTCCCCCACCTTTTGACACCTTTCTTACCCAAACCGTAGAAAGAGCTAGGAGGTTGGGTGATTTTGTGAGTTTAAGCAGAGCTATTCTTGGAACAGAAGCTATAGCCTTGGGGCCAGGCAGAGTCAGCGACTGGTCCATAGCTGTAAGGGATGTGAAGAGTGAGAAAACACCAAGAAAAGAAATCTTAGCCAGACCAACTTGACTGAGACATTCCACCTTTGAGAAGACCAGGTGTCCATCTCATCGACAAGAGTCCATCTGGACACATGTTTAGAAGCTGCTGGGTGGGGCATAAAGGAGAATTAGTATTTTAAAGTAGTTTCTCATTGCTGGTCACGAGTATTGCCATGTTTGGAGGCAGAGGTGGTTGTGGTGTAGACACCGGGAGTTAAGTTTCAGGACTATGTTAAAAAAAATGGAAGCAAGCTGGAACAAATAGGGAAGGTTCCAGGGAGGTCCCTCCCAGTTCATGCAGCATGCTCTCCCTACTAATGTAGGGTTCCGTGACCCTTAAAATCCCACCTTAGGAAAGACCTGAGAATTGGTACTTTCCATCTCGGTCCTTTCCAACAACCCTCTCCCCGACCCTCCCTCTTCATTCCTACATAGTCTCAGGAGCCAAAGCCTGCTCACATGCTATGAAACCCATGACAGGAAGTCACATCACCTAATATATAAACAGAACCTCCAGGAAGGAAGAAGTTCTGACAGAATGGGGACTCCATACTCTTTATTTGCAGATACTCTCTTTTGTTCTTGGATGAAAAGAGAACCTTCAGGTCATAAGGTTGTCCATCATTCCACTCGCCTCTTGGAATGGGGAAGCAGCCCTCTTCCACTTGAGAAGCTCAAGGCTCCAGAACCTTCAATGGGTTTCAGGCTGTCCTGTCCCTTCTCCTCATCATGTAGGTTAGAAGTGGACTGATGAGGTCATTTGTCTGCTAGAACTGCTCCCAATGACATTTCCTTTCTGTTTCTGCTTTTCTCTCCTTTCTTTTTGTTTCTATAGACTCCTTCGGAAATTCCAATATCTGCTCAACCCCAGACAAGTTTACAGCCTGGAGCAATGGGGGCCTACTCCAGGGTATGAAGATGCCATCCTCTTCTAATGCTTCTCATGTTTTCTCTTCTTTCCCTCCCATAATAAGCCATTTTCTAGAGTTCCATCCTTCCCTTTCACTTCATCTTTCCCTCCTCTTTTTCTCCTTTCCTCTCCCTTTCTTCGAAAACCCCTCAGTTTCTACTTTCTCTTTCTGGAAGTGCCCAGGACCAGGTGTAATTGGCTGACTCCATTTTGGAAGTAGCCTCCTGGCTCCTGGTGAAGGCAAAGTAACAGTTATATGAATTGGGGAGAAACCTGCTGTTGTCATTAATTGATTGACAGGCAAGGTGGGCTGGCAAATTCCTTGAGCTGTGTTACCTGGCAGCTTCCCAATGAATCACACAGAGAGAGACACATGGAAAGGAAACATGAGTCTATTGACTCATATTCTATATGTCATACCCAGGTATATATGCAAAATTAGCACACAGTACAATTACCTCCTCCCTATTCCAGGAGAGTGCTCAGTTTTCAAGCCCCTGATTCCTCCACTTCCTGACTCTCACTCTTCGTCAGCGATCTGACCAGAAAGTTGAGCAGAAACAAAGCAAGGAAGGAAACCTTTGACCTTTCTGTTTGGTGTAGAGGTGTGTGGGGAGTATAGGGCCCTAGATGTGGAGCTGGAAGGAACTTTAGGGGGCAGCTAGTCAAACTCCCTTATTTTAAAGATGAGTAAACTGAGGTGCTTGCCAGGTCATGTGCTTTAGAGGTGGTATTTTAAACCAAGGTCCCTTAAGTCCAGAGTCAGGGCTCAGGGAAGGAGCTAGAAGTTACTGCAGTAGCTCAAATGAAGGCCTCGATCTGTGGGATTTGTGTGTTGTTCTCCCCACGAGCAGAGGGATTATCAAAAAGTGTGTCATAGCTGATACCTGTCTTCCTATTCTCATTTGTTGTAGAGGCCAGTAAGGGGACAGCCTCAGAATGCTGTGCCTTAGACAAGAAGCCAAGGAAAGACTGATCTGAGAGCCAGTGCTCATCCAAAGGGGAACCCCATTTTTCTAGTTGTATGAAGGACAGGGCACACTCACGTAGGACGGAGGTCAGCAGCCTTAGTCAGGAATGGGATTTACACAGTTCAGACAAATAGGGGCACGGGAGAGGGAGGGGCCTCATAGGGAAAGATGGCATGTTATAGTAAACAGAGCTCTGGACTCGGGCTCAGGAAGCCCTGGGTCTTAATCCCACCTGAAAGGCTGAGACACAAACACATCTGTCTCACGCTGTGGTGAGTCATCTAACTCCTCCAAACCTCAGTTTACTAATCTGTAAGATGGAAACGATAATAGCACCTTCCATGTGAGGTTATTGTAAGGGTCGAAGGAAATATTACACACAAAATATTCTGCAAACTGTAAAGATAGATGTACATACACATACACATATATACGTACAGGTGAGTTACTTTTATAATGATTACTAAGCCCCTACTATGTACCAGGTACTGCATGAGACCTGCACTTTAAGAAAGTTGGTTTTGGCAACTGAATAAAGGACAGATGATGATTGAGAGACCCAGCAACAGCTATTACAATAGTCCAGGCATGAGGCGGTGGAGGAGAATGAGCAACAGTTTCGATGTGGAGACAGTTTGCTTCCCCTCGGCATTTCCCAGAAGCGTTAACCATATGAGCTCCAAGGCCGCCATGTTGCCTGGCATGTTGACTGCTGACAGATGTCAGCTATGTTGCCTGAGGCCTTGTTATGTTATGGGAGGCCAAGGCCAGTATGATGGGGACATCTACCGGCCAGGACCGACAGCCAGTGTTTTTGTGAGTGCCTACTCACAGGTACCCTAGGGATGGCTCGATGCCACACAGGATCCCCAGCACCCAGGCCAGCACCTGGCATGCAGTGGCCACTTAATAAAAATGCTCTCTGGATGCAATGGAATCCCAATATGTGGTCCTGTGTTCTTACATATTGAACTTCATAGAATCTTAGATAGACAGCTGGGGAAGGCCTCAGAGATGCATTCTGGCCCACCCTCTTCATTCTACAAATAAGAAAAGGCAGGCCCAGAAAAGTTAAGTAACTTGCCCAAGATCACCCAGATACTAAGTATCAAAAGTTATATTTGACCCCATATAAATCCTCTCTACTCTGGGATGAGCAGTTCCAAGGTCACCAGCACTAGGGACTCAAAAATAACATGAGAATAAGTGATTTCATCACAGTTTAGGGAGCTCCAGGGGAGGAAGCCCTGCTACCAATGCAGGATCTGCAATTGATAGCATTAGAGATTCACCTGAGGCATTGAGAAGTGGATTTGTGCAGGGTCACACAGCCACGATGTGGCCAAGGTGGGCCCTGAGCTCAGCTGGATCTTCCTCACTCTGAGGGCAGTGTTCTTTCTACTATGGCACACTGCCCTTTGAGGCTGCAGCTGGCAAATGGTTTCATGGTTTATAAAGGTTTTATATCCATGGTCTTATTTTATTGTCAAAATGGCCCTGGGAGGTGGGAGATAGAGCCCAGATTCCTCCCTCTGTTTGGCCAATCAGGAAACTGCAATATCAGGGCAGGAAGAAGTGATTGGCTCAAAGTGACCTCGCCATTGAGTAGGTGCTAATACCCAGGTCCTGAGGCTCCTACGCCAAGTGAAGACCCTCTACCATTACATGAGCTCTGGAGGCAGTGATAATCTCTACCTGGGACAGAGCGTATCTCATCTAAAGAAAGGAAATGATAAAAATTCTTTCAGCATTATTCTACGAGACTTCTGATATCATCAGAAGGATCGTTGCCTTCTCGATCTAAGGATCGCAAAGATGGACTTCACGCTCGTTCCTTGTGAAATAGAATGTAACCTCCATGACGACAGGGCTGTTTCAATTTTGTCTTTATGCCTGGCACATAGTAGGTGCTTATTACATGTTTGTCGACTGACTAGGAAGCTGGGCCCAGGGAAAATAAGCCACTTGCCCTAAGTCATAGGAAGGTAGTGAGCATCTAAGGTGGGTTTTGAACCCAGAGCCAATGTTCTGCCCACTGCATCACACCACCTCAACACCATTCCTAGCATTCCTGTGGAAGGTAAGCCCAGCTCTCAACACCAGTCATTCAGTCAATAAACATTTATTTTGTTCTTTAGTCATTTTCAGTCATGTCTGACTTCTTCATGACCCCATTTGGGATTTTCTTGGCAAAGATCCTAGAGCGGTTTGCCATTTCCTTCTCCAGCTCATTTTACAGATGAGGAAACGGAGGCAAACAGGGTTAAGTGACTCGCCTAGGGTCACATAGCTAGTAAGTGTCTGAGGCTAGATTTGAACTCAGGTCTTCCTGACTCCAGGCTGGTTGCTCTCTCCACTGCAGCACCATCTAACCAGCCCAGACATTTACTGAGCACCTGATATGTCCCAGGCATTGTGCTGAGTGCTGGAGATACAAAAAGAGGATAACAAAGAAGTTGAAAACTCCCTGAACCAGATCAGAACGAGCCAGTGAGCTCGGTGTTTTCCACTGCAGGAGGATGGGGGAGGGAAGGTAGGCAGCAAGGGGGAAGAATGAAACCCTTATGCTGCTGGAATCACTGTATAAGATGCTTCCTGCATTTAGGGAGCTCCCTCAGAATCTGACAACACTCAAAGCACCATTTAAACAACCCAACTATGGGCTCCAAAATGGGCCCCTCCTGGTCTACAAGGCTTCTTCCACGTTCTTCTCTTCATCCCAGGGCATACTTTGAGAGGATGCAGGGAGAGGAGGCATCACACTGAGTACTCTCTAGTAAAGCAGCCTGTTTCGACTTCCCTTCTTCTTCCTAGATTGAATTTTTTCCGTGGCGTGCCAAACTTCCGTGTGCTCGTTTGTGGAGGAGATGGGACTGTCGGTTGGGTATTGGATTGTATCGGTAAGTAACAGAGCGGGAAGAAAAGGGACAGTGATGAGTAGAGCGCAGAGTCAGTATTTGAAGAAAGGACAGGGAAAACTCAGCATGGACTCCACATTCCTTCCATTACTAGTAGAATCATAAGCTCACATTTGTAAAAAGAAAAAGAGTGGTTGCCTGTCCTGGTTAGAGGAGCAGACTAGAACTAGAAAGGAAAGGCTGACTTCCCAAGAGGCCATACAGAAGGCCCCTCGAACTCCAGAGAGGATAGACTCAGGGAACCAGATACCTCCAGTAAGACATCACTGATGGTCCACCACAGATCTGGAGCATGGATGCTTAGCCTTTTTTGTGTTCTGGATCCCTTGGGCACCCATCTGGTGAAGCCTATTGACCCCTTCTCAGAATCATGTTTTGAAATTATAAAATATATAGGTTATATATGCAATGAAATATAGAGGATTCCAAAGGAAGCCAATCATTGAAATAAATATGTAATTCTTTTCCATCCAAGTTTATAGATCTCCCGATATCTGTTGAGGGCTGCATGGACCCCAGGTTTAAAACCCCTGATCTAGCAGCAGAAGAGACCTTAGAGACCTCTCCAATGCCCCCTTTTACAGACAAGGAAACTGAGGTCCATAAAGCTTGAGTGAGGTCCCAAAAATGAATGAAAATCCCAGTGAAGAAACTCCCTCTACCAACGTCATCAACAACTATTAGAGATGCCCAAAGCCCTGAGCCTTGATCAATAGGTGTGTGGGGCAAGACTTGGACACAAATTTTCCTGACTGCCATGCCAGCTCTATACCCATTATGCTATGCTGACTTTTATTCAGCTCTGCATAAGAGCAATTTTCCCAGAATTCAAATTTGTGAGATGTAGAGTGGGCAGCTTTGAGAGAAAACAGGCTCCCCCTTCACTGGAGCTCTTACAATGGAAGCTGAATGATTAACTAGCAAGTCTGGCATAAAGGATGATCAGGAAAGAGATAGACTCAACGGCCTCTGAGGTCCCTTCTAACTCAGAAGTTCTGTGATTCCACCAGCAGTCACAATGGAGGCAGGCATCCCATGATGAGGATTTTCATGGTGAGCAGGCGGCTGTGCCAACTTTGGGGTTTTGGCTGAGAGGTCACTCTAGTGTCTCCTTCTCCCAGGAGCCTGGAGTAGGAAGGCTGAATTTATAATCTCAAAAAGGATTTTATACACACACACACATTATATATATATATATATATATATATATATATATATATATATATATATATATATATATATATATATATACACACACACACATTATATACATATATATATATACACATATATATCTGAATGGTTCGAAATCGCAAGGTATATAGAATTCTCTAAGAAGAAGGCATCTAGGGCCCACTGTGACAGATTCATGAACCAGCCTCCCCATTCCAACACAAGCCTCCAGACCCAATAAGCCCACCTCACAAGAGTAGCCAGGAGGCCACAGAAAAACAAGATGGCATAAATCATATTCACTGGCCTCAAGTCCTTGCTCGAACTCCTGGGTCCACACACGGGTCGGCTCTGCTTCCACAACTCCTGCTTTGGCTTCAGCTGTAGTTGTCTCTTAGCTTGCCTCTCCTCGCAGCCAAGCCTCTGGCGTTCTCAAGCCCCGCCTCAACGACCAGAGACCAATTGGTTCTTGAGTTGGCCCCTCTTAAGTCATTAATCTCTGCCCACACAGGTTTCACACCTGATAGGGCTTTGGGCCTGGGGCTTAGCACTTAACAGCTGAAAGTATTTTCACTCAAGGTAAACAAAAGCCAAACTCCTGAAGGACTAAGGAGCCCACTCACAGTAAACAAAAGCTAAACTCCTCAAGGGCACCCCCAAACTAAGTACTAAGTACATTTTGCCTTAGGGACACAGAGCCAAAAAGCAAAGACAGTGTTGCTCGTTTCATAGTTGGCCATTATCTTCCGTGACCACACTAAATAATGGCTGGGAACTGTCAGAATTATACCCACTTTCATTCTAACAGGCTTCCCATCCCAACAGAGAGAATTTTACCAGGAATCTACAAGCTAAGAGGAAATAAAAGAGGATTTCCAACTTGGACCATCTGTCAGAGTAGCTGTGGGATCCAGAAGCCACTGTTTCTAATTTTTGTACAATCTTAGGTCTCATGCTAACCTAGTTAGCTCTCACTGGTAACATGCATTAAGAGCCAATCCCTGGAAAGAGCCTGTGACTCACATGGCCAAACCTGATGCTCTCTCATATCAACGCCTTTTATTCTTTGGATTACAGATAAGATTAATTTTGTCAGACATCCAAAAGTGGCGATCCTGCCTCTTGGAACAGGAAATGACCTTTCCAGGTGTCTCCGTTGGGGAAGAGGTGAGGTTTTGTTCTCATTAGGGATCTGCCCCGGGGGATAAGAGTCTAGCCTAATGACATTTACGAGGATAGTATGGAAAGTTACCCTGAGCCGGTGTTTAAACTTCAGAATTGTAGGACTCAAGGGGGGCACCCTCCTCACTAGCATTTTTGTCATGGTTGTTCTCATTGTTATCGCTATACTCATCGTTGATTTTCTAATCTTCATCTTCAATGGAATTCAGATAAAGATGATCCTGAGACAAGTTGCTATCCTGTCATTAGGCATTAATGTTTAATGGCTGGCGATCTTATTATTAATGATTACTAATAATAATAATTGGCAAAAATTACCTATCCATAAGCATTTATTAACTGCCCCTGCACTACCTTCCAGCCACTGTGCTAATGAGATTTCAAAAAAAAGAATAGCCCCTACCCTCAAAGGTTTACATTCTATTGGAGGGATATATTTGGTGACTGAAGTTAGGGCGCTAACAACCAGAGGGACCAGGAAGGGCCTGTCACTTGAAGGAAGTGTCCCTTGAATTTAGCCTTGAAGAGAGCTGGGGCTTCCAAGGAAAGGAAACAGAGTGCTGCAATGTTGAGCACAGTGCACCGAGAGAAAAAGAGTGCATTCCAGGAATGCTGAGAGCCTGTTCAAAGGCACATGGGATATGCAACATCACATACTGGAAAGAAATAGGACAGTTTAGTAGAGAGCAGGAGGGGAGGAATTTCTAATCAAGCCTGGAAAGACAGGCTGGAGCCAGACTGTGATGGGTTTTAAATTTCAAAGAGGAGTTTGCATTTTACCCTGAATGCAACAGGGAGCTACTGACACTTGTTGAATAAGACAGTGATCTGCACTTTAGAAAGTCAATTTGATAGTTGTGTGGAGGATGGATTGGAGAGGCAAGGGATGGGGTGTACAGAGACCACTTTGGAGGTCACTGGGAAACGTTGAGGCAAGAAGTGGGAAGGGCCTGGACTACAGGGGTGTGAACAGAGAAAAGGGACTGGATGCAAGAAGGGCTGGAAATGGGGACACATGGCAACTGCTTGGATATTGGAAGGGTCAGAAGGAGGAGAAGTAAAGAGAGGCTGACTCCTCAGAAAATGTCACATCACCACCATCGCCTGCTCAAAAAATTTCAATAAATAACTGGTGATGGATTTGAACCATATCTTCCCAATTCCATGTCTAGTGTGCTCCCCAATGTACCACACTACCTCACTAAAGTAGGGTGGAATGTTCTCATTTACAATAGTGCTCCTACCATGGAGAGCTCCTGTTATGTGTGAAGTGAGTCAGTCCTTCCTAACTCCTTCCTCCAGCCAGTGAATTCAAAACCCATGTCGTTGTCTTCCCATGGTATCCATGGAGACAGATGATTTTTACCACCAACTCCATGCTATTCCATCTGCATTCAGTCAGTGTCTCCTACGTGCTGAGCACTAGTCTGGGTACCAAGGGAGATATGAAATCTAGAGAAGACCCAACCCCTGCCCTCAGGTGATTTTCAGTCACATCAGGGAGTCAGATACATCCCTAGAATTCTAACCAGAAATTGTCCCACAGGCAGCAAGTGGCCCAATCCTCTCCAAGGGCAAGGGACACAGGGAGGTGTAAGCTCAGTTGAAGTTAAGTGACAAGACTAAGGATAGATACCAGGATGGGTGCTAGGTCATTGCTTCCAGGTGGGGCAAATCAGAGCTGACCTTGGTCCCAAACAAACATCTTCCTCTTTTTCTATTTTATTTTTATTTTCTATTTATATTTATTAAATTTTATTGCTAAGTAGATGCTACACTCTGATGTTTCTGTGTTGCTAAAGAGTGGGTAAATATTAAGTGGGAAAAATAAGAAAAAAGGAAAAGAAAAAAAAAGAATGGGCAAAGACTGTCAGAGCCCTCAAAATTCCCCATCCACTAAATACGGTGCCCTGGAGCAAAGCTCTTTTGGCATCCTCTCCTCCTCTCTCTCCCTCACCCCATATATCCATTACATTGCCAGATCTCATCATTTCTATCTTCCCAACACCTCCCAGGTGCACCAGCTCTCCCCTTACACAGGCACCAGCCTGGTGCAGATCCCCATCACCTCTCACCCATGCTACTGCACAAGTTATTCTCTCTGCCTCAAGGCTCCCCCATCTGTGTCTCCACAGAGAAACCAAAGGGACTTCACTAAAGTGCAGGTCTGACAATATTACCCACCAACTCAGTAAAATCCAGGGGCTCCCTATACCTACAAAATCAACAGTAAAGTCCATTATCTGGCATTTAAAGCCAGTCACAACCCTGTCCCTCCCTACCTCTCCAATCTTCTTTCATTTCCCTCCCTTCATACATTCTATGATCCAGTGACACTGGCCTCAATGCTGTCCCTCACATGAGGTGTTCCATCTCCTGACTCCCTGGCTTTCCTCCAGACTCACTTCAAATCCCACCTTTTTGAGGAGACCCTTTCCAGAGTCTGTACACACACACACACACACACACACACACACACACACCTCTCCCCATTAGAATTTGAGCGCCCTGAGAGTAGGTTCAATGTTTTTGCCCCTCTCTACACCCCCAGAGTGCAGCCCAGCGCCTGGCACATAATAGATGCTTAATAAATGTTTATTGATGGATGAATCGATTGATAGTCAGCAAGCATTTATTAAGCACCTACTAGGTGTCAGGCACTGTACTATGTACTAAGGATACAAAAATAAAACAGGACCTGACCTCAAGGAGCTTACATTCCAGCAGCAGAGACCATATTTATCTGTAAAAGTATAAATACATATTTGTTTGGGAGGGAGAGCATGAGCAACTAGGTGGGTAGGGTGGAGAGGGCAGTCAGGAAGGACTTTATGTAGAAGGTGTTGCCTGAGTCGGGTCTTGAAGGGAGCCAGGGAAGCTCTGAGCTAGAGGTTTGCACGTGCAGAGATAGTCCCTAAGGCGTGGTAAATGAGTAAGAGGCACAAGCAAGTATAAGATGAGAACGGTTCATCCTGATTACCTCCCACTACAAGTATCCTATAGATGTCTGCTTGTTTTCATTTTAGCCCCCACCCCAATTAAAATATGAGTTCCTCAAGAATAGGAACTGTCTTTTGTCTTTGTATCTCCAACACTGCACAGCGCCTGGCACCTAGTAGGCACTTTATAAATGCTTGTTGACTGACATTGATGGTGCATGCCCTCATACTCACCCCCAGACAAATTACCATGGTCCTGAAAGACACAGTTTGTACACCACGGCCACAGGTGCTCAGGCAGCCCTCGAGGCCCGTGACCAAGTAGCCATCCCCAACACAGCGCCCATACCCAGGAACGTTGACTTGAGAGCATTTTCGTTGTTGCTGCTGTTCATTTTCAGTCGTGTCTAACTCTTCGTGACCACATTTGGGGTTTTCTTGGCAAAGATTCTGGAGCGGTTTAGCCATTTCCTTCTCTAGCTCATTTTACAGATGAGGAAACTGAGGCTGACAGGCTTAAGTGACTTGCCCAGGATCACACAGCTAGGAAGTGTCTGAGGCCAGATTTCAATGCGGGAAGATGAGTCTTGGCTTGGAGCTCTAGCCACTGTGGTGCCACCTGGCTGCCCTAAGGAATTTCCTTACTTACCAGTGTGAATTGGCACCTTCTCTGTAACTTGTGGTCTTAAAGAGTTGCCTGGGGATCTGAGAGGTTAAGTAACTTGCCCAAAATCCCACAGGCATGAAGTGTTAGAGGAAGGGCTTGACCGCCTGACTCCAAGCTCAGCTCTGTATCTGTTATGATTGTAATTATTACTATTATTAATGGTTATAAACTGAAAGGCACATGATAGAAAGCTGGGCTTGCCACCAGAAAGACAGCCCAGAGGTTGTATGACCCCTAGTAAGTCATTCATCTCTCACTGCCCCCAAGGAACCCTCTAAGACCCTAAGATGCAG
Source organism: Phalanger gymnotis (assembly GCA_028646595.1). Taxonomy (NCBI): domain Eukaryota; kingdom Metazoa; phylum Chordata; class Mammalia; order Diprotodontia; family Phalangeridae; genus Phalanger; species Phalanger gymnotis. The sequence goes on along the minus strand of CM053627.1, from coordinate 14,260,885 downwards.
AGGAGGGGCCAACTGCATTCGTAGAGGGAGCACCCTCACCCAGGAGTTCCCTGTATCAATGAAATCACACGCCCAGTCCTTATCCCTCTCAGCAGCTGAACAACTTGTTCGTCAAACACAAATAGTGAAATAAACAAACGAGGCAGAGATCAAAAGCTTATCTCAAACCCTTCCCCTTTAGCGAGGCAGAACTAACTAAAGTAGTCAGCAAAAAGCAAGCAAAGAAAAAAATGTTTCTATGTCCCTTTCTGGAATGGATCTGAGTTCCAGCACCATTGGACTTATAACTTGCCCTTTCTTTTCTTTTCTTTCCTTTTCTTTTCTTTCCTCCGTAGCTGTACACAGACTTCTTTCGAGTTCTCTCTGCCCCACATCACATAGGCGTTTCCTTATTTCCTTGAATATTTTGTATTTATCGTTTTCTAGCCTCGTGATATTCCATTGGATAAATATAACTATGATTTATTCACCTATTTTCAAATCGTTGGGCATGTAGTTTGTTTGCCAGTTTTTGCCATCGGTTAATTCCTTTTTTTCTCCTTTCTTACAATGGTTTGGGGACAGATACTTAGAAATGGTGTGACTAGATAAAAATGTATAATTAGTCTCATGATCCTTATCATGACTTTATTGTTCCCCATTTGCACCCCTCTGCTGAATCCCCACTGATGTACTGAGAGAGCTCTATGTCTGTGCTGATAGCTGATCCGCTGTCTTTGCTGATATGTTGATTGTTTCTGCTGTAATGGCAAACATAATGGGATGCTCCCCAGGTTACGAAGGTGGCAATTTAATGAGAGTCCTGAAGGACATTGAGCAAAGTTCTGAGGTGATGCTGGATCGGTGGCAGCTCGAGATCATCCCCAGAGACAAGGACTCCAAAGGGGACCCTGTTCCACACTGCGTGTTCAACAACTATTTCTCTATTGGTGTGGTGAGTTGACCCAGAATCTTCTTTTCCTTCTAATGAGGGAATGGCTGAAGTGAGGAGAGGTTAGCATCCATGAGTGGCCCCAATTCTTTCCCTCCTAGCCTTCCATTCCGTCTGCTCCAGACCTTCCCCTCACTTTGGAACCAATCTGTTCACTGTCAAACTATATTTGGCCTCTAGAGGTACACAGATTTCCACACACACACACCCCATTAAATTGATCATAAACCCAGGTTAGTAAAAAAAAAATTCAACCAAGACACATTGGGGTTTTTCAAAAGCAAAGCTTATTAAAAGACAGTAATACAATTTAAAATGATTCTGACAATCTACAGTAATATAGAAATGAATGAGCTGATGGAGTTTGAGTTTTTAAAAAAGCAGCATGGCATAGTAGAAATGATGCTGTATCTGGAACCAGGAGAAACCAGTAGAATGTAAGCTCCTTGAGGACGAGGATTGCTTCATTTCGATCCTCAACATTTAGCACGGTGTTTTGCGTATAGTAGGCACTTAAAAAATATGTTTAGTAGGCTAGAGGAGACCAAGGTTTCATCCCTAATGCCGATGCTTTCTAGCTGTGTGAAACTAAGCCATCCTTTTACTTTCTTTGAGCCTCAGTCTCGCTAACTATAAAAATGGGCACAATCCCTGCAATATACAGGAAGGAAGAAAGGAAGGAAGGAAGGAAGGAAGGAAGGAAGGAAGGAAGGAAGGAAGGAAGGAAGGAAGGAAGGAAGGAAGGAAGGAAGGAAGGGGAGGGAGAAAAGAGAAGGAAGGAAAGAAAGACTGTAATGGCATCAGAGGATAGCAAAACTCATAAGACATAAGCATACCTGACAGATACATGAATCGATTTTGGGTATTCACTTGGAATGTTGGCTTCTCGTGTTCTGTGACCAGTAAAAATCTGGTCAAGGGGTTTCAATTAGCTCAGAGATGAATATATAAATTAAACACCAAGGGGCACTTTACCTAAATCCGCTAATGCACTTACAAGCCTCAATCACCCTTAGGATAATTTCTCTAATATGCTGCAGTTTCAGGGCCGGCCACTAGAGGTCACTCAAGTCTGCAAATGCCTGAGTGGCTCTCTCCAGACATGGTGGCACTGCTCCCAGCTCCACTTCAGAAGTAGCTTAAAAAAAACAACAATCCACCTCTCATTATCCTATACTCCCAATCTAGTCCTAGAGATGAAATATTGATCAAATATCACAAAATGAAATTTACTTTTTTATATCCTCAGCTCATTTCCCCTACCCAATGGAATAGTATACTCTCTTGAAGCCTCTTCTTTTAGTATTTCAAATCTTCAGTGTCAGAACACATAACTTTCATAAAATGGGATTAAAAATGTAAAAGGAAATTTATTTCTTCCCCCTCACACCTGACTCCTCCCCAGCCTTTGGTTCAGATGATAATATTTTCCTAGCATGCACACCCTTAGCTAATAAGGAAGAATTGGGAAAGAAGATTCACTACCATCCTATCTCATGCTTACAGGTTCAGGTAAAGGAAGAAAGTGACCTTCTTCCCTCTCCCCTTAGCCCCAGCTCACAAGACTGCCAGAGTCATAGTAGCTGCTGGTCTTCAACTGATTTAGGTCAATGCTGGTCCTGTCACTGTCCCTGCTCTTCAGTGTCCAGAGGGATCCCCATAATTCATCTCCCAACCTCCTGAATTGCCTGTTTCATGACAGAAAGTCATAATGGACAAAGAAAAAAAGGGAAGAACAAAGTTGGGACAATGTCTTTTTTACATCACAAGGAAATCTTGTTGGTGCCTTGGGCCAATCCCACTTCCCTTGTCCTCTCTCACAGAGAAGTTAAGGGCAGCCTCATTGGTTGGAATGTATATAATGTTTCTATGTAAATGTGTATGCATATGCTACATATGTGTATATGTACGTCATATGTGTATATATGTGTCTCTGTACAGACCTGACATCATTCCATGCCAGTACAGCTTTGGCCACTCCTGTAATTTAGAGTCAGAGAGAGTTGCCTCAAACACCAAGACATTAAATGACTTACAGCTAGGAAGGGTAATAGACCACACTTGAACTCAGGGCTTTATGACTCCAAGGCCAGACCACTATCCTCAGCACTGTGCTGCCTCTCACTACTCCTTAGTCAGAGATGTCAAACTCAAGGTTCTGCCTGCAAAATCCAGAGCCAGATTAAAATGCAATCAGATAATATTTAACAAAATATAACTACAATAAGATATTGATAATCTTAATTTGTGGTTTTCTAAGTTAATATACTATAAGTAGGGATACATTTCTATCTGAGTTTGACACCACTGAAAGGTTTCTTATTCTGCGTGCGTGCCTCAGGGCTTCTATCAATGACTTCCTTCTGACCACTTTCTGAATAGCAACCAGTGCTCCCCTTTTTACTGGGCTGCCCAGTTCACAAAGCTGCCTCCCAGCTGAGCAGCAGGCTGACTTACTCCCAGTTGCCCATCTAGTAAGTGTCAGAGGCCGGGCTTGAGGGAGGGTCTTCTAACTTTAAAGCCTAGATGACTTCCTAGGCCAGCACATTACCTCTCCAATGCTCTTTTGTAGCCCTATGCTCACATTTTACCCCTAAGTTGGTCTGATCAGCCATGATCAGACACATTGTACCTTGACCTCAATATAGTGATGTTATTTTGGTCATCCTCTCAAATGAAGGACAGCAACTGACAACCAACTAACCCTAAGTTACACTGGCTATGTGAGTCTAGACTATTAATTCAACCTCTCAGAGATCCGGGCAATGCTCTAAAACTATACATTACAAAGATGATACCAACCTGCATCGAGAGAGGGTGCTGTCTCTGAGTTCTCTGTGCTAATAAACCCCAGGTCCAGTCCACGCTCTCCAATCTTTGTCGACATCTCAGCAGCATGTGACACCACCAATCACCCTTCCCTCCAAACCGCTTCTTCTCTTGGTTTCTATGGCAATGTTTTCTCCTACCTCCATTCCTACCTTCTGAACATTCCTCCTTTGCATCCTTTGTCATCTCCTTTTCCTCCTCTTGTCGCCTAATGGAGGATGTTGCTTTACATTCAGTCTTCAGCATTCTATTCTGTGCTTTTTCTCTTGGTCACTGTATTCCATCTGAAGTTTCACCTCTGTCCCACACCTCGCATCTGGGCCTCAGTCTCATATCTCTGAGTCTACATCATCTCAAATATTTATTGCTCTTTATTTCTCATGAATACCACAGAACTCGAGTCACGAACTAAATGGGTCATGTCCTTTGACACCGAAACCAGCTTTTCCTTCCCTATTTCCATCAGTGTCACCACAGTCTTCTCAGTCACTGAACCTTGAAATCCCCCATAACTCATCCATCTCCTTCATTCTTCATGACCACTTGGTGGCCAAGTCAGTATGTCATACTGGAAAAAAATAATAATTGCTGCATTTGGAATCAAAGGCCCTAGGTTCAAATCCTAACTCCTTATTTCCTGTGGGACTTTGGGAAAGCCAAGCCATCTGGCCCCCGCTCACCCCAAATTTCTTGATTTGAAAAATAAGGGTCCAGCCCTAGATCTGTGATCTGATGAGCCCGTTAGCTTCCTTCGTGTCTCCCTTATGACTTCACTTCTCACAGCCCCACACGACTCATTGAGACTGTAGATTGTAGAACTGTTGATCTACATTGGCAGGTGGGCCTTCCCCCCCAGGCAGTTATCTAAACCGGGGAAATCACAGGACTGCACCCCCCAAATGTTCCCTCCTTCTTCCTCTTCCTCTACAATTCCATTCCCACAAAATTAAGTCATGACCTCCCGTCTACGCACGCCGCCTCTTCACTGGGTTGTCTGCCTTCAATCGGTCAGCGAGCGTTTACTAAATGCCCGCTCTGTGCCAGGCATCGTGGTCGCCATTTTGCTCGATCCCCATGACAACCCTATAAGGTAGTTGCTATTATTTTCCCCACTCAACAGATAACAAAACTGAGGCTGGTACATGAAATTCCCAGGATCACACAGTTAAGTAAATGTCTGAGGAGGGATTTGAACTCGAGTCTTCTTCGCTATGCCTCTACTCTACCTAGCATACCCCCTCACTTCCTCACTTCCAAGTGGGGTAAATATGTGGCACTTTATTCTTCATTATATTAGCTGATATTTAAAGCAAAGTGCAGTAAGGTTTGCAAAGCACTTTTAACACAAAGGATCTCATCTGACCCTCATGACAGTTCTGCAAGTTTCTATCTCTGTGCTGTTCCTTAAAAAAAAAAAATCAGTCACTTCTCTTTGCTCAAAATTCTCCTGGGATCCTCCACCATAAACAGTTCAGAGTCAGAATTCCTTCGTCGATCGGCAGATCCAGAATGGATTAAATGCCTAGCGGGTGCCAGGCTAAACCCTGGGAATGTAACATTAGACATCGAACCCTTTCCAGGGCCGTCTTTATTCCCAGCCCCCACCAGCATGCCTGTCTCACCGCTCCTCACCACAAGCTCCCCACCCCAGGCCAATGAGTCTCCTCAGCTGTCCCCCAAATGTGCCAGGCTCAAGCACAGAAAGAGAGTTGGGTTTGGAGTCAGAGGACCTGGGCTTCATCTTGACCACATAGGCCAACTCCCTCCTCTTATAAGGAAGAAAACCAGACCTTGTCTGAGGCCACCCGGGCAGTGACAGAGCTGAAATTTGAACTCAGATCCTTGGGCTCCAGATCCAGCTTTCTTCCCCTCTGCCAATCTTTCTGCATCTCAGTCATGACAAACTTCTGGAAGGGAGAAACTGAGTCACGCCATCCTTGCTTATCTCCCTTTATGTCCAGTGCAATGCACACACTAGGCACTCCATAAATACTCGTCGGATAGATTAAATGGGCGCATCAATTAATTCATTAACTCATCAAGTGGCTGGTCTAACAACTGAACGATCATCACCTGAATGCCTAAAAGCCACCAGTAGATTAATTAGAAGTCATGGTTAATTAACCCTGGTGTGTAATTAATTTATCAAAGAAATACAAAGCCCAGCTGGTCCTCCCTTGGGGAAAAGAGCCAGTTAAAATGCCAGAGCATTGCTGACCGCTTGTTCTGGCCAGTCTGTTTGAATAGGTGGGGTTCTAATGCCAGGCACTGCTGACAGGCCAGTGTAATTAAACCATAGGCCACACACCCTGGAAGACTTCTGCCAAGCTGTCATCGCTTTTTTGTTTTGTTTTGTTTTTTGTTTTGATTTGTCTTTGGAAGCAATTGGGGTTAAGTGAATCGCCAGGAGTCATACAGCTAATAAACATCTAAGGTCAGACTTGAACTCTGGTCCTCCTGACTCTAGGGCCATTGCTCTATCCCCTGCAGCGCCACCTAGCTGCCCCCTGTGGTCACTTCTGATCCATATCAAATTCTAATTTATCCTTCCTTTCTCCTAACATTTCATTACAAGGTCAAAGCATCATATTACCATAGATTGAGAGTAGGAAAGGACTTCTTACTTTAACTTTACTGCTTTATTTCTTTAACCTCCTCATTACAAAAATGTGGGTCAGGTCAAGACAGGTGGCATCTGATGTAGTAGATGAGGGACTGGATTCAGAGCCAGGAAGACTGGATTCAAATCCCATGCAGATGCTTCCCAGCTGTGTAACTCCGAGCCAGTCACTTAACCTCTCTGGGCCTCAGTGTCTGCCTCTGAGACCCCTTCCGGCTCTGGCTCTGTGGCCCTTCACTGTAACTTGCCCACTCGTGGTCCCACAGCTAGTAAGATAACGAGGATATAAATTCAGATACTCTGACCCCAAAGCCAGCAGCTCTTTTCACTGCATTTCTTATCTTAGTTCCAGATCCTGCGGGGGAATCATAGGACGCCAGCTCTAGAGCTTGAAGGGACCGCGGAGAAGGTTGAAGGAATTTACCCAAGGTCACCCATAAGGTCATAGCGATAGAACAGGAAGGAAACCTCGGCTGCCAATTAGTCCGATGGGATTTTCGTGAGGGAAGGGGCCTTAGCCAGAGCTCATCTGCCTCGGCCATCACGTGACAGATATTTTCTGTGTTTGCATGCTCATTCTCTCCCATTTGAAGAGGGCTGCTCTCGACAAAATCAGTTACCACCATGCAGCCTGGGCTGAGCCCGGGCCTGACATTTGCAGATGGCCTTGCTCCTTATTTGACTTCCTAAACTTTGTAGGGCTACATGCATTAGATGGATTTTTTTTTTCCTATGTCAATGTGTAGGGAGCCAGCCTACCATTTACATCCCTGTTTGTACTGATTATCAGACACCCGAGGCAAAGAAGCCTTGTAAATACTGCACTGTATCTGCGGGAGCTAGCACAAAGCATTATTGACAAATGTTTGCTGTCTGTCGTATGTAAAGAGGCTGCCATTCCCCCACCAGCAGCAGGGCCAGTGGGCTGAGCTATTTTTCCAGGGGCAATAATCAGTTTGCACTAAGAAATCCATATTCCCTTCCCTGGTCCCATTAAGACAAATAGAGCTCAGTTTCCCCTCATCCCCAAGGATTGGACCCAGAATCTGGCTAGGGAGCAGAACCAAAGTGAAGAGGCTTTATCCAACCCTCACCTCTAACTCCCGTTATTCTCAAGTGCCATTCTAACACAGACAAACAGATGAGTCTTTTAGGCTTAATAGGGATCCGGCATTCCAGTCATGGTCCCGTTGACTGATGCCACCAGCGGTTGAAGGTTTCAGACACCCTCCTCCCCCCACTTCCCCTGGCATCCTCCTCTTTATCCTTTATTTGGGGTTTGCAGAAATGCCAAAGCACCAGGGATATCACTGACAGGAAGTTTTGATTACAACATAATTCCTGAGCGATTTGTAACTCTGGAGTCCCCCCCTCCCCCTCATGTCCCTAACCCTTAAGGTAAGGAAAGGACAACAAGTTTCTGCATGGGGCGATGCACATTCCCAAAGCTATTAATAGGGGGAACCAGGGGTTGGAGGGAAATCTCTCACCCCCATTTCTAATCAACTGTACCATCGTTAGAATAACAGACTTTTAGGGCTGGAGCATTGCCCAAAGGTTAGCCACTGGGCAAGGAATGTTTTGGCCATGACAGTTCATGAAACAGATAAAAATAGAAAACAGCCCTCAGCCCCATGAAGGTAGCTCCCCCTCTTCAATGATGGCAACCTAACCATAAAATAGAGGGTATAGGGTACAAAGAATCGCCCAGCTTCTAGAACATTGGCGAGCCTTAATTTAATTGTTCTCACACTAAATGTTCACACTCTTTGCCCATCGATCAATAAGTGGATATACTACTGGAGGAAATTAAGAGGCAGTGACTCATAGCCATATTAGCATTCTTGCTATATATGAAAACAAGATACAGCGAAGTGGCAGCAGAGGAGATCCCACACATTTTTCCTCATCAAGGTGACCATGGGAGTTCATTTTGTCTTGAATTCAAAAGTAACCAATAAACATAATGTCATGGAACCCTTGTCCATCTTGCCTTGCATCAGCAAACTGGTCACTGTGGAAACAGTCCATAAGATCACAGATTTGGGAAGAGCCCTTGAAACTCATCAGGTCCAACATCCTCCTTTTATACATGAGAAAACCCAGGCTCAGGCAAGTTAAGTGACTGCATAGTTTCATAGACACAGAGCTAAATGGGACCTCAGAGGCCATGCCACCCAACACTTCATCTTAGAGAGTTTAAATGACTCAGCCTGGGTCACAGAGCTTGTTAGTGTCTGAGGTGAGGTCTTCTGACTCCACATCTCCTGAAACTCCTGCTCCAGTTTCTCTTGAAGAAGATAAAGAAGTAGAGACAGTCTATGAAGAACTTAATGGGCCTCTCCAAATTGAGTCAACATTCACCTTGGCACTAGGTAACTTCAGTGCAAAGGTGGGCCTGGGAGAAAAAGCTGTCGGAAGAGATGACTCGGGATAGTTAAGTGAATGAGACAGAAGGCTCATAAGCTAGCTACCATTTAGAGAGGCAGCATGGTGTAGCGGACAGAGAATCCAACCTGAAGTCAAGAAGACTTGAGTTCAAATCCCACCTTTGATATTTACTATAGTTGTTAACGCTGGGTAACTCACTTTGTCTCTCTGAACCTGTTTCCTCATCTGTAAAATGAAGAGGATGAAATAAAAGGCCTCTAAGATTCCTTCCAGCTCCAAAACTGTGATCATGTGATCAGTAAGAGAGCTTGAAGGCACTAGATGTAGTAAGTATATGTGCATGTACATTAAAAAAAAATGCTCCCAAGTGAAAGCTCTATCTTAATAAGCTACATCAGCAGTTCATGTGCAGTCAGGTCATTGACTAGTTAGAACATGGATCAAAATAAAAACCACATTTGAAAAAAAAGATAATGTAGAAATGAAGCCATGGTGGTCCATTACAGCAGTTCCAACCTGACCTATTAAAAAAGCTTCCAATTCAGAAAAATGGGAAATGGACAAAAGAAAAGACATCACATCCATCACTATGTCCTACTGAAGCTTGATCAATGCAAAATAGTTACCATAACCAAGAGGCAGAACAACTACTACGAACTACCTCTGACAGAAAACTTTTCACTTCCTTGCCAAATGGAGAGACGGGGCAGCCAAGAGCAACCTTGGTTTAGAATGTGAGCTCGTTTGCAAAATATTATGGAAGACAATATTGGAAGGTAATGAGCATTATTACCTCCCAAAACAGTGAAAAGCAATAGAAAAGAAATTCAGTCTAAAGAGAACTTGGCACGAATTCTACTTAACCAATCATTCCAAGGGATCTTGTAGCTAAAACAGAAATGAGGGTGACAATATACCTAACATGGAAAAGAGCTGCCAGTGTTTCTATGCCAATATTTTCCTTGATGCAGGTGAGACTACTGTACTTAGACTTGATGACCTCAATGTGCTATGTGAACAAGTAGAAATGTATTTAAGAAAATGAAACTAGGAAGAGTAGCTTGACATGCCCTGAAGTCCATCCAAATGGCAACATTTTAAAAGAATCAATTTTTGAGGTATCTCTAGGTGATGATTTCTGAAAAATAGAAGAGATCACAGAGACAATACAATTATCAAGAAAAAAAATGACCAAGAAGTTATTTGCTACCAATTCATATATCTACTTCCTCTTCTTTGTGAAATCTTGAGAGAAATGGTCTATGACTCCAACAGGGGTCTCCTTGATGAAAATATAAGAAGAGAATGCTCAAGCTTTTGAAAATAAATTTTCATGTCTTCCTCATCATACAGTCAACTGAAAAGTGTATAGAATATAAGATCCCACTGTGTGCTGGTGGTTGATGACAAAAGTATTTCACTGAGTAGAGGGAAATGTAGACTTATGTCTATATGTCCAAACAAGGTATCTCCCTCTCTAAATAATGTATACATTTTACTGTTTATGGGCCAGTAGAATGTAAGTTTCTTGAGGACAGGAATAATCAGCATATGCTATGTGTCCAGTCCTAGAGATATAAAGACAAAAAAATGAAGGAGCTCACATTGTATCAGGGGGAACAATGTATATCCAAATAAGCAAATACAAATAGATACACGGCGAATGCAAGGTTAGGAGAGACATCAGCCCCGCAGAGATCCCAAGGCTTCATATAGAAGGCAGCATTTGAGGAGACTCTTGTTTTTCATTTGACTGTGTGCACCCAGCACTGTGCCTCACATGGAACAGCGCCTTAATAAATGCTTGCTTAATTGGATTAGATTGGCATACTTATCAAATCTGTGGATAGGCCAAAGCCAAGGAGAGAAGCTAACGTGTTGGGTGATAGAATTAGAATGAAAAAACCATCTTAACAGCTTACTATAATGGGATGAAAATCAAGTAAGATAAATTTAAAAGAAATAAATATAAACCTCCATACTCTGGTTCAAAAATGTCAGAATGCCAAATCTGGAGGTGGGGGGAGGTTGTGGCTAGATAATAGTTCTTGTGGAGGGGAAAAGATCTAGCAGTTTTACTGGACCACAAGCTCAATCTAAGCCAGTATGGCAGCCAAAACAAAAGGTGCTAGTGTGATTGATGACAGGATGCACTGAGGAAGGCATAGTGACCAGAGCTAGAGAAGTAGGGGTCCCTTTGTACCCTGTCCCAGTCAGGTCACATCTGAGGAGAATTATGTTCAGTTTGGGATGCCATGTTTTAAGAAATTAGAACCCCACCCCCACCACCCCAAAGAAGGATGGCTGGGATGATGAGGACACTAGATATATCACTGGAAGATCAGCTGAGAGAACAAAGGATACCAAGCCCAGAACTGAAAAGACTTAGGGGGCACCCTTCTTGAAGGCACAGGCCATTTCATATTTGGCTTTTTATCCCCAGAGCCCAGAGCAGTGCCTGGCACAGAGTAAATGCTTAATAAATGTCCACTGATTGAGCGACGGTTTCACAAGGCAGTCACCTGAAAAGAGGCCTTGGACTTGTTTTGTTTTTCCCAAAGGGCAAAGCTAGATGCAGTGGGGGGGGGGGGGGGACTGGGGAAGAGAGCATTACAAAGGAGCCCTTGTTTGAGCCGGTTTATAAGGGAAAACTTGCTCATCCTTGGAGCTGTCCAATGGGAAGGGGGGTAGTGAGCTGAAGGACACTAGCTAGGGATGCTAGGGAGAGGATTCTTGGTCAGAAATGGGTGGGATTTGGTGGCGTTGGAGGTCATTCCAGATCTATGGTTCTATAGAAAAACAGATATCTGGCTAGCTCACATTAGCCTTTCTTGTGGCTGTTTCAGGAGCCTAGCAGCTTGAATTTCCACAACTCCTTCACTCATCTCTGTTGGAGGAAGACAGTCCAGAGCCTCCTTTCCTGGCCTTGCCCTCACTCAACACGATGACATTTTGAATTATAGGATCATAGGCGTAGAGCTGGAAGGTGCCTCAGAGACCAGCAAGGCCAGCCCCCTTCATTTACAGAGAGGGAAACTGAGTTCCAGGCAGGTGTAGGGATCTGAATGGATTTTAAAGCACTAAGTGTCTACTATTTGCTAAGCACTAGGGATACAAGTACTAGCAACTAAGAGAGTTCCTGCCCTTAAGGAATTTACTTTCTAATAGGGGAAGGAAGCACATAGGGAGAGATGCTCAGGGAAGGGCATTTTGTTCTGGGGGGTGGGGAGTGGAGAGAAAGAAGGTAGATGGTGAGATTGAGGAAGACCTCAGAATGGAGGTACCAGCCTCAGATCCTATGTGAAGGGCACTAGGTCCAGATGGGGAGGCAGGGAAGGAATAGACATTTACACGGCACCTACTGTGTGCCAGGTACTATGCCAAATTCTTTCTGAAAATATTATGTTGTTTGGTCCTCGTAACAACCCTGTGAGGTAGGTCCTATTATTAGCTCCATTTCAGAGCTGAGGAAACTGAGACAAACAGTGGTTAAGTAACTTGCCCAGAGTCACACAGCTAGTATCTGAGGCTGGATTTGAACTCAGATCTTGCCAAGTCCAGGCAGAGTGCTCTAGGTACGGCACCCCCAGCTGCCTTTAAGAGGAGCATGCCAGACAAAAGTCTCTGCTTTTTTTCTTCCGAAGACAGATGAAAAGAGTGTGTTCAGAGAGCATTCTCCATAGCACTTCTCTTGAATTCTACCCAGAGCCTGATGGCAGCCTGTGGAATCTATCAGGCCTAGCTGAAACTCTCTTGGAGTTGTGGATCATCATGAGTGCAAAGGGCCTTCTGGGGAGCCTGCCTGCGTTAGTGGAGTGACTTGAACTCAGAGCCTGGGAGACGGAGATTCTAATCCTGCCTCCAACAGTTTTTATTCGGTTGTGAACAACTTTCTGTGACCCCATTTGGGGTTTTCTTGGCAATCATGCTGGAGTGGTTTGCCATTTCCTTCTCCGGCTCATTTTACAGATGAGTAAACTGAGGCAAACAAGGTTAAGTGGCTTGTCCAGGGTCATACGGCTAGACAGTGTCCGAGGCTAAATTGGAACTTAGGAAGGTGAGTCTTCCCCACTCCAAGCCTGATGCTCTATCTACTGCCCCACCTTGCTGCTTTTATTATTCTGATTAGCTATATGGACGGTTGCTTTAACCTCTCAGCATCCCTGGGCCACTCCCTAAGGTCATGGAGGCAGGAAAGGTGTTGATGTGCATTAGTAAGGGACTTTCCTCACCTGGGAGTTCCCTTCACTTGTGAAATCACAGATCTAGTCCAGAAGAAGGAGTGCAGAGGCCAATGGGGGCATATACATATAAAATGCTCCACAAAAGTATGATGGGGGCATCCCACCAGGGCTGAGCCTTGAAGAACGAGGAGTCTGAGAGGAGATCAGGCAGTCATCCACAAGCATTTCTTAGGCCCCTACTCCAAGCATTAGGCACTGGGACAAGTGCTGGTTATACAAAGACAAGCTGGAAACATCCCTTGCCCTCAAGGAGCTTACACTCTATCAAGGAAGAAAATAATCTGTGTACCTCTAATCAACCAAGTAACCATTAATTCATATAGCACAGGTTCTGAGCTTACTTTCCCAAACCCCACTCATACTGGGAGGTTGGTTTCCCAGAGGCCACTGCTACTTATCCCTTCAGAGAGCCAGGGGTACCCTAGGTTGAGGGTGGGGGTGCCATGGGCTGTCTTTTTAATGCTATAACATCTTACAGCACTCAGCACCATGTCTGGCACATAGTAGGTGCTTAATAAATGTTTATTGACTACAGCTTATAAGCCCCTACCAATATACTTTCCCCTCCCATAATTATCAGTTTATGTCAGTGAGAATTAATTAGTTTTTTAAAAGTGTATTTGCTAAGTGGATCTAGAAAGAACAGCGGATACAAAACTTCCCTTGCTCCCTGTAGAGCCCTGAATCTGCCTTTCCTCGCTGCAGCCAGTCTGTCTTCAGTTCTTGTCCAGTCACTGCCACCAGCCACTACTGCCCCATGAATGCTGTTGGAATAGATGGGGGGAGGAGGGAGAAATCCCAATCTCTCATTCCTCAGAAGTTCACAGGGTCCTCCTCTGAGAAGGGTAGAATGGGGATGGGGGGAGGGGATGGAGGGAGAGAGAGAGAGATGGAGACCAGACTCTGTTCTGTCCAATCCCTGAAGAGGATGACCAAGTTCCTTAACCAATCCAAAAACATTTCCTATGAGATGTCAATTCATTTCACCCAGTAGCTGTACTGAGCTTCTAAACAGATCTAGGACTTTTCAGCCTTAGGCTTAAGCATCTGATTGATGGATGGCTGGCCTTGTTCAGGCCTCAGAATGATTGTCCTCACCAGACCAAGGAAGCAGGGCATAGCATCTTGTCATTTGCTTTAAGAAGGATGGAGTAATTTGACTCAATCAATGCTATCCTAAGTTCCTACTATGTGCTAGGCACTGGAAATACATGTCTATCAATATGTTAGTTATATACACATAGATGTGTACATGTGTGTTTGTTTAGGTGTCTTCATATAATCAAAAAGCATTTGTTAAGCACCTGTTATGTACCAAGCCTATGTTGGGTACTGAGGATATAAGAGAAAATTAAAACAGTCCCTGCCCCCAAGGAGATTACATTCTGTCAGGGAAGGGGAGACACTATTTAGATATACAGTTACATGATAAATAGAAATTTACAGAATGAATGAGAGAGGGAGAGAGGGAAGGAAGGAAGGAAGGATGGAAAGAAAGGAAAATTTGCTTTTATAAAATTCATAAATCAGAGAAGAGATATGATTGAGTTGACACAACTTTCAGGGCAGTCCAGCCATGTGCCCCAGTAAATAAATGTACTTTCCTATTTCACAGGTTCACAAACTACATACTTCATTTTTTTTGCCTCATTTAGAATTAGCTCCACTGCTTCTGACTCTTCCTCACTTCATCTTTCTAAAGCCCAACAGCTTCCACAAAGTGTTAGGAAACTGACCCTAGCCCGTGCAGAGAAGGGGGGCGGGGAAGGGAAAGTAAAACTCACCAACTACTTTCGTTGAAATTGCGATCGTTTTTCTTTCAAACATGAAGCTGTTTTGCCAAATAGTCGGTTATAGCTATTGAAAAAAAAAACTTTAACTCAAGTCCCAAAATACCACTGATTTGCCCCTATAGTTTTTTTTTTATTTCTTTTGCATGTTACCTTACACATGAAGGATGAGGGAGGGGATTCCAGTGTGAAAACTTGTTTCAACAATCCTGCTAGCAGCTGTTGTGGGGGTGAAAGACCAACACAAGCCCAACAACAAGCACGCTACCAGTCCGCTGCAAAAGCCCAGATTCTTTTGATCTGCTTTACTAAGAAAAGCAACGTGAAAGGGTTAACAAGCTTACTTTAATCTGGCATACAAATACCATTCACTTAGTTCAGGGGCAAAAGCCAGCACCCTGAACTTCAGAGCAAACACAAATTATAGACATCAACAGACAGACCAAATACAATTCATGGTTACCAATATCAATGTTATCAGTGAAGATGGTCACCCATGCCACTGCTTCCTCCGTTCATGTGGATACAGCCAGACATGCCCTAGGACAAGAGACTTTGGACCCCCAAGATACTCCACTCACAGACAAGCATACTCAGAAAGCCACAGTTGTTTCCCCTTCACTGCCCAAAGTCCTCTTTGTTTCTTGGCCACTCCCAAACACTACATACTAACTAGGTATCTCCCTCTGCTTCTTTTTCTTTCAGGATGCCTCCATTGCCCACAAATTCCACCTCATGAGAGAGAGATACCCCGAAAAATTTACAAGCAGGTAAAACTCATACTTTCCCCCTTCTTTGCTTCCTTCTTCTCTCCCCTACTCCCTTACCTCCATCCCCGTCCTGATATATTGCTTTTCCAACTGCCCTTTTGGAAATATTCTTGGTTGGGTCAAGATAGGGTCATTCATTTGTGGCCTCATAAAGGCAGATTTTCATTTCTAAGAAGAAAGAAAAGGGAAACTTTCAGGAATACATCTTGGCCTAGCTGGATAGGATTTTTGTTCTGCCCAGCAGGCAGTATGCTGAGTGAAAGATTAGGGAGGCAGAATGGGAAGAGGAGAGCTTCCCTTGGTCATTTCCTTGCTTGGAAGTTGGTTCTATTCTGAAACAGCCTTTCTTGGTTTTGTTCCTTCCCTGCAGTTGGTGACTCTTCCTCGATATGCCTTCTTAGAGAGATAACTTCAGGCTTCTCTGGAATGTGGGCTTCTCTTGGGCTTCTCTTAGGTTCCCTCCATTTTGTTTTCCCTTAATCCCATGCCCCCCCCAAAAGTAGGGTTTCTAGGGTGATGAAGGGGGGAAAGGAGCCATTGACCTCTTCCTCTCCTGTCCAGCAGGGGGCAGCAATAGAGAGAAAGTGGGTCACCCTGTAGGCAGAGTTGAGGAGAGAAGGATACAATGGCCCCACCTCACCCCTGGTCTGTCCTTGGCACTCCCAAGAAAACTGGGACACTAGGGCAAAAAAATATCCATCTAACCAGCACATCAAAGAAGCCCTCCTCCTTGACTTGTGCCCAGCAGAGAGCTGTAACTATAGCACATTTCCACCCGCTGCCCCCTTGTTCTTCTCTTGGGATCCTCCCATTCAGTGTTTCTTAGTGTCTCTTCTCTCTCTGATGCACTAATTCAAGGCGCTCCCCCAAGGTCACAAGAACCCCAAATAAACCTGCATAAACTGAGTTCCCACAGTATAGTTCTATAGCCAGTCTTAGAGCTAGAAAGATTCTGGGTTCATATCCTGCCTTTAACACATTCTAGCTGTGTGAACATAGCCAAAGGAGTCAGAAGACCTGGGTCCAAATTCTGCTGTTGAAGCACCTATGAGTGACCTTGGGCAAGTAGCATTACCTTTCTGGACCTCAGCTTCCTTGTCTGATAGAATAGATGACCTCTGAGTTCCCTTCCAGCTCTAAATCAGATTCTATATTGCAGATGACCTGCCAATCTATATCAGGGAAAAGAGTTTTCATTAATGCGAGTTCC
Source organism: Phalanger gymnotis (assembly GCA_028646595.1). Lineage (NCBI taxonomy): Eukaryota > Metazoa > Chordata > Mammalia > Diprotodontia > Phalangeridae > Phalanger > Phalanger gymnotis. The sequence goes on along the minus strand of CM053627.1, from coordinate 14,244,100 downwards.
CCAACACTGATGAAATCATACTCCTCCTACCTATCCAAAGAGTCCAAAGTTAGGCTCCTAGAGCATCATGACCCTGTTCTCTGAACACTGAAAATTAAGTTTAGGCTTCTGTGATGAGCATGGATTCCCCAGATTTTGCTAGCTCACTAGGTACTTATGTCCCATCTCCATTAGGTCTCTTGTACTATCCAAGCTGAGCTAGTGTTAATTTTTTAATTCGCCTTCAGAATCCTTTAACTTTGATTCAATTTGCAGCCAGAAATGTATGAGCTAGAAGAAATGGCTTATAGGCCAAGGAGGGCTGGGGAAAGGGGGTGGTGGTTGAGCAAGAGACATATTGCAAAATACTATGAGGATTTGAATATCTACACTTGCCAGTAACAGCCTGTGGGGGTAAAAAAAAAGGGGGGGGGAAGAGTGTGAAACTAAGCCATTCTCTCCTGAAGATTATAAACTTGTAAATGAGTGTCAAGAAATTACTTGTATTAACAATGACTAGGGGAAAAATCTTTTTTTCACAATCTTTCATCCAAGAAATTCTTCCAGGCAAAAATAAGGGGAGTGTCTAGTGAGCTCTAGAAAGTAAGCAAGCCCCATAAAAGCAGGAAATGCCTTGCTTTTGTACCTGTATCACTAGCATCTAGCACAGAGTAGGAGTTTGATAAATTTAAAAAAATGAGAACCCACGGAAGGGCCCAAGTAGCTGGGGCACTATGTTCACTCCCTCTCCTAAAGGGTCATCTGCTCTAGACCCATGCAAATTGCCCATTCAGTCCAGGGGGAGCCTGGATTCTGATGAGAGGCTCCCTTTGCATTCACTGTTTGGCTCATTAACCCCCTCCCCCCTTCCACCCTGAGGACACATTATTTAAAGCTTAGGTGTTGGCTCATGTGTAAGTCTCCTCAAAATGGGAGAATAAAAAGGGATACAACATAAACCAGATATGGGACAGGTATTTATTTCTTATACACAAAAGATACACAAAAGCTTCATAGCATGCATTGACAGAATGACTTAAAACAGGATTCAGTAACAATTTTTAAGTACAGTTAAACTTGGGAGGCTGTTACTTAAACCTTATCACGACATAAAACAGTTTGCGAGACCACCAAATAGTCATGACTACATTTCATCTAACTCTTGGTCATCTTCCGGCTCGTTGTCACCTTTTCTGATAAAGAGGCTTCCCTTTGCCTTCAGTCAGGTCCACTAAATGGGCCTAGGACCTCTAGACCTCTCCAACTCAAAAGTCATCTCTAAAACCTGGATTTGTCTATGTAATAAATGATGTTCAAAAGGAAACACAAAATGGAAAGGCAGCCAGGGACCAAGGCATAAGCTCATATAGTTTAATCTGTCAGGGGAGACAGGCTACTCATATAGATGAACAGAAAATACGTATACCATAATGTGGGGGTAAGACACAAACATCTACAGGAGGGGGTCAAGAAAGGCGTTGTATAAAAGAGTCCCTATGTTGAAAGTGGTGCTTGAGCTGAGCTCTGACATCAGCAGTGATTTCATGCTATACCTTCCCAGGAAGGTAATGGCATTCAATTTGTGGATACCAGGTATGTCATAGAAGCATAGATTTAAAGCCGGCAGGCACCTCAGAGGACATCTGGTAAAATCCCCTCATTTTACAGATAAGGAAACTGAAGCTGAGGAAGATGACATGATTTGTCCAAGGTCACATGGGTTGTATGTGTCAGAGATAGAATTTGAACCCAGATGCTCTGACTTCAGAGACAATAATCTTCCCACTATATCACACCGTCTCCTATAAGGTCATAAGTTTTTAAAAGATTACCCTACCACAATCAAGATCAGCCTGTCTGATCTGGAACCTCGACCCACAAGCTCTCTGAAGTGATGAGAGATATTTTCATTTGTGGTGTCAGGATTATAGGCTAGAATAAGTAGGCCAACTCCCGGAAGGACAGAGGAATCTCCTCGGACCCGTTCTCCAGCTACTCCAGCTGTTCATCCTCTGCCTGGCCTCTGCCGGTGATGGGGAGCTCATTTCCTCCCAAAGAAGCTCAGTTGGATTTGGGGCCAGGTCTCATTGCTAAGGAGTTTTCCCTTAAACTGAACTCAGACCTGCCTCTCTATAACTTCTACCCAGTAGTGCTTGTTTTGCCCCTCTAGGGCCAAGCAGACTGGCCCAGCAGCCTAAACCCTCTCCTCTACCACAGCCCCTTTGATATTGGAAGACGCCTGCTAGGCTTCCTCTTCTCCAGGCCACATTAACTCAACTCCTCCAAGCAATCCCTCCATCATATGTAGGACGATCTCCACCTCACTGGTCACCGTCCTCTGGAAGCGTTCTATCTTAACGATCTTAGGAGCTGGATGTAGACCTGGAGGGAACCTCCAAGGCCACCTTGTTCAGACCCTTTACAGAAGAGAAGGAAACGGAGCCTCAGAGGAGAGGGACTTGTCCAAGGTCACACAGAGTTAGCATCAGAGGCAGGATTGGAGCTCAGGCTTGCACCGATTCTCTTTCCGCTGTAACTTGTCAACGTCTCCCTCAAAGTGAGCCCCCCGGGAGTGGACACATCTCATCGTCCACTTCTGTGTGATATGAGGGGAAGGGGAGAGGTTGCCCCTCATCCTCTCCTCCCAGAGCTCCATTTGCTGAAAGGAATGTTGGGAACAGCCCTGCTCTCTGTCCTCCCTGTGCATCGCTCTTCGATAATATCCCATATAATTCCCAGGCCTATCCAAGAGGTAGACGAATAGCTATTTTTCTCAGAGATTCCTTATTTAGCATTGGAGATGTTGTTGTTACCATGGTTACACTCCTATACCAGTCTGTGAACCTGGGAAAGGTCACAAAAGATGGGAAGAAAACATGGCAGCTGAGGTCTGGAGGAGTGAACCATGGGAGCAACTTAAATGTGGGGCTTACCCACTGCCCTTTGGAAAGAGTAGAGGGCCTGGGCGAATTCCTCAGACATGGCTGAGTCTATTAGGATCGTTGCGGGGTGGGGGGAGGGTCTGTCCTCATTGGGAAGTCTGACTGTTCAAGGCTGGAAGGAGATGATGTTTGTCACCCAGTTTTCTGAGCCCCTTGGGATTTTAAATGGTGCAAAACTGTCCTTTACATATAAGTCAATCAGCAAATATTTATTAAACACCTACTATGTGCCAAGCACTGTGCTAGGCACTGGAAATATACCTAACAAAGAATGAAACGATATCTCCTCGAAAGGAATGTATCTTCTAATGGAGGGGACTACAGATCCGTGTATAAATAACAGCAGCATTGATTTAAAGCTGATAAATACATGGAAATATGGATGGGCGCATATATATATATGGAAAAGCTGGTTCGAAGTGTTTCTTGCTATTCTCCCTGTGAGACCGTAAATAAGGATGATTCATTGTCCCCAAAACTCAGCCCTATCCTCTGACCAATCTGGAGGTTTAGAATCATAGAGCTGGATGAGGCCTCAGAAGACAACCCCCTCATCTTACAGATGAGGTAACTGAGTCCCAGAAAGGGGGAGCGTCTTGTACAAGGTCAACCAGCAGCAGTGGTAGAATTGGAGCCCAGGGCCTCCGACTCTAAACACAGCCCTTTTTCCACTGTAGCATACTGGAGCGCCTACCCCCTCAGTATGTGCCAACTGCGGGTATGACATGGTAGCCAGAAAAACAAATGCTGTCCCAGGTCAGAGTCAGAGTGACCAGGAGGAGGGGGGTGGCATTCTGCCTCACCTAGGTTCTGGTCAGACTTTCTGAAAGGAAGTAAAGGCAGAACCTGTTTCCCTTGAGTATCTCAATGAACTTTTGAAAAAATACTGAAAGTTTGGGAAAGTCCCGAACAACTGATCATGGCATTCTCTTTCTTTTTTTACTGCATTTTTAATGCAAAATATCTATGTGTCAGACACAAGCTCCCCAAGCAAAGCATGGAAGAGAGAACATAAGCTGTTTAACTCTTTATTAACCAACCCACCAAAATGTTTGCCTGCCTCCCTTGGGAGGTGACAATGCTAGGAGTGAAATATGCCTGTCCCTGTGAAAGGACATTTTTGAGGATTTTACATGTGGTCACATCTAAAGAATGACTAGTCCTAGGCTTAATAATAAGGTCGAAGGTCTAGAGCTGGAAGGGACCCTTCCTTCTACAGCTAAACACCTAAACCTAAACGCACTGTCGGCCACTTCCTCTCTCGCTCCCACTTCTTCCCTTGGGAGCCAAGGAGAACAGTCACTCTCTCAGATGACTACCTGTCGAATATTTGGTGTACCAACTGGGTTGTCACCCCTCCGGGCTAACAATAATAACAACCCCTAACATTTACATCCCTCTAACTCGGCCAGGCTCTGCGCTAAGCGCTTTATAATTATGATCTCATCTGATCCTTACAACAATCTCAGAGGTGGGTGCTGCCATTGTCCCCATTTTATGGATGAGGAAGTGGAGGCAAACAGGGTTAAGTGACTTGCCCAGGGTCACATGGCTAGCAAGCGCCTGAGGCCAGATTGGGACTCAGGTCCTCCTGACTCCAGGCCCAGCGCTCTAACTACTGTGCCAACTAGGCCTTGTTAAAAAGTGCATTAGCTTTTTTGGCTGCTGTTCTTGACATAATTAGCTTATTGTCCTAACTCTTTGTCATGTGACCTATTGTCCAGCCAGGACTTCCCCTTCACAGTTGGGAAGTTGATTTTTTTTAACCCAAATCTCAGGCTGAGTGAGTAAGCACGCAGACATCAAAGAATTAACAGTTTAGGGCCAGATAAGGCTTCAGATGCCACCAAATCTAACCCCCCTTTTCAGGGGATAAAACTGAAGGAAGCATCTATGGAAGGATCTGAAGCTCCGGCTTCCTGCTTGCATGTCCAGGGCCCATCCCCCATACTAGCTTGACTCACCAATATCCCAGTGAGCAGTTGATGACCCAGTCCTAGACTGAGGAAAGTAGCAGGAAAGTGGGCAATGCCACTAAAACCAAAGGTGATCGTCACTCTAGAGCTAGAAGAGGCCTCACAGACTATGGTGGCCAACACCTTCATTTTACAGATGTGGAAACTGAGGCTGAGTGGCTTGCCTAAGGCCACACAGGTGTCAGGCCTCAGAGGTAGGCTTAGAACCCAAGTCCTCAACTCCAGAGATGATATTCCTTCCCTGGTACCATCATGGAGAGGGGCTGGCAAGAGTCTCAGAAGCCGCAGGAAGATCACAAAGGATGAGGCCTGAGCAAAGACCCCCACCACCACCACCCCGACCCTGGCCGTCAAGGGATCATTATGGAGGCCTTGGTGGGGAGAGCTCCCAAGGAGTGAGGGGACCAGAAGCCCACTTGCAGAGGGCCAAAAAGTGAGTAGATGATAAAACAGTGAAGGTTACACTTGCATCTACACTTTCAAGGAGTTTGGCAGTGAAAGGGAAGAGGGAGATAGATAGTGTGATAGCTTGGGGGGTTGGGTATAATGGAGCAAAGGCCTTTATTTGGTTTTCTTCTTAAGGCTAGGGAATATCTAAGCATGTTGGTGACGATGATGATGATAACATTTATGTAATGCTTTAAAGTGTGCAAAGCCCCACTTGCTGTACTTGTTTTCTTATTTGATCCTCACAGCAGCCCTGGGAGGTAGGTACTATTATGATCCCCATTTTAGAGATAAGGAAACTGAGTCTGAGAGAGGTCATTTCCTCCAGGATCACATGGGAAGTGACCAAGGTGAGACAGGTCAGGCCTTCCTGACTTGGTCAGCTGCAGTGGGAAGGAAGCCAAAATGAGTATGAAAAGGGAGATGGGAAGGGGTGGAAATTAGAATCTTATACAACGAGGCAACTCCCAGAAGAGAAAGAAGGGAAATGAGTCCGAGGAGCCGTGTAAAGAGCCTTAGCCTCGACAAGAAGAAAGACCATTACCTCCTCTGAGGCTGGAGTTAAGGAAGATGAGATGGGCGGAGACATTGAGAGCTTTGGCAATGAGGAGCAGAGCCAAGATCACAGATCTCAGATTTCCAAGGAGCTGCAGAGCAAGAATCTCTTCTCGAAGGTGGAGGACTAGGTGTGGAACCTGACATACACCCTCTTTTTTATGTAATTTTATTAAACCTTTTTTTTTTTAATTTCTTTAATTCTTTAAAGGATGGGAATGACAGGGATGAGGTCTTGGGGAATGGGAGTGATAGAAATACAAAAGACAGCAGTTCTTAGAAAAATAATTCCTTCTACAGTATACTTAAGGAATGGACATCCAGGATTTGCTTGTAGATCTCTAGGGAGGGGAAGCCGTTTCTCTTACATGAAGCCTCAATTTGTGGCTTCTGCCCCTTGTTCCTGGCTCTGCTTTCTGGGGCCAAGGCTAATCCCTCCTCCAAAGCAAAGCTCTTCGGATAGCCTGGCTCCTTTAACTGTCCCTCACATGACATGGACACAAAGCCCTCCTTCAGATCCCCTCTACTCTATTACTGCCCTTCCTAAAATACAACTCAAACTTGAACGCAAAACTCCAAACGTAGAGAAAGGCAGTAAGGTATTGTAGAGAGTTGGCCTTGGGTCAAAAAGGCCTGGGTTCAAATCAGTTCTCAGACACTTACTAGCTCTGTGACCCTAGGCAAGTCACTTAATCTCTGCCTGACTCAGTTTCCTCAACTGTAAATGAAGGTAATAATAGCACCTTCCTCCTAAGGTTGTTGTGAGGATCAAATAAGTGCTTAGCACAGTGCCTGGTACATAGTAGGCACTTAATAAATGCATGCTCCCTTCCCTTCCCCCAGGGTTCCCTCATTCTAGATGCAACCCTCTCCAAATGTACTCTAAGCTCCCATTGGCTTTCCTAGCTACCATCAGACTGTAGATTGAGCTTGCAGGAACAAGAGAAGTGACCTCAACTTTCTTAGTAAAGTAAGCAAGAAGTTTCAATGTCTCCCTATCACCCACTCAATAAAGTATAAACTTCTGATCCCAACATTCAAGCCCATCGGATCTTGCTCCAAACTACTTTCAGCCCAATCCCCTTTGCTTATTCTGTAGCCCTACTGCTTCCACACCCTCCCTCACGCTGCTGTCTGTGCCTGGGTGCAGAAAATTAATTCCCCAAACCGCCATCTTGGGTTGACCTCCTTCCATCCTTCAAGGCTCCACTCAGATGTCCTCTCCTTCAGGAAGTGAGGGGTTTCTCCCTCAAAGATTCCTCATAGGACTTTGCCTAAACATCTCCTTTGTACTGGGCCCTCTCCGCATTGAAGTGTAGTTTTGGTGCTGTCTTTTCCTCCTCCATTATAGCGAGCTGCGTGAGGTCAGTGACCTAACAGACTTCGGGGTGTTGAATATAGCAGGGACCAAATAACTATTTGCTAAATAAAACTTAATAGCAAAGGATGAGGAAGGATCGGATTGAAACAACATCTGTTTCTTTAACTTAGAAGCCAAAAGTGAATATTTACAGCATCTCATCTGATTTTTATAACAACCCTGTGAGGTAGAGGGCACTACTACTATCCCCATTTTAGAGAAGAGGAAACTGAGACTCAGTGATTTAGACCTCAGGGGGAGCATTAGAGGCCACCAAGTCCAACCCCCTCATTTTGGAAACTGAGGCTCAGAGAGAAGTTAACAGACTTGCCCAGGATCATACAACCAGGCTGGATTTGAATCCAGGGCTTCTCAAGTCTAGTACTCTAGACACTACACCCAAGCTGCCATCAGAGTCATTGGCTTGTGGGGATCATCAGAATCTCATTCTTTGGAGCTTTCCATCCCCTGGGGGCTGACTTTTGTTGGGGAATTTTATGGAGTTCGAACAATTATCAGAATCTCTTCCGCAGCAAGGTCACAAACTCCAGGGTAAGGGTCTCGATCCCACACAGACGGAGTCCCAGCTTAACATGGATGAGCAAGAAGCGATGAGCAAGAGAGAGCGTGAGCTTCTCCCAGCCACACGCTTGGCCCTGGTCAGACACCCTCTAGACTGCGGCAATCAGTTTGGGGCTCCCCACTTAAAGAAGATCCTCAAAGATGATTAGAGGCTTAGAAAATAAGACCCACCGGGAAATCTTCAATAAACTGGAATTACGTGTCGTGCAGAACAGGCAGGGGAATGATTTAATCCCAGGCTGCCCAAGAAGGACTCTAAACAGATGGAGAACAGCCTCTCCTTGTCATTCACACATGCTTGGACAGAGGGGCTTGGGCTGGAGATCAAAGAGAAAGTCTGACCCCGAATCCTGGGAGACACTCAACTAAGTCACAGTCGTGGGGTGGGAGTGAGGGAATGGCCTCTAGACATCACCAAAAGTGGGGAATGTTTCCCTCTCTGGGGACAGTTAGTAGGTGATCCAACTGAAGGGCAGGATGGATGTGAGCAGCTCCTCACCCAGGCTTTCCCCCCAAAGAGAAAACCTTTCCCAACTTCTCCATAACATTCCGAGGCCCTGCCACACCGTAAGACCCCAGGCTGGATTCTCTCCTCTTCGGGATGCCAAGCGTCCCAGTCAGGAACCAAGTCTTCCTGATTTATTCTTCCATGTTCCTCTCATGGATTGGGATCATCCTCAAACAATCTTCCCAGCCTTCTTACACATTACTTTCCTTCCGGTAGGCCACAACTTAGTCAAATTGGCCTTGTTGCTGTTTCTCATTTAGAAGGCTCTGTCTCAAATCACCATGCTTTTGGCTCTGCCTCGTGCCTAGAATGCCCTCTCTCCTCAGCTCCCCCTTGGAAATCTCTTTGAATCTTTCCTTTCCTTCAAGACTCAGCTCAAATACCACCTTCTATGTGACCTTCCCTGTCATCTGCCTAGCTGCTAATGTCTTGGCCCTAAAAAAATTACCATATGTTTTGGGTATATATGTGTGTATCTGTCTATGCATTGAAATGTAAATGTATCTATGATAGATAGACAAATGGATAGATAGACATATGGATAGATGGATGGACGGATGGATGGATAATTTTGTATGGATCTATCTTTATATGTATATATTGTATGTCCCCAATAGAATGTAAGCCACTTGAGGGCAAGACCTATTTCCTTTTGATTTACACACTCGGGGACCTAATACAGAGCCTGGTACATGGGATGAGTAGATCTGGATTTCAATGGTATTGAGAAATGCTCCCAGTGAGAGAACTCCCTCTACCAAGGCAGACCAGCCCCTTCTTAGCAGTCTCTAGCCTTAGAGAGTGGCCTGGGCACTTAGTAAAAGCTCATTGAGTAGGTCCACCATCCCCAATTCCACTGCCCAACTAGGCCAGACCATCACCATCTCCCCCTGGGATTACTGCAGGAGTCTCCTGCCTTCTCTCCTTGTCTCCAGCTTCTCTCCAGCTTCCACCTCCTCCCACATCCTTCAAGCTTCCTAAATAATTGCCTTCAGACTCCATTTTCATCGTGGTACCCAATCACTTACAAATCTGCTGGCATTTCCTGCTGCCTAGTGGGGGATACAGAATCTTCATTCAAGGCCTTGTTTCATTGACTGGAAAACCAAGCCAACATTAGAGGGGCAGCCTAAGGTATTGGTTGAAGTGCTGAATCTCATGACCTGGGTCAAATCCTACCTCTTAACACTTACTAGCTGTGACCACGGGAAAATCAATTTACTTTTACAAGCCTCAGTTTCCTCATCTGTAAAGAGGGAGGCATTAGACTATCAGGTCCTTCCAGCTCTAAATCTATGATAGTCTACTCTTTCCCTACCTCCATAGTTCTTCCATTTTGTGTACTTTCAATTCCTACCTGGTCGAGTCACTTTCTCTTCCTAGGCTTCAATTTTTTCATCTGTAAAATGAGGGGGTTGGACAACCCCCCAGCCCTAGATCTGTGATGCTAGGGTCAACTGAGCACTTACTAATGTTGGGAGGCTGCCTGGAAGAGTGAGGAGCACAGGAGGCTGCCCTTCTAAGGAGGGGGTAGCATGCTTCCATCCTAGGGCTGCCATCTGCCCTGGAACTCAGCTTACAGGACTCCCCCAGCCCATCCCAGCACCACCTCCCTCTTTTTTCCCTAAGTGGTATAACCATAGCACCCCTCTTTCAGGGCCCACCTTTCCTTCCCAACCCCCAAGGGACAAAGGTCGGACTTCCCTTTACCCCTAGTGACTCACTACACCCGTGGTCAGACTGTTCTCCCCATCCCCTATCAACTACTTTTGTAGCAGGTGAAAATACTTCTAATTATGGCTCTGAGGGGGATGAGGAGGGTACAGGTTGGGGTTCAAGCAGAGTCAAGGCTTGGAGAACAGCTGCTGTGAGCTGCCCACTCACAGTGGGCTCTGTGCCCCGGGTGCCTTGCTTCCGATGATCCAGAAAGCTTTTTCCACCGCTTTGCCAACCTGTGTGCATGCTTCCTCTTAAGGTCCAAATCAACCTCAGCTCCCCTCGAAAGGCCTTCCTAACCTACCTTGGCAGCTTCTGCATTGAGGCTGTCCTTAATATCAATGGATTCCACTTGACCTTGCGATTATAACGATTTAGGCACCTGCTCTTCATTCTTTGTCTCGCGGTCTTCACAGGTGGATGTGTTTATCCAACCGGGTTAGGAGCTTTTTCCTTTGTATGCCCTCTAGCTTCCAGGAGAGTGCTAGGCTCACCAAAAGGGCCAGTCCAATGAATCCATGGATGAACGAATCAGCTTTCAAGGCCCCTCCCAGAATTAGCACTCCATGGTTCATACGCCTAAGGCCAAAGGAGACCCACAGAGCAAAGTCCTGGGGCTAAGACCAAACCTCTGCCTCATCAATGATAGCCACCCATCCCTGGATTTTCCCCTAGACTCAGATTTAAGTTCAGTCTTGGCGGACATGTAAAAAAATCCACTAATCGGTGCCTATAAATTCCTACCCATGGGAAATGGTGATCTCACCTGGAGCTCAAAGTCAGTGGGCTTTAAACTTGACTCAACGTGTCAAGGGGAAGGAGCATCAGGCCTCGCCCGCTCAGGGCCTCTTAGAATCATGTGTACATCTACTTCTGGGTTCTCCCAAGACCTGATTAGATACAATGGGACCTGTTTTTCTATTTAGAGTCAATGTGAGTAGCATGTTCATTCCATCACGTGGTGAAATTAGAGGAAGTTATAATGATAATAACAAGCTTTATATAACATTTTAAGATTGGAGTATTTTATAAGTCTTAGCTTATTCTGATCACAGCCCCAAGAGGAAGGCACTATTATTATCCTTACTTTACATGGGAGGAAGGTGAGGCAGGCATAGGTTAAGTGACTTCCCCAGAGTCACACAGCTGTTAATGTCAATCAAGAAACATTTATTATGCACACACTATGTGCCAGGTACTGTTCTAAGCCACAGAAATACAAAAAGAGGCAAAAAACAATCCCTGACCTCAAGGAGCTTACTATCTAATGAGGGAGACGACAAGCAAATAAATATAGGCGAGCTGACTATATATAGGATAAAGAGGAAATAATTAACAGAAGGAAGGCCCTGAAATGAAGAAGTGTTGGGGAAGGCTTCCTGTAGGAGGTGGGCTTTTAGTTGGGACTTGAAGGAAGCCAGGGAGGTCAGTGGTCAGAGCAGAGGCGGGAGAGTGTTCCGGACATAGGGGACCAACAAAGAGAATGCCCCAAGCCGAGGGATGCAGGGTCTCGTGGAACAGCCAGGAGGCCGGTGTCACTGGATCCTAGAGTATGATTCTGGGAGGAAGTGTAAGAAGCCTGGAAAGGTAGGAGGAGGCAGGTATTGAAAAGCTTTTAATGCCAAACAAGGCATTCCGTATTTGCTTCTAGAGGCCATAGGGAGCCAGCGGAGTTCGTTGAGTAAAGAGGCCGACATGGTCGGACCTGAACTTTAAGAAAATCCCTTTGGCGGCTGAGTGGAGGATGGACTGAAGCAGGGAGAGACTTGAGGCAGGCAGACCCACCTGAAGGCTGTTATAGTAGTCCAGGTATGAGGTGATGAGGGTCTGCACCAGGTGGGTAGCAGAGTCAGAGGAGAGAAGGAGGAGTATTCAGGAGAGGCTGCAGAGGGGACATTGACAGGCCTCGGCCCCATATTGGATATGGGGCAGGAAGGCCTAGAGAGAGTGAGAAGTCTAGGATGACTCCTAGTTGGGAGCCTGGGGGACAGGGAGGATGACGTTGCTTTCTGTGATAATAGGGAAGGTGAGGAGGGGAGGATAGGAAGAAAAATGATGAGTTCAGTTTTGGACATGTTGAATTTAAGATGTCATCCAGTTCAAGATGTCTGAGAGGTAGCTGGAGATGCGAGACTGGAGATCAGCGGAGAGACTGGGGCCCAAAAGGTAGATTCGAGAAGCATCAGCCCAGAGGTAGTCATTAAATCCACAGGAGCTAAAGGCAGGATTTGAACTCAGGTCTTCAGACTCCAGGCTCAGCGCTCAATCCACTGAGCCACTGAGTTTCTTAAAGACTTCTATGATTACCCTAATTACTCATTTAAGTGAATATTTGCCAAAAGGTAAACTGAGGGAAATAAGTATAATAATCACTTTCCTCATTTTACAGATGAGGAAGCTAAGGCCCAAGTGACTTGCCCAAGGCCACGCAGGCAGTCGGTAGCAGAGGCTGGTGAAGCCAAGTCTTCTGACTCTAGATTGAGCATTTCTTCCATTCCTTGGTGACGCTCATGACACTCTCATATGAGCTCAGAATCTTGGGGTCAGAAGGGCATTCAGTCTCACCTTCCTCCCTTCCTTCCCGATCATCACAGGTGGGGCTTCTCCACATCCCTTTAACACCCTGAACTGGTGGATCCCATGTCGGCAGGTGTCCCAGGAACTTGGAACGGGTGGTCCCTCGCCTCCCCATTGACTGTCCTGAGGAAGCCTTTCTTCCATTCTCCAAGACAAGACGCTTTCCCTGCTCTGACATCCTTCAGTACGAGGAAGGCCCGTCCTTCCTAGAGAGCGCTCTATCCTTTGAGCTGTTTGCACGTCACAGGCTGACGTAAATGCCAACACTTGGTGCTGATTTAGCCCACACAGAGGCTGAGATTTCCAGTTAGAACATTTCCCATTTTTCTTAATGAAACCTGTACATGAAACCATATGAGCCATACAGGAGAGAAGCCCAAGGGACAGCCGGCCCCAGCAGGCACTGGGCTGGGTTCTGGGTCCCCAGGATCCCAGGAAAGTCCCAGATCAGTCACCCCAGCCCCTGCCCCCATCAAACTCCTCCTAAGAACAGGAAGCAAGGAGTTGGACTAATTGTCAAAGTTCTTTTCCCGGCTTGAGTAGGAGGAGGGCTGAGAGCTAAGTGCCCCCAGCACCCTAGCCAGGTGGGGTGGAGAAAGCCCTGTATGTAAATCGCATGGCTCTCATTGCTTTTCTGCGTCTATACATATATATGTACATATTTGTTGCTGTTTCGGTCGTGTCTGACTCTCCATGACCCCGTTTGGGGTTTTCTTGGCAAAGATCCTAGAGTGGTTTGCCATTTCCTTCTCTTGCTCATTTGACAGATGAGGAAACCGAGGCAAACAGGGTGAAGTGACTTGTCCAGAGTCACACAGCTAGTAAGTGCCTGAGACCAGATTTGAAATTAGGTCTTCCTGACTCCAGACTCAGCGCTCCATCCCCTGGGCCACCTAGGTGCATGACATAGGACAGTGGTCTCCAAACTTTTGTGATTATACGCTCCATCAGTAAAGCTTATGAGCACCTCAAATAATATACCCCAATAAGTGCATGTTATTTATAAGTTACATAATGCACTATTATACCAATATGTATGTACATGATAAGATTTGCACAAAAACAAATCCAAAAAGGATAAGGTAGAGATAAAATAATATTTGATCTTATGGTAAATAGGGAGCCATGGAATGTCATTGAGTAGAGGAGGGACAGGTGCTGTAGGAAAGACCCGTGCTGTAGGAAAACCATTTTGGCAGCTGTTTAGAGGATGGACAGGAGAAAGGGGAGGCTAGAGGTGAGAGGACTGATGAGGAGGCTCTCGCAATGGTCCAGGGGAGAATGGATGAGGACTGGAACTCTCGTGGTAGCTGTTAGTGGAGGGAAGAGGGTAAATGTGGAAGAGCTGATATGGAGGCAGAGGCAGCAACATTTGCCAGGTGCTTGGCTGGGCAGGAGAAGAGAGAAGAGCTGAAGATGGCCCCGAGGTTACCAATTTGGCTGATTGGAAGGATGGCTGTGCCCTAGACAGTAATGGGGAAATTAGGAGGAGGGGAAGAGAACGTAATGAGATCTGGGGTGTCTGTTCCAGTCTGTCCCTGCTTGCTCTGTTGTGCAGCCCATTCCCTTCCTGCTAAACTGAAGAAGGGGGAGGGAGCCTCTGACTGGCTGCTGCCAAGAAGCCAGAGTCTCCTTCCCCACTAAAGGGGTGCATCATCTGGGGGCCAGGAAGTAGAAGGGAAGGGAAATCGCCAGTGGCCCCCAGATAGCTATTGCTTTGGGTGCCCAGGTAGAAGCTGGGACGTAACTACTTGGAAGGTGACTGTACTCAGTATAATAGAAAGGAGGCTGGTAACTGGACAGAGGAGGGAGGGGGCAAAGCGGGCAGGGTTGGACTATAAAGGCAGGTGTGTTTGTGATGGAGAAAAAGCCCACAATTGGCTGTCACAAAGAGGATAGGACATGACCCAGCTTTCTCATTGATGGCTCATACATCACTACCCTAGGGGCCCTTGCCCCCATGTTGGATGAGGTCACTTTGGATGAGATCATTTCTCATTGCCCTTTAGGGAGCTGCTAGTAACTGTTTAACAACCATCTCTCTGTGGAGGAAGGAATGTACTTTAACACATTTTTGTATTAAATATGCATTATTGATATTTTCTCCATCATTTCCTTAAGTCTAGACCATCAATTAAAAAAATCCATCAAGCCCTGATTTGTAACATTCGCTGATTTCTGAGGTGTAAATGCTCACTCTGAAAATTTCACAATCAGCTTAGAGCCTGAATTAGCCACCACCTACCCCCCAAAGAATCCACCAAGCAAGCTGCTTTAGTGGAGGGAGTTTCCACACCTGGAGTCCCCTATAATAATTAAATTACAGGACCATCCCACCCCCAAACGTAGCCTTAAGACACTGTATATATGCCTGGATTTATGACTTTCTTGATGTAGGAAAGTCCCTCTCCTAGGGGAGATTGGCACCTTCTCTGCAGCTTACAGTTGCCTTGGACACTGAGAGGTAAGATAATTGGTCTAAGTCACATAGCCAATAGATGTCAGAGGCAGTACTTGAACCCAGGACTTCCAGGCTCAGAGTCTAGCTCCCTGGCTGCTGTGCTAGATGACATATATTATCACTAGAGCCTCATAACAGTTTGGGGAGGTAGGCCCACAAGGTATTATTGTCCCCATTTCACAGATTAGGAACTGAGGTTCACAAGAGCTGACCTTGTCCAGGGGTCACACTGCTACTAAGTGTAGGATTTGAATCCGAGGCTTCTGACCCTAAGCTCAGTTCTGAGCTCTGCCCACTCCATCAGGCTGCCTAAGAAACACTTCCATGGCCAGAGATGGGCTGGGAGGAGGCAAAAGGCCGAGATGGCCCCCTAACTGCGTAATTATTTCCTGAGTCATCAGGAGCCAAACTGTGCCATGCTAGCTAATTAATAATAACGATCGGCAGCTAATACAAGAGTGGGGACCGAGGGCGTCGGCACAAAGTAACCACCCCAGCCCTTGCACAGACTCGGGGGAACATTTCATTACTCATGAATTGGCAAGTGGCTGACTTCGAGCATCGCTGCCCGCCTGCCCGCCTGCCTGCAAGCCCCACCAATTTAAACCCAATGCTATTTAAAATCCTCTTTCCAGCAGTGACAGGGAAGAAGCTATTTTGGGCCCCTCTGTGTGTGTGTCACTGCCGCAGAAGCCAAAAACAGCCTTCATTACCCCATTTCTCCCTGATGGGCCCCATAGCTCAGGAGCTCATAAGGAAGAACATCGCCAGGCCAGAGGGGCAGGCTGATATGATGGAAGGAGAGCCCGGCTCCCATAACCAGGAAGATCCGGGTTCCAGTCCCACCTCTGACACCCACTGGCCAGGTCTTTGAAGTTCCAGGTCCCTACAGTCTGAGACTCAGATCGTCCAAGACCCACCCCACAGACCTGTTAGAGGAATTGGGTCCTCCTTGCTCGCCACAGGTCAGCCTGTTCTAAAGAATTTCGAACGTACCATCTCAGCAAAGGCAGGGTAGGTCAGAAAGGATGAAACATCAATATTTCCTAATATCATTCAGCAGCATTCAATAATATAATAATAAATGAAGTCACACAGAACACATTTTACAAACCTTGAAGGATTATATAAAGGTTAGCGGCTATGATTAATGATTAATCATATCATTAACAATAGTTAGCATGGAATGGCTCTTTGTATATTTACATAGAAAAGTATAATAATAGCTAACATGGAGATGGTGCTGTATATAAATAAATGCTTCTAGATTATATAGGAATGTTAGCTTTTGTGGGTGATATTAGCTAATATTTCTGTGATGCTTTAAGGTTTACAAAGTGATTTATGTATGGTTATACCGCTTGAGCTTCAAGACAACCCCGGGAGGCAGATACTATTATTGCCCCCATTTTACAGATGGGGAAACTGAGATAAGCAAAATGGCTTGCTTAGTAAACGTCAGAAGAGCGCAGACTTTGAGCTGGCTGGGACCCTCCTATCGTTATTCAGCTGTATCTGACACTTCGTGATCCCACCTGGAGTTTTCTCGGCAAAGACACTGGAGCGGTTTGCCATTTCCTTCTCTAGCTCATTTTATAGATGAGGAAACTGAGGCAAACAAGAGGAAGTGACTCGTCCAGGGTCACACAACTAGGACGTATCTGGGGTCAGATTTGAACTCAGATCTTCCTGACTCTAGGTCCAACCTTTTACCCTCCATGCCAGTGCTCTATCCACTGCATCTCCTAGCTGTCCCTAGGCTGGGATGCTAAAGGCCATCAAGGACACCCTGCCATTTTACAGCTAAAGAAACTAAAACAGAGAGGTTAAGTAATTTGCCTAGGGTCACACAGCTAATAATCATCTGAGGGCATTTGAACCCAGGTTTTTCTGGCTCCAGGTCCAACATTCTGCCCTCTAGGTCATGCTATCTCTAATTGGGACAATATTTTGCTGATTTTCCCTACCTCCAGCTCCTTCCTACCCCAAATAAGGTGGACTGGAGGCATTCAGGGTTAGGCCAAACGAATGGTCCACTTCTGTAGGGGGTGAGAGACTCCTGCTCCAAAAACTGTCTGGACACCCAGAGGATCATGACCCTACAGCTGGAAGGGACCTCAGAGACCGTCTAGTACAACCCTATCATTTTATAAGTGGGGAAACTGAGGCCCATGAAGGGGACACAGCTTCCCAAAGATAACACAGAGCAGAGCCAGTGAACTCAGACTGCAGAGCTGTGAGTCTCCCCCACTGAGCTGCACTGCCATCCTAAGGAGGGCAGGTCAAGAAGGCGTCTCTCTCTCCTTCAGGCCTTTGGGGCCTCTGTCTCCCAGCCTCACCTTGGCACCCATAGCAACCTGTCCAAGATGAGGTAGTCTGATCTGTGGAATGAGCCACCGCTGTAAACAGAGCACGGGGTCAGCAGAAAGGTTTTCCCAAGGTGTGCTGACGAGCATTTCTAACCCAAACCTAAATGAGGGGGTTGGAGTAGATAGAGGGCTTCTGAGGTCCCTTCCAGTACTGAACCTACAATCCTAGGACCGCTCTGAACCTCAGTGTGCTCATCTGCAAAATAAGGTAGTTGGACTTGATGAATAAGTCACTTCTAAACCTAACCCAGTGAAAGACCTTCTCAATACAGTGGCATGTGGATAGAGTGCCAGACCTGGATTCAAATCTGGCCTCAGACACTTAGCATCTGTGACCCTGGGCATGGCACTTGACCTCAGTTTCCTTGTCTGTAGAATGGGTTTAATAGTAACAGAACCTACCTCCCAGGGTTGTGGGGGCCAAATGAGATAATAATTGTTAAGTGCTTAGCACTGTCTGGCACATGGTAAGGGCTATATAAATGTTGGCTGTTATTACTACCCCTCCAAATCAGCATACACCCACAAGGTAGTCTTTGAACGTCGCCTGGGGGGGCGCTGCAAGGCCGAGGGATCACACAGCCAGTCCGTGTCCAAGCGGGACTCGCACCCAGGCCAGCCTGACCCTGAGGCTGGTCACCCATCGCTCAGCTGCCAACTCGCTCTGTGATGCCACGTGATCACTACGTACCCACTGAAATCAAAAGCCCAGCAGCCCTCTCTCAGCCTCCACCCCCTCCCTGCCTCTGTTTCTTCTAGTATTGGGCTCTCCTTTTCTAGAACAGGAGGGGATGGCTACCTGGTGCTCCCCACAGGGCCTTGGAAAAATCCGTCAGACATTTTCTTCAATGAATAGAAGGAAGAAAAAAGGCATAAGCAGCATTTAGCCTCTGGGAGGGGGCGGGAGGAAGCTGTCATCTCTGCTTGGCTGGTATGAGCTGGCAGGAGCTGGAGAAGCGGCTTCCAGTCAGGATGGAGAGGCCTGCCTGGCGAGATGGCACCGCCTGATGCCACACCTGGCCTCGACGTGAGAAGCGGGGCTCGGGAGCCGGAAAAAGGCCGCGTCTGAGCTGAGCCTTGAAGGGAACCGAGGGAAGAGCAGGGCTTCACAGGCACAGGGAAGCGTTTGGCAGGAGCCACACCTGGAGGAGAACAGAGGGCGGCGGGCCCCACCCCTCCCAATCAGGGGTTTGTGGGGAGTCGGCCCAGAGGAGTGCATCTAGACTCGAGAGCAGTCCCCATGAGGAGGAGAATCTTGGCCTCACCCAGAGAACCTGAACTAGAGCCGGGGTTATCCTTTCTGTAGGACAAGGAGAAGAGGGAGTTTAGGGCCAAGAACCGTTGGCTTAGGATCGTTTTACTTTGAATGGCCCAAGGCACCTGCAGCCTAATGCCCGGAGACCACACGCCACTGTGCTAAGTCTTAGCGGCTTAGGGGCCTAGGACTTCAGAGCTGGAAGGACTTCAGAGGCCATTCAGTCCAACCTCTTTATTTTACAGATAAAGAAACTGAGGCCTCAGCTCAGTCCACAGACATGATAGAGAATCACCAATGGGTTGGCAGGACCTCCTGGTATCCTGCCAGCTGTGGTCCTGGCAGCTCACAGACTTATAGATTTCGATCTGTAAAAGATCTAGAGACCATTGAGTCCAGCCATCTCATTTTACAGATGAGGAAACTGAGGCACAGAGAGGGAAACTCATTGGCCTAAGGTCATAGGATCATAAACCCAAAGCTAAAAGAAGCCTCAGAGACTGTCTGGTCCAACCCCCTCACTTTATAGATGAAGAAACAGACATAGAGAAATTAAGTGACTCGCCCAGGGTCACATACCTAGAAAGTGTCTGAACCCAAGCCCAGTGCACCATCCACCAAGCCATGTGGCCTCTCATCTTCTTGGAAGCTTCTCTGGTTCTGGACCTCTTACCCATTTCTGCTGTACACTCATGAGAAGCAGCATGGAAGAGTAGGTAGAATGTTGGGTTCCAGGACAGAAAGACCTGGGTTCTAATCTTCATAAACTTGCTAGCAGCATGACCCTGGGCAAGTCATTTAACCTTCCTCATCTGTGTAAACAAATTCATTCAACAAGCATGTATTAAGTTGTTTGGTCACGTCTGACTCTCCATCACTCCATCTGGGGTTTTCTTGGCAGAGATACTGGAATGTTCACCATTTCCTTCTCCAGCTCATTTGACAGATGAGGAAACTGAGCCAAACAGGGTGAAGTGACTTGCCCAGGGTCACACAGCTAGTAAGTGTCTGAGACTGGATTTGAACTCATCTTCCTGACTGCTCCATCCACTGAGCCACCTAGCTGCCTACTAAGTGTCAAGTACTGTGCTAAGCTTTGGTGATAACAAGACCAAAGCAAGTCAGTCCCTGCCCTCAGTGAGCTTACGTTCTAAATCCTCTCTTATGGGGTTATTGTGAAGATTAAATGGAATGAAATCTATCAGACGCCATGTAAATGTGAATTATCATCATCATTGTTATCTCATTATCTCATCGATTTCAATGGGGCACAGATGGAAGTGGTCCTGGGACAAATCGTTGCCATTATTCTTTTAGAGTTAACGTACAAATATTGTACAAGTGGATAAAATATCTGCTTTTGTAGGGAGATAAAGGCTTTGGGGTCCAAGCTTATCATTTGTAGGCTCCCTGAAAGCATCCTTGGTACCACTGCAACAGCAGGACAGGATGATGGGGATGGTGCAGACCCCTTCCGTCCTCAAATGGCCTTGAGGTCCTCGGCTAAGTCTTTCTGGTTTGAAAGCTTGTTGTTCTGTGTAGCTCAAAGACCAGTAATTTGATATGGTGGCATCTACTAGGAACATGATTCTTCAGTTTTTATGGATTAATGTTAGGTTCAGACAATTGTGGGCAACATTTCATTTGGTGATGAGTCCAGTATAAAGACAGTTTACTGATTGGGTTTTTCGGGATATAAATCCTGTATGTATCTGTACAATGAAGATTCATCTGTTCACTCCATAAAAGCTACCAAACTTGTGATATAGAACTCTGGCCACCAGGTCATGTCTCACTAACCATTAGGTAGGTGCTAATTTTTTTGACCCTACAGCAATGTGTTTGGTTTTGGGGTTTTTTTCTGCATAATCTAAACTCATCTCCACATTCAGTCTACTTCGGATAACCTTTTCTAATTCTGGGTGACCATAGTCTGGTCTTGAATCAAGGGTGGGAAACCTACAGTCTTGAGGCCACATGTGGCCCTCTAGGTCCCTGTGTATAGCCTTTTGATTGAGTCCAAGTTTTACAGAACAAATCGTATGTATTAAAGGGATTTGTTCTGTGATGCTTGGATTCAATCAAAGGGTCGCACTTGAGGACCTAGACAGCCATATGTGGCATTGAGGCCACAGGTTCCCTACCTCTGTCTTGGATTGTCATCACCAACTGTTGAATTTCCACAAATGCACCCAATGATTTGCTGTTTTATCAACACATTGTTGGTTTGGTTCATATGGAAGTCACCCACGGATGGCCTTTTGACTCTGTTCCTGAAACTTAGCTGCTTCATAGGGTCCGTTGGGAGGCAAGTCACTTTTGGTTTCATTCAACCAGTCCAATAGTGTATACTCACTGTCAGCCTTTACTATTGTTGCGTAAAGGGATATCTGCTTGTTCCAGAAGGGTTTCTGTAATTTTTAATATGCCTGCATATCACACACTCTGAGAATGTTCTTTCAATTGTTTTCCTCCTTTAAGATGAGGAAGCAGAGTAATTGTGTTCTTTCTGTAGCTTCCTTAAGGTGATGGACTCTGTGTTTGGTCAATATCATGTGGGGTTTTGTTAGGGTACTTAACAAATCTTTGTGGCCCATTTTAAAGTTCTGAAAGGGTGGAGTAAGGTTATGGGTTTTAAAAATCATTTTTGGTAAAATTCAGCCTTGATTCCAGGAAGCCATTAAGTCTCATAACACATCTGACCATGACATTCTCTTGCTAATTTTATGCTTCATGTGTCTTGCTTAGATGAGACCCAAAATATTTGTGATATCACCTTTATCCTTTGATTAAATGTGACCTGAAGACTCAAGCTTGAAGCCTTCAGACTTTTATCTTTCCTTGACAATTTAACACTTACTAGGTCTAATTGATAGTTTTCTATCATTGGAAAAAGATTCCATGAAATTAAAGAGCTGTTTGCTTTTTTCCCAGTGGAGCCTTATTTATTATTCTTAGCATTAATTTTTGTTATGTATTATAGGCTAAGCCAGGGAGAGAAACCAAGTTAATAAGCATCAATCGATCAACATTTATTAAGTGCCTACTGTGTGCCAGGCACTGTGCTAAGGATACAAAGAAAGGCAAAAAGTGGTCCCCTTCCTCAAGGAGCTCACAGTTTAATGGGACAAATAAGGAGGAAGACAATTCTTAGGACAAGCAATCGAGGCACATGATCCTAGAACAAGCGTCATTGTCCATGGAGGCCTTTGGAGACTATTAGAGATTCATAGCATCGTAGATCCAGAGCTGGAAAGGACCTCAGAAGAATTCTAGTCCAACTCCCTTCATTCTACATCTGAGGAAACTGAGTCCCAGGAAAGTTAAGTGACTTTATCCAAGGTCACACAAGCATCAGGCTTCAAAGGGGAGCCCAGGTCCTCTAAGTCTCGAGGCTGCATCATATAAGGAACACACAATGTGTGTGCCATGCCTCCTTGCTCCAGGGCCGGCCCTGTTTCTAATCAGTCCCTTCTTCCTTCACAACCTTTCCTCCCATGCCCCCCATACACTGACTGCCTAGTTATCGTTCTCAGTCACTTCATCTTGCTCGCTCTCTCTCCAAGGCTGATCCAACCTCCTTAGAATCCCTTGGCAATCCCAGAAGCCCCTGAGGAAGAAAATGCATCTTTATCTGCCAAGCCATAGACTCTGGAGATGACAAATTCAAGAAAGCTTTGGAAGGAGTCATTTAAGAAGTGTGTAAGGCAAAGAAAGCCTGGAGATTGTGAGGGTGGCAGAGAGATTGAGAAGTTGCCTTTCTTTTGAATGGTCTGTGGAAATGAATCAGTAGGATACAGAATGCACTGATTGTTCCTGGGGACTGTAGGTGACAGAGAGGCTGCATTGTGTTCACTTCTAGTCCCAGCTGGGCCATTGTTCACTAGCTCTGGGGTCTTAGGTGAGCTGCTTAACCTCTCTCTTCCCTCCACTTCCAAAGAAGGAGGTTTTGTGCTCCCTAGCTCACGGTTGTTGGGAAGACAGCATCAGCTAATGGAGAGGAAGGAGCTTTGTTTGTTCACTGTTTAGTGAGAGGGGTGAGACAAACCAGTAGGTGTGATTACACCCACTGCTTTGGGCTTTTCAAAACCACCTTTGCCAGTGCTCTGATTTAAAAAATAAAATAAAACGGCAGAGGCTAGAGATGGGAATCTACAGATGATTTTGAAACCTTGGAAATAATTTCTTTAAATTACTTTAGGAATTAAGAGAAGAAAAAAGTTTTAGCTTAATGCCACAACACTGGTCAAATGCAAAACCACATTGAATTTCAAAAGTAATGATGTTTATAAGACACTTCAAGGTTTGCAAAAATCTTTACATATGTCCCAACTTCTTTGACTCTTGTGCCAACCCTGTCGTGTAGGTTCTATCATTATCCCCAGATGAGGTAAGCAGAAGTTAAGTGACTTATTCAGGGTTGCCCAGCTATTAAGTATTTAAGGATCTGAACTCGGGTCTTTCTGGCTCCAGGTTGGGCGCTCTACGTACTGGTCTTCCTGACTTCCTGGCTCCAAGCCCTACACTTCAACCACCCTGTACACAATGAAATGACACCTCACTGAACATGATCTCACAGCAGTCTAGAAATGGAAGGCCATCTGGGCCAACGTGTGCCTGAGCAAGATTGCCCACTGTTACATACCCTACAAGTGGTCGTTCATCCTCTTCTTGAAGACCTTCAGTGATGGGGAACTCATTACCTCTTGAGGCAGCCCAGTGCCCTTCTGGGCAGCTACTAGGAAGTATTTCTTTAAATGGAACCTCAGTCCCCCATAAGATACTTTATCCAGTGATTTGCTGAAACCCCCCCCAAAAAAAACTATATCTCTAGCATTTCCTTTGATTTCTCTGTCTAGTGACAGTATCCAAAAAAGAAAGAAAGAAGGAAAACTTAAGTCTCGCATGAGCTGGTCTTGATGAACCTATGCTGGCTTTTTGACCGTTTTTTCTTATAAATTAATTAATTTATTTTTAGTTTGCAACATTCACTTCCATAAGTTTTCAATTTTCTCTACCTCTCTTTCCTCCCCCCTCCCCAAGGCAGCATGCAATCCCATATAGACTCTACATATACATTCTTATTAAACATATTTTCACATTAGTCATGTTGTATAGAAGAATTAGAATGTATGAGAGGAACCACGAGAAAGAAAAAAAAAACAAACAAGAGAGTAAATAGTCTGCTTCGCTCTTCATTCAGACTCCACATTTCTTCGTCCGGATGTGGATGGCATTTTCTATCGTGAGTCTTGTGGAGTTGTTTTAGATCCTTGCATTGCTGAGAAGAACTAAGTCTATCAAAGTCAGTCATCGAACAACGCGGCTGTTACTGTGTACAGTGTTCTGGTTCTGCTCACTTCACTCAGCATCAGTTCATATGAGTCTTTCCAGGTTTTTCTGAAGTCTGCCTACTCGTCATTTCCTATAGCACAGTAGTATTCCACTACATTCATATACCACAACTCGTTCAGCCATTCCCCAATTGGTGGATATCCCCTCAATTTTCAGTTCTTGGCCACTACAAAAAGAGCTGCTATAAATATTTTTGTACATGTGGGTCCTTTCCCCCTTTTTATGATCTCTTTGGGATACAGCTCTAGAAGTGGTATTGCTGGGTCAAAGGGTATGCACATTTTTGTAGCCTTTTGGGCATAGTTTCAAATTGCTCTCCAGAATGGCTGGATCAGTTCACAACTCCACCAACAATGCATTAGTGTTCCAATTTTTCCACATCTTCTCCAGCATTTGTAATGTTCCTGTCTTGTCATGTTAGCCAATCTAATTGGTGTGATGTGGTACCTAATAGTTATTTTGATTTGCATTTCCCTAATCAATAGTGATTTATAGAATTTTTTTGTATGACTGTAGATATCTTTAATTTCTTCCTGTGAAAACTCCCTGTTTTATCCTTTGACCTTTTACCAATTGGGGACCCCTTTCTTTCTAAATACTCACAAACCATCCCTTTAATAAAACTTCTTTAACATTTGCCAGAAATTCAAACTGCATTCAGTGTTCTATAGGTAAGAGGTTGCATCCTTTTTTCTGAAAATTGGGACATTTGACTTTCTTTAGTCCAGTTATACCTTTCTGAGTTGCCAATATCATTCAAAGGTGACCCAGGAATCATATCTGGACTTTGGAGTGTAACTTCTCCAGACCTGGTGACTGGAACTCACTGGCCATTCCATTAGAACATAAGCTCTTTAAGGGAAAGAACCATCTTTGCTTTGGTATTTCTAGCACACTGCTTGGCACATCATAAGCCTTTAATAAATGGGGAGGTGATTCCTCATTCATTGGGGTATTTAAGTTATTTGTGCCCACTCACTATTAAAAAGAATTGGTGAGGTAAGAAGGGATGGAACATTTTGTAACAAGGTTAAGGGAATAAGCTTAAAAAGTCTGAATTTGTTGAGACATGCATTGCCTTGCTTTATGCTCAGTAATAGCTCAAGGGCGAAATATGAAAGTCCTGGCACAGAAGCCAATGGTAGTAAGTTTGCCAGAAAGCTTAGCTCATTTGGTGCTTTGTATCCTGAAAAAAGGTGCTGGACCACAAAAGCATTGATTGTGCCCCTTAGCCTTGTAGCAAGCTTTGCCATGGCCAGTCAAGCCCTCCATTAGTGATGGCCAGTCAAGCCAAGCCAATACAACAGATAAACAGGACGTGTAGAGTGGTCAAATTGAAATAGACCTCTCATCCTGTTGGTTGTTTCTTATCAGTTTGGCTCTTATTTCAAAGTAGAATTCTTTTTTAGTTTTTAAAAGAAAGGTAGAAGGGAAGACAGGAAGGAAGAAGGAAAGAAGGAAGGAAGAGAGAGAAAAGAAAGGGAGAGAAAAAGAAAGAGAAGGAAGGGAAGGAAAAAAGAAAGAAAAAAGAGAGAAGGAAGGGAGAAAGAAAGAAAGAAAAAGAAAGAAAGAGAGAAAGAAAGAAAGAAAGAAGGAAGGAAGGAAGGAAGAAAGGAATTTCAGGATACAAAAGGAAAGGAGGAAGGAAGGAAAAAGAAAGGAAGGAAAGAAGAAATAAGAAAGGAAGGAAGGAAAAGAAAGAGAGAGGGTGGGAAGAAGGGAGGGAGGAAGGAAGGAAGGGAGGGAGAAGGGAAGCAAGGATCTCCCAGGGCAGTTTGTTGTGATTGGTTTTTCCCCTCTAAAAAAGGATTTGTCCAACTCTACTTTAGCTTTTCCCCAGTTCCCCATGTCTTTCATGCCTTCCTTCCCCTCTTTTCTTTTCCTCAGTTTTGCCTCCTTTCCTTTGTCATCCATTGGCCCAGCTTTTCTCTAAACCTCTGAGAACTGAGCTCTCCCCGAGTCTGGAAAAAGGTCAGGAGAGACTTGGGCACACAAACCCCTTGAAGTTTAAAGACTTTGAACCAGGACAGATCTGTTGGCAAGCTCAGTGGTCACAGGGGTGATATTCAAAGAACAAAACAGCTATTTTTAATGCCTCCTTCCTGGTGGCCTGGTGTTCAGTTTTTGAGCCCCCTTGGGAAAGATTACCCTGACCACAGCTTGGCATCTCAATGGCCTTCTGCACCATTCCAGTGGACATTGGAACTTGAGGGCCAGCATGGGAGGAGGGGTGGATCGTGTGTGGTAACACGCTTGGCGACAGACAAGAGCAGCTGAGAGAGAGCCCTGTATCCCCAACAGATGGCGGTCGGACTGGAGAGGGGATTCTTGCACTGGGGGGAGGTGGGGTATCCGGGTGACTCTGAGGTTCCTTCTGCCTCTGAGATTCCATGTCTGTCCTCAGCCATACCTGGGAGCAGCACAGAGGGCAAACACTTTGCTTGTACCTTTTGAGCACTTCTCATAAGTTCTTTTGTATATGTTGGCATGCTTTGATGCACCTGGACTGTCCCATCTTCTATGGTTACTAGGGGTCATGGAGCACCACAGAGGCTGCCTCGATTTGTCTGACTGCTCTGTTGAGTCTGAGCTCCAGCCACCGTCTCTGGTGGACTTTCTGTTGGTGCATGGCTTCTGCTCTGGAACCAGTCACTCGTATTCAATAAGCCATGTGCCAGTTCCCTGATGGACAGAGGGATCGCTCCGCTCTCACCCACCCCTCTGCCAGGGTCACTAAAACATCAGCCTCAGATATCCCCTTATGTCCTGGCTTACTACTATTTGCTTGTGAAGTCAAAGCTCTCTCATCCTAAGAAAAGTCTTAGCACTCTCTCCTATCAACGCCTCAAACAACCATCTTAACCTAGTCTTCTAGCAGTCTTCTTGTGGCTCTGTTTTTCCTGTTAAAGTTTGGCTATTCCCACATGTCAGCCCTAAGGAGTAAGGACTCCTATTTCTGTGTCTGTATGGGTCATCAGTCTAGAGCTGGAAGCATCCTCAGGAGCCAATTAGTCCAACTCATCCATTTTGCAGATGAGAAAATGAAGGCTGAGAGAAGTCCGAGATTTAGAGCTAAAAGGGACTAGTCCAATATCTCATTTTGCAGATGGGGAAACCGAGTCCCAGAGAGATGAAATGACTTGGGATCACAGATTCAGAACTGAAAGCAAATTCCAAAATTCTCTAATCTAGAGGTCATGAGCCTCACTTGTGTCCAAAGCCCTGGGGTGCTCTGGTGAAGCCTGTGGACCCTTTCTCATAGCAAGCTCTCTAAATGCATAAAATAAAATTCACAGGATCATAAAAACAATTATGTCGAAATAGTTGCCAAAAAAATGTTTTAAGTTTACTGGATTAAAATCAATCATTACTTGTTAAATCAAGCACCCCTGATTTAGTCCAAACCCTCAAACAGGCCCAAGAAGGAGGAGTGATGCCCCTAAGGTCACACAGGTAGCCAGCGTCAGAAGCAAGATTCGAACATCCGGGTCTCCTGACTTCAGATGTGGTGCTCTTCCCACTGAACCACACTCCCTCTTCAGTCTTTGAGTCAACGTGTTTACAAGGGGATCATCTTAAACCAAAGTTCACAGATAAATTGCAAGGCTACTGAGGGGGCCACAACTTCCCATCTTTGGATCTGAGACGGTCCTTGTGAAGGAGCTTTTAAGTCCTTGGTCACCATCACAGCCTCTCCCACCTTTCTTTCGGTTGTTGAGTTATGAAATCATCATGCCCATTGCTTTATGTACACATATGCATATATACATATATATGCACATACACATATATACTCATATAGGCACACATATAATAGTTGAAATATATACATATATTAGCTATTCTTATTGTCATGATTGAATTCCAATATTAAATTAAAATCATAGAGTCATAGATGTAGGGTTGGAGGGGGCCTCAGAGGCCACCTAGTCAACACCTTTCAACAAATAAAAGTTTATTTATATCTTTTCTTTGGGGATCATCTAATTTTCCCCATGTATCCAATCCTCTCCCTTTGCCCCCCAAAAATTTTTTAAGAAATAAAAAAAGGAAGAAGAGGAAAAAATCATCACAACTGATCCATGCTTTGAAAAATATGGAAAACTATGTAATGTTTCACATCTTTGGACTTCCTGCTTCTGCTGAGGTGTAGGGTGATGGGGGTGGGGGAAGGGGGAAGGAGGGGTTCTCACGCCTCTTCTTTGGAACCAGGTTTGGTCTTTGTAACTTGGCAGCATTCACTTTCAATTTTTCATGACGATTGCGCATTATGTGTATTGTTTTCTTGGATCTGCCTACTCTCCTCTGGATCAGTTCATGTAAATCTTTCCATGTTTCTCTGAATCCATCCTATCGGCCACTTCTTACAACACAGTGGCATTCCATGACATTCACATACCGCTGTGTCTTTAACTGTTCCCCACTCAATGCCCATCTACTTTGTTGCCTAGCTCTTTGATGCCACAAAAAATGCCACTAAGAATATTTTGGCGTGTGCAGCCAACTCCCTCTTTTTACAGATGAGGATGGGTTAAGGCCCAGAAGGTGAAGTTATTTGCCCAGAGTCGCAAAGGGAGTGGTCAGCAGAGGCAAGATTCAGACCCCCACCCTCTGGCTCCCTCCAAGTCTCTCTTTCCCCTGGCCCAGGCTCCTACTGATACTTCTTTATTCATTCTACTCAACACTATGCAGTTTAACTCAAAGGCTGCCATGTTCTGGCCTGGAATAATACATGCATTTTGTAAAGTTTCCAATCCATTCCAAATGATACAGTGCAAAGAGCAGGGGCTCAAAGATCTAATTGGAAGGGACCTAGAAACCCACCTATTAATCCCTCTGATGTTACAGGAGAAGAAACTGAGACCCGGCCATATTAAGTGATTTATCCAAGGTCCAAGAGTACCAAAGGTAGGATTCGAACCCAGGTCCTGACTCTCCGCGGCTCTTTACATTGGGTTATTTGGAACACTAATGCCCTAGTATTTTCTGAATTCCTTTTGGAGCTCAGAGTTTCAACACTGTTCAGTGAAGCTGGATTAAAACTTTATAGTATGCACTTAAGTTACTGGGACAGAGATGGGTGTCTCGTGCAAGGAACAGCACTCTGGGGAGAGCAGAGCCCTTGAGGTGGGTAATGTGGGCCTTATTATGCCCATTCTGCAGATGAGGAAATCTTCTGAAATTGATGACAAGATCTATGCAGTGTCAGAGCTTAGGGCAGAACTTGAACCCAGGACCTCCTGTTTCCAAGTCCAGCACTTTTCCTCCTCCCCCACCCACATCCTTAATAAGAATAATCATATTATCACCACCAATGGGCAATGCTTCCATCGTGATTTTCTCTGAAGGACTTTCCCCTGCTCTGGCTTTCCTAGAATTCTTGCTGTTTTCCTTTTTAACTAAGATTGATGTAAATTCTTTGCTGTCATCCAACATTCTTCTCTGCCTGCATTACTGAGATCTTTTCCTGGTGACCCAGCAATGGTCTTTTTGTTTCTCACAGTGTCATCATTCGATTCAGTTCAGTTTACCAAGCATTCATTAAGCGCTTTCTCTGGGCAGGGCCCTAAGCTAGGCTGCAGGGATGCAATGACATTTAAGCCATCATCATCTGGCACTTGTTAAGCATTTATTAAGCGCCAGGCAGATGCTAACTGTTGGAAAGAAGAAGAAAAGGCAAAAGCTGCCCCTGCCCTCATGGAGTTCACATTCTAGCAGGGAAGACCACAGATACCCATATCGGTCGATACATACAATATTCTTACAGTAGTGGGATAGTAGCTCTGGAGGGGAAGGGACTAGCCATACAGGGACCCTATCAGGTCTCCTGTAGAACATGGAATTTGAGCATGGGAATTTTAAAAGGCAAATGTGAAGAGGGAGTGCGCTCCTGGCATAAGGGACTGCCAGTGCAAATGTGTGGAGATAGGAAACAGAGGATTGTATGTAAGGAACAGCAGGTAGGACAGTGTGACCAAATCATACACTATATGGAGAAGAGTAAAGTATAAAAGGACTGGAAAGCAAGGTTCTTAAGTGCTTTAAATGACAAACAAGAAGGAAGTGATATTTGATTCTAGAGGTAATAGGGAGCCACCGGAGTTTCTTAAGGGGAGGAAGAGATGTAACTAGGTCCCTACATTCTGCTGGAGAGCTGCAAAGTACACACAGCTAAGTAAATAATACAAGGCAATTGGAAGAAGTTAGCGAGGTGACTCTGTGGATAGAGCATCAGGTCTGAAGTCAGGAAGATCTGAGTTCAAGTCTAACCTCAGACACTTCCTAGCTGTGTGACCCTGGACAAGTCACTTAACTGCTGTTTGCCTCAGTATCCCCATCTGTAAAATGAGAGTAACAGCAGCACCTGCCTCCCAGGGTGGTTGTATGGTGCCTGGCACACAGTCAGCACCATATAAATGTTAGCTGTTATGAAGAAGGGGAGAACATGAAAATTAGGAAGGTCAGGGAATGCTTCCTAGAGGAGGCTGCACCTGGGCTAAACCCGAAGGAAGGTAAGGATGCTGAGAGTCAGAGATGAGGAGGGAGGAGGCTGTGGCTTAAGTGAGTGCCCAAAGGGGAGAGATGGCACGGCAGGCCGAGGCAGCCACTACTAGTCTGATTTGGCTAAAATACATGTGTGTATGTATGCAAATGTATGTATATATGTATGTAGGTGGGTGTATACATACTTACATGTGTACACACACACACACACACACACACATACACATTAGGTCTGTAAACAGACTGAAGAGAATCATGTGAAATAAGACTGAAATGGGGCTTGGAGCCAAATTGTGGAAGGACTTCATTGCTAGGCCAATTTTATCACAGAAGTAAAAGGGAGCTAGTTATGGAACATTTTTGAGCAGGGGGGTAACATGGCCAATCCTGTTCCTTAGAAATCGATCAACAAGTGTTTATTAAGTGCCAAAAATGTGTTAGGTGTTGGGGATACAAATCCAAAGAATGGGTTGTTTTGGTAGCTATTGAGAGGATGGATACCAGACCAAAGGAGAATACAGAAGAACACACACGGCATTGGCCCACTTTCCTAGCTGGTACCACGACTGTCTTCATACGCTTCTCTTCAACAAAGACCACATAGGATACAAGTCATAACTCCTCTGCCCCAAAGGGATGGGACTCGTGGGTTAGAGTTAACACTCAGTGGTGAATTCTCCAGCAGCAGACAAGCAAGTTCTGGGTAACGTGTACAAGGTTAGTCATTCCTAAGTGAAAGGCGATTTTGGGAGGAGGAAAAGAAAAGAAAGGACAGCGAGAGAAGACGAGGAAGCATTCCAAAAACCATTAAAACATTTTTGGCACAGCTTCATCCAAAAAATGTTGGCTGCCTGTGGGAGACCTCCCAGTATCTGTGGGGTGAGTAAGCCAGTGTTTGCTCATCCTGGAAGTGAAATGGACAAACACCAAATTCAGGAGCAGACTGGCTTCCCCGGTGACCAGTGGTGAAACGGATGGGGGAGAGGTCAGCAAGGTATTACAACTAGAGGTGAGAGGGACCTAATCCAACCTATTCATTTTACAGATGGGTAAACTAAGGCCTAGGGACCTGAAGAAACATAGAATCACAGTCCTAGAGCTAGAAGGGTCCTCAAGAAGTCATGTAGTCTAACTGTCTTATTTTATAGTCTGAGGCCCAGAACATAAGAGCATAGATCCAGATGTAGAAAGGACCTCAGGGTCCATCTAATCCAATCCCTTTATTTACACATAATGAAACTGAGGCAGGAAAGGCTAACCTGCCTAAGGCTGCATAGGCAGTATGCGCCAAAGGCTTCCTCTGCCTCCAAAATCCAGGGCCTCTGCATCTACACTTAACCAACACATCATTTCTAAAAGCAAGGACCTCATTGGTGAAGTCCCACTTTATAATAGTATCTACCAGTAGGCCTTCAATAAATATTATTGATGGTGGTGATGATGGAGGAATATCTGCTCTAGGGGAGTACTGTTGTTCAGTCGTGTCAGACTCTTCGTGACCCCACTTGGGGTTTTCTGGGCAAAGATGCTGGAGTGGTTTGCCATGTTCTTCTCCAGCTCATTTTACAGATGAGGAAACTGAGGCAAACAGGATGAAGTGACTTGCCCACAGTCACACAGCTACTAAGTGTCTGAAGTCAGATTTAAACTCAGGTCTTCCTGACTCCAGGCCTGGTGCTCTATCCACTGCACCACCTAACTGCCCTGGGAGATTGGGAGAAGAAATGTCTACTCTGAGATTCAAAATCTACCAGATAATTCTTGAGCCCTCAGCTCTGTGTAGACCTGATCACAGAATTACGATAATAATATGATATGATAATAATATGATATGATAATAAATTCAAAACTGGGAAGGACCTTAGAGGTATCCATTTTACAGATCTGACTTGCCCGGCATCACATAGCTAGGCAGAATCTGAGACAGGATTCACACTCAGATCTCCCTGACTCCAAATCCAAATAGGAAACCTTGCGCTGCTTTGGGCTTGAGGTCTTTCTCCAACCCTAAAGTTTCCTCCACTGTGGTGTGAGGAGACATGATCTCCCTCTCTGCCCTGCTTCCCTTTAAAGTGAGAGATGGGAAGAGAAACACGGCCCCTTTCAGGGGAACTTGACCTCTTAGAGGTTTGGCCGAGGAGCTTCCCCCAGCCCGTGAACAAAGCGAATTCTCCTATTTCCTCTTTTGTTTCTTCGCCTATACTTTACATCCATTAGACTGTTTGCTGTGATGAATGTTAGCAGCATCTGCCAAGCTGAGTCAGCCAGACCCTATGTGTCTGCTGGGCTGGAGACTGAAAGCCTGTCTTATTATAAATGTTTCCTCCATCACCTCCTATCCCACTGAGAGGGTCCTCCCGGGTGAGATGGAATCCTTCCCCAAATGAATCAGTCAACATGCAGTTATTAAGTACCTACTATGGACCAGGCACCATGCCAAGCTCTGGGATTGCAAAGGCAAAAAGGAAACAGTCCTGTCCTCAAGGAGCTTCCCTCTGGCGAGTGGAGGGTGGACTGGAGTAAGGAGGGACACAGGCAGGGTGGCAGCTGTGAGTGAACGGAAAAGGAGCTGTATGAACCACAATGCTTCCACGTTTAGTCTATTTCATTCTATTTCAACCTGAAGCGAATAGTATTGATTATAGCTTTATGGTACAAGTTGAGGCCTGAACATGCTATCCCCTCTTTGTTCTATGATTACCTATTGCTATTTCTGGTCTAAAAAGCCACTTGTATCTGGACAGGTTTGGGGACCACCTCGAGGGTCCAAGTCTACCAGGGTCCAGTGCAGAAGGGCTTGGACTAAACTACCCTCTGGTCTGCCCCATGGAACCAGCCAACCATCACTGAGAGTTGAGAATGACTAGGCAGGGCTTACCAGGAATATTTCCTCTTTGTGGTTGAATTGTTTCAGTCATGTCTGACTCTTTGTGACCCCATTTGTGGTTTTCTTGGCAAAGATACTGGAGCGGTTTGCCATTTCCTTCTCCGGTTCGTTTTAGAAATGAGGAAACTGAGGCAGATGAGATTAAATGACTTTCTCAGGGTCACACAGCTAGTAAAGTCTAAAGCCAGATTTGAACTCATGAAGTGAGTCTTCCTGACTCCAAGCCCTGCTCTCTAGCCACTTTAGCGCCACCTAGATGCCCTTAGGATATTTCCTGGGATGGAATGATGCCCCCTTTCATGGAAATCTATCCATTCATCGTGACAAAAGGAGGTCTAGTAGAGAAGGCAGAGGATATTCCTTATACCAAAGGACCATGGGAGCAGGGTCTTTCCATTCCCAACTAAAATATATTGGATTCAACCAAAAACATAGGTCTTGGGAAATTAATCACTTTTGTGTGTTAATGTGGAATTTTGGCAGAGTTCCGTTTAGCCTGGAGGAAGGATGGCACAGGGGGTCTTGATAATTGTCTATAAGTTTTTGGAAAGCCACAGAAAAGTGATCAGACTTCTTTTACTTGACCCCAGAGGGTAGAATGAGGAAAGATAGGTAGAAATTGAAAAGAGGTGAATTCTGTCTTGATGTCAGAAAAAAGGATGAGTGCTATTCTGTGAGAGGTGGTGAGTTCCCCTTCCTTGGAAGGCTTCAGATAGGGACAGAATGGCCACTGGCTGGGGACAATAGAGTGGGGGTTTCTCCCCACTCTGGAGGACTTGAACCAGATGGTTGCTGAGGTCCATTACATTTCTGATGGTCTGGGATTCCCTCTGTCCACTCAGCAGTTTCTTCTCTCTTTATCCTTTTGCTTGACATGGACCTAGGCTGGACATTCGTGACTTTTGAAATTTTTGCTCAAGGGGAATTTCTGCCTGTTTTGCTGACAACTTGTTTTCCTATATGTCAACAGTCAAGAAAGCCTTCAAGGGACTTAGAAAAATTCACCAAAAGAAGAAAGGGAGAGAAAAGAAAAGAAAGGGAAAGGAAAGGAAAGAGAAAAAAAGGAAAGGAAAGAAAACAAAAGAAAAGAAAAGAAAATTAGTGTTATCTGCACATCTCTGGCCTCAAGGGAAGCCACTGCCTTCTCAGGTCGAGTCAGTCAAAGTCACCAGGGCCTCTGGAAGAGCTAACCCATTGAGAACAATGTTAAGCCAAAAAGAAACTGGGACCTCTCTAAGTAAAAGACATAGGACCAAGGATCATATGCTTAGAAATGGAAAGTCATCAAGTACAGCCCCCTCATTTTACAGATTGGGAAACTGAGTCCCAGAAAGGCTAAGGCACTTGTCCAGTGTCGCACAGCTAGCAAGTGTCTGAGACAGGAACTCCCTTCCTCTGGGGTTACACAATTTTAACCTGTGATCATCAGCTGCAAAACTGGCCATAATTCTCCCAAACCCAGAAGCAAAGGCAACTAAGGGGGCAGCCCATGGGTTTGGTAGTGGGAGGTGAGAGAAGGGAAAGTCCAGGATAATAGCCAGGTTCCAAGCAGGACTTGGTAGCTGAGTAAATGTTGGCCCTCTGGAGAGGAGAGGAGTTAAGAATGAGAAATGAATTACTAGGGAAAGATAACTCTGACTCTTATGGTTTATGGCACATGTGACCCTTCCATAAATCCAGTCTACTTTCATAAATCCTAATCCACTGTTGAAACCCTTGTAATTATACAGGGCGAAGGGCCCAAAGCCTTTTCCCATACATCATCACTTTTCAGACTTGAAGCAACTCTTTAACGTAAGGAGGGTAGATATCATTTTCTCCATTTGACAAATGAGAAAATCAAGTCTCATGGCTGTTGGGTGACCTGACCAAAGTCAGAGGGCCAGTAAGAAAGTGGTAGAGCTGGTCTTTTGACACCTTAGCCCAAGGCTCTTCTACTCCATGGTTCTGGCTCAACAAAGGCAGGCTCTCAGCCTCCCCTCTGACCGCAATGAGGTTTGATGCTGGATCTGATGCTCTAAACTGTTCTTATACAACAACAAAAAGCAATGCAACCAAAATAAAAAGAAAATAAACAGATATGAGGAAAAATCATTGCCTATAATATTTCTGATAAAAATCTAACATCCAAAAATTTGTAATGAATTGGCATTAATTTTGTAAGTGTGGGATCCATTTTTGAAGGATACATAATCAAATAAGAAACATAAGTTATTCATGATTTTGAAAAACTGTTCAAACTATCTAATAATCAGAAAAGTGCAAATGAAAGCAACTTTGAGATGCCCCTTTCTTATACCCATTAAATTGGTAGCAATCACTTAAGATGTTAAATGTTCTCCTTTTTTTAGAAGCAATTGAAGTTAAGTGACTTGCCAGTGGTCACACAGCTAGTAAGTATTTGAGTCCAGATTTGAACTCAGGTCTTCCTGACTCCAGGGTCAGTGCTCTAGCCACTGTGCCACCTATCTGCCCCAAATGTTTAATGTTAAAATGTTCGATGTTAGTGAAACTGTGAGATAGCTATTGCATTGTGGGTAGAGAAGTGAATTGATCAACACCACCTTTTTTGGAAAGCACTCTTAAATATACACTCAAAACTATAAGACCCTTTGATTCAGTGATTCATCTGCCAGGCCTACATGGTCAGGATTTTATTGATAGGCAGAAAAATTAAAGAAAGACCTAGCTTTACAAAAATATTCCTAGAAGCTTTGCTTGTCATAGCAAAACAATAACAGAAGTAACCCATGTTTCTAAGGCTTGGGGAATGGCTGAATTGTAGTATGTGAATAAAATGGAATTATTCTCTAAGAAATGACAAATATGTTAGCTAAGAAAAATCGAGAAGATTTATATAAAATAATGCAGAATGAGGAAAGCAGAGTGTGCACAACAATATACACACTATGGCTATGGAAAAAAATTATAATAAAAGCAGTGCCAAAATCTGGAGGGGAAAAGGTGGAAAGTGTGAAATGAGTGGAAGAAAAAATTTGGAAGGCAATACAAAAGCAAACAGGATGTCTCTGTTCAAGTTCTTCTTAAAACTAATAGATGCTTTTCATTTTTAAAAAATGTTTTTGATTTCATGTATGATTTTTAAAAATTTTTTACTTGTGGTTTTTTAATGTTTTTATGACACTGAGTTTAGAATAAATTATATGTGTGCAATATTAGCATAGGTATGCTATCTCTCATGTGATAGATATGTCTATTACATGACATGATACATATCATATAGTCCAGCATTATATATAATTTATTATAATTTCAGTATCATGTTCTATATGGATATGATATGATAGCTATTATATGTCCGTATACATATATATGCCAGGATTATTATTGCCTTGGGGCAGTTTGGTGGCACAGTGGATAGAGAGCTGGGCTTGGGGTCAGGAAGACTCATTTTCTGAGTTCAAATCTGGCCTCGGGCACTTAGTAGCTGTGTGACCCTGGCCAAATCACTTTACCCTGTTTGCCTCAGTTTTCTCATCTATAAAACAAGCTGGAGAAGGAAACGGCAAACTACTCCAGTATCTTTGCCAAGAAAACCCCAAGTGGGGTCATAAAGGGTTAGACATGACTGAAAGATGACTGAACAACATTATTGTGGCCAAGAGAAAGCCAGAAAGGCGTCTGACATGCTAAGTGGTCCTCCAACGATGAAGTTATGAGAAAACATGGATGGGGGTGGACAGGCATGGGTGGGTAGCAATTTGCGTCATTGGAGGAGACTTCCAAATCATGGCAATCACAAATCCATTGAGTCCCTGTCAACAAGGTAATATGGTGGCCATAAAAATGAATGACAATATACTCCTACCCCTTCAAGAAGTTTTCTTGCTGTTTCTGATGGTACAGATTGTGACCCACCCCATATCACAGTCCACGAATAGAGTCCTCTAGGCGTAGTTGAGAATACTAATGCTTAAAAACTGCTTCAGAAACTTGCTGGGCACATCGCTTAACCTCTGTGAGGCTCAGTTTTCTCATCTGGAAATTGGGGACAATGCAATAATAGCACTTACCTCACTGTATTATTGGGAGGAGCAAATGAGTGAATATTTATAAAGTGCTTAAACTTTAAAGTAAGGGTAAGTAATAATAACCGAGAGAGAGAGAGAGAGAGAGAGAGAGAGAGAGAGAGAGACAGACAGACAGAGAGACAGAGACAGAGAAAGAGAGAGAGAGAAAAGGGAGAGAGAGACAGAGACAAACAGAGAAAGAGAGAAGAGACAGAGAAAGACAGAGATAGAGAGAGACAGAGAAAGGGAAAGAGAGAGACAGAAAAGAGACAGAGAGAGTCAGAGAGAGAGAGAGAGAAACGGACAGAGACAGAAAGGGAGAGAGAGAGAGAGAGAATATGTTTTAAGGTTTGCAAGGCACCCTACAAATATTATCTCATGTGATCCTCCCAACAGCCCTGGGAAGTAGATGCTGTTTTTATCTCCATCTTACAGATGAGGAAACTGAGCCTCACAGAAGTTAAGAGACTTGCCGTGACTCCAGATCCAGTGTTTTGTCTGTGGTTTCTGAGTAAATGTTCACTCTTATTAGTTCTTGTTTTTGTTCTTAATAGTTCTTATTATTGTGGTTCATGTTCTTCCAGGAGAGGCAGCTTGGCATAACAGAGAGAGAGAGCTCACCTCCAAGCCAGTTAGACCTGGGTTCAAGTCTTGCCTCTGATTTATACTGGCTGTATGATCTGGACAAGTCAATTAACTTCTCAGTAGCAGGGGCAACTCTCTAAAGATTGCTAGTTGCAAAGAAGGTGCTAATCTGCATAGGCAGAGGGAGCTTCCTCTCCTGGGAGTTCCCTGGGCCAATGCTACTACAGCTTCAGTCCCCCTCCTCCTCAGGTCTAGCCAACATTCTGGAAGCCTTCTCCTAGGTCTTCTTACAATCAGTGGGTCCCAAGGGAGTATGCAAACTATGCTTTCTTCCCTTATTCAAACCATATCCTCCTTTCCAATTAAGCACTTCCTCAATGAGCTCCCTCGGCACCCCTTGTAGCATAAGTCGTTGCTGGAATCAGATGACGAGGATGCATTAAGAGAAGTGGACTGACGAGTCAAGAGAGGCCGGAGTCTCCTCACTAGGCTTGGTCACCCACCTCCTGGAGCCTGGAGTTGAATTCTGCACAGGATGTTGATGACCTGGAGCACTGGCCGAGGAAGGTGACCAGGGAGTTTGAGGGTCAATGACCCATTCGCGTGCACATCATCTCCCTAACAGAATGCGCGCTCCCTGAGGGCAGGAACGGTTTCCCCTTTTTCTTTGCATCTCCCTCTCTTGGCCCAGAGCCAGGCACTTGATAAGTGCTTCATGAATGCTCGGGGAGCCAAATTGAAAGAACTTTGGAGAAAAGAAGACACTGGGAGAGACATGATCTCTGTCTTCCAGAAGGATCCCGATCACAGCCTTTCCAAGCTAGCACAGAACCTTAGAGATCATCCAGTCTGGCTCCTTTATTTTACAGCTGCGGAAACTGAGGACCAGAGAAGCAACCTTACTTAAGGATCACCCAGCTCATTAGAGACAGAATTGGAGCCAAAACCATTCTTTCCTGCTTCCAATAATAATAATTTTATTATTCCGATCAGAGTCATTCTGCTTTAATTTCAGAGAAATTAAATGGCATCTGTGGGTTCAAATTAAAGGAAGACAGGCTCTGCTTTAATCTAAGGAACTTCATGATAATTGGAATTGTCTCAAGAAGGAAAAGCCTGCCTTGTGAAGCAGTGAGCTGATCATCACTAGAGGCATGAAAGGAGAAGCTTTCATGGATATTTGTTGAATTAGTGATATAATAGGAGTCTATTGTTCAGGGAAATGGCCTAGATGACCACTTCAAGCTCTAGGATTTTCATGACAACAAAGCTGTAACTAGGGGAGGGGCAGAGGGGCTCTGCCCCAGATTGCTCTCTTGAGGAGGGGCATGCTTCTTTCCCATGAGTGCCTGTCATTCGCTCCATGAAAGCTGAGGATCTGGGTGTCTGGGTCTACCTGGGGGCGTCCAGGTCCACCTGGGGGCGTCTGGGTCTACCTGAGAGCAGGTGGAGGCTGTCTCAAATAAGTCTCAGTTTTTCCTCTATTTTACGTCCTAGGATGAAGAACAGACTCTGGTACTTTGAATTTGGCACAACAGAAACCTTTGCTTCAACGTGCAAGAAGCTACACACCTTCATTGAGGTGGAGGTGAGTCCTTGCGATTGCAGGTTTGGAGCCAGAAAGGACCCCCTCCCCTCCTCTTCTCTCATCTCCCTTCAGATTAGAACTCTGGTCTCCTGACTCCAAGTCCGACATGCTATTTACTCTTCCATTCTGCCTCTCAAGCAAAGTGTGACCTTCCTGTCTTAGCCCTGTCTCCTCCTCTACAAAACAGAAATAATAATACCTGCTATTAATATCGCCTCACTCCAGCGGCCGGCTGGTGCCCTGCCCTCCAAATCACCCTCGATCCATTGGGCACATTCCTAGACAATGTAAGTGTGTGTGTTGTCTGTCCTGGCTAGACAAGCAGGTCCTCAGGGCAAGGCAGGGTTTCCCTTGGCATCCGACTCACAACAGATGCTTAATCAATTCTTGCTGATTGATTGAGTGGCCATCATGAAAGTCAGGTGAGATCATTATAGGAAGCACCTCATAGGCTTTAAAACACTAAATAAATTTACGTGACTTAAAATAACAAAATAGAGCATGGGATGATATAGGAAATGGTATGACCAATAATACAGTATTAGATAGTATACATACATATTGTACTATATATAGTCCTATATACTCTCCCTACATATAGCATAGTATACTATATATACTCTCTACATAGCATAGTATATTGTATATATCTCTATATAGTGCAGTATACTATATTACCACACTATAATACAGTATAACTCATTATATAGCATGACAAAATAACAGAATAATATAATGTAATGATTAATATGGTACGATATATGGGATGGGATGGAGTAGGATAGGGTCGATAATATAGCACAGTATGGTATAACATGATATATAGGATGACATGATGTAGTCATATGACATGGTATGATAACATTTTAACATAACATAATAACCATAACAACGTGTTATAACATGATATAATATATAACGTAACAACACATGACATATGTAACATAATAAAACACAACATAACATAATATAATAAATGTAGCAAGGTGATATATAATGTGATCTAACACAATGTAACAACGTAATGTATTCTGTCATATCATATGATCTAGCATAACACGTGACAACATAAACTATCGTACAACATAATGTAGTAACTGTAACGATATGATATATCTTATCCTATGATCCAACAATGTCATAACATAGGCCAGTCTTCCAGCGTTCCACCCCAGCCAAATGTGAGTGGTGACAAGCGTGGCCAGGGCAGAGGCTGTGCCCGGGGACTGGTGACTGAATGGAAGGACTGGGAGACAGCACAAACACGGCACCGCCGACGGCCGGCCCCAGAGCCACCGATGCCGGAACTCTGGGTGGGATCGTGGTACGGCGGCTGGACTTGGCATCAGGAAGGCTCGGGCCAAATCTTGGCACTGGGCGAAGCACTTGGCCTCTCTGTGCCTGAGTTTCCTCATCTGCAATTGAGGAGTTTGGACTTCATGGCCTCCTGGGTCTTGTCCAGCTCTGGATCTAGGCCGCCATGATCCTTCTCTGGGGTCTGGCTGTTTCCAGTCTGTCGTTTCCCAGAATCTTTCCAGGCCTGCACCCACCTGTGGGACCCTCCTCCATTCTCTTTCCTTACCTGGCTCTTTGGTACACTCTGGCTCCACTCACCGCAGTGACGAGGCTCCGAGTGTCAGAGAACTAAAGCTGGAAGCAGGCGTCAGCTGGCTCATTTTACAAAGGGGGAAGCTGAGGCCCAGAGTTACGTGACTTATCCAAGCTCAGTGGAGTTGGGATCTGAAGCCAAGGCCTCTGACTCCAAAGCCAGCCTTCCTGGGGCTCTCTTAGTCACCTCCTGCCCCTAGACGAGGTGGCACCTTGACTCTGCCCCATTACCTCTGGCTCATAAAGCCGCTCCTCGGCTGCCCCTTGCCCAATGAACCCTCTGAGTTGTGTCCCCAAGCCCCGCTGTGATTTCACTGTGCAGGGCGCACCAAAGAGGAAGCTCCCTCTGCCCATGCAGATCAGGGGTCAGAGGCCTGAAGGCCCAGAGCCCCACAACCAGGTGGATCTTGAACACAGGCCCTCCCGACTCTGAAGCCTGCTCTCTGCATTAGGCCACACTGCCCTACCTTTAGCTTCCTTTGTCCTCAATGTAACAGCCCATTCCTCATCAGGAAACTCTGAGGAAACCAAAGGACACTGACCTCCATCAGTGTGAGCTATAGAGCGACCTTTGAGATGGTCTAGTCCAGGGGTCCTTAACCTTTTGGGGTCACGGAGCCATTTGCCAGACTGTTTGTTATGGATGCTCGTTGCCCAGAGGGAATAATCCTCCCCAGGATGCTTTTGAATCAAAACCAAACTCAGAGGTTTCTCGAAGTCCTCTCTGGCTCCGTTGCTGGCCGCCTCTCCCTCTGTTGCCTGGTTACAAAAGCACCAATGGGCAGGGCCCGTTTCTCCATCTGAATCCGCCCAGTGAACCTTTGGCCAAGAAAAAGCCATGCAGGGAGAGCGAGGCTGCCTCCTGGCTGTCTGTCGGTGCCTGGAGGATGCTGAGGGGCAGCCAGAGGGAGGAGGGAGCTCAATGGAGAGGAAGGACCCCTCCTATTTACATACAAATATGCTGATTGGGAGAGGAGGGGGAAGAAGGAGAGGCCATGGCTACATGATGGACTTTGGAGAAAGCAGATACAGGAGGAGCTTTCCTGTCAGTGCAAGCATCTGGCAGGGTCTCTTTAAACATACACCGTGTGAATGGTGGAGCTGGAGGAACCGAAGGAGCTGACGCCCAGCAGAACCAACCAGTCCTCCCCTACCTCCTACAGCCGCGCTTGACACTTTGCCAGGAATACAGTCATTCTCTCTCTCTCTCTCTCTCTCTCTCTCTCTCTCTCTCTCTCTCTCTCTCTCGCTCTCTCTCTCTCTCACACACACACACGCACACACACACACACACACACACACACACACACTCACACTCAAAATATGACTAGGCCTCTCTCTCTGCCAGCTTTGGGTCCCATAAGAAAGATTATTTCCATTATTTAGAAAAAGGCCTCAGGCTCGTTTTAGTCTCTGCTAAGGATTCATGATGCTTCACCATGCACAGTGGGATATTGTGTGTGTGTGTGTGTGTGTGTGTGTGTGTGTCGTGGGCCATTGGAGCGGGTTTGGATAAACTTCCTGTTATCTCTATCTCCCAATAACAATCATTTTTAGCATTTATCCATAAAGAGTGAGCAAAAAGAAAAAGGGAAGTCATGTGAGAGGCGGTATGCTGGGCTGGCAGACAGGAGGAGCGCCCGCCACAGAGTTGAGAAAACAGCTGATTTTTCCAGGATGGATTTGGATCCTGCCTGACAGGCGCCAGAGATGACAAATGACGAGAAGAAGTAAGGGAGGCGTGTGGGTGAAGACGTGAGGTCCTCCGAACATCACCCCCGGGAAGAGATGGGAGCTGCCGATGGGGTCAGGGAGAAGAAAAATGTGCAAAGACCCTCCGCCATGGGGCCTCTGAGGAAGGTTTGCTCTCTCAGCAGAGTTCTGTGACTGGCTAGAGAGATGGATGGGCCGAGGGTGGCCTGGGCACCTGCAAAGCATTGAAAGCATCCGAGGAGATCCTCTAGAATGTTGAGAGATCCTTTATGGGAGCGTTTGTGGAAATAGGGGAAGGAAAAATGTGCAGAACGGGCAGAGAAGGACTTCCATCTGTGCCAGGGGATGGAGTACCTATCATCGCCGACCTGGAGCATCTTTTGGGGGGGCGGGGCTTAGATCAGATGTATGATTGCCCTGTCCTAGGGAACTCCCCTGAGGAAGCTCCCGCCCCCAGTGCAGGCCAGCTGTTGCTCTGACACCTAGTCTTAGTAATCCCGGGCACCGATCGTTTAGTTGACTTGTCTTCTTTTACTTATTTTAATGCTGGAGTGGTTTGCTATTTCCTTTTCCAGCTCAATTGACGGATGAGGAAACTGAGGCAAACGGCATTAAGTGACTTGCCCAAGGTCACAAAGCTGGCAAATGTCCGAAGTCAGATTTGAACTCAAGTCCTCCTGA
The DNA here is from genome assembly GCA_028646595.1 of Phalanger gymnotis. Classification (NCBI taxonomy): domain Eukaryota; kingdom Metazoa; phylum Chordata; class Mammalia; order Diprotodontia; family Phalangeridae; genus Phalanger; species Phalanger gymnotis. Next base: position 14,200,421 of record CM053627.1, on the reverse strand, counting down.
TTCCCTCACCACGATTCAGAAATAAATATTTTTAGAAGAAGCACAGGAGCGAACTAACAGCGTGGCCATAAATGATGGTTGAGAAATACTAATAAAAGTTTGGCAGACTGCTAAAACAAAGATCAGTTCATATATTATGGAAGTTTCTTTCCATGACTCTTACTGGGGACTAAACAGTATACTATAGCTCCTTCAAGAGGCCTTTGTTAATTCTCCAGGTCATTAATGCCACCTGTCCAAAAAAAGATCCCTCTGTTTTTATTTGGTCCCACGTTTACTTGGGGGGAGGAGGTATGGCAATTGGATCCTAGACTTAGAGGAGACACCTCAGAGGTGGCCCAGGCAAACCACCTCATCTGACAGAGGAGGAAACACACCCAATGAGGCTGAGTGGCTTGCCCAATGTCACACAAGTACTGAGCATTTGTCAGAGGTGGGATTTGAACCCAGGTCCTCTGACTTCAGAACCAGGCATCTGTCTATCACAGCCCACAGAAGACCTGGTTATCTATGAATGTGCCCGATCCCTCAGTAGAATTGGAAAGCAAGACTATCTCATTTTAGTCATCTCCCAGATCCTCGTCCAGTGCTCAGCATGGGGTGGGCACTTAATAAATACTTGTTGATTGGTTGAGATTTAAATATTATTATAGACAAATGCATACATATATACACATACGTACATGTTTACACACCCCAATATTACCACATATACATGTAAACATATGTGCACATAGGCATGCATGCAAATGTACCTCATATCCATAAACACATAAGTGCATACCTACGCACATACACGTGTGTACTGCATATACACAAAACTATACATGCCTATACGTGCCCACATACATACACACAAACACACATAAATGCACAGAGACACACACGTGCACACACACACACACACACACACACATACAAACATACAAGGAGTACTGCTCAGTAGATACCAAGCTGGCCTTGGGGTCAGGAAGAGCTGTATTCAAATTCTGCTTTTGACCCATCTTGGCTGTGTAACCCTGGGCAAACCACCTGATCTCTCAGTGCCCCTTTCTAAGACTATTCAATTCAATAAACATTTACTGTGTGCCTGCTATGTGCCAGGCATGTGCTAAGCACTGGGGACCCAAAGAAAGACAAAAGACAGTCCCTGCCCTCAAGGAGCTTATAATTTTAATGGGGTGGGGGTGGGGTTACAACATGCCAACAAATATATGCAACAAGCTACATGCAGGATTAATTGGTGGTCTTCCTTTGTAGTCAGAGGACCAAAATGAGGTCAGTATGTTGGAGCCAAATGGGAAATAATCAGAAGAAGGAAAGCCTGGGAATTAAGAGGGGGGTGGGGAAGGCTTCCTGTAGAAGGCGGGATTTGAGTTCAGGAGGGGGGATGGCCAGAGAGAATGAAGGGAGCTGGGAGACAGAGGAGGGGCTTGTGGGTGCACCAACCAGCAGGCTGGTGTCACCAGATCAAGTACCTATTGGAGAAGAAGGTGTAAAATGACTGCGAATGTTAGAGGGGGCTAGGTTATAGAGGACTTTGAAGGCGAAACAGAGTATGTTGTCTTTGCTCCCAGAGGTAATGGGGAGTCATGGCATTTTACTTAGAAGTGGGGATGACATGATGCTGATCAGCACAGCTGAAGGGGGTTTCCACCTACAGAGTTTGTCAATACAAATAAATTAATAGGTCTGGCTCCCTCCTCCCCAATACTATTCACATACATAAATGTACATTTGCACATGCATATGTGTTCATATTCATGTACCTATGTGTGCATATGCATCCATGCATACTGCGAGAATAAGTGTACATATGTAGTCACTGTGTACATGCATTTTGCATTTGTGTGTGTGTGTGTGTGTGTGTGTGTGTGTACATATACATAAACCCCTAGCCATTGCTTTGGAGAATGGCTATCAGGATCCTCCTCACTGCCCTTCCTAACCAGAAAAGGGTAGAGCTGAGAGCCCTTCTCTACTCCTGGGGCCAGTTCAAAGTCAAGCCTTCCCACCAGCTCCCAATCTCTCCTCTGCTTTCTGTATTTGTCTCTGAAGACTGAAGAAAGAGGAAAGTACCTTTCACTGCCCCTCCCAGCTCTTCTCTCCTCTCCTCTCCCCTCCCCCGCATTGGGATTGGAACTCTACCACACCTCTGGTTACAGCCAATAGAAATGAAAGACAGGTTGGAGCAGAGAAGGGGCAGACAGAACAGTAAAAGAAGAAAACCAGCTTTCATTTCCACTCTGCGCTGAGGAGTTTTTAAAATTATGACAAAATACAGGATGAATGTCTAGTAAAATATGCTCCAGTTAGAGAGAGGCACCATCAGTTGACCAGAGATTGGGATCCCAGCCCCGAGCTAGGAAGGAAGTTTCCTCATCGATTTCCTTCCCTGTGGCCAGGGCTGCCAACACTGCCAATGCTGCCATGCTACAAGCTCAGACCTGGGACAAGCACACACAAAGCAATCTGTGTCTGGGTTGACCACAAATGTTTATGAGAAAGAAAATTGGGTCAGAAAGGGAAAAAAGCAACTTATAGCTGAGTAACAAAGCAAACTCAGAAACAGGGACCAGTTGCACCCATCCAAAGGAAGTCTAGGGAAGGGGGATGAGGGCAGTGGAATTCTTCCATATTCCCTCGAGTCGTGAACATCAGACCGGGGCTTCAGCTACACCAGGTACTGTCAATCAATCAGGGAAGTCTGTATCTCTCCAGTCATCCCCACCGTCTTCCCTGCTCCTCCCAATTAGCCATCCCTGTTCCATATAACCACTTAATATCAAGTTTTGTTGCTGTTGTTCAGTCATTTCCAACTCTTTGTGACCCCATTTGGGGTTTTCTTGGCAAAGATACTGGAGTGGTTTGCCATTTCCTTCTCCAACTTGATATCGATAAGCTTTTACAAAGGAATATTTATTCTGAATATATAGCAATTAGACAATTGCTGCACCCCTAACATCTTGGGGACACATTCTCTCCTATCCCATCTTGATTTCTGGGGAGAATGGGCTCCAGCTTAGCTGAGTTCCTACATAACACGAGTCTCACCACATTCATGTCCAAATGTAGCAGAGCCGCTGGATGAGTCCTCAGATCCTACTGAACTGGATCCCAACACTCACTCCTTGCTTAGAGCATCAGTGCTGAGCTGGCTGCAAAGTCCAGACATTGGGATTATGGAAAATGCAGGCACCAAGATACCTACTCTCTAATTCCGTCATCTAAAATAGAAAGACCAAAGTCAGAAGCCAGAAAAGAATCCAGTCCCGTATTAACAGGCTTCATGTTGGACTCACTGGGGAGAGTTATCTCTCATCGAATGTCATCAGCAAAGGAGTCAGACCAAGAGCTCAGCCAAAGAGGGAAAGTCAACACCAGCCACAATCTTTTTGAAGACATGCCCAGTTCTGGCCATACAGCCAATCAAAAAGGGTTCTCCTACCCATGTGGTTAGCAGACCAGAACCAGTTAGAGAATGTCTTTTAGGTGCTCCATACTCGAAGGCTTTTCCAACTTCTCCCACATGTTGAATGGAATCAGCTGATTATGTCAATATACTCAGTACAAGAGCTAGTCCCCATTAAGATAATGGAGTCAATGAGAAGTATTCTCACAGGGGAAGGTTCTAGTAGATAGATAGAGTAGGAAAAGTCTTGAGAGTTGAAGGAAACCAGGAGGTAAGTGTGTGGAAGGAAAATATTCCAGATATGGGAGGCTAGCCAGTGCAAAAAGACAGGAATGGAGCATGATGTTTGAGAAACTCCAAGTAGACCGATCAAGTTGGATCATGGGGTACATGTACATGGGGTACAAAGATAAAAGGCAAAGAAGTTACAGGTAGGTGGGTGGATGGGTAACAGACTTTCCTTGGAGATATAAATAAAGGAGACAAAGGCTGTATCAATTTTCCAACAGAAACAAGAAACATCATTCCATGGGAAATTTGGTCATCTTAGATTGCATTGCTCATGAAGAGCATTTGTAAGAAATAACTACCAGGAAGTTATATAATTGCAGTCCATCCAGCAACATCTATGAAGAACTCAACAAAAGTTTCCAAAGTAAATCAGAGTGTACTTTAATAATATGGTGACTTGACTGCAAGGATGAAGATAGGAGAGGAAGATGGAAAAAAAGAGCTCAAAAATGTGATTTAGGAATAAGTCATGAAAGAAGCCAATCTGACCTGCTTAAACAAGCCACTTATGCAAAAAAAAAAAATGGGAAATGGATAAAATAATCAACATTGATGGAGACTGTCACCATTAACTAAGGATTTACATTACATTGCCCATGTAAATTGGTGTCCACAATGAAGAGACTCAAAGAAGGCTCACCTCAGACCAAAAGCAGAGAAATAATGCAGTCCAGAGCAAGATCACTTTAAACATAAAGTCATTTCTAAAATCTCTTGGAGGACAATGGTAAAAAAAAATTATTGAGTATTACCATCACATGCAACAATGAAAAACAAAAGAAGAAAACTAAGCTTACAGAAAGCTTGTGATCCCTGAAGAACATAAGGAAGAAACTGAAAAGAGGATAATAGATGAAACATTGTGGATGAATTGAAATCTACATCATTGGATGCAAAACAAAGGTCAAGGAGATCACATTTCCAACGAAGTTTGGTAGTCTGTATGTATGCATATTTTTTTTAACCTGGACCTGTGATTTCATTGGCACAGGGAATTTTTTTTGTAAGGAAGCTTCTATCCATGCTGATGGAGCATTATGAGTTCTGCAACAATCTTATAGTATTTCCTGGGGGGAAGGGAACAAAATAAGCATTTATATAGCACCTACTATATACCAAGTACTGTGCTAAGTGCTTTACAATCATTATCTCATTTGATCCTCACAACAACCCTGGGAGGTAGGTGCTGCTATTATCCCCATTTTACAGGCAGGGAAACTGAGGCAAATAGAGAATAAGTGTTTTTCCCAGGATCATACAGCTCATAAATGTCAGGCACCATTTGAACTCAGGTCTTCCTGACTCCATTGGATGTGAAATGTTAATTCTCGGCCCGTACTTGCTGACTTCTGCCTTTCTTACTTCCCTCTTTTTCATTTCCTATGGGTGAGTTCACCATGTGTTTCACTTCTGTCTTTCCTCTCCTAGTCCTTGACTTGTCCCTCATGTTTGCCCAGAGCTTTACAAGCAGCATTCTCCTCCAAAGCTCCCCTGGGGCACAGAGTCACAGCATCACAGAGTCAGAGCTGGAAGGTCTAGGTCACCCCCCCCCCCATTTTACAGAAGAGAAGACTGAGTCATGAGGGTGTGAAGGGACTTGGCCAAGGTCACAGCCATGATTTGAAAAATGGCTCCTCCCAGCATGGCTCACACTGAGCTGCACTGCCTTCTGTGTGTATTCATGTATAGCATTGTGTTGATAAATTTTCAGAGCCTTGTGAGAAAAAGGGACAGATATGACCCACTGGCAATGGAAAATATGTTTAAATGCTAAATCACGAAAATGACCTAAATGTGTCTTCCAGTGAAAGAAATCACTGCATTTGGAGACGAGAGGGCCTGGGTCCATATCCCGGTTCTGTTACTACCTGAGTGACCGTGGACAACTAACTGTCCAGGCTCTGAGGCTACAAAGACACACTCTCAGCAATGGTCTCTGCCCTCAGGGAGTTTAAATGCTGCAAGGGCTGACATGTTCTCATATAGGGATATGTCTAAGACACAGAAAAAAAAGAAGAGAGCTGGGCAGACAGAGACAGGAACAGAGACAGCTGTTTGTCAGGCCTGAAACTTCATTAACTTTGGGAGTATACATTGAGGAGCTCCTTCTATCTGGCTTCTTTTAAGGTGTCATTCAGGAGGCCTTCCCAGTCCCATCTTCTCACATCCTGGAGCCTCCTACACAGACACACACTGCCCCCCCCAACCCCAAGATTATCTTCCTTCTATTCTTGATGTCTTTGCACACAGTAAGTGCTTAATAAATGCTGATGAGAACCTCCTATACACCCCCCCCCAGATTATCTTCTATTCTTGGTGTCTTTGCACACAGCAAGTGCTTAATAAATGCTGACGATTGATTGATTGATCACCATTGCAGATGGGTACCTGCTCTGCAATTTGTAGTGTTAGAACTTTGGCCTCCTGTGCTGGAAAGCTGCGTGATTTCCCCAGGGTCACAAAGCTTTGTTGTGGTAGAGTCACATCCGACTCTTCATGACCCCATTTATGGTTTTCTTGGCAAAGATCCTGGAGTTGCTTGCCATTCCCTTCTCCAGCTCATTTTACAGATGAGGAAACTGAGGCAAGCAGGGTGAAGTGACTTGGCCAGGGTCGCACAACTAAGACGTATCTGAGGCCAAATTTGGATTCATAAAGTGAGTCTTCTTGATTGCAAGCCCAGAGCTCTAACCACTGTGCCGCCTAACTGCCCCGCGGCAGGTGGAGAGGGTCCAAAGCAAGACTTGACTCCAAGGCAAGCTCTCGGTCCTCTACACAATGTTGTCTTTTATTCAAAATATATGCAAAATGAATGTAACTCCTATAAGGTAGCTTCTGGTTCTAAGTCTGTGACTCTGGGATCCAGAAATCCCTAGACAATACCTCCGTCTCCGTTTCCATTCTAGAACCGATGACTTATTTATTGAGCAAGCTGGGACGCCTCCTTTGGGGACTGGGAGCATATCAAAGGGGGCCCGCTCCCCATTACTATGAACAGAAAGCAGCTAACATTCTGACAATTTCGACCCCCATCGCAATGTCAGTGGAAGTCTTCGGTGTTCAAGGGATCCACAATGGCCTAGGAACTGCCGAGAGTGGACAGGATGCCTAGTATCCTCTGATCTGGTTCTGCTCCCAATTCCCCAGCGTGTCGTGGGCATTTCATTGCTGAATTATTACATGGTTCCCAGAGCTCCAAGTCTGGCCAGACAGCAGCTTTCATGCCCACACGAATTGTTGCTAAGATCTTTGAAAGTGGAGGAGAGTCCAGGCTAACCGATCCAGAGCCAGGAAATGCCAGGCTTCTCCCACCTCTTTCCCACACTTGGGTAAGTGAGGGGGCACATGTGCACATAGGGAGTGCTGGTCCCTTGTCTATGAGGTCATTAGAAGGGGCTTTGTGATGAAGGGGGGTCAGAATCTTGGGTTCTCTTACACCAGAGCTGGAAGGGACCTCTGAGGCTATCTTGGCCACCCTAACTTCATCATTTTACAGATGAGCAAACAGAGGCCCAGATATATTAAGCAACTTATCTAGGGTCATGCAGCTAATATATGGCTCAGCAGAATCATAGTATGTTAGATTTAGGTATGGAAGGGACCTCGAAGACCACTTCATTTTACAAATGAAGAAACTGAGGCTTAGAAGGGCAAAGCCTTCTGCCCAGGGTCCCATAGTGAGCATCCAAGGCAGGCTTAGAAATCAAGCCACCTCTACCTGCTACCCCACCTAACCAACTGCCTCTAAACTCCCTCTGACGTGGTCTTGGAGACAGGCAGCTCCTTCTCTTTCTAAATGAAAAGCTTCCCTTTCTCAGCATGAGCTGCCCAGACATCCCCTAAGGTATATTTACTCTTCTTCCTGAGCAGAGAGGGGTTAGCCTGCCAGGACTTTAAATTGGGGAGGGTGGCATGGGGAAAGGGGGAAGATGTCATAACTTTGCCTTTCATCCAGCTCTGAGGAAAGAGCCAAGAATACAGAGAAACGGCAGTTTTGTTTTGGAGGCCCCCTCCCTGGAAATGAATGGAGCCCCTGCCTTGAAGATGAATGAAGCCCCCTTTCTTTTTCCTCCCTTCAACCAGCACAGTGTTCTGGGTCCAACCTCCTGGCCAATGCCCCTGCCAGCTGTCTTCTTTCAAAAGCACCATTGAGCTGCCCAGGCACTGGCATAGAGACCAGCAAGAGAAGAAGAAAACGTACTCTGCCCATTGGAAGCTTTGCCTCAGGTCACATCTAGAGACCAGTCAGGCCACAGGCCAGAATTCTACTTCTTGAAATCTCCTTCCAAATTTCATTGCTTCTCAGTGGCACAAAGTCAGTGGGACAAATGAGGGGGGATGGGCATGGGCATGGGCCAGGAGTCAAGGAGAGGCCCTATAAAAAGCATCTAAATTCATCATGGTATATATGTGTATGTATGTATATGTGTATACATATGTGTATATTAATATTTACATACATACACATATGTGTATATTTCTGTACATGCATATATGTATACACATATATATGTTGTTGAATTATGTCTGACTCTTCATAACCCCATTTGGAGTTTCCTTTGTAAAGGTACAGGAGTGGTTTGCCATTTCCCTCTCTAGCTCATTTTACAGATGAGGAAACTGTGGCAAATAGAGTCACATGACTTGCCCAGGGTCACACAGCTAGTAAGAGTCTGAGGTCAGATTTGAACTCAGAAAGAGGAGTGTGTCTGACTCCAGGTCCAGTGCACCACCTAGCAGTTAGATACATACATACATACACAGACACACACATGCTATGTGTGTATATTTATACTGTGCATATATACATACACACACACACACACCACATCTTCAACATTCCTGAGTGGGTCAAATCAGATTAAAACATAATTTTACAAAGTAAATAAAAATACAATAAAACATAGATAATGTGAATCTGTGGTTTTCTGAGTCACTAGGCAGGCAGTAGATCTATTTCTATTGGAGTGATGTCAAACCACTGTAGTGGATGGAGTCAGCTTTGAAGTCTAAAAGACCTGGGATCATGCTCTGCCTCTGATACATCTTGACTATCGGAAAAACGTTTAACCTTTCAATGCTCCGGGTCACTCCCTAAGGCAAGAGTTCTTAACCTAGCATCCATGAACATTTAATTTAAAAAAAAATTTTGATGATTATATTTCAATAGAAATAGTTTCCTTTGTATTCCTACGTGTTTAATGCATTTAAAAACATTCTGAGAAGGGGGCCAGAGGATTTCCCAGATTACCCAAGGAGTCAATGACACAAAAAAAGATTAAGAACCATTGGTCTAAGGCTACACCTTGCAAAACAGGTGCTAACCTGCATTGGTAGAGGAGTTCCCTGACCCATTGAAATCGCAGGTCTATGAAAGGGACCTTAGTAAGTGCTCATCCATCCAAACCCTTCCTTTTTACAATCATTCTGACAAGTGGCGGTCCAGCTTCTGCTCAGATACTTCCAGAAGTAGAAAGCTACCACCTCCCTAAGTAGACATTCCACTGTTGCATGACGCTAACTGTGAGAAAGTTTCTCCACTTTTGGAGCTGAGATCTGCCTTCCCTGGAGATTCTCTTGGTTGGTCCCAGGTCTGTCCTTTGGTGCTACACAGAGCAAGGCTCATCCCTTCTCCACATGAGAGCACTTCAAACCCTTGAAGCCACCCCACCACCCCCACTCCCAAAGCCTTCTCCTTGTCTTGGACTCTAAACATCTTCAGCTTCTTGGACCTGTTCTCATATGAAATGCTTTTCACGTCTACCATCACCCCAGTCACCTTCCTCTGGACGATCTCCAGTTTGGCAATATTTTAGAAGGTAACAACTAGAACTGAACACAGTTTAAGTTTAGTCTCCATCATTCTTTGGAATTCATTGTAGCCAACTCACACCTACCATGCACCCTTTCCACCGCTCCCTGGATAAACACTCATGTTCAATTTTTCATAAACTGGAATATGCTATGACTCAGCAGGAGAAGGAAGGAAGGAAGGAAGGAAGGAAGGAAGGAAGGAAGGAAGGAAGGAAGGAAGGAAGGAAGGAAGGAAGGAAGGAAGGAAGGAAGGAAGGAAGGAAGAAGAGAAGAAAGGGAGGGAGAAAGAGTGAGAGGGAGAGAGGGAGGGACAGAGACAGAGAGAGAGAGAGAAAGAAAGAAAAAGGAAAGGAAAAAAAAGAAAGACAGAAAGATACCAGTAGAATATTGGTATTAAAAACTTAAAGTCATCCTTGGGGAATTTACAGATGAATTTGGAAAGGGGTCAACAACCAGATGGTAAGAATGATCTGCAAATGCTTTTTATGACAAATCTTTTTCACCATCAGGGAGAATGGAGCCACCATACTTAGATTCTCACATCACAGCCAATCCTAGATGTGCTTCTAGAGGAAGTAAAAATGAATCAGAAGAAAATGGAACTGGAGCCTTTGTAAGGCTACAAAGACAAAAACAAGGCATTCCCTGTTCTCAAAGGGCTTATAGTTCACTAGGGATGCAAATTTATGCAAAATTAAACAAATGCAATGAAGACACCCACAGATCAATAAATGATTCATTGCAATTTTGCCTTTCAAGGTTAAAATAATTAAATGTTTCCCCCTGTCAAATTCTGTTATAGTCCTAAAAATTAGCTCCATGTCACTTCCATCTATTTTGCTTGAAATAATTTGATCCCAGTGTTTTCACATAGATACCATCACCACTTCCCACCCTACTATCCCGCCCATGCCTATACTCCTTGATTCCACTTTTACTGTAATTCAGTTGTTATACTTCCTTTCCCAACCCAGTAAGTGTATAGGTCTAGATTCTCTCTACCATCCTTTCTTTTCACAGGGATGAAATGCCTTTATCTATGGAATCTTATTCCCAGAACAAAATGCTATATAAATATTGTTGCATTAATACAATAATAATTATCATTATTTTCATTTTTCACCTTATTTTGGGGGGATATTCTCTGAGTGTATCATTGAGTTCTGTTTTCAAGGCCAATGGCTTTGGCTTGTAGAGATCTCTATCAAATTTTACCTTTTTTTTTATTATTTTGCCTGATATTTTTTGCTCCATCTCTACATCTTTTGAGTTCCAAATCTGCCAATCTAGTTTATGTGTCCATGGCTTCAGTGAGATTCCTGTGATTTGTTCTAAATAATTGATTCCATCATTTGTCTTTTTTTAGTCTTCTTTGAGAGATCTGCTTTTTGCTAATTCTCTTATATCTTCCTTTAGTTCTTTAATTCAACGCCCAATCACACTTACTTATTCCAAGACAATTTCGGTCACTATAGATAATGTTTTCTTTCTGTAGGAGGGGTTGCTGGGATTGGTTTTTAACATATAATGTTTATTCATTGTATTATGGCCTCTTCTTTGTTGTTTGTTCATTTTATTCCATCTTTCTTGTGATTTTCGTTGTGATTCTTTTTTCCCCTCTCTTTTTTTATTTTTTCTTTTACTTTTTAATATTTCAAGGTGATGAAAGGGAGCTGGTCTTAGGTCTCATTTGGACCATCTTGTTTCAGATACAATTTGGTGGGTTTAAGGACTAGTTGATTAGGCAGACCCAAAGAATAGTCATTAACAGTTCAAGGTCACTTTGGGAGAAGGTATCTAGTGAAGTGTCCAGGGATCTGTACTTGTACAATTCACCTTTTTTTTAAATTGCTGACTTGGATAGGGCCACAAATATTGTGCTATACATGGAGTGGCTACCTAAAGAGACCAATGTAAATGCACAAGGAACTCACTGACAAAATCAGATGTTTAAAAGAGACATAAAGAAGATGAAAAGCAAAGGCAAATAACTGAGGATGGTTCCCAAAGAACCTGTCCTATAAGACCAATGTCAGTATCAGGAGCGCTCAAACCCTGAAAGAGCTGGGTCTAGTGATGAATAGGAACAAGAGTTTTGTTTGTTAGTTTTTTAAAGCAAGCAAGCAAGAGGAAAATAAAAGAAAGGCTAGGATATCTACTCGGATGAAAGGATTTGTTTATTCATTCACTCATTAAGCAATATTTTATTAAGTAACTTGCTAGACTGTGGTATAATAGATAAAGAGTCGACCTTAGAATGAGGAAGATAGCAAGGTGGAGCCCCACCTTTGACACAAACTGCCATTGGGACCCTGGGAAAATCACTTAATCTTAGAAAATTACCCTCTAGGCAACTTTCTGCAGCTACAAGTTGCAGAATAATTGCCAGCCTCCTGGAAAAGGACGTTTCCTCACTGCGAATTCTGAAGACCGACAGAACTGCATATCCACAACAACAAAAATGTGGCAGTCTCTGTAGTAGAGGCTGAAGATACAAAGACAAAAATATAAGAGTTCTTGATATCAGAGAACTTACATTTTATAGGGGGGCAACAACATATCCCCAGAAAAGTTGATTCAAAGTACTCTTTGCTGTGACTGATCTCTAAAAAATCTGAGAGAACAGGATGGATGCCACAGCCCTATAGGAAGGCAAAACCTATCCTGACTTTCAGAAAAGGGAGAACAGTAGAGTCTTTGAACTATAGGCCAGTTTACTTGACTTCTATTCTTAGCAACATTCTAGAGTATATTATTAAAGGGATGGATTGTGAGCACTTAGAAAGGAAAGCAGTGATCACAAAGTACCTGAGTGGCTTGATCAAGAATAGGTCATTTTCTGCTAATCTATTTTCCTTTTGCTGGTTTCTAGATTCCTAGATAAGGAAAATACTATAAACATAATCTGTTTAGATTTCAGCAAAGCATTGGCAAAATTTCTCATTCTATTCTTGCAGACCAGATGGAAAAATAGGGGTGACATGAGAGCAAAGTTAGGTGAATCCAGAAGTAGTTGAATAATTTTACCAAAAGAGTAATCAGTAATGAGTCGATGCCAACACGGAAGATGCTCTGTAGAGTGTTGTGGGAATCTTGTGTCTGGGCTAGTCAACTTCTTGTCAAGGACTTGGATGAAGACAGAGAAGGGAAGCTTGTCCAATTTGCAGATAAAATGATTTATTCTCATCCATTAGTGTCTTGTTCCTCACTCACCACCACCATGTCCCCCTACTTGTACCAGAACTACATTTCCCTGTTGATGAAGAGTGTGGCTGACAACACAAGATCTGAAGACTCACACTAGGAATTTAGTCATTATGGTTGGTATGCATCATTGTCTAAAAGAACTGGCTTGTGTTCCATTTGAAGATGTTTGTGACACTGAAGGTGTCCTGCATAATTTGGAATTGAAATTAGGCTTGTGGACATCAAATTGAAATTCAGTTTGCACAAAATGCCAAATCAAATGAAAGTCAAGGAAAGAGAAAATGTTTACAACTCTTCTCTCTATGATGACTATGACAGATATAGGTGACCTGGAAGTGGGAGTCACAAATGAAGGAAATATAGGAGTTGTTATTTTCATTACAACTGTGGAAGGTCTTATAGTCCTAGAAAATAAGTGTGAGGCATAGTTTTTAAATGTGTTTGTTGGAAAACAAAAGTTATATTTTCTGTTTTTTTTCTATTTATTTCTATTTCTATATATCTATTCTATTTCTTTCTATTTAGGAATTTTAAAACTATTTTAAGCTTTTAGTATACTGTGTTTATATGTTGTGTAACCATACAACATATTAAAAACTATCATATATTTCATAACTCATCAACATTAAAACAGCTATAAAAAAATAAAACAAATTTGCTGATAATATGAAACTTGGAGGGACAGCTAACATATTGGAGGATAGACTCAGTATCTAAAAATATCTTGACACGTTAAAATAGTGGGCTGAATCTAACAAGATGAATTTAATAGGAATAAATCTTCTACCCATGGGTTTCTGGAGAAAGCTAGAAGAGAAGTCAGATTGCTGAACAGTTTTGCCACAAAAGATCATACAGAAAAAAAACAATTTCCTGACCAAAAAGAACTCTAAATACTGAAATAGGTCATCACAGAAAGTTGTAGAATCTCGTTCTCTGGAGACCTTTAAAAATGGAATAGTTGGAGTCTTTCAGCTGAGGAAGATGTCCCATAGGAGTTCAAAAGAGCCATCTTTTTCAGGTCATCAAGAGCAGAGAATTGGAGGAAATGTGAACTGACGGGTGGGGGCCGGGGAAGGGTCCTGTGTTCCATCCACCACCTTCCACCCCCTCCCACATATGCCACCGTCTCCTCCCCCTACCTTCACATACCCCACTGCCATGCCACCACTGTGGCTGGGGGTGGGGATCGGGGAAAAGTGGAAAGAATGAACCCCTAACAGAAAGTATTTTGTGGTTCTCCCTCGCATAACGGATCATTTTTATTATGAACTTGCTTTTCCTTGATAAACATTTTCATCCTTTTATCCCCAGTGCCTGGTCATAGTAGATGCTTAATAATTGCTTGCTGTTGACAGTTATTTATTGCAACCCAAATATCCCAATATACAAAGATAAAAATAAAAGAATTGTATGGGAAAATTTAAGCTTCTGTTAATGTACATTTGGGTTTTTTTTAAGTATATATTAAATTTAGTAAGGTAGTAACAAGATTGCCCTGTTTGGGTCCCCATCTCAGGTTTTTCCTACTGTTTTTTAATGTTGTGTAGCTGATCTTTAGAATTACAGACTTTTCAAGGTGACAAGGACCTTGGAGATGAAGAGGGAGGGACTAGGGAACCCTCACAGCCCTGGCCTGAATCTCCTGAGCATTTGACTTTCACAGGAATATGCTTTGACCTCTGTCATCCTGGATCCTGGTTACCTCTATACCAACCAAGCCCACAACAAAACAAACCCTTCATCCTTGGCAGGCAACGAAACCAGAACAGGAGGAACTGTCCTTGTAAAGAGATGAATGCTGAGTGGCCCGGACAGCTGCCTGTGTGCCCACCGACTGTGTGCAGGGGGAGGCAGGCATGGGGAGAGAACCGAGCTCTCTGGGCCTCCTCATAGCACACATTCCTGAGCTGTTCCGGGCTCGGGAACGGAGCCAGCCTCCATCCCCTCCCACACCCCCTCCACATGCTGCTGCCTGAAGCCCAGGCCCTGGGATGGGCCAGGGGGGACTGGGTGACGTCATGGAAATGGAACAAGGGAAGAAGGGAGCTCGGTAAAGGCCTGAGGGGAAGGACCACTCTCCCTGGCAGGCCCTGCTCCCAACCTCCATTGGCCTCTCCCTCAGATTCACTCAGCAGAGAGCAGAGTCATGAAACAAGCTCAGATTCTGAAGGAAATTAAAGTGACTCCAGATTGCAGAGGAGAAAGGCTGTGGGATGGTTTGGAAGTGGTGGTAGCTCAAGGCTTTGGAAAATGGCAGAGGGATCCAACACTAAGTTCCTTCTAAATCCATCTCCTCCTTCCCTTTGCACATGAAAGAGCCCTTAATTAATCTTTTATCATTCATTCTTCATTCTTCCCTATCTCATGCTAATGGTGTCCCAAGGCACAGAGAATGAATGAAGCCCTAGACTTGGAGTCCAGGAGGCCTCCTTTCTAATCCCACCTCAGACACTCACTAACCATGTGGCCCTAGGCAAGTCACTTAATTTGCCTAGGTCTCAGTTTCCTCAACCATCATGGGAAGGGTGTGACCTCCAGCTCTAAATCTATGATCCTAAGACTTGGGATCCTATCATGTTGTCTTTGATCCTAACATGCCTTCTCTCCTTCGTTCCCCCAAACCCAAACTTTGGATACCTTGTGATCCCTCGGCACCCTAACGATTATGTGATCTCTGCTATGTACACTTGTACTCTTGGTCAAATCTGTCCCATTTCTTCACATTTGTTCTCTTTGGTGCCCTTTATACCTCTTCTATAAGCATAACTGGGGCGGTGATGTTAGAGTCTGAGAGTGCTTGATGGCTCTAATATGAGGGGGAAAAGTTTGTTATAAAAATCCTGGCAGATCTTCTCCAATTTTCTTCTGTTTGCTATCCTACTATTTTCACTCGTGAATGCTCTCAGTTACTCAGTCAATAAACATTTATTCAGTGCCTGCTGTGTGCCAGGCATTGTGCTAAGGGCTTAGTTGGAGCACCTGCCAAACTTTCTTTACCTTTTACTATTTCTCTCTGCCAGAGGAAGCAAGACTGTTCCTAGCTGTCCCTCATTGTTCTTCCTAGAGTTCTACAAATGAGTTTATATTTGCACCCATGCCTTTAAAAAATGGTGGTATTGAAATTTGAATTGAACATGATATCAACATGAGAAGCAGCCTGGCATGGGGTGGGGGGAATGGTGGGGGGGGGGGGGTCAAGGGCTGCCCTCTGAGTTAAGAAGACATGGATTCAAGCCCCACCTCTGCTCCATACTCTCCCATACTCTCCGTGTGACCCTGGGCAAACAAATTCATCTCTCAGTCGTCCTTCTAAGACCATAAGTTGAAGAACAATTGCCAGTCTGTGTTGATAGAGGGAATTGTCTCACCAGAAGCCCTCTACAACAATGAGATTGCAGGTCTGGATTGCCACCGCTCCTCCCCAAATTTATTTTTTTCTAACTGATATCTGCATGAGTTGCAGTAGATATAGAGGGTAGGTAGGGGCCAATTACAGGCCAAGTGTGTGGGAGCATAGACCTGCCCAAGAGTGATGGCATGGTGCCAAGTCCTCAGGACTTGGTTGCCGCATTTCAGGAAGGACGTTGGAGATAGTGCAGAGGAGGACAACCAGGACAGGGAAAGACCTCCCATTCAAGCCACAAAAGAGTGGGTTGAAGGAACTAGGAGTATTTAGCCTGGAGGGGAAAAATAAGACTTGTGGGGAATATGTTAGCTGTCTCCAAGGATCTGAAGGGCTGCCATGTGGAAGAGGCATTAAATTTGTTCAGTCCTCGTTCCAGAAGATAAGAGTGGGAGCAATGGGTAGAAATTTCAAAGAGGCAAAGAGAGTCTCAACTTAAGAGAAAACTTCTAAGCAATTTGAGGTGTCCAAAAGTGGAGTGAGATGTTTCCATGAGTGGATTTTCCCCTCCCTAGGGAAGGGTGTGTGAACAGTGTGAAAGACAACTTGTTGGCGAATCCACTGTCAAAAGGGGATTCTTGGTTTGGATTGGATACGGATTGGACCAGATGGCTTCTGAGGTCCTTTCAGCTTTGAGGTTCTGAGATTCTATAACTGGGATGCAGTTCTTCTAGTTAGGCAGAAATTTGTTGTTTTTGGTTTTTTGTCCTACTCTTCATGACCCCAGTTGGGATTTTCTTCGCAAAGATACTGAATCAGTTTGCCATTTGCTTCTCAGCTCATTTGACAGATGAGGAAACTGAGACAAAAAGAGTGAAGTGACTTGCCCAGGGTCACACAGCTAGTAAATATCTGAGGCCAGACTTGAATTCAGGAGGATGGGTCTTCCTGATTCGGAGCCCAGTGTTCTATCCACTGCGCTACCTAGCTGCCCTCATCACATGGCTAGTCAGAATTGAGGTGAGAATTTAGTCTCTTGACACTTGGGTTAGTGTTCTTTATGCCATAGCATAACATTGCCTCTGTTAACAGAGATATTCCATCTCTGAAAGTTGCCCGGAATACCCAGTCCACTTTCCATGCCTGGGTGTGTGTGCCTGGGGGTATATGTGGATGTCCACGCATGCACATTTGCACAGTCCAGATAGTATGATCTTATAATCCATCCACACCCTTGAAGATGAACGTTCTGAAGCAGCCAGTCCCTGACTTTGTCCATCTGCCCCACAGTGTGATGGCATCACCCTGGACCTCAAGGGCACCTTGCTGGAGAGCATCGCAATACTCAACATTCCCAGTGCATATGGAGGCACCAACCTCTGGGGAGAGGAAAAGAAACAGCGGAGATTTTCCCTCCTAGGGAAGAAGAGTTCAGGGAAGTCTCGGGGAGGGACAATCACAGACCCCAAGGAGCTGAAGTTCTGTATCCAAGGTAAGCTAACAATCTAATAATGCTCCTCATTGGCCAATGACAGCTGGAGGTCTTCAATCATATTAGAGATGGAAGGCCCCTCAGAGGGCAGTTGGGCCAAGGGGGAGAGACAGGGACTATGCCTGTGATTTCATGGATATAGAGGATCTTCCAATGTAGGAGAAAGTCTCTCTGCTGATGTAAGTTGACCCCTTCTTTAGAGAGTTGCCAAGAGCACTGGTTAAGTGACTTGCCCAGGGTCACACAGCCAGTGTGTATCAGAGTGTGGAAGTTCAACCTGGGTCTTCCTAACTGTGAGTCCATCCCTTTAGCTAGTCAGTCACACTGCCTCTCAAATTTCCTAATAAAATCTCGGGCTTCATTCAAAGAAACACAACAGCCGGAATACGGGAAGGGATAGTCCCAGGGCCCTCTGCCCCTGTCAGACCGGGGAGTATTGCAGGAATCCATTTGAGGAAGGATATGAGCAGTATGGTGAAGCAGGTGGAGAACTGGTCTGGCTTCCATTCCATGTCTGCTGTAGCATGGCCACGTGACCCAAAGCCAAGAACCATCTGGAGTTCAGAACATCAACTCCTGAAGGGAACCAGAGGCCATGCCCTGTAAGGAACACCTGAAGGCAACAGATCCACTTAGCCTTGAGAAGAGAACACTTAAGAGGGACAGGAGAGTTTTCTTTCAATAAATAAAGGAATGAATGAAAAATAATTTATTAAGCCCTTACTTAAGAATTCGAAAAGCTATCCTGGGAAAGAGGCTGAGACTTGCTATTGCTGGGCCCAGAGGACAGAATGAGGAATAATGGGGTAGAAATAACAGTCAGATTTTGGCTCAATGTAAGGATAGAACATCCAACTGGTTTATCCTGGATCCTCAGATCAGAGATCAAGAGCTCAAGAGACCTCAAAGGCCATTTAATCTAGTCCCCTCACTTTACAGATGAGGAAAATGAGGCCCAGAGGGATTAAATGGCTTGCCCAAAGTCATCCAGTTACTCAGTATTAGAGATAGGATTTGAGCCCATCAATCCTCTTCTTCTAGTTAGGCATTCCCAGTTCCTTCAACCAGACATCCTATGACATTTTATTCCATTCCCCTCCTCATCTTGTTTGCTCATGTCCGAATATGCTCTAGCTGGTCAATGTCTCTTCTCAAATACATAGAGAAGAAAAGTCATCAGTTGAGTGTCCTCCTCTTTAGACAATGAAAATCATTCTATCCCTTGAGGAAGCAGGCTTCTGGTCAGTTTCTGATCACATCAACTTCCCTTTTCCCTTGGAGTTTCTGAGCCCCTCTCTTCCCCTTCTTAAAGCAGGAGGTGACTGATCTAAGATGATACCGTATGCTAATTTGCCTTCACAGTCATGTACAGGAAATTTCAAGTCTATATTCCCCTCCCAGACCCCATACCTAGAATGAGGTTCCAGGGCTAAAAACGACTCCATTTCCCATTCTTCCCCAGAGCAGCCACACAGGGCAGCGCTTAGCCCGGGGACCTCGTGGCTAATGAACTTTTCCCCACTGCTCAGAAACCTGTGATTTGAGGAAGCTGACAGTCTGACTCTTCCCCTGGGGCAAAATAACTGAGGAGAATTTCTTTAATAGCTCCTTGATTCCAGAGCAGGAGACCCTAAGACTGTAGATGCAAGATTATGGCCCATTTGCTTTCACTCAAAAAGTGACCCCACTATATATAGGGAATGAGATCATTGCTGACACCCAAGTTCCCTACCACTGAATGAAATGATCTCATTCATTACAGCGGATTCATATCCTTTTTTGCTCGGATGACAGTCAGGCGATCGCCACCACAACCACCCCAGCTTGGAGAGTGATGGAAAAGAATAAGCAAACCCTCTGTGGATTTGCAAAAGCCCCTGGTTCAACCTGAGGTGCTTGTCTGACAGATTTGTCCTACACTTTAGGATACTTCTCCTTTGTTGATTGTGGTTTACCTTAATTCATCATTAATTTTCTCAATTGAATGTGAGCTCCTTGAGGGCGGGGCCTGTTTCTTTTTTTGTTAGCCACTGATGGCATAGCGGAGAAGCTAGGAAGTTCACTGTAGAGAGCACTGAACTTGGAATCAGGGAGACTCATAGTCATGAGTTCAAATCCAGCTTCAGATATTAAGTAGTTGTGATCCTGGGCAAGTCACTTAACTCTTTTGGCCTCTGTTTCCTCACCTGTAAAATAAGCTGGAAAAGGCAATGGCAAACCACTCTGATATCTTTGCCAAGAAAACCCAAAATGGGGTCACCAAGAGTCAGACAAGACTGAAAAACATCTGAACAAGAGATCATCTCAGATGGATGCCACTAAAATTGAGGCGACCTGAGAAAGACTTCTTGCAGAAGGTGGGATTTTAGCTAAGACTTGAAGGAAGCCGGGAGGCAGAAGTGAGGAGGGAGAGAATGTCAAGCATGGGAAACAGCCAGGGAAAACATAGACTCGGGAGACTGAGTGTCATGTGGGAGGAGCATCGAGGTCAGTGTCACTAGATAATGGAATAGTGTAAGAAGCCTGGAAAGGTAGAAAGGGGCCATGTTATGAAGGTCTTTAAAACCCAAACAGAGGATGTCACATTTGGTGCCAAAGGCAACAGGGAGCCACAGGAATTGAATGAATGGGGGGAGGGGTTATCATAGTCAGACCTGCATTTTAGAAAGATCACTTTGTGCCCTGAATCAGTGAGCTGCAGCAGTTACCAGACTTCACAACTCACAAACACCAAAGACAACAGAGAAGGTTAGTGGAAAAAGCTGCTGGGGACAGAGTGTAAGAAGGAGTTCCCCGCCCTGGGGACAGCAGAGGTGGGGCAGCTACAGAACTACAGCTGCAGTTGCTTCCAGCCCCAG
>CM053627.1:14116311-14179501 GCA_028646595.1 Phalanger gymnotis | reverse complement strand
ACATAGTTAGTCTTTCACAACATGAGTATTGTGGAAGGATTATACATAAACGATACACATGTGGTCCATGTTGAATTGCTTGACTTCTTAGGGAGGGTGGGTGGGAAGGGAAGAGGGGAGAGAATTTGGAACTCAAAGTTTTAAAAACAGATGTTCAAAAACAAAAAAAAAGTTTTTGCGTGCAACTAGAAAATAAGATACACAGGCAATGGGGCATAGAAATTTATCTTGCCCTACAAGAAAGGAAGGGAAAAGGGGATGGGAGGGGAGTGGGGTGACAGAAGGGAGGGCTGACTGAGGAACGGAGCAACCAGAATATATGCCATCTTGCAGTGGGGGGAAGGGTAGAAATGGGGAGAAAAGTTGTAATTCAAACTCCTGTGAAAATCAATGCTGAAAACTAAATATATTAAATTTTTAAAAAAAGAGTCAAAAAAAAAAGAAAGAAAGAAAGATCACTTTGGCAGCAGAGAGGATGGCCTGGAGTGGGGAGATCAACATGAAGGATATTGTAAAAGTCCAGGAATGAGGTCATGAGGGCCTACACCCCAGGCTCCCTCAGTCTCAGTGACTTTGCATGTGGCCCTGGGCTGACCGTACCAGGCCTCTTTTTTTTTTTCTCTCTGTACCCTCTCACTTGGTTACCTTATCAGCCGCCACGGGCATCATTATCATCTCAGATCTTTATATCTGGTCCTAGTCACTCACTTCTGAACTCTAGTCCCAAACCACCTACTGGACATTGTGATAATAAATTATATTCATTATATTCCAGCCCCATTCCCCTTGCCCCTCATACCGCCCAGCCTTCTCCAGAACTTCCCTATTCATTTCTGGGCTCCACTCTCTGGGCTCCTTTCATAGCCCAATGGGAGCACTTGCTCTGCCCCTCCCACTTTCACCTTCTTTGGGGATGTGGCCTTCCCTTATTAGAACATAAGTTCTTTGAGAAATGTCTTTTTGCTTGCATTTGCATCCTTGGCACTTAGCACCATGCCTGACTATACAGTAAGTGCTTAATAAGTGCTTGTTGACTTGCACCAGTGTGTTGAACGTGTCAGAGGAGAGAAGAAGGCATATACCAGAGATATTACAAGGGTAGAATCAGTGGTCCTTGCCAATAGGATATGGGGGCGGGGGGAGAGAGTCTGAGGAGTCAAGGATGACACTGAGGAGCCTGGGAGCCTGAGAGGATGCTGGTCTTCTCCACAATGCCAGGGAAGTTTGGAAGAGGGTATAGTTTGAGGGCAGAGAGAATGAGCTCAGTTTTGGACATAGTGAGTCCAAGATGTCTACTGGACATCTAGTTCAAGATGTCCATTAGATGTGAGACTAGGGACAGCTAGATGGCGCAGTGAGTAGAGCACTGGCCCTGGAGTCAGAAGGACTTGAGTTCAAATCCAGCCTCAGACACTTGACACTTACTAGCTGTGTGACCTTGGGCAAGTCACTTAACCCCACTTACCTTGCCTCCCCCGCCCTCCAAAAAAAAAATTGTGAGACTGGAGGTCAGGACTGAACAAATAAGAATCAACAGCATAAAGGCAATCATTGAATCCATAGTCGCCACTTGAAATAGTATAGAGGGAGAAGCGAAGAGGGCTCAGGAAAGCACTTTAGCAGACCCTGCCCGGGCTCAGCACTCAAAGCCTAACATGAGTGTCTGCTGCTGCCACTCTCTGATCATCTCATCCTCCTCCTCTTTTTTCAGTGGAGTTCAGCTAGAGATGGTCCTGGGGCAAGCTGCCATCCAGAGATTGCTCTTATATTTAATGTTCCACAAATTATTACACTGGTGGATAAATTAACTGCTTATTTATAACTGAATACAAGTATTGGGGTGTGAGCTTCTGTAGGCTAGCTGAAAGCATGGTTGGGCCAACCGCTGCAGTAGCAGACATGATGATGGTGATGATGGGTACTGCATCCGGTTCCTGTACAGTTTAGATTTCTTCTGCCACATATTTTGAGAGTTCTTCATTCACCTAGCTCAAAGGATTAAGGATGGTGGCATCTGGTTAAAAATCATTCTTAAATTTTATTCACAAAAGGAAGGCTGCCATGCTATGGAGAACAGAAATTGCCATCAAAAAATGTATACATGCATAAAAGATGATATCTTAAAGTATCTTTTAGCCAGTCAAAATGGCTACATTCTCAGAGGAAACCAGCTTTAAGGTGTACAAAATATTTTACCCATATATTATCTCTTTGTATCCTCAGAGCCCTATGAGGTAAGTGATATTAAACCCATTTTATACACAAAGAAACTGAGGCTGAGAGAAATGAAGTGACTTGCCCAATGTCACACAGCTAGTAACAGTGCCTGAGGCAGGATTTGAACTCAGATCTCCTTGACTCCAAGTTTCATATTCTATCCTTTATGTCATCTGCTTCAATGGAAGCCTGGTATGGGGTGGATCAAGTGCAAAGTTGAGATGAAATCTAAAATACCTAATCAGCAGTTGTACAGATTGCTATGCATTCTGATAATGCTCTGCTCCCAGAAAATGTTAACATTAGTTATAAGTTAAATAACTGGATCCTGTTCTATTCGTATGTACTTGTGAGTTTTTTATGTTCAGCCTTTCTTGTGTGTGTAGGAAGAAATTACCTGTCCCATCCCTGAGTCATATCATACATTGAATACCCTTTTGCTTCCCACCTTTTGGGGCATCCCTAGACTCATGAGCCTTTGTCTAATTTGCTGTAATTAAAATCATCCCAAGATACCAGCAAAGGCTTAACAAGCAGATGACTATGAGGAAAAGGCACACCTCCTCTCTCACCAGAAGCCGGGCTCCCCAGGACTAAATCGGCTCCAAACCAAACCTTGTCTGAACTTCACGCTAATCTGCTTTCATAGTCAACCATTCCAGCATCTGCTTCAATCAACTGCTCCTTCTGCCAGCCAGCTCCAATCTCATGAGACACCAGGCCTCCTTTTGAATTCATGAGGTTGCCTGAAGAGCCCAGACATGTCCATCTTAGGGTATTCATTTGCCTAAGATCAGGAAAGAATAGATACAAAAGGGGAGGACCATTAGTGGGGTCCCCATGATAAAGAAGGACCATTGTCCCAACCAATCATGATATTACCTGGAGAGCACCAAGAAATGCCCTTTTAGAAGAGAAGATTTGCTCTGATTCAGTGGCTCCTCGAGCTCAGCAGTCAATAAGCATACTCTTCATCATCTCAGTGTGAGCCCTACAGTTGCGAGTCACCCTTGGCTGGAAGCTGGCTTCCCAATTCCCACACCATCAACCAGAAAACCAAAAAGATGGCTCTTGTTCCACAAGCAAGACAAGAACTAAGATGCCTTGTGCCCTTTCATCTTGTTTTGCTTCCAAGTAACTAGTCCAACTCTCACAACTGACAGTAGCATGGTACTTTACAAGTTACAAAGCACTTTCCATATATGATCTGGCCATCCCCCATACCTAGAATCCACCCCCTCCTCACTTCTGCCTCCCAGAGCCCCTCTCTTCCTTTATGGTGTTCCACAAAACCTTTCAGATCCCTTCACCTCCAAGCACCTCTCCCTCAAACTATCTTGTCATTCATTTGTATGTATTCTCTACATATTGATCCTATATGTCCTTACGTATGTAGTTAATGTCTCCCCCATAGGACTGTAAGCTCTTTGGGATTCGGGCTTGCTTCATTCTCCATTCTCAGCCCCATTACCTAATACAGTGCCTGGCATGCTGTAGGTGACTAATAAATGCCTGTTAATTGATCATTTTCTCCATCTGATCCTCACAATGGCCTTGTAAGGTAGAGAGTAGAAGAATTTTTATCTTCATATTACAAATAAGGACACTGAGGCTGAGAGAGGCGGGGCAACCTTCCCCAGGTCACAGAGCTGGGAAGTGGCAAGGCCACAGTTCAAACGTGGGCTTCAGATTCCAATTCAGCCTTCTCGCCACTACTCCCTTAGTGTCTTCCTTTCATGGCATAAACCCTCATAATCTGGGTTAGGAACCTTGAAGCTCTCCAAGCCTCATCCAGCAGCACTGACTGGCCAGCCCCAACACAACACATGTCTTTGTTTCCTACATATTTTTAATGCTAGAGTTTATCCAATGTTAGTCAAATTTATTGGGCAAGAGGGTGTGTCTCATAGGGGCTGGTATATCTGACTCCAACTCGACAAGCATTTACTTGGCACTGTGATGGGATTAAAAAAAGGCAAAACCAAAGGAGTCCCTGCTGCAAGGAGTTTACAATCTACAATAGGGGTATGTGAAGGCATTGAAATAAAATCCACCTTGGGGTACTGCCATAGGACCTGAATGTGAATCCTGGTTCTAAAACCTGTATGACCCAGGGCAAGTCCTTAGCCTCTCTGGGCCTCAGTTTCTCTATCTGTAAAAGAAGAAGATTGGATGGTCTTCATTCCAGCTCTGGGTCTATGATCCTATGACCTTTCTGGGTCTCAGCTTCCTCATCTACAGCCTCTGAGAGCCTCCGAGGTCTGTTCCAGCACTAACCCAGGATCCTCTGATGCTGAGTTCCACTTGGAGGCATTTTTCCAGTAGCAATAACTACCTTGCATGACCCGTCTATGCTCCCTCTTGCATCTTCAGTCCTGGCCAATGGCAGGCACTTACAAGACTCTGTGCAAAATCAGCCCCTAAAGGAATGGATTGAAGCTACTGACTGGTCCCACACAAGGCTAGTGACTTTGACCTCATTAGTTTGGCACTCCAGGCAAAGGAGCAAACCAATCGCATTCATCCTCTGGGTGAGATACACAAAACATCAAGTCTACGCCATTGACTGCTAAGAATTCACTCAAGAGAAAGGAGAACTCTTCTATTTCCTGCCCCCATTGGCTGTTCCATATTAGAATCATATGCTGTTTAATCCATCTTTCTTCTATCATCCATGTGTGGATATAATTAACGGGGATTCTTGCCTCCAAAGTCAAGCATGAAGAAATCGACACTAGCCGCCAAGAAGTCTCCAAATCCCAGTTCAGGAACCAATGGACCAAGAAAGGAAAATAATTATGAGACTATCGTTCCATTGTGCTTGCTGGGACTCATTTCACTAGTGCCGAGCTAGAGCACAAAGCAGCCTGCTATGACTGAGAATCCGGCAAGCAGCTGGGGCAGGCATTCCCAAAGAACTCCAGTCTTGTTAACTTGACAATCACAGACTATGATAGCTAGAGGGGACCTGGGAAGATCAGAGACTCTAGCCCTCTTATTTTAGAGACAATAAACTACTGAAACGCCCCACCCCCACCCTAGAGAATGTAAGCTCTTTGAGGGGAGACTGGTTTCCTTTTTATCCTCATATCTAGAGCTCAATGCCTGACACATAACAAATCCTTAATAAATACTTGTTGAATTGTGTGGTAAGGGCAGCTAGGTGGCACAGTGAACAGAATACTGGGCCTAAAGTTAGGAAGACTCCTCTTCCTAAGTTCGAATCTGGCCTCAAACACTTACTAGCTGTGTGACTCTAGGCAAACCGTTTACTCCTGTTTGCCTCAGTTTCTCAATCTGTAAAATGAGCTGGAGAAGAAGATGGCAAAGCACTCTCGTACCTTTGCCAAGAATACCCCAAATGGTGTCATGAAGGCTCAGACATGATTGAAAGGACTAAACAACAGCAATTGTGTGGTAAATGTATTTGGAATAAAAGACCCAATTTTGAATCTCAGCTCTGTCACGCATTAACTGTTGGGCTTTGGACAAATCCTTTCACTTCTTTTTTTTTTTTTTGCTTTTTGGCAGGGCATTTGGGGTTAAGTGACTTGCCCAAGGGCACACGGCTAGTACATATGTCAAGTGTCTGAGGCCAGATTTGAACTCAGGTCCTTCTGAATCCTTTCACTTCTATGAGTCTCAGTTTCGTCATCTGTCAAATAAGAGCATTAACTTCTAAGGCCTGACCTCTAAGCTCCTTTCCATCTTGAAACCTATCATGTTATTATACTATGAATTGAATTGAATTGAACCAGGAAGTGATTTGTGTAATCACAGAGTCAGGTAGGATTAGCTCCTGCTAAATTTCTTCCCCCAAAAAATGTGAGCCCAGCATCAGGGGCTGAGAAGCTCAAGGAGAGGTGGAGAGAAACCTTTGTAAAGTTCTCTCAGCCAGGGCAAAGGGCACAGTGTGGAATAAAGGAAAGATATCCCTGTTTGAAGTACTTGATTCTCTAGATTCTGGGTTTGAATCCTGCCTTGGACATCCACTAGCTGGGCAACCGTGGTCAAGTCATTTGATTTCTCTGATCCTTGGCTTCCTCATCTGCAAAATGAAGGATTTCAACTAAAAGGCCCTGAAGGTCTAGCTCTAAATCTACGGTCCTAGGGTCCTATGATTTGAATTCTAGCTCTGCCATTTACTATCTGAATATTATTACTTAGCCATTTCTAAGCCTCAGTTTCTCCTTCTGTAAAATGATGGACCCTTCAAGGTCCCTTCTGGCTCTAAATCTGTGATGCCACAATCCCACAGAAGCAGGGCAAATAAGGAGGAAACATGCATGTGCACGCCTGGCACTATGCTAAGGCCTTTAAAATACATAGACAGCGAGCCGAACAGAACCAGAACATAATAAAGCAGAGCAGGAGTAGTAGAATATTCATTCTAAGATCCAGGTGGGGAATGGGTATCTTAAAGGAGACAGAGGGTAAGGTCTCCGAAAGGTCTCATTTCCAATGGGCTCCTGCTCAGTGGAGAAGCCAGGACAGGAAGGAAAGGAGGGGATCTAAGAAGATTCACTCTGGCCCTAAACAAGGGAATCTTCCTCACACGCATTCAGGATGGAGCTGATCTACAAACCATTCCTTCTCCCAGTGAGCTTTTCAGCCCAAAATAGAACCACAGTGATTTTCCCCTGGCAACAGCTCCCACAAGGCCATGCCTAAAGTGCCACGAGCCTTTGTCAGGAGTAGTTGCCTTAGTATTTCCCTGCCTTGGCTCTTCCAAGGCCAGCCCAAGCCACCCTTCATCTCTAGGCTCCCAAGCTCTCTAGCTTGTGGCAAAAATCCAAGCTAAAAATACTCTAAGCCTTGATTTAGGTGCTCCCTCGATCTGTTTGGGAACAATAGAAAAAAAAAACACTAGATGCCTCCCACATACATGGTGCTATGGGAATCAGAGAGCTAGGGTCGGAAAGGACATTAGAAGCCACAAAGTCCAGTCTACTCATTTTCTAGATGAGAAAACTGAGGTCCACAAGCAAAATAGCTTGCCCAAAGCAGAACCAGGATTTGAACAAGGTCCTAGGGTCATATAAATTTTGAGTTAGAAGCGATCTTAGGCAACATTTAGTCCAATTCTCTTATTCTACAAATGATGAAACAGGCTCAGAGAGGTTGATTAACTTGCCTAAGGTCACACAGGTAATAAGTAGCAGAGGTGGGATTTGACCCCATGTCAACACTGGGGGCGCCCTTCTTCTTGTCTGGGCTGCTTGGCTGTTTGTTCAAAGGGTTTGCATTCAATGGCAGTCACGCCATTTCTTCTGATGAGGTAGAGGGCCACCAAGCCTTACCTTCTGTCCCATCTTCCAGGCTTTCATCTATGACCCTGAAGTCATTCCCCAATTCACCCCTCCTCAAATGTCACTTAAATTACTCAAGTAGCCTAGGGACCACTGGGCCTTGTCATTAAGATTTCCCACCTGCCCTGAAGCTAGACTTTCTTTTATGTGTTATCTCCTCCAATTAGAGTGTGAGTTCCTTGAGAGCCTAGACTCTCTAGTGTTTTTTCTTTGTAACTGCAGAGTTGAGCAAAGTGTTGACATAAAGTAAACCCTTGGTAATTGCTTTTTCATTCATTATTCTTGTCTGCTGACTCCGGGCCCTGCCCTCTAGGTACTTACAATCTAGCTGGAGAGATAAGAAATATACAGCCCTTTTTAAAACCCTCCAGGTGGTGAAAGGTTACAGATAATCAGAGGACTGAGAGTTAGCTTCTGGCTGGGAGGGTCAGGGAAGACTTCAGGAGACGGGACAGATTGAGCCGAGTCTCAAAAGATGGGTAGCATGTTAATAGACGGATAAGGCCTCCAAAAAGATATCCTGGGCAGGAGGAGAAGCACGAGTGAATAACAACTCACGTTCCCACTGGAACGTCTTCATCACAACCATTTGGTGAGGTAAATAGGACAGGTATTGTCATTGACATCTCACCAAAGTGGTAACTGAGGTTCTGAGAGCCAAAGGATCTTGGTTATGAGACAGACCTCAAAAGGTGCCTGGTACAACCCAAGTATAACAGATGAAGACACTGAGGCCCCAGGATCAGAAGTTACTCGTTGAAGATCACGCAGCTGGGATTTGGGATAGGATTTGAACCCAGATTCTCTGAGTCCAAAGCCAGGGTTCTACCCTCTACATAAGTCATGTTGCCTGGAGGCCAAGTGGTGCGGAAAGATGGAAGCATGTTCTGGAGAGCAGTGAGTTTGCTACAGTGGCAAGCTGGTTTAGGAGATTAAGTGGAAGGCATGGCTGCACAGGGAGGCTGGGCTCAGACTGTGGAGGGCCTCGAGTGCCAAGCTGAAGAGGTCAGATTTTATCACGTAGTTCATAGAGAGCCATCAAAAGTTTTTGAGAGAGGCATGCTCAGAACTGAGCTTTAGGAAGATGAATCTGGAAGTGGTCATTGAAGAAGGAAGAGAACAGGGTAAGGGACCATTTAAGAGGCATCACATGAGAAGACATCTCCCCTCACTTCGTTGTAGAGGTGGGGTACTATGGGTGTGGAACACTGCATATACTGCCATCCTCCTTTGATATTCTGGTTAGTTTTGCTGTGTTTTTTCCTTTTTTATTCTTTGTTATGAAGGACAGCTCTTTGGGAGGGGAAGACAGGAGGGATGTGTTGAGAAATGAACCTGATGCGTTTTTAAAAGGCTTTTGCAATAGCACAGGGATGAGGGGATAAGAACATGCTGGTGGCACAGGGAATGTTAGGGAGGCAGATAACAATACCTAGCACTTCTATAGCATTTAAGGTTTCTAAAGCACTTCGTGTATATTATTTGGTTTGATTCTCACAAGTTATAGCTGGTATTATTCTCCCCATTTTATAGGTGAAGAAACTGAGTCTGAGAAAGATGGAGTGTCTTGCTCAGGGTCTCATGTCTGAGGGAGGATTTGAACTCGAGTCTTCCTGATTCCAAGGCCAGAGTTCTATCCACTGTACCACATTGGAAATAGTTCAGAGGGCTGATTGATGGTTGACAAGCACAGAGCTTACTCTGATGTTTCTAATCTAAGCTCTCTAACCCAAAGCTCTCTTTCTACCTTCTTTAATACGTCCTCCATGCTTAACTATTTCTCTTTGGAATAGCAACCCTGAGAGTATTCCCCTCCAACCTGGGTTTTTTTTTTCTTTTTTTCCAATTAAAGGGACCATCCCTTGACTCACTTCTTAAAGAGGCCAATTCACTGAATGGGTGTTACCTCACTCTAAGTCAGTACCTGAAAAGACCTTAGCCTGAAAGGGCCAGGGTCTCTTGTGGCATCCTGGCTCATCTCTTAGTCATCCTGATGAATATCTGGCCACTGGACCCAGATGTCTCTGGAGGAGAAAGTGAGGCTGGTGACCTTGCAATCACTCAAATCCAAGTCAACTGCAAGTCATGTCATCATTTACCTGATGTCACGGTCCTCTTTGAGAATGAGGGTCAAACACAACAACAAGTGAATTATAAGAGAGTGGCGCATCAGACCCCTAGGCAGGAAGGAGAGGAAGAAAAGGCCTGCTCTTGAAAGCCAATTCAGTAATTCAGTAATTGAATGAATGAATGAATGAATGAATGAATGAATGAAAAAGCATTTAGCGAATTCCTACTACGTACCAATGGCTGCTAGGGCTAGGTGCTAGGGCTACAAAGACAAAAGTGAACCACTCCCTGCCCTCCAGGAGTTTACATTCTAGTGGAACCATTGGGCATTCACTTCTAGTCCACTGGTGGTATTGACTCAACTCCTGTTTCTACAGCAGTTGTCCTCACACTTCCCAGTACTACCCCACATTCCCTCTCACTGTTCTCTGTGCACTATCTGTAGCAGCCGAACTGGCCTCACTGCCCTTCTCCAAATGAGTCTCTATTTTCGCCAGTCGATGCTTTGGTTCTCGGAGGTCCCTCCACTTGACGTGTTCTCCCCGACTCCAACCCTTCTGGGCCAATTTCTACCCACCCATCAAGGTCCATTTCAAACTGAATCTTATTCCAAGAACATTTTGCATCCCTTCTGTAAATATGAGTTGTTGCTACCAGATCCAACAAAGCTCGAGAATGAACGAAGCCACGTGGTCTAAGGTTTGGGCAGAAAGCTCTAGTGTTCTACAAAAAGGGCCAGAGGTCAACACAAGTTATGATAGGTAGCTTCTCCCTGGCTTTTTATGCCTGGGAACATGAAGTGAGCTAGGCACTGCTGCTTCCTCTAAATTTGAATCATGGGATCCTGTAACTAGAATTAGAATAGACCCCAGAGGCCATCTAATCCAAGTTCCACATTTTGCAGATGAGGAAACTGAGGCAGAGAGGGCCAATGTGACTTGCCCAAGGTCATACAAGCAGCTGAGCTGGAATTTGATCTCAGGTCCTGTCTCCAAACTCAGCAGCTTCCCATGACGACTGCTCGCTGCCTCCTTTCTGCTCAGAGGAGATGGTTATGTCTCCATGGCAAATGCCAATATTGCTTCTGAACTACAACCCAGTTCCACCCTAAAACCAAGAAGCCCTATTGTAATATTGTCCAGATAATCACCTACTTATGCAGGGGCCGTGCCCAGGCAAGGGTCTCTGAGGCCAAGAAAAGTGCAGCAGCCACAAGTAGCAGTGGCCAAGCAAATGCAGGAGAGGTCCTAGATTTGGAGGAAGGGTGGAGGAGTGTGTGGACCAAGCGCAGACCTTTCTTCAGTGAGCCAGGCCTTGCCCTAGCAAACCCGACCCCTTTCCTCTTTCAAGAGGGCCCCACTGAAGGGAATACCACCCATCTAGAGATGCTCATATGTCCCTGGGAACCGGGCAGGTAGATTGTTTAACTCTCGTAACCCCATAGACTTTCTCATTGTTTATTACATGTTTGTGGAATTTACAATGACATCGAACAGTGTGACTATGACTAGAGGGGAAGGAGAGAGGAATAAAAGAAATCCCTTGCCTTCATGCAGCTTACAGTCTAGTAAGGGGGATAAGACATGTCCACTCATATCAAAAAACAGGAGAATGTGAAAGTATCAAAATCCGATTCGACAAATGTGTAATAAGCACTGTGTGCGGTGTGCAGACTGGTCAGTAGGTGGAGGGCTGACCTTGGAGTCACAAGACCTGTGTTCAAATCCTGCCTGTCAGTCCCCATCCCCACCCCCAATAACCATTAAGATTAAGTTAGACAAGCCACACATCCGCATCACTGAAGATTCTTTACACTGGTAAAATCAGAGGTCCAAACCAAAGAAAATTTCAAAAAGAAAAGTGTCCTAGGCCCTAGGGATCCAGAGAAAAGTTAATTCTACTAGGGGCAATGATATAGGATCATAGATAGAGTCGGCAGGGTCTTCAAAGACCATCTGGTCTGACACCCTCATTTTACAGTTCAGGAAATCAAAGCCCAGAGAGGTTTCTCCAAAGTCACACCGTCTTTGCACAGACAGAGCCAGGATTTGAAACCAGGTCCTCTGGACCCAAATATAACATTCTTCCCATGCTTTGTGTAAATAGAGAAGTACTAAAAAAAAAAACAATGTACATGATAAAACAATTTGGAGTCTGGATATGCTAACAACTGGGGGAATCAGGGAAGGCTTCTTGTCAAATGTGGCCCTTGAGCTGAGGCTACAAGTGGGGAGGAGAGTGCCAAGAGGGGAAGGCGAGGAAGGAGGGCATTCCACACCCGAAGGACAAAGGGATGTGGGGAGGAGGCCGGACAGCAAGTGGAACAGTTTAGCTGGACCCTGGCATCTGTGAGGAGTAATGTATAATCAGCCTGGGGAAATAGATTGGGGCCACAATGGAAATGGAGGACAATGTATTTTATCTGGAGGCAAGAGGGAAGCTGGGAAGCTTATTGAGCAGAACGAAATGGTCGGATTGGTTCTGCAGAAGCATGGGTTTGGCAGCTGCTGGGAGGGGGAAGGGAGAAGCTGGATGTAGAGAGACAACTCTGGGCTGCCATGTTTGGTTTGGAGTGCAGGTGGGTGGTGGGAAGAACAAAGAAAGAAACAGAGTCCTTGGGGCAGTAACCTGTGCCCTCTTAACCATGGCCCTGTCACCTGAGTGAAGGCAAAGGTCAGTGAAGAAGAGCCAGGGCCAGCCCAAGTCAATCAAGAAACCTTTATTAAGCACCTACTGTGTGCCAGGCATTGTGCCAAGAGCCTAGGGTGAGAAACCAGGTACTTCCAGAAGGCTTGCTAAATTTAATTGGCTTTTCCTTATCCACTCTCACCTCTCATCATCTGTTATGTTTCTATCTCTTGTGTCTTCCCCCTTAGAATGTGAACTCCTTAAGAGCAGGGACTGCCTTGGTTTTAATTTGTATCTCCAGCACATAATAAGTGCTTAGTAAATGCTTTCTCACTCACTCCATTCATTCAGTTCTTTCATTCACTCCCTCTTTCCTTCTTTCCTGTTGTGCGTTCTGAATCTGGGCTGGTTTAGACTCCAATTAGGCATGTTCTACGAGCCCTGCCCCCAACACTAAGGTGGATACAATTGCAGGGGCTCACTGCTAATTGATCTCTTTTATTGCACGTGGTGTTCTTGGAGTTAAGGCTTCCTGAACTCAGAGAGCAAAGTTAGCTACACCAAATAATGCACCAATTAGTACTTTACCTTCGAGCCAAGAAAGCCGACTCTCCTTTTTTTTTTTAACAAGACTGCTTGCTGAGAAGTCTTCTCTAATTAAGAGGAGCTGGGTAGAGATTTACCCCACCTGCAGGCACCTGCTCTCAGGCTCTCCCTTCTCCTTCAGC
This sequence comes from Phalanger gymnotis, assembly GCA_028646595.1. Lineage (NCBI taxonomy): Eukaryota > Metazoa > Chordata > Mammalia > Diprotodontia > Phalangeridae > Phalanger > Phalanger gymnotis. The sequence goes on along the minus strand of CM053627.1, from coordinate 14,166,549 downwards.
CTCCCAAGGTATCTGGGAATTTGTCTTGGCTCCTTTGCTCCAAGGCAGGATGACACAGCAGAGAGCTTTACTGGATTTGGAGCCAGAGGGTCTGGGTTCAAATTCTGCACCTGCCACTTATTACCTGTGTGACCCTGGGCACTTCACTCATCTGGGCTTCAATTTCCTTAACTGTTAAATTAGGAAACTGGACTAGAGGGACGGTCTGTAGGTTCTGTGACTTTTACTATGGTCCTCCCTTGCCCACAGTTCCTCAAGAGAGAGCCTTCCCAGGCCTCCTCAGCTTTCTCAGAAGCCTCACTTGGGCCCAGTCCTGTACCCCCTTGCAGAAGCCTGGGTGTCCATGCATGGCAGCGTCATACGCCAGCTCCAGAATCGTTTCCTGGGAGCTCTCCCCACTTAGACAAATCTCTGCTCCCCACAGTAGCCCAGCAGGCCAGGAGCCAACCCCCAAACACAGAACTGTTTCGTGAAGCACAGTCTTAAACAGAATGCTCCCTCCCAGAACAAAAGGTAGAGATGGGGGGAAGTGCGGAGGGGGAAGATGACACTGCCAGCTCTCCTGCTTCTGCCACCTCCACCCCCATCCCAGCAGTGGGGGAGGGGAGACTTCAAAGACATGTGAGCTCAGCTTTCTGCTTCCTCAGAACAGGATTCGGCTGAGTATTTTATCGCAGACTCCCCAGGCTGGAGGGCACCTCAGCAGCCATCAAATCCACCCCATTCTTGACTAAAGACACCAGTGGTGGTCCAGCCTCTGGCCAAAGACCTCGAGGAAGGGCAGCTCATTCCCCCTGCAGGCAACCCCTTCCCCTTAAGGCCAGCTGTCAAAGTTAGGATTTTCTGCTGACCTCAAGCCTAAATCTGCCTCTTTGCCAGTTTCCTCTCAAGTCTGTCTTCTGAGACCAACAAAAAAATCTAGGCCTTCCTTCATGTGACAGCCGGCGTGGCCCAGCTCCCATCCCCCAGTCTTTCTTTCTCCAGGCTAAACTTGCCCAGGGCTTTCAACTGAGCTCTACTGGACATGGAATGAAAGATTAAAGTGTGTCTTCCTGTGTGTGAAAGCACAGTCTCTTTCCCCTTCACCCAAAGGAGAGGAGACAGCAGAAACCCCATGAAGGGCAAGAAGTGGCCAATCACACCGAAGGCAAGGTGCCCTGGCACAGCCGGGACAATGTGCGGGGGCAGGGGCTGCTGCCACATGCCTGTCATTCTGCGAAAGTTCAGGGCTGCCTCAACTAGAGCGAGGAGCGGGGGGTGAGTGACAGAAGATGCTGCTGCTCCTGCCTATCGCCTACATAACTAAGCAGAATCGGGCATGGCCTCTGGTGGGAGAGAAGAGGATGTAGTGGCTCCATTATCAAGATGGTGTGAGGCTGAGAGGATCCCGAAAATAACCAGGCCTGGGTAGAGTACTCATTGTTCTGCAGAGACAGACACTGGTGGATTCTCTTCCATACTTCTTTGCATTTTCCCCATCCTTCCTCTCTCCTTCCTTCCCTCCCTGTCTTCCTCTCTGTCTCTCTGTCTCCGTTTCTCTGTATCTGTCTCTCTTTCTCTGTCTCTCTGTCTCTGTTTCTCTGTATCTGTCTCTCTTTCTCTGTCTCTCTGTTTCCCCCTTTCTCTTTTTTCTTCTCTCTTTCTCTGTCTCGTCAACTTTACGAAATCATTTCTCTTTAAGAGTTTACTTATTCTTTGTTTCCAAAGAAACCGATTTCTACATGACAGCATGGTTGTTTATTGAAATACTGCGTTATGTATGTCCTCAGATAAGCTAAGGCATATGGATGGCAAGGTCCCCAGAGAAAGAGAAAACAGAAACAGAGATAGAGAGAGAGGCAAAGACAGAGGCAGACAGACATTTATAGCTGCTGGGAATATTCTCAGCATCGAGGGTTAGGAGCTAGCCAAAAAAGAGATTTTGTCGATTCACGTTTTATAACTTCCCAAAATCAGAGAAAGGCCAAGTGACGCTAGACCAAAGAATACCTACGCACAGCCAAGTCTGTGGCCATCCCTGTGGGAGAAGGGCTGGAGTTGGCTTCAGAAACCTTTAGTCTCTTTTTTCTTTCCAAGCGGATTTGAAAGAAATCCTTCCCTCCAGGAGTAGAAGGTCATGACTAGAGCAAAAGCCACATCTAAATGGAAGACTTGGAAACACTAGGTGCCACCCACAGGAGTTTGGGGTCAGCTAAGAGGAAGTAATTAGTTCTGCTCATCAGCCCTTCATCTCCTACCCCAGATACTAATAGAAGCACTTAAACCTACTATAAGAAGCGTTAGACCGTGATGCAGTGTTTCGGTCATTTCTCTCCCAGTAGAAAGAAAGCTAGTTGAGGGCCAGAACAGTGGTATGTTTTCTTTATATCCTCAGCATCTGTTGCAACAATTCAGCTAGCAGCTGTTGTGGGGGTGAAAGACCAACACAAGCCCAACAACAAGAACGCTGCCAGCACAGGTTCTTTTGATCTGCTTTACTAAGGAAAGTAATGTTAAGGGGTTAACAATCTTACTTTAATCCAACATACACATATAAACTCACTTAGTTCAGGAGGAAAAGCGAGCAACCTGAACTTCAGAGCAAATGCAAACAAGTTACAAACATACACAATATAAACAGACCAGATCACAATTCATAGTTACCAAGAAACCATCAACATCTGGGTTGATAAGCTGGGAGGCTCTTAGAGTGGCTGCCCAGAGTCCCATGCCAACACTCCTCCAGGAGTGAGAGCCTCAAGCACAGCTCTGTGTTCTATTTTTATAAGCTCTTTGGACGTCATCAGACGTCATCTGAACAACCACGACCTAGGTGCCTGCTACTGGCTCTGGTCTTAGCAATTCCCTTTAGGGCCCTGGGGGCTTCTCACCTCTCTCAAACTAGGGAACTAGTTTGCTAACCAGCCTAGGGCTTTGCACCTAGTAAGACTCAATCAAAGACACTTAATTAATTTAGCATTCTAAAACAGTAAAAAAGTCCCAACTTAATTAATATTACAGCATCAAGCATGTGCTCTGCAGATAGTAGATGCTTAATAAATGTCCATTTATTTGAATCAAAATGAATTGGAAAGAAATTAATTGAACCTTCTAGTCTCATTCTTATGTTAGTCATAGAAATTATTTTTTATTAAGAATTTCAAAATTAATATCATAATAATTCCATGCTTTTCGGTGTCTTTCGACTGCTTCTCCTCACTCTCACCACCATCCAGCTTTCACTGGTATCATTCCTCAGCCACCAGAGCTATGTCTCAACATCTGGGTGGCCAAGGGTCACAAGGCTCCATATCGTTTGATGTCCTGATGGGCCTTGAAGCACTCCTGGGAAAAGGAGAGACCTGAGTAACTAGAGCGGATACAATGTTACCCTTGGAGTCAGGAAGGCCTGAGCTTAAATCCTCCCTTAGACACTAATGAACCTTGTGGCCCTGGGCAAGTTATCTCAGCCTTGGTTTTCCCATCTGTAAAATGTGGAAATACTGTGCTTACATCATAGGATTATTGTGAAGATCAGAGATGGCATGTGAAGTGCCTTGCAAACCTTCAAACACTATGTAAATCATAGTTGTTTTTATTATTCTATTATCTAACTTCGAAGCAACAATACTGAGGAGTTGGGATCCACCGTTCTTCGGTGGATCTTTTTTGGACTATGGCTCCCAGTGAGTTGGTCTGGATCTGGCAATACATCTCTGAACCTTGGTCAGGGAGCTCCAAGCATGGAGCTGTTGTCCACTTGTCTCATTGGCTTCGGGGTCCCAGCAGAAAAGGGGTGTCCACCTGGCAAGGAATACTAAGCTTCTCCCAGTCTCCTGGGCTTGGACTTCTTTATACAAGGCCTCCCAGTCAGAGGCATCCTTAGCATATCTTCTCTTTAAACATCCACCTCCTCTTACTTGTGCAAAATTATGGCCTTTTGTTGAGGAGTTAAGAGAACAAGGAAATGGTGAACAAATGGAAGCAGGGCCAGTAAGCTGCCTTCTTCTTTCTCTCTAAAAACAAAGTGACCCAGTAGAAGGAGCAATGGATTGGGAGTCAGAGGACCTGAGTTCAAATACTGCCACCTACTATCTATGTGACCATGGGCAAAACATTTAACGACTCTGCGATTCTGTTTCCCAGATGTCGAATGAGAGGATTGGATTAGATTATCCTCTGAAATCTCTTCCAGATATAAATATATGACTCTACGATGCCCTCAGTTTGGAGACCACTTTCCTCTTTCCATCCTTCGTGGAGAACCAAGATGGTGCCCCAATGATGTTATACTGGACTTTAAACTTGCGGATTGGGTCTCTTCCCTTTTTCTCCTCATTTTCCGTATCATATCTTGTCACACTTGGCACCAAGGTGTCATGGGAAGAGCCCCGGATAGGGAACTGGAGACCTAGATTCAAATGGCATCTTCCATGACCTGTGCCACCCTGACCCTCACTTGGCTGATCTATAATATGAAGGGTCTGTTTTAAATGATTAAGGGAACCCTCACTCGTTCTGACTCCTCTGTCTCACATGAAGTGCCCATAATTTACTGGTTCACGACTTTACCAAAGAGAATTTCACAAATCCTTCCCATTCTAACACAGGCTAGGGACTGAATCTAACCCGTTTCATCAATATAGGGAATTCTCAAATGAGAAAAGTCCCTCTACAAAGGCAGATTGGTGTCTTCTCCACAGCTTCAGTCTTTGTCCCCTGTGGTACTGATAGATTCAGCAACTTACCAGGATCACATAGATGGTATGTGTCGGAGTCAGGACTCGAACCCGGGTCTTGATATCTCTCGGTTGCCTCTCCACAACACCACTATTCTCTTTCTAATGTAGGGTGGGAAATGGAGTACCGCTAAGAAATAATCTCAGAACCCCGATTTCTCTGGTCAAGACCTTCTGAATGTTTGCCTTAAAGGGTACCAGCGAATACCCATCAATTGACTATAGGCAGGGCACCTTCTTTTCCCACTCCATCCTTTACTCCTATTGAGATAATGTCCCAAATGGAAAAGAGATTTGCTTAGGAGAAAGTTGCTTACAGGTGGCTCTTATTGGGTTCAACAGTCATTTCCTGAGCAGCTACTTATTATGTGTAGGGCTTGGTACTGGCTGCTGGAAATGTAAAAAGGAAGAAGAGTCCCTGCCCTCAAGGAGCTGATAGTCTAAAAAGGGAGATAAGGGGGCAGCTAAGAGGCATAATCGATATAGCACTGGGCCTGGAGTCAGGAAGACTCATCTTCCTGAGCTCAAATCCAGCCTCAGACACTAGCTGTGTGACCCTGGACAAGTCACTTTACCCTGTTTGCCTCAGTTTCCTCATCTGTCAAATGAGTTGGAGAAGGAAATGGCAAACCAGTATTCAGTATCTCTGCCAAGAAAATCCCAAATGGGATCATGAAGAGTCAGATGTGACTGAAAACAGGTGAACAAACAACAAATAAAAAGAATATGTACATAAAGTATATATATATATATATATATATATATATATATATATACATACGCATTTCTTAATATGGAAGGGCCATCTGCCTTCCTCAGATGCATATATATGCACGTGTGTCTATCTACATACATAAGCATGGAAGGAAAAGAGAGGTTCCTATTCCTTTGCTAATTGGGACTCCAAACCAAGTCTCGTTTCTGTTCTTTATGTGTCATGATAACCATGTTTTATGTTGAAGTGGTCATTAGCAGCTTGGCCCTGGTGGGCTGGCTGATTTGATTAAGCCCTAGGAGAGATCCTGAAATAAACCAAAACTAAGGTGTAGGAGGGGCCAAACACAAGCCATATTCAGGTAATTAGAGAAATCCACTCACAACTGGACCATGTTCAACTGCACAGAACTGAGGGCTTTTGGTATCAAACTTGGCACTCAGCAACGAGTGAATATTCAAAGGAAGAAGAAGCCACATTGGGACGGAGACAATCATGAAAGCCTTTTTGGAGGAGGTGGTATGTGAGCTGAGCCTTGAAGGACGCACAGGATTTCAACAAGTGGAACTAAGAGGAAAAGGGCAAAATCCCTGTGTCCAGAATGGCAGAGTTCAAGCTGGAACCTTAGACGCTTTCCACACCAACACCCTCATCGAACAAAAGGCAGGAGTGAAAAAAACATGGATAATGTTTGAGGAAAGATGAGGTGTTTCATTGGGATAGAGCACAGAGTATGTAAAGGGGAGATGTAGACAATTAGAGAAGGTATATTGAGGTATAATTGTGGGGGGGCCTTGAATGCCAGGCTAAGGAATCTAGACCTTATTCAGCAGGCAGCAGAGGGCCACTGCATGGTTTTTGAGTAGGGAGTGAACTGTCCTTTATTTCTTAAACTGGATCTACCATCTATTCATCAGTGTGGGGAGCTCCCAGTAAGGAAATTCCCTGCACCAATGCAGACCAGCAAGTGCTCTGAGCCCTGGACTTTGGAAAGATTCCTGGAACTCTGGAAGGCTAAGTGGGTCACACCACCAGCCAGCTGTACATTAGCAAGATTAATTTGGCAAGTGGTCTGCAGGACGGATTGGGATGTGTACAGACAGACGTGGAAAGAATGGTTGGGAAGCCTTTGGAACAGGCTAGGGAGGAGTAACGAAGGCCTGACCTAGAGCCAAGATGGAAATCGAGGCTGCAGCTTGTCCCCTTCCTGCCTTCCCATCTTTCTACACGTGATTCCTTTGTAAGGACTCGGATCTTCTTGCAATTTCCCACTTGCTCCTCCATCTTCCACCTCCATCTCCCGTGTGTTTGCACTGGATGTCCCTAACGCCTGGAATGCTCTCCCTCCCTCCCTAACCACCTTATGTAACACCTGTCCCGTTTAAATCTGGCTACGCTTACATTGATGTTGTATTTTTAAATTTCTTCTCTTTCCCTTTATGATTTATACTTATGTATATATTTGTTGCCTCTCCTATTCAACTGTGAGCACCTTGCAGGCAGGGGCAGGTCTTTTTTTGTGTGTGTCTTTGGATCCCCAGTGACTGACCGAAGCGCCTGACACATAATAGGCAATTAATTAATGCTTGTTGATTGATTTCGATACCTGATTTCCTTTAAGAATCAGCAGGAGCAGTCATTGCCTTCTACTTGAAACCTTTCCTGATTTCCAACCCCTCCTCCCACCATCCCCCTAGCTCCCTGGGGCCCTTCCTCTCCAAATCACTGTCTATGTGAAGTTCATATGCCCTGGGCTCGCTATTCCAACCCACAGACCAGGAAAGAAACAAAAAGATGATTCCTCCATCTGAACCTTCTACATGCACACTCAGTTCCACCCCAGCCAATTAAAAGGCTGGTCATTGCCACACAGTAGGCCCACAGGGAAAAAGTCTGGATGGCGGCTCTACAGGTTCCTGAACCTGGGAGTTTATGCTGCATGCTCTAAGGACTGGGCCCTTACGACCAGTCTCCACATTACAGTCATTTTGCATGTGTCTTCTCTCCCAATAGAAGGTAAGCACCTTGAGGGCAGGGACTAATACCTCCAATCCTGCACAGTGTCATTGAGGCAAATGCTTCAACCCCTCTGGGCCTCAATTTTCTACCACCATTGACAAAGGGCCAATGAGTCTGAGAGTCTGAGCGGAACAGGAATTCTGGGTTCCTTCGTGAAAGAGATGGAGGAGGCGGGTCAATGTCTAGCCAGGAAATGGGAAAAAAGGGAAGGACATTGGCCCAAAGGTTGGGGAAAGGCCACCTGATGGGTCAGGGTCAGGCCTTCCAATGCCCAGAGGGGCTCTGAATAATTCATACTACTTGATTATTTGGAGGCTCTTGATGTAAACTACTACCCATGTAATCTCTGCTTCTCCTCCTCCTCTTCCTCCATCCCCCATAACTGCCCATCAGCCGCATCACTGTTCTGGAGTGAGCAGGAGAAATAGAGGAGGCAATGAATGCATTTCCAAGTCTCTGATCCTATGATCTCATCTCCCATATGCCATCCTGTTCATTACTGGCGATGTTTCGCCCACCACCCTGTGATGTGGGTGCCAATGACTCGTAGTGTTTTACTAAGATGGAAACTCCAGATTCTCATCAATATATAGCTAGGTAATAAATACAACAGGGAGATGGCCCCGCCTGCCAAACCACATACTAAGTCATTAGTAACTGAGCTAGAAGAGGATCCCAGGAGACCGGGTGTTCTGTTCTTTGTCTCTGCCTTAAGAGGTTAGTTATCAAGAGGAGCCAGGACAGAAAATGTCCCAGCCCCTGACTGCCATCCCAGAGATGGGAGGGCAACGAAAACCCAATCCGGCACATACGTGCCAAAAGAAGCTTTGCCACCTCCACTCACAGAGGAAGCAGGGTACAATGGGACCCTGGGAGTAGAGACAAGAGAGCCGAATTCAGATCCTTCTTTGCTACTCATAGTCCATGTGACCTTGAGCGTGTTACTGAGCCTCTCTGGGCCTCAGTTTCCTCATTTGTAGAAGGATGGAGGGAGTCAGGCCAGATGACTTCTAAGGTCTTTTCAAGCTCAAAGTCTGTCTTTTTATGAAAGATTGTAACCTCTAGGTTTCCACCCAAGCAATGGGTAGAAAGTGAAAAGAGAAAGATTTAGGTTTGACATGTGGAAAATCTTCCTAACCAGTGGAGTGATCCAAAAATAGAATGGACAGCCTCAAGAGGTCATGGGCTTACCCTCACTGGAGGTGATCCTCTTCAAGTAGAGGCTAGATGATCATCGTAGGGTATGGCGTAAAGGGCGCTTTTGTATACCCCACAGCCTCCTCTTACTAGGGGCTCCATTCTGGTCTGCAAATATACCCTAGATTGAGATTACCCATAAGGGGCTAAAAGAGTCGACCCCAAAGAAAGTGGTCAGGCGCTCTCTCTGTCTGTCTCTGTCTCTCTCTCTCTGTCTGTCTCTGTCTCTCTCTGTCTGTCTGTCTGTCTCTCTCTCTCTCTCTCTCTCTCTCTCTGTCTCTCTCTCTCTCTCTTTCCCCCCAAAATATGGATAATCAAATCCCTTCTGGAAAAAGAACTAAACAAGTATTTATTTCCTCTACCATCTAAACTTCTGAAAACATCTCAGAGGCACACGTGGACAGAAAGAGAGACATAAAACATCTCATTAGCCCATTAAACCCATTCTATGTCCAAGGAAGGCAAAGACAACTTGGTAGACCAATTGAACAGATGTTTTCTATTTGCACTTAACTCAGCCCTGCACTGTCCAAACAACTCATCATGGCCATTTCTCCTGCCCATTTGGTTCTCAGTTTCTTCTTTCCTTCAACAGCAGGATCTTCCTGGAAATGGTAGAAGTCATCTCCAAGAAACTTCTCCACTCTGGTCAGCAGATGCCTGACTGAATATGGATCTCTTGACCTATAGAGTTACCACTAAAACTAGAGATGTTTATTTCTTGGGATTACTGGTCCCATAGGATACAAACAGGCAGAAGAAGGCAGTCAGGGACCCAAGGTCCCACCTTAGGCTAACCTAGACAAGCAGACAGATCTTCATTGCCACATGCTTCTTAAACAAGTCGGGTCAGGGGAAATAAACTTTCTCTCCCTCCTTGCTGGAAGTCCAAGAGAGAAAACCCTGGAAAAGAGTTCCAAACAAGAGATGGGGGTCAATCCTCCTTGATTATTTCTACCTGAAAACTGTGAGTGTCCATCCCCCCACCCCCTGGCTCTGTCCTGGGCCCTCTTCTTCCTCTCTGTTTGCTTGGTGGCCTCATCAACTCCCATGGATTCAACCAGCAGTCTCTAGGCAGAGGATTCTCAGATCTATTTATCCAGTCACAATCTCTCTCTCTTGACTCCAGTCTCACAGCTCCTAATGCCTCTCATACATGTCAAACTGGATGTCCCATAGAGATCTAAAACACAAGATGTCCCAGATTAAACTCATTATCTTCAGGCACACCCCAGACCCTCCCTTCTTCCTGACGTCCCTATTCTGGTCAGTGTCATCACCATCATCCCCCCAGTCACCCAGGCTCACAACCTGGGTGTTCTCATTATCTCCCACCTCTCCCCGCACCGTCCACCATAGCCAGCCTGGTGCCAAGTCCTGTGGATTCAACCTTTGTAATATCTCTTATATTCTCCCCCTTCTTTCCTAACATTGGCGCAGACCCTCATCACCTCACACCTCATCTATTGGAACAGCCTCAAGGCTCCCCCTGCTCCAGTCCATCCCCCACTCACTATGGAAGCTATCTTCCTAAAGCACAGGTGTGACTGTGTCACTCTCTTATTCAGTAAACTCCAGCGGCTCCCAAACACCAGGATCAAATGTAGAATCCTCTGTTTGGCTTTCAGAACCCCCCATAGCATGGTACTTTCCCATCTTGACCATCTTCTTATACCTTACTCTCTGAGCACATGCCACCACCCAGTAACTCTGGCCTTGGGCTACTCCTCAAACAAGTCACTCCATCTTGGTATTCTGTACATCCCTGTGCTTAGAATCCACTCCCTCCTCATCTCTTCAGCCTGGCTTCCCTGGCTTCCTTCGAGGACCTAAAATCCTACTTTCTGCAAGAAGTCTCTCCTCAAACCCCTTAATCCTTCTGAGATTATCTCCAATTTTCTGGTGGTTGTGAGCAAATTTTCTCCCCCTCTAATCTTCTCCCTTGGCCCCCACCTTAGATTGTAAACTACTTGAGGACAGGGACTGGTTTTTGTCTTTCTTTATATCCTCTGCTCTTAGCACAACGCCTGACACATCCACTTAATAAATGCTTGTTGACTTGACCTCTCCTCTCTCCTCTCTCTTCTCCTCCTCCTTCCCTCTCCCTCTATCCTCTTCTCTCCTTCCTCTCATCTCCTTTCTTCTCTCCTGTCCTCTTCCTTCTCCTCCCTCTTTTCCCTCCTCTCTCTCTAATCCTCTCCTGTCCTCCCCTCTCCCCTCCTCCTTTCCTCTCCCTCTTTCCTTCACTCTCCCACCTTCTTCCCTCTCTCTCTTCAATGTGTCCTTGAATATTAAGGCAGTACCTGAATGTCACAGTAAGTTCCTCCAAATGCTGATTCAAATCTCTTTGTTCAGCTTTGTTCAAAAGGAAACTAATTAAATTACTGGAGGTTTAGACATTCTTTGTTCACTGGCTCAGAATTCCTCCAGAGAGCCAAAGGCTTTCTACTAAACAAGCTTTTCTCCTTTCATGATTTCTTATAATGATGGGAGTTTCTCAAGTCACTGGGGGGTGGGGGGCGCAAGAGGGGAAATGACAGAAGAACTGGGAAGAGAAAGAAAAGGCAAGTCAAAGGAATGGAGGAAGGCTCCCTAGTGATCCTAGAATGACCAGCTAAATTTGTCACCTAAAAATGCCCATCAAACATTAATTGGTCAATCAGAAGATTGAGCCAATGTTGATGTTTCTGTGTCAGCATGATAATTTTTTTCAACTATCTTCATTAAGTTTAACTATCTTTATTAAAAACTCTTGGTCTAGCTATCAAGGAAGTATTGTTTGTTTGGTTTTTAATCAGTAAAAGAAAGACAAACACAGGCAATCGTTGGGCTAATCAAACCCCAACTCACTTCCCCTTCCTTGGCAGCCGCTAACTACTGTGGCCTTGATAAATCAACCATTAGAACGGAAGCTGATGGACCCGAGGGGACTCAGCACTGCACCTTCTCACCGTCATGGGGTCTCCCTGAGCTGGATCCAGGCAGGATTGGGGTTGAGCACTGGGGTCAGCGCTGAGGGAGCTGGACCCCCCACAGGAAGGGTCTTTGGTCTCATTGGCTGATTATGCCCTTGTAGCCCACGGACACATTCCCATTAGTAGTTCCTGAGGTACGACCTCCATCCACGCCCTACATGTAGGTGTTTAACAATGATGGACAACGTGCCCCAAACATTCCCTGGGCTACCCTTCCCAGTGCCTTTCTTCACCCTGTTCCCTGAGGCTAAAAAATCCTCCCTCCTCATCTTCTCCTATTGGATTCTAACCTATACTTTAAAATATAATTCAAACGCTAACCCCTCCAGGAAGGCCTCTCTGACTCCCTGTCAGTCACTGGGAAGGTGGAGGGGTGTCACTGTATGCAGCATGCACAGCACAGAAACTTTTAAGGAATTTTCCTGCTCTCTTGCTTTGGACTCAGAGTTCCAGAAGGAGTCAGACTACGAGGTTCCTGACACCAACCTTCGACTCCAATAATGCTCTCACAAGGAAAACGTTCTAGCATGATGCAACTTCGAGGAAGTCTGAGAAGAAGGAAGGCTTCCAGGTGCATCTGTGATGCATCTGTGAAGGTTGCTTGCCATCATAGTAAGCCACTAATGCTACTCAGAAGAGGAGAAAGGGCACCGATGGCTTGTTAGTCTCTTTTTCCCAGGGCATTCTTGGTGATACAGTTCAGGTGGTGCTACTATACAATAGAAGCACTTTTCTGATCAATCAATCAACCCACAAGCATTTATTATGAAGTGCCTACTGTGTGCTAGGGGCCACATAATATCTTGAGTGCTGGAGCTAGAGTCAGGAAGACTCATCTTCCTGAGTTCAAATCTGGCCTCAGACACTAGCTGTGTGACCTCTGTCACTTCATCTGTTTGCCTCAGTTTCCTCATCTGTAAAATGAACTGGAGAAGGAAATGGCAAACTATTCCAGTATCTCTGCCAAAAAAAAAAAACCAAAATGGGGTCACAAAAAGATGGACACTTCTGAAACGACTGACTTTTGTGCTCAGTACTAGAGACCCAAAGACAAAATGAGAGCCCTCAAGGAGCTTACAATCCAACCAACTGCCTGCTTGCTAGACCCCCCACGTCCCCAAAAAACTTTTTGTATATATTGTATAATGTCTTTTCTGAATACATCTCTAGCACATAGTAGGTACTTAATTGATTAACTGATTGATAAAATGTTGAGTTAAAATCTAAAAATATAAAAGAACAAGAAAAATTTTCTGCTGGAGAGGCAAAGAGGCTTTGATGGACTCTGGCTGGCAATCCTGGGACGAGATCCCTTGGGATAGACAGTCTTCCATTCCAATGGCCCATGGTCTATTCCAGTTGTACTTTGAAGTTGACATTAATCTCCCTCTGCCTTCACACATTTCCTAGGTCTCCCTCCCCTCATCTCCATTTCTTTGAATCCCTAGCTCCATTCAAAGCTCTGTTCAAATGTCTCCTAAATAAGGCCTTTCTCCAACCTCCCAATTATTACCATTCTCCACTCTACCACCCTCCCAAAAAATGAAGTATTTTGTGTTTACATAATATATCTATGTTTACTTAACTGCTTTTTTTTCCCTCTAAGTAGAATGCAAGTTCCTTAAGGGTAGAAACTGTTTTGTTTCCATCTTTCTATCTCCAGTACCTGCCATGGTGCCTGGTATCATGGATGTTTAATATGCTTGTTCAATGAACCAATAGAATGTAAACTCTTTACAGGCAAGAATGATTATGATTTTGCCTTTGCTTCTCCAGTGCCTAGGATGTTGCCTGACACATAGTTGACATTTAATTGAATGTTGAATTGATGTTTTGACACTTTCATTTTCCATAGATTTCAGTGACCATCTTCTAGAAGTGGTGGGATTGGAGGGAGCCATGGAGATGGGGCAAATCTACACTGGACTGAAGAGTGCTGGGAAGAGACTAGCTCAGTGCACCTCTGTTACCATCAGGTATTTGGCCCCATTGCTCGGTAGGGGAGTTTCACCTCCTACAAAGGACTTGCTGATTACAACACAGAAATCTTGGGAGGGTGGAGGAGAAGAGGGTGTTGTTTCCATCTATCCTAGTTAATATCAATAAAGAAAACACTGGAAGCTCCACGAGGGCCAGCATTGTGTTAGAAATTGTTCAATAAATTTTTGAGGAATAAGTGAAAAACAAGGAAACCAGGGAAGGATAGCCCCATGACCAGCCACCATTAATTCCTGCATGGGATTTAGCCCTCCAAAAATGATTGACTCTCTGTCCCTCTCTCTCTCTCCCCCTCCCTCCCTCCCTCTCTCCCTCCCTCTGTCCCTCCCCCTCCACATCTCTCTCTCTCTCTCTCTCCCTCTTTCTCTCTTTCTCTCTCTCTTTCTCTCTCTCTCTCCCCCTCCCTTTCACTCCCTCTCCCCTCTACATATATCTCACTTTTCTCTATCTCTCATCTTTCTCTTCCTTTCCTTCTCAGTCTCTAACTCTGTCTCTGTCTGTTTTTCTGTCTCTCTCTGTCTATCTCAAAGTCACCGAAGGCAAGTCCCCAGGGCTGCCAAGTGCCACCGATTAAGGTTCTTGAAAAAGCTTCCATCCTCTTTCTTCTGCAAACTCACATCCAAGAGAAGGCTTTGAGTCTAGACCCGCATCCCAGTACTTCCTTTATTCTTCCAGTAATTTCGGTCCAGTCCCAGATGGCCCTCTCTTCTCCAGAGACAGTTCTTGCCTTCTAAAGCAGTAGTTCTCAACTTTTGGAGCCTCAGGACCGTTTCATACTCTTAAAAAATTATTGAGAACCCTGCCCCCAAAGAGTTTTTGATTCTGTGGATTATATCTATTGATATTTACCATTGTAGAAGTTTAACATCTTAATATTATACAAAAATAATTTTGAACTCAAGGGCCCGTGAAAGGGTCTCAGGGACTCCTTGGGGGCCCTGGACCCCATGTTGAGTGCCATTGTTCTTGAGTAAGTAAATTTGTAAACTATGAGATTCTTTCCTGGAACTAGGTAGTCATTCAGGAAACTCCTGGATTGACAAATCTCAGAACAGGCAGCATCAGGTGAAATCAGACCCAACGTGTGTTTTATATAAACCAGAGATATTACCTCACTGACATGATCTAACCTATCACTCATCATAGAACTGAGGCCCCCTCACCTTGCATAACTGAAGGAGTTGTAGTATTTGGCAGGAATCCTAGCTTGAACCAAAAACCCATTCCCCAGCCCACCTCCTTCAAAGTAAGTTCCTTGAAGGTACCCTCCAAAACAGCATCCTACCTCCTTCCAGGTGGCCTTTGGGGACCTGTCACAGACTCAGAGAATCACAGGTCAAGAGCTGTAATGGATTTTAAAGGCCATCTAGACCAATTATATCGTTCCACAGATGGGGCAAACAAAACCCAGGAATGCTGAGTGATATAACGAGATCTAGAGCTAGAAAGGATTTCAAAGGCAAACCCCCTCACTTTACAGAGGAGAATCAGGGCAGTTAGATAACGTATCGAAGGCCACATAGGTGGGATTTGAACCCAGGTCTCTTGATTCCAAATCCTGAGCCTTCTGCCATTGTCTTATCCTGACAACCGCCCCAGCTCCTGTGAGTGGCCCAACTATCTCTAGACATTCAAGAATAAACTTCCACATTTCATTATATCTCCTACGCCTAACCCCATCATTACCCCTACTACAAAAATTCACTGTTCTTCTCTTTTATTGTTGCTGTTGTTTTGGGTTCTAGGACAACCAAGATGTTGCCCATGCAAGTGGATGGGGAGCCCTGGCTGCAGGCACCCTGCACGGTGAGTGGGGTCCATCTTTGACACTGGTCAGGGGAGCTGTCCCCCTGGCCTCTGGTGACCACTGGCTTGCTAAACAGAAAACAAGCTTAGAGTGGGACTTAGCAAGATTAGCAGGACAGGCTTAAAATGAAATTATCAGATAAGCGAAGCTCAGAGTCAGAGGCAACCTCAGAGGTCCCACAGTCCAGTCTCACACACAACACAAAACTTTTCTGGGACGTTCTTGGGAGTCAAGCTTCCAGACAGAACAAAAAACTGCCTCCTTCTAACCTCAGCCGCTAATTTTGTCATCTGAATCTACATCAGATAAATGGGCTCCATCCAGGGGATAGAGAAAAGTTAACCCCCGGGTTTCACTAAGTCTTTGTTCTTTCAATCGATCAAGGATTTAATCAATCTACAAACAGTTATTAAGAGCCTACCATTTCCTAAGAATCAGCATGCCGCTACCACCAGTGGAGGACCAAATGAATTCTTAAGGCATTTTACCCCCGGGGCCATGTAGAACCCGTGGAATCCCTCTTCCGTGTACAGACTTCAAAACCTTGAAGTCTGTGTCCCTCACAAGCCTTCCGTTCTGCGGGCCATGCGTGCCGAAGTCCCTCCATCGGTTCGCGTATGGCACCGTCTCCCGCTCCATCCCTTCACTATTCAAATTGCGCTCTTCCCCATAGACACCGGCTCCAACGTCTCAGACTATTGCCCAGAGGGGAAAGAATATTCCAGGTGTGATCTGACCAGGGGAGAGTGTAATGGAACTGTCACCTCCTTGGATTTCTTTTCACACGAACTATTTTGTTTTGCTTTCCTTTGGTTTTTCATTCATTTTTATTTTAAGTTCTGAATTTTCTCCTTCCCACCTCCCCCTCTCCAACCCATTGAGAAAGCCAGACAAACAAAACCTATTATAAATACATATAGCCAAGGAAAACATCCCCACGTTGACCATATATATATTTCATGTGTGTTTATATACAGATATGTATGTGGGTACATATGTGTGTATACATACATATACACACACACATACACACACGCAGGGCACCTAGACAGTCCAGTGGATAGAGAACTTGCCTGGAATCTGGAAGATCTGACTTCAAATCCAGCCTCAGGCTCTTACTAGTTGTGTGATCTTGGCCTAGTTGCTTAACCACTATTTGCCTCAGTTTCTCATCTGTAAAATGGAGACAAACTGAAGAAGGAAATGGCAAAACACTCCAGTATCTTTGCCAAGAAAACCCCACAGGGTCAGGTCCATGGGCTCACAAAGAGTCAGAAACTACTGAATGATCAGATATGTGTGTGTCTGTGTATACATATGCAAACACATATATGTGCATACACACGTATATATACATATATGCATACATGTATGTGCATGAGTCTGTGTATGTATACAGTGATGCCTGTGTGTGTGTCCTCCATCTGTCTTCTGAACTCACCACCGTGTTTTGCCATGAGTCCCCCGGAATTGTCCTTGTTCTTTGTGCCTGTCAGAGCTCCCAACCCAGGTCCTCCTCCTTGCCCCCAAGCCCTCCATCCCCCTCCGATAACCGACTCATCTCCCTCATCCCAGCCTCAACGTTGACATTGTTCCTTCCAGTCTCCAGACTCCACCCTTCTCTAGCTGGCGGCCTTCCCCTTTTCTCTACCAGTTGTCTCCTTTTCCCTCCTCTAAAACCTATCTAAAACTCACCCCCCACCCCAACAGAGCTGGTTCATCCCTCCATCCTTTGGTGTGACTTACTTTGTGAACAGGTGATGAGAAGAGCCCTGGGTCTAGAGGAAGAAAGCTCAGGGTCAAACCTTTGTCACTTACTATCTGTGTTCCTTCAGACAAGTGACATCACCCTCATTGGCCTCAGTTTCTTCATTTATAAAAATAAGGATGGAGCGAGATCCCCCACCCTAGGTCCTCTGCTCTGATGTGAGACCCCAGGTGAGTCACTGCAATCCCCGAGGGCTCAGTTTCTCCACAATGAGGGGGTTGGACTTTGAGATCCTTCCCAGACCTGGATCTGGGATCCTATGATCATAGAAGCCCATATTGGTTCCATATTGCTCTAAGCCAAAGGGAAACTGAGGCTCCCACCTGAACTTGAGACCCCTGGTATGTCCTTCAAACTTCTGCCCGGCCAGGCCCATTTATCAGGGCCTGGTGGTGTCAGACCTGTCCACATGTCCCAGGTTCTTGTCCTTGTGTTTCCACTATGTGACCTTAGCCAAATTCGTTTAATGGTCTCTAAGCCCACCTCCCCATCTGTGGGGTGGGTTGGATCTGGTCATCCCCAAGGTCCCTCCCAACCCCAACAATCTCTGGCAAGGATGTAGGGTAGGCACAAGCACTTCTGCACGTGGGAGGCCTTGGCCTTCCTTGGCATCTCTGCCCATGGCCACCAGCACCACCAGATCTGGCCCACTCGGAGCCACTCAAGGGTCACGGACAGTCTGGAAGGGAGCCCTCAGACAGCACGGTGCACAGGACAGGTGGAGAGGAGAGTTCTGGAGTCAGAGGGGCCTGGGTTCAAATCCAGCTCTGCTGTCTTGACATGGGTCATGGGTAATTTTGGGTGACCTTGGGCAATTCACTTCCCCCCTGAGCCTCAGTTTCCTCCTTTGTAAAATGAAGAACTATAGGATCATAGATTCAGAGCTAGAAGAAACCATGACCTTCCAGCCCAACACCTCCCCCCCCCCACACACATGCACACACACATGCGCGCGCGCGCACACACACACACACACACACACACACACTTAACAGGGGAGGAAAGAGTAGACCTCGGGTGGCACAGGACACGAGTTTGAATCCTGACTCTGCCACTAACTCCCCAGGTGACCCAAAGTAGGTCACTTTCCCTCTCTGGGCCTCGGTTTCCTCATCTGTAAAATGAAGGAGTGGAGCTCAGTGACCTCTAAGGTCCCATTCCACTGATCCTAAGAAACTGGGGCCCAGAGTGGCCAAGTGACTGACCCACAGTCACAGATGGGCCTGAGGCAAGATCTGAACCCAGGCTTTCCTGATTCCATGCCTAGCCCTTTATCCACTACATCCCACTCTCTGCTGGGGATAAGATAACTGGCCCTTTCCAACATTTAAGCTCTCCTTCCCTCCCTCCCTCCCTTCCTTCCTCTCCCTTCCTCCCTCCCTTCCTCCTTCCCTCCTTCTCTCTCTCTCTCTCTCTCCCCCTCTCCCTCTCCCTCTCTCTCTCTCTCTCCCCCCGCCCCCTACCCCCCAAACCTCCCCTCCCCCGGCCATTTGTTTCCACTAGACTCATGTATATGTGCTGCTCATTTGCTTCCTCTCTTCTCTTTCTTTCATTTTAGGCTAACATCACCCACAAAAACCAAATGCCCATGTTGATGGGGCCACCTCCAAGGTCCACCTTCTTCTTCCTTAAGAAGCAATATGGCCTGGATTTCTGAAAGGAATGCCAGAGGCCCCAAGCCAACCCAGGAGATGGAAGAAGAGATGGAGAAGGAGTACTTGAAGTCTACACACACACACACACACACACACACACACACACACACACACACCCCACCCCAAGCAACAGAGGCAAAGAGATTCAACACGACAGAAATCTCCATCTCGTCAGGTTCTGTCTACTTCCAAACTGGGGTTGGTAACACCTGGGCCTGCTGAGTGAAAAAAGCATCTTGGATGGCACAGGATTCAGAGGGCACCCTTGTCCACCAGCTCCCCAACTCCTACTAGGCCCTAGGTGGCTCCCTTTAGAGGTAGGTGCCCAGATCTACCTGCCTGTCTACTGGTCCACCCCAGAAGGCCCATGCAGAGGCAGCAGAGGGCTCCTCAGAGGCGGCAGGATCCAGACCAAGCTGAAAGATAAGACCAACGTCCCCCCCTCCCAACCACCCCCCACCCCCGGCCAGAGACATTGGACAAAGCTCCATCTGTGCCAATTCAAAATGGCCCACGAAGGCTCAGAACATGACTCCTGGCAAAGGCCGGCAAGCGTATGTTCGTCTCCTGGTTGTCATTTGAGCTCCAACATGGCTCCCGGAAGTTTTCTAAGAAGGCAGCAAAAGGGGTCAGAGGCTGGGGAGCCTTCTTGGTTCAGAGAACACTGTCAGCTTGAGCATTTGTCAAGCTTCCTTCCACCAGGCGGGGTCTGTTGGGAGTAGGCCAGCTGCCTGGGCAGCCAAACACACTGCAGAGAGGGCCTTTATTTTCTTAGTCATTGAGCACCTGGGTGGGAAGGCAGAAAAACTCGGGGCTTTATTTTGCCAATCAGTGTAATAACAGCATGTGAAAAACTCCCTGCCACTGCCTTCTCACTTCTTCAAGACACGCCAGGTTTCCTGCGGGAGTTCCAAGGCCTGGTGGTGAGAGAGAGAGACAGGAGGAGACAGAAGGAGAGATGAAGAGAGAAAGAGGGACAAAAGGAGAAAGGCAAAGGGGGAGAGAAGCAGGGGAAACACAAACGAAGAGGGAAGAAACAAGATTCAGCACACACCAGGAGACAACTTTCAAGTGCACGCGCACGCACGCGCACACACACACTCCCCCTCTTCCCTTGGGGGGGGGTTAATTTATATATTTATTTATAGATAGACTTAAATTGAGAAAGGCCAATATAATGAAAGAAGGGAGTGTGTGTGTTCGGGTGTGTGTGTGTGTGTGTGTGTGTGTGTGACAGAGACAGACAGAGATAGACAGAAAAAAGAAAAAGAGACTGGAAAAAGAGAGGCAGAAAAAGAGATGGAGGGAGGAGGGAGAGAGGAGAGAGACAAATAGACAGAGAATCAATAGTAGTTCTATTCATGTGGGAAGAGCCACATTGGAGTCAGATTCAAATCCTGTCTCTCTCAAATGAGGACTTGAGAAGTGACCTTCCTAAATCTCAGTTTCCCCGCTGCACATGACGGAGTTGGACAGGATGGTCTCTAAAGTCTCCCCCAGGTCTAGACCTGTGGTCCCTTTGACTAGGGCAGGGCATCAGAGTTTTGGCCTGGGGCACCAACTTTAGAGGCTACTGAGAACATTGCAGGCTCCTTTGGTGCCAGGATGAATCCCAGAATCTCTCTCTCCCCCCAGCGTGGCACATGTCCTCCCTCCCTCCTCCCAAATAACGACCTCTTTCATGCAATTTTCCCAGGGCCTGGTTTGTGGCACTCAGTTTAAGATTAAAAATTCCAAATTGGGATCCTTTGCTGGGTTTGCATTCAATGGGCAGCAGATTTCTTCTACATCCTCCCCCTTCCCCTCTTCTCTCCTCCCCTTTTCCCTCCTTCCCAACCAGAACTTCTGCCACCGCATACTTCTCTCTAATGATCACAAGGATTGGGAGCCATAAAAAGTAATCCCTCCTGAGCTGGAGACCCATGGTCTATGGTTTATATCCCTTTTAGACAGACATGCGGGGGGGGGGGGGGCAAGGACCTTTAATAAAGAAAGGAGCCCTGGAGTTTGAATAGGACCCATCTGAGTCACTATCATTCATCTAGACCAATTTCACGAGGGAGAACATTTACCAGCCAAACAGGTCAGTCAGTCACTGAGGCTGGCCTTAAGAAGTAAGGAACTGAATCCCAGTTTGCGGTTAAGATAAAAATGTTCCTCAGTTCAGTTCTGGAGGAAATTTGTGTTTTGTAGAAGAAATATAAGAAAGTCAATTAACTCCCCCATTTACTCTCCTCTTGATAGAAACTAAACTGTTGGCAGTGACTTTGAGGCATCATGTCCTCTTAGAGCAGGGATTCTTGACTTGGGGTCTATGGACTTTAAAAAATTTTTATAACTATTTCAATATAATTTGGTTCCTTTGTAATCCTATATATTTTATTTTGTATATTTAAAAACACTTGGAGAAGGGGGTCCATAGGCTTCGGATGCTGCGAAGACATTAAAAAAGGGGTTCATAACTCCTGTCTTAGACAGACAAGGAAAAGATGAGAAACTTCATCCGGGGCATCTTCAGACTTCCAGGGTCTGAATGCTACAGCGCAAACCTAGAGGGGTTTCAGCAGAGCTCAATGACCCAAAATAATTCCAAAAGTTTTCTCTTTCCTCGAGTTCAATTTTGGAACAAAGCTTCAGTCAAGGATGAGTTTGCCCTGCTCAGAGATTTCTCCCAAGGAAGAAATAATATATGATTGAATGAATGAATGGAAAGCACTGTATTAAGTGTTTCCTATGTGCCAAGCACTGTGTTAAGGGTTAGGGATATAAGCAGAAAACCTAAATGGTCTCTGCCCTTAAGAAACTTACATTCTAATAGGGTAAGACAACCCGTGGGAACACTACTGTGCCTGGTGTCTCCTTCTCTAACAACATCCATAAGAGGGAAAGCAAAGCAGGACTTTGGACATAAGTTGAGCCTGAATTTGAGAGGACAAGTGCCAGAGATCGTGGACATGATGACTATGAAATGTACCCGGAATCAGCCTTAGCTAAAACACATCCTCTCTCCATCTAGACCCTTAACACCCAAACCAGTAGTGCAGCTGAATATGGGGATTTGGGGACGAATCAGCATCCCAGAGCAGGAGGGGACCTCAGAGGCTGTCTAGTCCAACTCATATCAAAAAAAGAATCCTCACTCTAACTGTCCCGATGAATAGTCAGCCAACTTCTACTTGAGGATTTCCAGCAAGGAATACCCTATCACCTCCTAAGGCAATTGTAATATGCTTGGTACCTGGACAGAGATCGAGGCTGAAACGATAGGCCTGCGGCTAAGTAAAGGCTGGCTCCATGATCACCGTATTCTGAAGTTGAGGGAGACTCAGATCCCAGGGGATCCTGGTTCTAAGAATTTCCAAAGAGCTCTTGCCTCAGTATATGTGTATTCCAGCCTCACTCCCAAATCTCTGGCCTATGGGTGGTTTTTTGTCAAGAAGCAAACTTAATTTTCAGAGCCCCACAAATGAGAAGCTGATCTTGAGACTGAGTATTTGAGACTGGTTATTGAGACCGAGGCCGTTGGAGACATCTAGCAGTCAGGATTCAGAGTATTACTTATCAAAGATTGAAAAAAGAATAGATGACTAAATCAGATAGGTAGATAGACAGATGACTGATAGAATGAGAGGTGATAGGTAAATGGTTAGATAGATGGACGGACAGACAGACAGATGGATAGATAGAAGGACAGACAGACAGACAGATGGTGGATGGATGGATGGATGGGTGGATGGGTATATAACTGAAGGCGATAATAATATCTGAGGATCGTCAATCTAGAGCTGAAAGGAACAGTGGAGTTTAAAAGTCCTCATTTTACAGATGACACTGAGGCTCTGAAAAGTAACTGAACAATCAATATAGAGCTAGAAGAGACCTTAGAGGCCACCTAGTGCAACCCACTCATTTTACGAAAGAAGGAAACCAAAGAGGTTGAATGTCTTGCTCTCACAGGCAGTAATGTTTCTTATTCATTCATTCAACAAGCATTTATTCAGTCCTAGCCCTGTAGCAACCATGTGATAGGCAGAGCTGCTACCCAGGCAAAACAATCCCTGCCCTCAAGAAGTTTTCATTCTGTTAGTAAGAGATCATTTGGTTCTAGTCCAGTCTCACTCATTTATCATGGATGAGGAAACTGAGACCCAGAAAGGTGGGAGTTCCACCACATATCAACAAATCAAGGCCTCGGATTACAAAGCATGGACTTGGTGTCCAATGTGCTTTCAATCATACCACACTGCTTGAGATTCATTCTGCAAATCCTCCCCATGTAGACTGGATACCAACTTCCCCAATACCTGTCTTCCTATGCTATTGACTTTACAGAAATTCTGTGGTCATTATTGAATCCAGCCTCGAAAATTAAAAACCCAAATTGTACACACACCCACACGCACACATTCCAAGCTTGCCCTCCTTTCTCCATGGTGCTAAGAATCAAACTGATGTGTTTTGAGATGTGGTTTGTGAACAGGTGGGCAGGAAGAGGCCGCCTCTCAAGACAGTTTTATCACCCTTGGGAGCCCTCAGAGACCTGAGAATGGAAATGATGGAGGTGAACAGTAACTAGCTTCTCTCAGGAGAGTTCTTTCCACAGATGGAAAAGATACATTAAAATTGCCGAATAAGTTAGGAAACACTTGGCAGTAAGCTGGAGCCTCTCGCCAGACCAACCTTATATAATATGTGTGTGTGTGTGTGTGTTATGTAACATGCAGAATACTTAATATGGTGTATATATTATGTAAATGGCATGTCATTTGAAGTAATCATGACAAACATAAACCCACTGAGCTCACATATTCAATGACAGATAAGAACACGGAAGTCCCTTTGCCAGAGAGTTTTAAAATGTAGCCCCTCCTGGTTGGTGGACCTCATCGATTGCCAGAACTGCATCCACCTCCCCCATCTCCTGGCTCTCTAGTCCCCTCCCCTCTTAGCTGCCTTCCCTTCCAAATAGGCAATGCTTTTGGCAAACAAGTGAGAGAGGGCAAAACCCACCAAAAAAGGAAATTCTTCAAAACCTCCCAACTCTTCCTCTTGGTCAGGTGAGTGTGGCTGTGAATTCTATACTAATTGGATGGGGGTCCTTCCTTTCCTGACTGCATTGACCACGCCGACCCAGAAGGCTAGAAGTGACAGGGGGTCCACTGGCTGGGAGTGAGGTGGCCATTAGCTGTCTCAAGGAGCAGGCTCTCCTCTGCCTCCCTCCCCCGAATGCTCTTGGCAAAGGCAACCCGAGCCACCAAAAAAGAGATGCCACAGATAATACAACCAAGACAGAAGATATCAAGCCACTGGTGGCAGCAGCTTGGTCCAGTGAAAAGCTGGCTAGGTTTGAAAACCTGGGTTCAGCAGTACCACTAATTACTTATAGGACCTTTTCTCCCTTACACTGCTTTGCTCTAGATACAGTCAAGTCAACCACCATTCCTGGAAAGAAAAAGTCAATTAATTACCTTTTGACGCCAGTCAGTCAATAATCAAGCAACGTTTGTTAAAGTGCTTCCTGTGTGCCAGAGACTGGACTCAGTGTTGGGGATTCAAAGAAAGGAAAACGTATAGTCTCTGCCCTTGAGGAGATTACACTCTAATGAAGGAGACGCACAAACAACTCTGGACACACAAAGTACGTACGACATCAACGGAAGACGATCTCAGCAGGACAGGAAGTGAGGACTAGGAGCTTCCTGAAGAAGAGACGATTTTAAATCTGCATCCTGGCCACCCCTCCCATTTCAATGTGTGCTGTCCTCTCCCATGAAAATGTCAGCTCCTAAAAGGCAGGGACTGACTTGATTTCTGTATTTGTATCCCCAATGCCTGCCACAAAGCAAATATTTACTCAGTGCTTTTATATGTATTCACTTCTCTAGGCCTCAGTTTCTTCATCTGCAAAATGAGGCAGGAGAGTTAATCTAGGGGATTTTTAAGGTTCCTTCAGTTTCCTAAGTATATAAACCTAGTACGGGTACAGAGAGCTTCTCAGACGGTCAACACGAAGATGTGGTATCATGGAGTGGAGCATTGGACTTGAACCCATCTTACCTGTCCCCTAGTCCAGAATCCACCCCACTTATGCCCAAGTCCAGAACCCATCCCACCTATGCCCAAGTCCAGAACCCACCCCACTTATGCCCAAGTCTAGAACCCATCCCACCTATGCCCAAGTCCAGAACCCACCCCACCTACGCCCAAGTCCAGAACCCATCTATATGCTTAAAAAAAAAGAAAAGAAAGTTCTTGGGAAGCATCTAATTTCTGGGCATTTCTGTTGTTATTATTCAGTGATTTCCCAGGATCGCAGAGCTTTGTGGTGGTTGAGTTGTTTTATCATGCTTGACCCTTCAGGACCCCATTTGGGATTCTCTTGGCAAAGAAACTGAAGTGGTATGCCATTTCCTTCTCCTGTTCATTTTACAGATGAGGAAACTGAGGCAAACAGCATTAAGGGACTTGCCCAGGATCACACAGCTACTGAGTGTCTGGGGCTGGATTTGAACTCATGAAACTGAGTCTTCCTGACTCCAGCTCCAGGCTCTATCCACTGCACCATCTAGCTGGCCCTCTGAGAAATTTAATGAAGAAATTAGAATGAAGGGAGGGAATCTCATACTATCTCGGGCCTAGACTGAATTGATACATGGCACAGCTTTATAAGAAATGCATATCCTAGAAACAACCAGAAGTGTTAAACACACACACACACACACACACACACACACACACACACACACACACAGCCCCTCCATACCCATACCCCTTCTGCAGATGAAGTACAAAGAAATCAATGTCATCCCTTGACTCAGGCAATAATTCTTTCTAGCTTTCACACTGTGTCTCTTTGCTGCATAGAGATGCTTCCCAGTCAGGTGCAAGAAGGTGACACTTCTTGGGTCGTTGCCCCTGCTCAGACCACACCTGGAGTGTTCACTTCCAGCCACTGAAGTCTGGGAAGGACACGGTTAAGCTGGAGAGCGTCCAGAGAAGAACGAGGCTAGTGGAAGGCATGAGCTCACCACGCAACGTGAGGATCGGCTGAAGGAAATAGAAATGTTTAGCTTGGAGATGAGAAGTCTCGGGTGGGGGGCGGGGGTAGGGAAGAGCACAGTCTTCAAATATCTGAAGGGCTCTTATGTGAAAAGGAGATTAGCCTTTTCTGCTTAGCCCTAGAGGGCAGAACCAAGAGTTATGGATGGAAATTATAATGAGGCCCATTAAGCTTGCTGCCAGGAAAAACTTCCCAACCTTTAGAGCTGCCCTAAAGAGGAATGAGCCGCCTGATGGAGTTAGGGGCTTACTCCTGATTGAAGGCTTCCAGCAAAGGCTGGAGGGCAACTGGTCAGGCATGTTGAGGAGGGGATTCTCACTGCATGACGCACTGGTCTGGACGGCCGCTGGTGTCCTTCTTGCTTGGAGATTCTATGCCTGCAACGTTTATTTTCAGCTATGAGCCAATTCTACTTTCAAAAGACATTTGAGAAGGTAAGGTTCCAGTCAACACTCCCGGGAACTAATTCCCTGTGAGAACATATCAGGGAAGGCCAATGGACAGCCTAGGCCACCTGCCACTATCCGTACAATACTGACCTTCTCAAGGAGGAAATGAGACACATACGCTGGGAGGATGCATAAGACATGACCTGTCCCAACAGTGCTGTACATGACAATTTCCACTTTTCAACTTCCTGCTACAGTGAGAATTTCAGGAAAAGTTCTGATTTCACCTCCACCCCTCCTAAAATCCTAGGCCAATTTTTTCCATCATTAAAGCACTATCCCCTAGTTTCAACATTATTATTCCATCAAAACACCTCATTGTTTTCTTCACCAAAGAGCCCCACAGTTCTGGGTCACATTTAAAACCACCATTCTTCATAGAAAGTAGAAGCAATGTTACTTTGGATTCTGCTATATTCAGTTCTAAAAGAGTCACATGGCCAATGCATTTAACCAACCAATCAACAAGCATTGATTAAGTACTTATTGTATGCCAAGCAGTGTGTCAGGTGCTGAGAATACAAAGACCAAAAGGAAACAGGTCCAGTTTGAACCATTCCTCCTGAAGTTCACTAAAACACAGATAAGAGAGCTGGAAGGGACCCCAGAGACTATTTAACCAAAGGACCATAGGCTTGATAACAGCCCTAGATTTGGAAGGGACCTAAGAAGTCAACTAATCGATTCTTTCATTTACAGAGGAAACCAACCCCCAGAGAGATGAGATAACTTGTTCAAAGACCACAGATTTAGAGCCTCTTGTTTTTAAGTCATGTCCAACTTTTCGTGACCTCATTTGGAATTTTCTTGGCAAAGATACCGGAGGGGTTTGCATTTCCTTTTCCAGCTCATTTTACAGATGAGGAAACCGAGGCACATAGAGTGAAGCGACTTGCCCAAGGTCACACAGCTACTAAGTGCCTGAGGCTAGATTTGAACTCATGAAGATGAGTCTTCCTGATTCCAAGCCCAGAGCTCTATCCAGTGTACCCCCTAGCTGCCCCAAAAGGGACTGCAGAGATCCCCTAATCCACGAGGAGGAAACTTAGCCCCAAGGAGGTCAGATGGTTCTCAGAAGGTCACATAGGCAGTAAGTAGAAGAGCTAGTATTTGGATTCAAGTCCCCTGACTCTTTGCACCACACCACCAAAAGCCCACAATTTCTGGCTGAATGGGTCCCTGGCACCTGCCCAGGGGTCTCCCCAAATGCCATCGTGTCTCAGAGCCATAAATGTCAATACTCAACAGTCCTCTCCAGCCCATAGTTGGAAGCAGAGTCCCTGAAAGGGAACCTCCAGCAAGGAAGGGGCCACATGTGATCTTAATTAGTGATGAGCGTGGGTTGGACCATCTGTGTCCCAGAGAACCGAACGGCAAGCTGCCTTTCGTATGCCAGTAAAACTATGTAACGGGGAGAGCAGGAGAAAACCCAGAACTGAGAGGCGTCTAGGGGTGAAACCAGCAGCATGGAGAGCCAGGTGAGGCTTGGAGCAAAGCAGAGTGTGGGGTACTGATGGTGAAGACTAGCCACCCTCTTCTAGGGCCCTGGAAGAGTATCTGGGCTCTTCAGTCATGTCACCCAAAGATGAACAGCCACCAGAAGCTCCTTAATATGTCAGAGGATTGAGTTATACTTAATCCACCACCACCTCATTTATAGATGAAATACAACACAGGAAATAATTATCCCGAGATCATATCTCCAGTATCTATGGAAAAGGCCATGTCACAAGTGAGGTCAGGATATTAGACCATGCTTCTGGCACCTCCAGTAGGTAAACTCCCTTCCCTGGGGTCCAAGACATGCCAACCTCCGTGTCCTGGTGGGCTAGATTATGGTGAGACACCAACGTGTTAACTCAAGCCAGGCTGACTCTTGGGGGTCTGAAAGACACAGATGTAACAAGGACAGTGGGACCACGCAAACTGGAGGATTTGCAGGAATACCAGAGAGGAAGGATTGAAAGAAAACATGGAGGGCTGCTATAAATACAGCCAAATAATTTATAGAATCAGGGAAACGCAACTTGAGAAGGAAGACGGCATCTAAGGCTAGAGGAGGGAGATCTCTTGCAGATCGTTTCTCTCCCTCCCTCCCTGAAAGAGGGGAGGGCCAATGAAAGATTTCTACCCAGGAACCTGAAACCACAGGATGTAGCGGCCTTTAACTTCCCAGACATCTGTTGGGTGATAGATACAGCTAAATATGAATCATCAAAGGCCCTTCTAGGTCACATAGAGGACGGCTCCGTGAGGGAGAAATTCAAGGGAATTCAAGGCAGTTAGCAATCCTCGGGATCTACACCTTAATGATCGCCTGGGGGTGCCAAGGAATAAAAGGGAGCCCCAGGAGGCAGGAGAAGGCATGATGGGAAAGCAGGGGAACAAGGTCGAGGTCTAGCAGATGAAAAGACACAACGATCTTCCTATCTTCTTTTAATATTCAACTGAGCAGGGAAGGGGAGGCGAGAGTGCCAGTCACTGCCCATAAAGGAAAAAAGGGGGCTGCCCGAGTCTCAGAAAAGCCTTGGCTGAAGCCATCTGCCATGGAGAGGGAGGACAAAAGGTCCAGGCTCTAGTGACATCTAGTTACTGAAGCTACAGTGGTCACAGGATCACAGGTCAGGGGTTAAAAGAGATCCCAGAAGCCATCTAGACCTACCCTCACCTCATCTTACAGATGAGGAAACTGAGGCCTCTTTAGGAGCATAGAACCAAAGCTAGAAAGGATCCCAGCAGCCATCTAGTCTACTACTCCCCAGTTTACAGATGAAGAAACTGAGACCCATAGATTTAGAACCTCAGAGACCACGTAGCCCACCACCTCAGTTTACAAATGAGCAGACAAGGATATCCGGGGGAGTAAGTGTTAAAGGTAGGATTTGAAGCCAGATCCTTTGACACCAGAGGCAGTATTCTTGTTCCTATACCATGGTCCCTCTCTGATCCAGCCCCACACTCCCTGCTCTATCTGCACCCTCGCCTTTAACACAGCATTGCTGCCACCCTATGCCCTGGAGATGGAGTGAGGATGGAGAGAGGGAAACAGAGCATACTTTGTTTAGGGAGTGAAGGAATTCGAAGGACAAAGAACAGAGCAGACATCCAAGCTCCACACATCCCCTTCATCCCAGCAGGCCTTTCTATAGCCCCAGCTGGGCTGTGTCCTGGGCAGTGGCACTGGCCCAGAGGGAACTGGGAACAGGAGTGGCCGCCATTCAGTAGTCAATGCCCAAGTAACAAGCAGTCAAAAATGGGGGGGAGGGGTAGTGAGAGTCCAACAAGATTGTCCTCTCTGTGCAATATGAAAGATCATATTAAAAGACATCTATAAACTGGATGCCTAGGGGCAGGTAGGCAAATGGCGGAACCAAGTTATGACTCTCTAGGGAAAAAAAGGAGAACAGAGGTTCTCTTTTATAATTGTTTGGGTCAGGATGTGGAGGATAAGGGGGAGCGATCATGAGAAGCTGAATTATAATTAAGTGAAAAGAAAGCTCCCTCTAGAACCCAAAAGCTAAACTTGGACTGCTTTCCAGAAATGGGATTTTAACCAGAAGTTAAGGACAGCACAACAATTAAAATAGCTATCTGGTCTCTCTTTAGAAAGGAGAAAAGAAAGCTTTAGTTTTTAATGCAGTGTGTCTGTGCGACATAGGCTGATGAATTAATCTACCCATTTCTGGGATGTCAGATCAAAGGTAACACCTTGGGCAAAGAGACCCAGCAAAGAGAGCTCTTGAGGGGATGGAAGGTATTTGAGGAAAGGAAGAGAAAATGGATGTTAATCTGTTGGCAAAATTAAAATTAGTTCCCTATCAATGTAGTCTTTGGGTCCTGGACAGGGCCTCTGGGATCTGCTGTAGCGATGAGTTTAGATAGCAAAGGACTAAATGTCTAAGTCCATAAAAACTCACAAAGTCATGAAGCCTTGGGATGTGTCGATCAATCCAACGGATGGTGGAAAACTCTCCTTAGTTTTTCAAACAGCAGCGCAACACAACGAATATGGGACCAAGGGTACCGGCTCTTCCGATTTCCTACCTATATGACCTTGGGCAAATCACGTAAACTTTGGGACTTCAGTTTCCTCATATATAAAGTCAAAGAGTTGGACTAGATGGTTTCTTAGGTCCCTTCAAGCTATAGAGCTATGAACTACATAAGATTCATGCGTGTGTGTGTGTGTGTGTGTGTGTGAATGTTATAAAATTATGTAAGAAGGTTATATTTACTGCCCTGGCTAAACCAGCACCCCAAGAGTTTAGCTTCCTTTATTCTTTTAGCCTCACTGGAAATAATCCAGCTTTGATGTAATGCCTGGGATTGGAGCATCCTGAGGTAGCTATTTTAGTTTTGGTGAGGGGTATTTTTGTCAGTTGGGTTACAAGAGCGAGTTGCACTTTATAAACGTGACTGGAGAATAGTTTAAAAGGAATGTTGGACACAGGCCCTAGTATCTAGATCAATAAGAAGCAGGATGCCTGGACCATACCACCTTGCAGACGCAAAGACCAGGCAGAATCTGAGATCTGGAGCCGGAAGAGAACTCAGAGATCACTGAGTCCAATGCTCCTGCTTTCCAGAGAAGTAAACTGAGGCCTAATGGTACACCCAGCTACCCAGAAGTAGCATTTGTGAAGCCAGGTCCTTTGACTCCTGGGCCAGGTGTCCTTTTTCTGCGCCACAGACTTGGAGCTGGAAGGGACCCCAAAGGTGATCTAGCCCACCCCACTTCATTTTACAGATGAGGAAGAAGCAAGAGCCAAGGTTCTGACTTTCAAATAAATGCAGGCCCCTCACCACCACACAAGAGGCAGAAGAGTGAAATGGGGTCCCTTCTAGAGGAGGGTCTTGTAGGATGTTCCAGGCTCCTAGACAATCCTGAGCTGCCTTTAACATTGTTCTTTAGTGACCTACAAGAGGATGTAAACAGCACATTAATTATGTTCTCGGGAGTAACTAAATTGGGAAGTGTCGAAAATACTAATGAGAAATGAGATGAAACAAAGGACTCCGAGGAATTAGAAATTTGACCTGGGTCCTCTGGGAGAAAGTCTTCTGAAGCCTCAGGAAGCCACAGATAGGAGGCATGATGAATTACACCTAAATTCCAAAGCCAGATCAAAGTAGGTGTAATATCATGCACTCTCACTAGCCAAGTCTTACACTCTCTACTCAAGGCCTGTTGAGAAGATATCCATCCCACCATTCATTCACCCAACATGCCCTCCCTAACTCAAATCAAAGTCAACTGCTAGTCATGTCATCATTTCCTTGATATCATGGCCCTCTTCGAAAACAAAGGACAGACACAACACAAGGAAGGGCCTACGGTATGCAAAGCACTACAGAGAAATTCACGACAGCATTTAATCCAATTCTCTCATTTTACAGATTTGGAAACTGAAGTCCAGAGACATCACAGGATCCTAGACTTAGAAATGGAAATCCAACTCCTTTATTTTATGGAGTTGCCAATTGGGGCCCAAGGTCCTAAAGTAAGTTCTTAGAACCAGGATTCAAACTCCCAACTGCTCTGCCACCAAATCCAGTATATTTCCCACTGGACTAAAGTTGGCTAGTCTGAGGTCACCCTTGCCACACTTAATATTTGCAAGACAAGGACCCCTCCCCAGCTGTTTTACCACCCAGACTGAAGGGATTTTTTTGAGGAAGAGCGAAGGCTGACGGGGTGAGGAGACAGTGAAGTGCACACTACGAGCAATCTTAGATTAAATAAAAATAACAAAACGAGTTTCGTTTTCAGGAGCAGTAGGCATTGACAGAAGCTAGAAACAGTGGGTTTGTTATACGTGTAATGAATTAGAATCCCGAGGTTTCAGAATTCAAAGAAACCTCAGAGGGCATTTAATCTAACTTATAGCTGAACTGGAATTAATTCTTCAATAAATGGTCATTCAAACCCTGCTTGAAAATCTGGGGCAATGGGAAGCTCATTACCTAACCCCAAGGCACTCAACTCCACTTTTGGATAGTTGTCATTATTAAGAAGTTTTTCCTTACTTCAAGCCAAAATCTGCCCTTTTTCTACTCCTATCCATTGCTCTAGCTTCTGATTTTTCGTGCCAAGGAAAACAAGTCTAAGCCTGGCTCTTAAAATACTTGCAGACAACTATGATATTCCCACCGAGACGCCTTCCAAATCTTCTCTCGTCAAGACTAAAAATCCCCAGTTCTTGGAAAGGTTCTTTCTGGTGTATGGCCACCTGCGCCCCTCACAAACCTGGCTTCTCTCCTCTCGGGGTACACTCTACCTTGTCAACGTCATTCCTCCATTTTGGCTCCCAGAACCAACCCCAATGCTCCAGACATAGGTTGACCAGTGCAAAATACTGTAGGAGTCTCACCTTGCTCACTTTGGACATTATGCCCTCTCTTCATGAAACTCAGTATGGCATTCCAGATTTCGGCCGCCATGTTGTTATGTTGACTTAGTGTAGAACTTGCAGTTCATGAAAACTTACAGACTAACTACAAGTTGGTCATTCAAATATTGAGCCCAGGTAAGCTTAAATTAAATAAAAAATGTGTATCCATTAAATTTTCTCTTAGATTCTGTGCATTATCTTTTTGGATACTTACTCTCACATCCAATGGATTGCCTAACCTTTATTCATCAGTTGAAAAAAGTTCAATCCAAGACACTGATAAAAAAATGTTTAACCCCATAGTTCCCCAAAAGAGACCTTTGGCATTCCACTAAAGACCTTCTTTTCAGTAGACATCAATTCATGAATCTCTCCTTGTGGGTCAGCTACTTCATCCAGTTGTGAATCCATACCATCCATGAAATGAAGGGCTGGCCCAGTAGAGAGAGTGCCAGGCCTGGAGTCAGGAAGACTCATCTTCCTGAGTTCAAATCTGGCCTCAAACACTTCCTAACTGTGTGATCGTAGGAAGGTCACTTCACCCTGTTTACCTCAGTTTCCTCATCTATAAAATGAGTTGGAGAAGGAAATGGCAAACCACTCTAGTATCTTTGCCAAGAAAACCCTAAATGGGATCACCAAGAGTCAGACACAACTGAAATAACTGAACAATTGTCTGATACCTTGCTAACACCCAGATACAGTATTTCAGTGGTAGCCTCTTAACCTACCATCCTATTCACATTGTTGAGAGAGATAATCAAGCCAGATTTGCATGATAACCCTAATAAACCCATGGTGGCTCACAATGATCACTACTTCCTTTCTCTAAGTAGTCACAGACAACTGTATATAAAAATATGTTTTCAAGTTCTTTCCAGGAATTGGAGTCAGGCTTTCCAGCTTGGGGTTTCAAGAATTTATCTGCTTCCCCTTTTCAAAAACAGGAGTCTCTCAGTGGCACTTTTCCTGTTTTGCAAGTCACTCCTATGACTCAGAAATCATACCCAAAAGTCCTTTCTGTGCCCTGGGATTGGGACAGTCTATCAAAGTTAGCAACTTGAAATTAGTGAGGGTGGCTCACTACTTCCTCTAATTTTTGAACAATGAAATTGTCATCAATAGATGTCCACGCCACCAGCCCACCATCTTTACTACTCCCTGCCTCCACGCTGGATTTCTGATCTCTTCCTGAAAGTTTTTATCCATTTCTTTTTTCTGGCTGGGTAGTGTATAGTATACTGAAGAATTACAAAATTTCAGAGGAGGAAGGAACATCAGAAACCATCTAGTCTAAGTTACATGTTCCTATCCCAATATCGTTTCTATTTGCCTCTCCATTGATCCTCAATGAAGTGTTCTCTCTTTTAGTTCACAAACTTCTCCACTTTATTGCCCATCCATGTTCTCAGTGGCCACCTTGCCGCTGAGACCAGAGCCATGTCCTTAATTTTTTCAGCTCCAGATCTCCTGGGTCCCCCGTTCAAGGTGGTGCTGGAGTCAGCTCGAAGCAGCTCCTCAGAACCAATTATTAAATTTTCCGTGTGAAGGCTATAAACCGAGATTTGATTGTTTTCTTCACTGTCATTCTATACTTAAGAGAGTGATGGATGAAATGTTAATCATTCAGATTAAACTTAAAAAGTGTTTCCTGGGTACATTTTTTTCCTGGTGGGCCAGTTACAAACCGTTTCCCAGCACACACCTGCTCAAGATCCCAGTCGGCCAGTGTGTCCCATGGCCCACCATGTCTGGCCCACCATCTTCTTCCCAGCTTTCCTGCTTCCACCCACAAGCCCTCTACTGCTCCTTCCAACTTGGAGCTCTGGAATCAGCATCAAATCAGTACTGACATTACTGGAAATGGGCAGCCAATCCATTCCCCTGAGGCTCCACCGGTGATTCCTGGGACTTTCTAAACCAAAATAATCCTCCTTGGCCACCATTGTGCTATCAGTGCTGTCTTTGAGGGCAAGGACTGTATTTGCTTCTTTGCTTTGTACTTCTCGAGGTGCTGGGTCCAGAAGTAAGCACTTAATAAATACTTTTTCATTGATATATTCATTTGTCTTTTCATATTTTCATTTATTCATCAGAATATAGCTCCATGATAATAGCTAATAATAGCTAACATTTATATGGCACCTACTATGTGCCAAGCACTATGCTAAGTGCTTTACAAATATTATCTCATTCGATCCTCATGACAAACCTAAGAGGTAATTGCTATTATCATCCCCTTTGTCTAGGTGAGGAAACTGAAGCAGATAAAGGTTAAGTGACTTGCCCAGGGTCACACAGCTAGTGAGAGTCTCAGGCTAGATGTAAAATGCTGCTCCACTGCCTGGATTCCGACCCCCTCCCATCCATGCTTATCACCTGTGTGACTGTGGGCAAATCACTTTACCTCTCTAGGACTCAGTTTCTTCACCTGTAAATTAAAGGCATAGGACTGGATGACCTCCAAGGTCCCGCTTGGCTCATCTCTGATCCTGTAATCCAGTGACCTCTCCACCCCTTCTGAGTATGGCACATCCGTCCATCACCATATTCCAATGATAAATCACACCTCGCCATGTTCTAGTGTTCCCCCAGGAGGTCAAATAGATCTCCTTGCATTAATACCTCTATTAATAAAGATTACGTCCACTCTGAGCATGTATGTATAGATATGAGCCAGTGGTCCCTCCTCCTCTTCTTGGATCCTGTTTTCCTGGGCTTGGGGACTGATGGTCTTCTTTCTATGAGTTACTAGGTAGTTGGGGGGCAGCTGGAAGGAAGGGTGCATGAGCATTTCTTAGATGGCCACTAGCGTCCTTCTAGTTCTAAATCTAGGATCCTCTAGTCCCTCACCCTCCTCTTTGGAAGTCAAAGTTGGGAGAGGGGCCTGTTCACTGTGCTGGGAACTCGTGAGGTTAGCACCATCATGAGTTGGTCCTTTTTCTGCCTTGTGTTAATTATTGTAGAAAGGGACGTTGCCCCGTTTTCAGTTCAATGATCTCTTGGTTGAATACAGACCAGGGATGGAATGCTTCTTCTTGGGGAGAACATCCAGTTTTGTCCTTGATGGGAAGATCTGGTCTCTTACAAAGTTCCACTGGCTAAGCTGCTGTTCCTTCTCTGGACCTCATTCTCCTACTTTGTGCCTCCTCAGATTTTTTTTTTCCCCTTTGGAAGCTGTTCTTCAGTCATTCAGTTGTGTCCAGCTTTCATGACCCCATGGACCATACTGTCCATGAGGTTTTCTTAACAAAGATACTAGAGTGGTTTGCCCTTTCCTTCTCCAATGGATTAAGGCAAACAGTTAAGTGACTTGTCCAAGGTCACACAACTAGTATATGTGTGTGAGGCTGGATTTGAACTTAAGTCTTCCTGACTCCAGGCCCTGGGCTGTAACCGGTGTATCAACTAGCTGCCTCTTGAAGTTCCTCTCCCCTTTTTCAAGGAAACTCTTCATTCTCCCTTAGGAACCAGAAAATAGGAAAGCAAAAGGGAAACAGAAAACTGAGAGAAATCTCTACAGCAAGTTTCTCTAATTTCCAAGATATATAAGGAACTGATTTAAATTTATAAGACTAAGAGCCATTCCCAATTAGCAGATGGTCAAAGAATATCAACAGGCAGATTTCTGAATAAGAAATATAAGCTAGCAATAGCCATAACATTAATAATTAGAGAAATGTAAAATAAAGCAGCTCTGAGGTAGAAACCTCACACCCGGCAGATAGAAAACTGACCCAAAAAACTGAGAAATGCTAGAAAGGCTTTGGAGAAAACGAAGGCTGGCACACTTTTGCATTTTTGGTGGAGCGGTGAATTGGTCTGGCCATTCTGGAAAATTTGGAACTATGCCCAAATTATCACTAAACTGGGTATATCCTTTGAACCAACGATACCACAACTAGGCATGTACTCCCAAAGAGATCAAAGAAAGAGGAAAGAAATAGACAAAAGGGTCTTTTGTGGTCTTAAAGAACTGGAAGCTAAGGGAGGTAGTGGTACCCATCAATTGGGGAATGGGATTATTTTAAGTAAATGTAATGGATTACTCTTGTGCCATAGGAAGTAATGAAAAGAAGAAACCTGGGAAGGTTTGTATGAACTAATACAGAGTAAAGCAAGCAGAACCAGGAAGACAATTTGTATAATTACAACATTGCAAAAAAAAAAGAACAACTCTGTAAGATGTAAGAATTCTGATCAGTGCAGAGACCAACCGCGATTGCAGTGGATAGCTGATGAAGCATGTTAACTAACCCATTTCCTAAGAGGTGCCAACTCAAAATGTCAAATGAGACAAGCATTTTTAGACATGGCAGACATGGCAACTTGTTTTGCTCAACTAGGCATATTCGTAATAAGGGTTTTATTTGCCTTCTATTTCTTTCTCTGGGGAAAGGAAGATGGAAAGGAAAACAAAAAGATGCTTAGTGGAAAAAATATTTTAATAAAAAAAGCTGTTTGTTCCTATTCCTTGACTGTTATTGAGGAGTCAATGGCTCACGTTTTTTGACGGAATTTTCTTAGTAGTCAGATTCCTCTTACAGCATTTGTTATTTTAATCAAAATGGCTTCATGGGAGGAAAAAAAAGAAAGAAAAGAAACTTTCCCTCCAATCCTTTGCCCTCCTCCTCTAGCAAGATCAACCTTCATTCTGTGCCTCATCCGTCAATGGTGCCAAAGAGTCATGTGAATGAGGCTGGAGAGGCCGAGAGAGCTGTTCCTTGGCACCAGAAACAGTACAAGCGTGGCAAGATCCCTGCGGGTCACTGGCACGCTCCCCTCACCCACCATCCTTACTGAAACTGAGCTCTTCTGTTCTCTGTGGCTCTCGCTGCCAACTGGAGGGCAAACTACTTGTTTTCCTGTTCACCCTCTAGGTGGGATCCTAAAAGAAGGTCTTTTTTTTTCTTTTTCTAAATAAGGAACTCTTTTCTCCTGGGACTTTCCCACCTTTTCTCCCATTCCTATAACACTTTCCACAAAACAATCCCATAAGATAGATTGTAGGCATAAATTTTAATGACTCCTATGTATGTAATGAATGATTTGCAGTTTGCAAAGCACTTTACAGATTAGGGCATCTCAAAAGTCCTAGTGTGGTCTTAAGCTTTAGGAGTGGTCTGTACATTATATTATCACCCCCATTTCATAGATGAAGAAACTGAGGCTTAGAGAGCTAAAATGTTGATGTCACAGCTAGTAAGTAGCTCCAGACTCTAAGCACAGAACTCTGTCCACTACTCCAAGCTGTCTCTCATTAACTGAGGCGTTATTTGCCCATGCCAGCAAGGTGTGGGGATGGTGGGAGGGGGACGATGACTAAGCCAGTCTGGGAAAACCAACACTAGTGGGGAATGGCCTTCTTCCACCCCTTCGTCTCTCCCCTCTCTAGACCCTAGACACCCAGATGCCATCTCGGGCAGCAAGGTAGGAAGAAGGCGTCGGTGGTTTCTACCACTTGGGTGAGCTAGGAGTCATCGAGTACAGTCAGTGAGATGGAAGACCATCGGATTTCAGCACGCGCCCTGTGGACGCATCCTCCGGCGCTCTGGGCCTTGTCGTCTACCCTGAGCTGCGTCATTCACACTCAGGGCTCTCCGGGCAGCTTGAACTCTGCTCTGGGCTGGCTCTTCCTACTATGAGTGAGACTCTGGAGAACAGGGCCTGTTTTCCTTTTTCTATTTGTGTCCCCAGCACTTAGCAGAGTGCTTGGCACATCCTTAGGACTTAATGGATGTGTTTTGTTTTTCATTCAGACTAGAAAGGTAATAGCTAACATGTACATAGCACTTACTACCTAAGGTGGCGCTGCTCTAAGCACTTCCAAGTATCTCCTTTGATCCTCACAAAGACCCTGGGAAGTAAGTGCTGTTATGATCCCCATTTTACAGATGAGGAAACTGAGTCAGACAAAAGCTAAGTGACTTGCCCAGAGCTGCCCAGCTAGCATCTATCCTCTGTACCACCTAGCTGTGTGATGACCTTGAAGTCAGACATTTGTTGTTTAGTCGTTTTTCAGTTGTGTCTAAATCCCTGTGACCCCATTTGGGATTTTCTTGGCAAAGATACTAGAGTGGTTTGCTTTTTTCCTTCCCCAATTCATTTTACAGATGAGGAAATTGAGGCAAATAGAGGGCAGTGACTTGCCAGGGTTACACAGCTAGTAAATGTCAGAGGTCGGATTTGAACTCAGGTCTTTCTGACTCCAGGCTGGGCACTCTGTGCAATATGGTGCCACCTAGCTGCTGAAGTCAGATGACCGAGGCTCAAACCTCCCTCTGATGTTTACTACCTGTGTGCTTTGAGGAAGTCATTTAATCTCTCTGTGCCTTAGTTTCCTCATCTGTAAAGCAAAGGGGTTGAACTAGATGGCCTGAGCTCTTGACCTGTGAGAAGGTCTTCTAAAGAAGTCCAGCTTCCAGTCATCTCTGGCCAATTCTTTTCTCATCTCCATTCTCACCATCGATCCAACAATTGCTAATGTCTCCCGGCTTCTCGCACCTTTGCCTGCCTCCTATTTTCCCTAATGGAGCACCCCAGTGATGCTTGGGTAGGAAAGATTCATTTCCCATTTGGCAGGAGGCAAATCTTTCTGGTCTCCTGAGTGAAGGATCCCCTGTCCCTTCACTCGTTCTCCACATGGCTTCCCCTTCTCCCACCTCCTTTCGGTGTGTTCTTCCTCCTTGGCACTCAGAACCTGAAGAAAACAACGCCAGGGAGTGAAACTTTTTGTTGGCTGCCACAGGGATGACCATGGCTTTCATCAGCCTAAGGTAGGAATATGTCTTCCCAGCCCAGCCCGGTGTTTATTCAAAGGCAGTCATTTCCAGGCTCACTCCTGCAAACTAAACCTTGGCCAAGAACTTTCAGAATCTTTTCGTCTGTGCAAAATCCCATGTGTTGGCTCCCCGGGGCTTACATAAGCAGATCTGGCAGCTTCTCCATGGAGAGATGAATGGCTAGCCATGTCATGTGGGAGAGCTCTCACATGCCTTGCCTAGGGAACATTGATCTCCCTTTAAAAGAAAATCAGAGCCATCTATCTTCAGAGCAGAACCAGTCTGTGATGCCCCTTGGTCCTCTCCATTGGACCTTCTTATAGGACTAGGAGATCATGGGGAGGAAAAGAAGTATTCTCTGATGTTTCTTAGGGACCCAAACATCACAAGATCAGACTTAAAGATGTAAGGAACTTTAGACAACACCTAATCCATCATCTTGCAGGTAAGGAAGCTAAAGCCCAGATGTGCCCAGGAGTCCACAGCCAGGGTCTAAAGTGAGCTCCAAACCCAGGGCTATCCTGCTGGGTTGTCAGGATGGGGAAAGGGAATTTAGAGAGCATTATGTCTGAGCTCCTGCTCCTTTTCTTCTTCTCTTCCCCTTGGGGATCCATTGCATCAAGCCAGGCTCCTCTGTTAGAGCCACTGGCTTAAAAGCATCTACTTAAAAAGGTGGAAAATGCAGTGTGAGGGCTGAGGGTCAGCATTGATCTCAGTGAAGGAATCACTTAACTCTGACTCTTACTACTTGTGTTACTCTCCAGCCTCAGTTTCTTCATCAGTAACTCAGGAGGTGGGAGTAGATGGCCTCTGAGACCACTTCAAGACCAGTCCTAGGATTCTAAGACTTCTAGGATGAGGCACCTTTTTGTAGCTCTCCAGTGTGGTACCCCCTTAAGACCTTTGTGAAAGCAGTGGATAGTACCCAGTGGAGAGTCCATTGAGGGGAGGGAGAGTCTGGGGATGAAGAGGGGGAGACAAGGGAGGCAGGCATTCCCATCTTCCCCTGAAGCAGCTTACTGAGGGGAGCTGAAACCACTTCAGCCCAAGCTCTGAGGAAGCCAGCCAGCACCACCCTCTGAGGCAGCTGCCCCTCCTCTCAGTAAATAACATTTACCATCGTTTGGCAGACAACTAAAAAGGTAGGTGCCCACAGGGAAATGGTTCTGCCTCCTAATGTTCTCAGATAATGCTCCAGACTTTTCCCCAGACTCCTGTTTTCTTAGGGGAGGAGGTGACCTTTGGGACAGAGGTTTCAGGAAACCCGAAGGGGAGAAACTGAAGTGGCCGAAGCAAAAGCGGTCAGTGAGCCATGTCCCTAGAGCTGGGAGGGACCTCAAAAGCCGCCAAGTAGAACCTCAGCATTTCACAAATAAGGAAACAGAGAACAAGAGAGAAGTGACTTGGGATCATAGATTCAAAGATGAAAGGAACCAGAGGCCATTGAGGCTAAAGTCCACATTTTACAGCTGAGGAACTGAGGCAGGAATCTAAAGTCACACGGGAAGCATCAGAGGTGAGATATGAACCTGGCTTCCTCTGACTCCACCATCCCACTGAGTCAACATGCTCCAAAATCCATATCCATCAGCTTGATGGATACCTTGTCACATATTCCATTGATGATGGCTCTGAAAGAGAAGGAAGAAATATGGAGAGGAGGAAATTGTTTGCAAGACTGTCCTTCTCTGACTATGAGAAAAGACCAAGTGTGGTCCAGCTAGGGAAGGAAATCCCTTTCAAGTTAAGACACCTCGTGACATTCTCTGCTTAGCTCTCTGAGATGCCCCTGGAGCAGATGGCCAGGTCTCCTCTCTGATGCTCTGAAAGAGGAGAGAGTGAGCCTTCGCCTACGCCCATCTTAATGCCTCTTCTCTCTCCTCAGTTTCATGGTTCACAGCCAAAGGATCCTTCTTGGGGTCAGGAGAATCACAGGAATTAAAGCTGGAGGGCTTCCTTTCATGAAGGAGGCAACTGGAGCCCAGTGAGCTCAAGTAACCTGCCTGAGGTCACGCGTGTAGTGAGTGGCCACGGTGGGATCCGGACCCACGGACTCTAACTCGAAATCAAGCGGTCTCTCATCAACACCACATCTCTGCAAATCATAAGGAAAGAGCGCTGCGTCTGGTATCAAAGGACCTGAGTTCAAATACCACCCAAAGGATAGGCATAAAGCAGGAGCGCCCCAAATCTCTAGGTGTGCCTCTAACTGCACTATTGACACTTACTAGTCATAAGACACTGAACATGTTGCTTCACCTCTGGTGACCTCAGCTCCTCATCTAAAAAATGAGCAGGGTTAGACTAGATAATCTGTAGGCTCTCTCCGGCTCTAGATCTAAAATCCTTTGGGCGGACCAGCACTTATTAAGTGCCCGTGAGGGACGAAAATATGAAAGTGTGGCAGTCTTGGCCTCAAAGGGCTTATTTTCTCCAAGAGATGGCACAATAAAAAGATGGCAATCCCAGATCAATCTACTCATGCGGTTTACAGTTTAATACCACCACAACGTCCCCATTCAATTCCTTTCAATCTCTGACACATCTTCCTATATATCCAAGTGGCAGGGCAGGAAAAATGATCTAATGCCACCAAACCTTTCGCTGTAACTTAGAATGAATCACTGTCCTTCAGGGAAATTGCATTTGCCTCTGTCCCCCGGCTGGTCTTGTTCTCCCCCACT
Organism: Phalanger gymnotis; assembly: GCA_028646595.1. NCBI lineage: Eukaryota > Metazoa > Chordata > Mammalia > Diprotodontia > Phalangeridae > Phalanger > Phalanger gymnotis. The sequence goes on along the minus strand of CM053627.1, from coordinate 14,124,330 downwards.
TTTCATTCAGAGTTTCTAATACTGTGGGATCCCAGAGTGAGTGGGGAATGCCCCGCTCTCACCTCTCAACATTTCCTTCTCTCTCCTTCTCTTTCTCAGCAGCACTGGAGAAATGGAAAGACTCTCCCCACTGGGAAGCAGGACACCTGGTTTCTGATCTCAGTTCTGCTAGGTTCGTGGGTAAAAACTCAGCTTTGCAAGTTCTGCAGTTCGTGGGTAAAAGCCTTCCCGCCCCACCTCGCCTCAGTTTCCTCATCTGTAAAATAAGACTCTTACATTAGCTCTAAAATCCTGTGATCCTATGATCTGTCTCTCTCTCCTAATCTTTTCCTCCTTGCTCCATACTTCTTCTAGCATCCATTCAGCCCCTCCTGTCTGTATTCTCAGACTTTCTCTTCCTTTATTTATTCTCACTGTAATTTACTTCGCCTTTCTCCTTTCCCTCCAATTTTCAGATGTTTAGATGTATAGGCAGAGAGCCAAGGAATATCCTCAGGTGTCATGTTAGTCCTTATCTACGCAAAGAACCTTCTCCATCTTGGCCTCCAAAAGCTCCAAGAAAGATCCAGGCTGGAAAAAACCTCAGAAGCCACCCGACCCAATTCCCTCTTTTTGGAGGCCTATGGAGGTTACGACTTGTCCAAAGCCACTTAGTAAGGAACAATGGATTTGAACCCAAGAAATTCCCAAATTTCCCTTTATGATCCCATATTAAAATTTTAGAAACAGATTTGAAGCTGGAAGGGACCTAAGAGGCCAACTTCTTGGTGCACTGGACTTGGAGTTGGGATGACATGAGTTCAAATCCTTCCTCAGATGTTATCTGTGTTACCCTGGACAAATCATTTAATCTCCCAGAACATCCATTTCCCGATCTCTGAAATGATTGAGACTCAGTGGTCTCTGAGGTCTCTTTCAGCTCTAGTTCAACGATCTGAAGGACAGGGGTGCTTGGATAAGGTAACAAGACACCTGCACCTTTGGGTTCTGTTTTCTGAAGATATTCACAAGGACCCGACTTTCAGCCTATATGTCAAAGATCTTTTCGGGAGAATGGGAATAACCCCATGTGACTGGCCCTTCCCCAGCCCCCACCACACAGTAGCCACCCATCCCAAACAAAAATGTTCTCATCTGCACTGAATGCAATGTAGGCATCTCAGAGAAAGTGCTAAGTCAATACAAACATAATTTCCAAGAAGCAGTCTTAGTAAGAGAGGGAATTGATTAAACAGCATTCTCTGCTCTCCTGAAAATGAGTGATGCCTTCCTCCCCTTCTCCCGGCAGCCTTGCTGAGTCCATTAGGCTGCCCTGGAAGAGAGCCAATGTTGGCCCTACGGAGGCAGGCGACGGCAGTGTGAGGGGAGCCCTGGAATGGGGCTCTTGTCCTAGCAACCACAGTCCCCTCTCAGTTTTATTTTCCTCCTCTGGGACTCGTTGGAAAAGACCCAGATGTTGGCAAATAATAAAGGCAAAAGGAAGAGGGGATGGCAGAGCATGAGATGGATAGACGGTGTCATGGAAGTCATGGACGTGAGCTTGGACAGACTCCAGGAGACAGTGGAGGACAGAAGGGCCTGGCAGGCCATGGTCCGTGAAGAATCGGACACAACTGACCAATAACGACCTGGAAAAGAGAAAGCTTAGGGGTGACACCATGTCTTCAAGTTCAGTACTGGAAGGGCTAGGATACGGAAAAGACATTAAACTTGGCCTGCTTGACCTGAGAGGGCAGAGCTAAGTCATGTGTAGAAGTTGCAGAAGGGCTGGTTTAGACTTTGTTTGGGGGTGGAGGGGGATTGGCATTAAGTGATTTGCCCAGGGTCACACAACTAGTAGGCATCTGAGGCTGGATTTGAACTCAGGTTCTCCTGACTCCAGGGCTCGTGCTCTATGCCCTGCATCACCTACCTAGCTGCTCCCTAGACTTCAGATCCCATTTAACAAGTATTATAGGAAGACAAAAGTAAGCTCATCCCTGTACTCTCTCCTGGGTTTCGTGCAAGGATAGACTTCCTCACAATGAGAGCTGCCCCAAAGGGGAATGATGGGCTGCCTGGTGGCTGGCGGCCCTCTCTGGGGGCCCCTTGTGCAGCTCGCTGCAGAGGAGATTCCAGATATCTGAAACGACTTCAAGCTCTGAGCTTCTGTGACTGCATTCCCCTCCAGTAAGTGGCCTGGAATCAGGGCCCAGCCTCTTCCCCTTTCTCCCCAGCTTCCCTTGCCTTGGTGGGCCGCCACACAGCCCTGGGTATGCCCTGATCCCCGTGGAGTGTTTCTGTGTAAACTCTGGGTATTAACAGGGAATAAAAAACAGCAGGCCCATGGTAAGCCAGCTGCTGAACTGTGGGACCTTCATTCTCTGCCCCTGCTGACTTGATCCTTTGAAGGCATGAAGGGGAACTAGTCAACCCTCGGAACAGTATGGAGTAGTGGTTGGAGAACAGGATTTGGAGTCAAGAAGGCCTGGATTCAAATCCAACCATAGCAGGCATGGGATTCTGGGCAAACCGCTTCCTCTCTGGGCCTCAGCTCCCCTCTGTAAAATAAAATCTTGTACTTGGTCACCATGGACGTCCTTCCCCTTCTACATCTCTGACCTTCTCTGATCTTTGCGGTCTTTCTAGAGGCGCCAGACTCCATGGACACTGGTAAAGGCAGCTGGCGTCATTCGATGGCATTTGGGGAGTGGGCATCAAGAACTTCTCAAGTCCAAAACAAACTATGGACCCAGAGAGAGGGCGCAGCATGCCGGGAAGGACCCACCAGAAAGTGGCCAGAGAACAGAAAGAAAACAAAAAGCTGAGACGATTCAACCAGCACCACTGAGCATAAGAGAACCATCCAGAGCCCCAGGCTGAGGGAGCAGCCTGGAACCCTGGAAAGAGACGGAGGGAGACAGTTTGGATTCGAGCCCGCCTCCAACGCTCCATGCCTATGTGACCCTGGACGAGTAAATAAGCTTGCCTGGAAATTCCCTCATTTTCAATCTCTGTAACATAAAAGGGTTAGACTTAGCCTCTGAGGCCCCTTCCTGCTCTAGCTAGGGCTGAGATTAGTACAGTGCCTGGTACCTGCATCAAGCACTTAATAAATGCTTATTCTATTGATAAGCCTAGAACCCAGAAAGAAAGGAATCTAAGCCGCCAGGACGGGAGATTTCTCAAGGGCTTCCTTAATCTCAACGCAGTCTGGGTCACAAAGAGTTAATTATCAAGAGAATATTCTGGAGATGGGCCGAAGGGTGACCGAGAGGTTTGAGGTGGAGAGGGGGAGGGAGCAGCGGGGTGATCGCTACAAAGGGCCCAACAGTTGGATTGCCCAGTGAGGCCTGTTCTCCACTTGTCCTCTCTGAATTTGTCCTTAACAAGCTTGACTGTTCCGTGGACAGAAAAGCAAATAGCCTGGCTGGGAGTTTGTTGTAACCAGACTCCCAAAATCCAGGAAACTTGGCCCTGGGGAGTTTGCTTGTACCCGGGCCACTTGAAAGCCTCAGAAGTAAGTGTGAAGAAGGGAGCTCAGCCTACTCCAGGGCCAAGGCCCTCGAACAGCCGCATTAGCATTTCAAAAAGTGAGCTGCTAATTACAAATTATTCTTATCTCTTTGTTCCGCCATACAATGGCCCCCTTCTTCCTTCCCAGCTCGGAAGTTACTGCCGGTTTTCGAAAGTAATAAAATTGTTTTTTCAAAAAAAAAAAATGTTCCAATTACTCCAACTCCACATTACCCCATTTTCTCTCCTCCAATGGGGGCCAGTTATTAGGATTGTGTTGTCTTTAGAAACCACAAAAGTAGCAACAAATGGCCAATATCAACCCGAACCAAGAGCTGAGGGGGAGGTGAGAAGGATGCTGGAGCAGAGAGATAGGGAGAAAGGGAAAGACCAAAGACCAAAAGAAACTCTAGGGAGAGAACAGTGAAAGTGAGGGGGGCGGGTGTGTGTGTGTGTGAGAGAGAGAAAGAGAGAGAGAGAAAGAGAGAGAGAGAGAGAGGCAGAGAGAGACAGAGACAGAGAGAGAGACAGAGAGACAGAGAGAGAGAAGAGACAGAGACAGAGAGACAGAGACAGAGAGAAAGAGAGAGAGAAGAGACAGAGACAGAGAGACAGAGACAGAGAGAAAGAGAGAGAGAAGAGACAGAGACAGAGAGACAGAGACAGAGAGAAAGAGAGGAGAGACAGAGAGAGAGAGGTTGAGAGAAACAAAGACAGAGAGAGGCAGAGACAGAGAGACAGAGACATGGAGAGAGTATCCAGGCAATTCCCGAATACCGAAAGTATTTCTCACGAAGTGCCTACTAGTTGCCAGGTACTGCGCTAGGCACCAGAGATACAAAGACCCCAAATAATGAAGTAGTTGAACTAATAGGGCAGTTACTTGTTCTACGTTGATGCAGGGAATTTCCACACCAGTGGATATCAAACACAGATGAACTCTATCAACAAGCTCCTACTATGTGCTACACACTTGACCTGAATTAAAAACCATTTTCACCACCTATCTCATAGGGCCATTATGGGGATCAAAGGAGAGACTGAATGTGAAGAAAGGGCTTTCTATAAATGTGAGTCGTTGTTGCTGCTGCTGTTGGGGGGAGGGTGCTACTGTTGTCTGAAAGAGGAGTGGAGAGGAGCAGGGGGAGGGCGAGTGCACCAAGGGGTGAACAAAGGAAAATTGGAAAGAGGAGAGACCCTGGAGGATGTGGGAGAGAAGGCGGGTTGATCAGTAAGACCATAAATCAAGGGCCTGAAGGTATCTCAGGGGCTACCCAGTCCAACCCCCACATTTTACGGATTAGGAAACAGAGGCGTAGGAGGGTCTCGCAAGATGTGACCAGTTGTGGGATCACAGATTTAGGGCAAAAAAATAGCATGCCAACTAGCCCAACCCCATTTATTTTATAAAGAAAGGAAATAATCCTCAAGGAAATGGCAAGGCTTGCCTAAGGTGGCACACAAGTTTCAGAAATGGTAGTAGACTTCACATCCTCTGACCCTAGAGCTCTCCACAGCACCCGTGGGTTCTAGTCCCGGCCCCTACCACTACCTTCCGAGTCACTTCCCTTCTCAGTTTCCAGGCCTCAGTTTCTTCATTTGTAAAAACAAGGGAGGTGAACTCGCCGATCATTAGGGTCCCTTCCAACCCTGTGATTCTACAAGGGGCGTGAGGACCCTTGGACTAGGGAGCGCCAACCACTTATTTCTACTTAATCAAGTAAGGATCTTGAAATGAAAAACTACCCCTGAAAAAGAAAAATGTGTTTTTCTTCTTTAAGATAAGCAAGAGGAAGGCCAGGGGGCAGAGCAGGAGTGGCCAAAGCCAAGAGGCTGGCCTTGACAAGCCTTGGCATTCCCATGACTCCCCTTACCCATACCCCTCCCCTCACCCCAAGCTTCTGCAAGATTGGAGACTGAAAGACCAAAGGAACCGACTGAGAAGTCTCAGTCACAAAGACAAGGAGCTGTTTCTGCACAGTCAACCACGGATGTTTGCTGAGTATTATCAGAAACTTCTGAGACCCAGCGAAACTGTTCTCTGCAGGGACAAGGCCCTCTTTAAATATGGGAGTGGGGAAGGGGTTAAAGTTAGGGCTAACCTACTTCCCAGGTGGAGCTGGCTTAGATGTCATTATTCCAGAACCCTAATCAGCACAGGGAGATTGGCTGGAAATTGCCGGAGAGAGCCAAGGGGAGGGACAAGGGAGCTCAGCCCTACAGCTGCCTACTGCCTTTGTCTTCAGGGGGGGCGGGGGCGGTGCAAACACAGCCCAGAGCCCAGGTAGTCCACACCATTCAAAGGAGACAAGAGCTCTGTTTGTACAGGGACTAACAAAGGATAAGGAAAGCCTTTCGAATATTTTGGCTTGGGGGCCTCAGTGTAAATTTACACTAGGAGATTACTACCCCAAAAAGCTAACAGAGCCATTCTTCACATACAGGCAGCTTCAGGCCAGCTGGGTTACCTGGACCCAACCCCACAGACTGAAAGCCACTGCCTCCCCCTTAGAGGCCTGGACTCTCAGCTAGGGATTTCCGTCTCAGCAGCAACCCACAAACCACTGATCCTCCCATGAGCACACAAGGAGGATGTACAGGAACAGAGGCAGAAGGTGTCAGACTCCAAGTCAGGGACCTTAGACGTCACCCTCTTTGACCTCTCTCCCAAATACAAGAACTTCACAGCATTTTCCCTTCAGCAACAAGAAGCTCACTTTGCCTGCCTGCCTGCTGCCTGGGTAACGATGGGAAAGTCACTTAAAATTTCTAAGCCTCATCTCTAAAGTGAGGGGTAGGGAAAAAAAGAACATTAAAATGAGGGGATAGGACTGGTGAGCCCTCTGACATCCCTGCTATCTCTCAAAGACCTCACAAAACAGTCAATTCAGTTTTTAACGCCACTCATAGGGTCATCAGTTTAATGCTAAAAGCCAGCTTAGACACCATCCTAGAAACCCAACAGTCATTTTACAGGGGATGGGACAGGGACTGATATAGCCAGTGAGCCTGGAAAGATAGACCGGCTGTAAAGGGCTTTGAGAGCTAAATAAAAGAGTTTGTATTTTGTCCTAGAGACAATAGAAAGCCACTAGAATTGGCTGAGTAGAGAATTACTTGGTCAGATTTTTCACTTAAGGAAAACCCCTTTTGATTGCACTGTGGAGTCTGGATTGGAGTAGGGAAGACTTGAGGTGCTAGTTCAATAGTCTAAGTGAGGTGATCAGAACCTGGATTGGGGTTGTAGTGGCTATATAAGTGGAGAGAAGAAGATGGATACTAGAGATGCTGTGACTGCAGAAATGACAAGATTTGGCAATTGATACCTCTATGGAGTAAGGGAAGGTGAGGATTCAGGTTTATAACCTGACTAGAAGAGTCATTGGCATAGAACTGGAAGAAGGAGACTGGAGACTAGAAGAAAGGTGATGTTTTCCACAGAAATAGGGAAGCTTGGAAGATGGAAAGGTTTTGTTGCTGTTCTTCGATTGTGCAGCTGTAGCCGACTTTTTGTGACCCCTCGGACCACAGCTCACCAGGCCCTTCTGTCCTCTACTATCTCTCAAAGTCTATCCAAGGTCATGTTCGTTGTTTCCATGACACTGTCTATCCATTTCATCCTCTACCGTCCCCTTTTCCTTTTGCCTTCAATCTTTTCAACATCAGGATCTTTTCCAAAGAGTCCTGTCTTCTCATTATGTGACCAAAGTATTTAAGCGTCAGCTTCAGTATTTGATCTTCCAGTGAATAGTCAGAATTAATTTCTTTAAGTATTGACTGATTTGATCTCCTTGATGTCCAAGGGACTCTGAAAAGTCATCTCCAACACCACAATTTGAAAGTGTTGATTTTGTGATGCTCAGTTTTTCTCAAGGTCTGGCTCTCAGTCATACACTACTACTGGAAAAACCAAAACTTTGACTAAACAGACCTTTATCAACAAGGTGACATCTCTGCTTTTTGGTACACTGTCCAGATTTGCCATGACTTTCCTTCCAAGGAGCAAGGAGAGGATTTAGAGGAAAATATAATCAATTGTGTTTTAGACTTGTTGACTTTAAGATATCTCCAGGATATCTAGTTTGAAATGTCCAATAAGCAATGGGTGATTGGAAATGATGCTCCATGGAGAGACTGGAGCTAGATACAAAGTTTGGGAGTCATCTGCATTGAGATAAAAACTGAACCCATGGAAGCTGATGAGGGTGCCAAAAGAGATAGTTTAGAGCAGGGATTCCTAACCTGACCTCCATGAATTTGGTGTTTGGTTTTGGTTTCTTTTTTCAGTATTTGATAATTATATTTCAATATAACTAGTTTCCTCTGTAATCATATATATTTTAGCTTATGCACTTAATTTTTTACTTAATTATCTCTTTTTTCATTTGAGCTAGTTATTTTTACTTTATTATATCTATTGATAATTCTTTTTTTTCTGGGCCCAAATCTTTTTTTTTTTTTTGTCATTTAATATATTTAGTTTTCAGCGTTGATTTTCGCAGGAGTTTGAATTACAAATTTTCT
>CM053627.1:14017815-14115811 GCA_028646595.1 Phalanger gymnotis | reverse complement strand
GAAGGAAGGAAGGAAGGAAGGAAGGAAGGAAGGAAGGAAGGAAGGGAAGAAGGAAGGGAAGAAGGAAGGAAGGAAGGAAGGAGGGAAGGAAGGAAGGGGGGAAGGAAGGGAGGAAGGAAGGAAGGGAGAAAGTAAGAGAGGAAGGAAGGGAGGAAGGAAGAGAGGAAGGAAGGGAGGAAGGAAGGAAGAAAGGGAGGGAGGAACAAAGTTTTTAAGTACTATGTGCCAAACATTGAGATTACAAATACAGGCAAGACCATCCCTGCCTTCAAGGGGTTTACATTCTAATAAGAGAGGACATATAATTCGAATGCTTGCGGGTAAGGAGGCACCATAGCATGTAGATGGCCATAAAGTGGCATGTTAGGCCTGAGCCCAGGACTGGATAAGACAAAAGCCCACAGTCACCTGTGTTCTTCTAAGAATGTGGCTTCCTGGACTCCACACCGTATTACAGATGTGGGCATTCAGTCCTCAAGTTTGCTAATCAGGCCCCAAATTCCCCAGGGATTAATTGCCCCAGGAAGGGGGCTACTTTCAAGTAGCCGCTGGCCTGGCTAGGCCGAGGGAAGAAGTTTGGCCTGGTGACCTCAGGTGCCGATGCCACCAGCTCCTGTAGCTTGGGTTTGGTTCCTGGAGAAATATTTGTTCTTCGAGCAAACAGAATATTAATATGTTCTAATCTGGAGCAAAGATACATTCTGCTTTCTTTTCTTCAGCCAGCCGGGTCCTCCTTCCTCTGAAGGCAGTTCAAAGTAGAAAGCAAACAAAGCGTTTGCCAGAGGCCAGGAGAACATAACCCTTCCCTCTCTGGAGGACTGCCTTCACTCATGCTGCCTGGAGGTCTTGTCTCTGCATGTGGTACCAGGGAAAGAGAGCCCTGGAGTCAGAGAAGGGGCTTCGGATCTTCCCTTTGTCATCATTAAGGGAATCATCTTGGGCAGATTCATCTGTGTCTCCACTTCCTCATTTCAAATCCCAGGTCTTTCCCATTGTGCACACCCCACCCCCAATATTAGTGCCTTCCCTTGGGGATCGCCCCCAAGTTATCCTGTATATATCTTGCATGCACATAGTTCTTTGGATATTATTTCCCCCTTTAAAATGTGAGCATCTCGAGGAAGGGTCTTGTTTTTGCTTTTCTTTGTATCACCAGTGCCTGGCACATAGTAGGCACTTAATGAATGCTTGCTGACTGTTGCCTGACTTATCTGCAAAATAAGGGTCTCCAAGGACACTTCCATGTCTGACTCTCCTTAGAGTCTCAATTTCTTCATCTATTAGATGACAGAGGTCCCTTCCGGCTCTTAGTCTGTCTTCCTTTGAAACCTCTCTGGGCCTCAGTTCTCTCATCTATAAAATGAAGGAAGTGAACTCTGTGATCTCTGAGAATGTTTCCAGTTCTAAATCTGTGATCCCAGTCTGTCCCAGACTTAGATTGATCTAGTGTTCGAACTGGCTTCATTTAATAAGTGTCCAAGGCTGGATTCGAACTCATCTTCCTGTTCCTAAGGCCAGAACTCTATGCATTAGGCCAGGCTGCCTCCATTGCAAACCTCATCTTCTCGGCAGCCTATTATTACCTGTGGAAATGAAGGAATGTCCCAAGGGGTCTTCCTGACCTTTTCTTGCAGGCTGATGCTAAAGTTCCCACTTTAACATCAGGTAACCAACAAACATGTATTAAGTACTCACTGTGTGCCTGTGGTACTGTGGTACAAATACAAGCAGAGAAAGTCTCAGCCCTCAGGGAGCTGACATTCTGCTGGGAAAAAGACACATGGGAAAATTAACATCCAGTACACTAAATTTTAACACCCAAATTGGGTGTGAAATCCTGCCCTGAAGTGTCCTGGGGAAAGAAGAGTAACCCAGGGACAGCTTTTTCAGGCTCACCTCTAAAACATGGTAACCTCCAAAGTCCCTACCTGTTCCAACTTGTATATCTAAAAACCGCAGCTGATATTTATAGCCAGAGTTACCTACATTATCTCATTGGATCCTAGTAACAACCCTGAGACGTAGTAGAGGTCTCATGCCCATTTTGCAGATGAGGCTCAGGGAAGTTAAATCATTTGGCCAAGGTCACAGCAGCCAGGAAATGTCAGAGGTGTAATTCAAGCTAGCTCACTCACTCATTGATTCGCTCACTGATTTGTTCATTCGGAGAGGACTTTGGTATCAGATGGGCCGTTGAAACCCTCTTACTCAGTCACTGTATTCATTCAACGAGTCTTTTTTAATGTTATTGTTATGTTTTGTTTTGACACCCCCTTCATTTCCAAACATGTACTTCCTCCCTCCCCTGGTCGGCACTGGCACAGAGCCTGGGGCAGAGCTGTCCAGTTAAGTGAAGAATGAAAAGAAATCTTAGCTAACCCTTATATCAAGCCCCTCTGCAGCCCTGCTTCACAAACCATCTAGCATGTCCCAAGATGCCAGCATGGATCAGCTACCACTTGCCCTACTAGAAAGGCTAGAGCAACCGTTTGGCCTTTGGTTCCCTGGCTGGCACGCTTCTATATAGGGCTCCTTCTTTAGGCCAACAGGTGTCTAGTAAAGTGCCTGACCCAGACCTGGTGCTTAATAAATTCATTTATTCAGTTATTTCTTCAGCTATCGTCTTGTGGAAAAGCATAATGAAGAAGAGGAAAGTCAACAAATATTTATTAAGAACCTACTATGTGCCAGGCACTATGCTAAGCCCTAGGGAAAAGAAGAGAGCCAAAGACCATCTTTCAAGCTCACAGTCTAATGACAGAGAAAGAATACAAACTACTGTGTGCAAACAAGATAGAAACAGGATAAATTCAAAATAACCAAGAGAGGGACATCAATAGCATTTAGGGAGGCCAGGAAGGGCTTTTTACAGAAGACGCGATTACAGTTGTGATCTTAAGAAAGCCAGAGAGGTTAGAAGGTGACGAAGAGGAAGATGTGTTCCAGGTGTGGAGGACAGTTAGTGAAGTGGGGGAGGGAGCCCCACCTCTACAAAAGGCAGGAGGTACATTCTCTCAGCTCTTCTCTCAGACCAAGCATTTATTTAGTGCCTACTCTATACCAGGGCAGCTAGGTGGCACAGTGGATAAAGCACCTGCCCTGGAGTCAGGAAGACCTGAGTTCAAATGTGGCCTCAGATATTTCCTAGCTGTGTGACCCTGGGCAAGTCACTTCACTCTGTTTGCCTCAGTTTCCCCTTCCACAAAATGAGCTAGAAAAGGAAATGGCAAACCACTCCAGCATCTCTGCCAAGAAAATCCCCAGTGGGGTCACAGAGAGTCAGATGATTAAAATGACTGAACAATGAACAGGCATTGTACTGAGGCCAGATGATAAACCAAAACACCACTTGCCACCCCCCAGGAATCTATTTTTAAGTTTTCCTTTCCCTAACTGTCTGAAAAATACATATTTTTTTAAATTAAGATTTTTTATTTTTAGTTTACAACACTCAGTTCTGCATGATTTTGAGTTCCAGATTTTATTCTCCCCCTCCCTGCCTCCCTCCCCAAGACAACATGGAATCCGATATATCTTCTACATATAACTTCACATTCAACTTATTTACACAGTAGTCAAATTGTAAAGAAGAATTATGACCAATGGAATGAATCATGAGAAAGAAGAGACAAAACCAAAAACAAAAAACAAAAGAGAAAAAAAAGAAAAAAAGGGGAAAAAAGAGCAAACAGTGTGCCTCAATCTGCATTCAGACTCCATAGTTCTTTCTCTGGATGTAGATAGCTCTCTCCATCATGAGTCCTTTGGAGTTGTCTTTGAACCTTGTATTGCTGAGAAGAACCAAGTCTGTCAGGGTTAGTCACCACAGAATCCATATCTCTGTGGTTATGTATAATCTTCTCCTGGTTCTGCTCCGCTCACTCAGCATTAGATTGTGTAGGTTTTTCCAGGTTATTACGAAGTCCATATCATCCCCATTTCTTATAGCACAATAGTATTCCATTACCTTCATATACCACAACTTGTTTAGCCATTCCCCAATTGATGGGCATCCCCTTGATTTCCAATTCTTTGCTACTATGAAAAGAGCCGCTATAAATATTTTGTACATACGGGTCCTTTTCCCACTTGTGTGATCTCTTTTTATACAGCCCTATAAGTGGTATTGCTGAGTCAAAGGGTATGAACATTTTTATAGCCCTTTGGGCATAGTTCCAAATTGCTCTCCAGAATGGCTGGATCTGTTCACAACTCCACCAGCAATGTAACAATGTTCCAATTTTTCCATATCCTCTCCAGCATTTATCATTTTCCTGTTTTCTCATTTTAGCCAATCTGACAGGAGAGATGTGGTACCTAAGAGTTGTTTTGATTTGCATTTCTCTAATCAGTAGTGATTTAGAGCATTTTTTTCACATGCCTATAGATGTCTTTAATTTCTTCCTCTGAAAACTGCCTGTTCATATGCTTTGACCATTTATCAATTGGGGAATGACTTGTATTCCGATAAATTTGGTTCAGTTCCCTGTATGTTTTAGATATGAGGCCTTTATCAGAGACACTGGTTGTAGGGAACATTACAAAATGCAAAATAGATAATTTTGATTATGTTAAATTGAAAAGTTTTTGTATTTAAAAAAAGCCAATGCAACAAAGATTAGGAGGGAAGCAGAAAATTGTCGGAAAATACATATTTTTAAAAATTCTATTTGCTCTTTCATCCCTCAGAGGGTCCCTGCCTTGAATTTTCCAGCAGCAGATACTGCCTCCCTGACTCTTCCTGAGCTCCCATTGGGCTCCAGCTAAGCGGCACAGGCTTCCCGGTCCCTCCCTGGGGGTGAAGCTGGCCCGGCTGGCTGGGGGCCCACACGGGCATCTCACCAGGCAGGCAGGGAGGGAGGCAGGGCGTGCATTCATGCAGGCGGCGGGCGCCTGCAAATTGGTTTGTCTCTATTTCTTAATCTGGGGGTGGGGGTGGGCACCGCAGAGATACGTTTCTGGGTTCACCCTGCCGGACAGGGGGGAAGAAAGCCCCTTATCTCGCTCGTTTCCTGGCTCCAAGTTCTCCGAGGTACTGAACCTTCCCAAAAGAGCTGACATCGGATACAATTGTTTCCGATTGGCCTCTTGTGGGGTTGCAGGAATGCCGGCCTCCAGCTCCCGCCCTGGGGGGAGGGGCGGGGAGGGGGAAGGCGGGCCTCGCTTTACGTAAACAAGCGCCCGGGTTCCCGAGCGTTGGGTCTCGCTCCTGCCCTTTGTCAGTACAGTAGTAGATCCGGTGATGTTTCCGTTCCTGTTCCAAAAAAGCGAGGCTCGTCCCCTCTCACCAGCTGGCCAGGGGTGCGTTTTTTTTCTAGGATGGATTTTCTTAAAGGGAGGCCCGAGTGGAATGGGATTTTTTTTTATTTGATCAAGCAGGTCAACATGCTTTTATTAAGGGCCTACTATTTGCCGGACACTGCTCAAGCTAGGGTTACAAAGAAAGGGAGAAACACACGCACACGAACAGGTGCGAACACACACACACACACCGCTTACAAAAAACCCTAATTTTTGTTGTTCAGTCCTGTCTGACCCTTCCAGATTCCATTTGGCCTTTTCTCAGCAGAGATCCTGGACTGCTTTGCCATCTCCATCTCCAGCTCATTTGACAGACGAGGAAACCGAGGCAAACAGGGCGAAGCGACTTGCCCAGGGTCACTAGCTAGGAAGTGTCTGAGGCCACATTTGAACTCGGGTCTTCCTGACTCCAAGCCTGGCCCTCTGTCCACTGTGCCACCTGGCTGCCCAACCCTTAGGTAGGTGCTATTATCATTCCCATTTGAAGAGATGCGCCCAGTCACGTAGCGAGTAAATGTCAGAGATGGAAGGCAGCTGTGGGTCTCTGCTGACTTAAAGTGCATCGGGCTTGCCTTCTTCCCACACAGCACGACTTCCAGTACTTTGAGACAGTATAGTACAATGGGCAGCGAGGTGGGTCTGAGATCCGAGCCATGATTCTGAATCCTAGCCCTGCCACTTACAGCTAAGTCACCCCCTCTCTGGGCCGCAGTTTCCTCATCTGTCAAACGAAGGGTTAGGACAAAAAATTACCTCTGAAGTCCTTACCAGCTCCAGATATATACAATCTACGATCCTGCGTGTCACTGTGTGTCCTGTGTGTCACTGTGTGTCCTGTGTGGTAGTTTCCTCATCTGTAAAATGAGGCCATTGAACAAGATGGCCTTCCATTGTTGGTTCCCTGGGATGCCATGGTCCACATTGGCTCTACAATGGGCTTGCACTTTATCAAGTAGAACGGGTAGTTTTATAGTGCTTCCTCCCTCCTCCCCACACCACCTTTCTTGTCATAGGAACCATCCTCCACCCTAGAGCCTGGAGTCCTTAAACTAGTCCCCACCGGGCACTGTGGGAGTCCAACCCTGAGCTATAAGGAAGTGATGCCCAGAGGCCTTGCACCAGCTGGCATCTCTGCAGCCTCCCTGGGCATGGACTGCAATATGCCTGCAAGTTGTTTTGAAAAAGGCCTCTCAGAACCCAAGCTAGCCTCATGAAGAGGAGAAAACCCATCCCCAAATTCTGGGAGTTGGAATCCTGAATCTGTCTTCTCTCTTCACTAGTACAGGCAAAGGTGGCACTCACTTGTCCAGGAAAATCTATGCCTCCAGTGGTGCATGAATAAATGGGGAAGGTAAGGGGGAGGGGAAGGGAAAGAACGGTTCTCACTTACATCTGCACTTGGTGGATCTAACTGGAGGGGCCACGATTCTCTTCAGGGAGCCCTGGACTTTGCTCAGTTATCATATACAGTGAAATCCTCATTAAAACAATAACAGTTTGTTCCAAATAGCAACTGCTGGTCTCTAGCGGACTAGGCTGTCCTGTTGTTAACCAAAAATTTAACCAAAATGTAGCCCACGCCCAGCCCAGTTAATGCAAAATGCGTTTCCTGGGTCCCTTGTGTTTCTGGGGAGTGTGATTGGCCGGCCCTCCTGGCTGTTCTTTTGTGTGTTTTTGCTTCTGAATGGCGTTTCTATTTATTCTGGAAGCGAGCCTGGGCCACAGGTAGAAGGAAACATCCCCTACCTTTCTCCCCAGAGGCTGGCTGTGTGGTTCTCGGTCACCAAGTAGCTCCTACCGCCTCTGCTTTGACGACAATGGAGAACAGGGACGTCTTACCCTGGGTCGAGCTGAAACTTCTTAATGAAGAAGCTAGAATGCAGCCTCCATGGCTGCTGGCTATTTTCCCGTCATCCAGTGTTTTCAAGCCTGAAAAAAAAAAGTGCCAAGAAGAAGGAAAAAACTATGCCTTGGGGCTTGGGAAGTGGGAAAGGATTAGAGAAGCAAGGGAGGTCATAACATTTCAGAAAACTTTTCTTGTGGGAGCCAAGAGAAGAAGAAAAAAAAAGTCTCCGAAACACCCTTGTCCGTCATGACTCATGTGGGCAAAAGGAGCGATCCCAGCCCTCCCTTTGCCTCCAGTGCCTATGCACTTTTCGAAATGATGATAATGACAAAGTAACTTGAAGCAGAAAGCCTGGTATGGTGGTTCTGGAGAAAGGGAGACTTTGGTTCGAAGGGGCGTGACTGGACACTCTGACCTTTACTAGCTGTGTGACCCTGGGCAAGTCATGCCACCTACCTAAGCTTCAATTTCCTTGATAAGAAACAAAAATCAAAGGAGCTGGTCTCCTTGGGCTTAGAGGTCCCTTCTTGCTCAGATCAGCGATGCTGTCTGGTTTTTTAAACCATTTCAGCCACCCTGTAGGCTAAAGAATGCAATAAATGTTGTTTATGGAAAGTCCCTACTGTGTGCAGAACACTGTGCAAGGAGCTGGGAAAGACATAAAATCTAGGAAATCAACAAACATTTTTTAAAATAAATTTTTTATATCTTTTGTTGTTATATCACTTGCATTTCCCCAGAGAACCTTTCCTTTTCTTCCTCTGAGAGAGAGCCAGCCCTTAAATAAACAATTAAAAAGATGGAGGTGGGAGGGGAAGATATTCAGGAAAATTAACCAACACATCCAAAAAGGCTGAAGATATATGCAGTGTTCCACTAGATGATAAGCTCCTTGAGGACAGGGGACATCTTTTGCCTCCTTGTGTATCCCCAGCACTTAGTGTAATGCCTGGCACATAGTAGGCTCTTCCTAAATGTTTATTGATTGACTATTCCACACCCAAAGAGCAGGGGAAGATTTGCTTTCTTTGGGGTTGTTTGATCTTTATAATTAGTAGTTTCCATGTCAATTGTTTTACAAAAAGCACCTCCTGTGGTTAGGCAGCCCTATGTCTCTGATCCTGTACTTGAGCAGAAGAGTGCCCCAGGAACACAAGATGTCAGAGCTGGGAGGGCTGTAGAACAGTGAGCATCGAATGCCTGCAGCAGTAGGGTCTTTAGACCACGAATGTCAGAGCTGGGAGGCACCTGAGAACACAAAGTCAGACGCATCTTCAAGCACTGGCTCCTGCTTCCGAAAGACCGGGGTTCGAATCCAGCCTTTGTCCCATATGGGCTACATGACCCCAGAAACTCCAGAAGGCGCAGTTTCCTATCAGGTGCCAATAATGCACTGGTGAATGTACCCCTCCTATTAGAAATTCCGTATACTAATGAAACCAAATCTCTTGGTCCTGTTCCCCCACCCAAAAGAGTGCAAGGCATTGTGGTCAATTCTGAGACTACAAATACTCAAAAAAAGGGAGGGGACAGGCACTGAATATAACCTCAGCCCTTTTTCTTATGTTGTTTAATTCTCTGAACTTTTTTCCTCATCCTCTTTTAAAGTCTTTTTTATAAGGAGCGACTCTTTCAGAGGAAGAAGTGGAAGGGATACCTGGGAAATCCTGATGTGAAAAACAAGAGATCAAAAACTTGAGTTTTTAAAATATTTGTTGATTTCCTAGATTCTGTATCTTTCCTAGCTCCTGGAATGGTGCTCTGCGCACAGTAGGAACTTCTATGGTACTTATAATGGAGGTGGGGAAATATAATATGCTTACAAATAAGTAAATATAGATATGGGGGGTGGGGCAAGAACTAATCCGTGAAGGGAAAAGGCTCAGTCCTTGCCCTCAGGGAACTTACCATGTAGTAGACCGATGAGGCACCCACTCTAATAGGGAATTGCATTGGAGTCACAAAGGAAGTCTGTATGAAGTCTGAGAGGGACAATCTTTCCCAACTGGTGGAGGAGATGGGTGAGAATCAAGGAAGGTTTCCAGGGAGGAGGAAGCTTTTACCTTGAGTTGTAAAGGATTGGAAACCATTCAAATGGAGAAGATGGAGAAAGAAGGCACACCCTAAAAGAAAGACCTGTAAAGGTGCAGCCTTGGTCCGGGATAGAATGCTATCTACTTGCCTAGAATACAAAGTTCTTGGAAGAGAGTAATATGAAATAGGGCTGCAAAGGTTGGGTGCTTAGTACAGTGCCTGGCACTTAGTAGGTGCTTAATAAATCCTTGTTGACTGGATTTATTGACTTACTACAGGGGCAAGGAGGAAGGCCTTGAATGCCAGGCAAAAATGTACAGCCTCCACTTGGGAGGTAACAGGAAGCTTAAATCTCATCTCTTGGGGCTGGAAGGATTATGGATTGTTGTGGATTCATTGGTAAACAACCGGTTGGTTTGGATTTCTGTGGGGCCAAGACACCTGATTTGTGCTAGGCCTAGAGAAGAGGGGGTCAGTCAGAGAGCTGAGCTTTTTCCCTTGTGGAAGAAATCCCAAGAGAGCCGAGCCCTGGTGTGAGACCAGAGCACACTGCCTGACCTCCAGCCCCAGTGTTCTGTGTCACAGTGTGAAGCAGTGACTCTCACACAGAAGCACCAGATCTAACCAGCAGTCATTCGAACTCAGAGACCTCGATCCGTGTTTCCACTGGATTTGGCTTTCAAGAGTCCCAAGGATTGGAGGAGATTACTCCATTTGGAATCATCTTCTTAATAGGGGCACACTGGAGGCATAGAGGGCCCACCCAGCCTCCCTCTCCTCCTTGGTGTTGGACTGAGAGTCAATTATTCACTGGAGAGCGCTCAAAGGACAAACAGTTCCCATCTCCTTTACTCAAGGCCAGGATCATGGCAATATTCAAATCGTCCCATTCCTTCCCTTGGTAGCTATTTTGAATGGGTTTTGTCTCTATTATTTCCTCCTGGTTTTTGTTTTTGCTAAGTAGAAATGCTAATACTTTTTATGAATTAATTTTTTATTCCTCTCTCTTTTTAAAGCTTTTAATTGTCCCCGCTTTGCCACTGAATGGCACACTGGAGTGCAAGCAGCCTAGGATACAGTTTTTAATCATCATTTTTTTTCCCCAATGAGCTTTCGGGGCACTTAGATTCCCGAGCTTCCCCCTCAGACTCCCAGGGTTCAGAACCAAGGTGGTAATGAGCTCCAGAATACACAAGGAAGATTGGAAGCCTTTTGGAGGCTCCAGAGATGCTCGAGATAGCTGATGATCTAAGATGCAGAAAGAACATCAGCCGCGAGGAAGGCATGGGTGTCCAATGCTATAAACATAGGCATGACTTCATTACCATTTAAACTCGAGAGGTGTGGGGGGTTGCTGGCACGAGTGTCCTCCATTCCAATAACAAATGAGTGGGCTGGAGAAGATGAAGCAGTTACAAGGGAGGTAAGTCATGGACGGCCATGAGATCCATCGCTGTGAGCTCTGCTGATAGATCCCATAATGAGGGGTTATTTGCCTTGGCACTGCATTTCACGTATGGGCAGGAAGGATAGAAAGACCATATTTGGCCCTTTAAATCTCCAGTAAGCAGGCCGATGATGTCAGAGGAGGCAGTGAGGGACTTCTTCCAGACTTGCACTGAAGATGCAAGAGAGTGAAAATCAAAATAAAAAATAGGCTAGTCTAGTCATGGAACAAGAAGAAACAGGATCAGAGAAAGATGGTAGAGATGATTAAAGCAGAGGGGCCTGCGAAGATTGCCCAGACCGAGGTAGGGGATGGGGTTCAGACTCAAATTCAGCCAGGAAAAGATTCCACGAGCATCACTCAGAAAACAAGCCCTTCTCATTTAATCTTCCCAGAATTCCTAACTAAAGTAGCTGGATGGACAGCTCTCCACCCGCCCACACCTCCAGGGACAAGACACTGTCGTCCATTAGCCATGAAAATCCATAGCATAGCGCTTGAGAAGTGTGACTGCTAACATCAGCACACTGAAAGGCTTCTTGCTGTTGAGTTGTTGCAGTCATGTCCGACTCTTCTGACCCCTTTGGGGTTTTCTTGGCAGGGATACTGGAGTGATTCGCCGTTTCCTTTTCTGGCTCATTTTACAGATGGGGAAACCGAGGCAGGCTAGGTTAAGTGACTTACCCAGGGTCATACAGGTAGTAAGTGTCTGAGGCCAGGAAAATGAGTCATCTGACACTCTATCTGCTCTGCCACCTGGAAATACAGGATCCAAATTTCCATTCTGCACCTGATGTTGACTACCTGGACAAGTCATTTCCCATCTCTAAGTCCCGGTTCCCTCATCTGTAAAGTAAAGGGATTGGACTAGATAACCTTTGAATCTACAATCCCACAATGCCGCCAATGAACCAGAGAGGTGAGCATTTATTCCTCTGTATTGCCAGGCTTGGGGAAGAGGGAGGAGGATGAGAGAACAGAGGGACCAGAAGATGATGACTGGGGAAACCTTGTCTCATGGGCAGGAAATCTCATCTCAATTGTGCATTCTGGTGCATTCCTAGAACCCCTAGGGCTGGGATTCTAGACCCTGGTTTCTGGTTCCACCTTGGTGGGATACAGGGCAACCCCCTGCACTGTTGTCTTCAACTGTAAAATCTCTCTTTCTCTGTCTCTCTCTGTCTCTCTGTCTCTGTCTCTGTCTCTCTCTCTGTGTCTCTCTCTGTATCTCTGTTTCTGTCTCTCTGTGTCTCTCCTCTCTCTCCCCCATCTCTCTCTCCTCTCTCTCCCTCTTCTCTCTCTCTGTCTCTCTCCTCTTTCTTCTCTCTCTCTCCTCTCTTGCTGTCTCTTTGTCTCTGTCTCTCTCTCCGCTCTTTCCTGTCCCTCTCCTCTCCCTCTGTCTCTCTCCTCTTTCCTCTCTCTCTCTCCTTTCTTTCTGTCTCTCTGTCTCTGTCTCTCTCTCCCCTCTTTCCTCTCCCTCTGTCTCTCTCCTCTTTCCTCTCTCTCTCTCCTCTCTTTCTGTCTCTCTGTCTCTGTCTCTCTCTCCCCTCTTTCTTCTCCCTCTCCCCTCTCTCTGTCTCTGTCTGTCTCTCTGCATCTCTCTTTCTCTCTCTCCGTGACAGAAGTCAAACTTTCCAAGGCACTTTATTAGCAAGAAAAGAGGATGAACTAAAACCTAGAGAAGGTACAGAGCTGGCTCATCAAAGAGCACGAAGATCTAAACTGGGGCACCTCAACCTGGGGACCCTGAACACTTTCTTTAATATTTTGATAACGTGATTCAATATAATTGTTTATTTTATAATCCTGTGCATTTCATTTTATGCATTTGAAAACAATCTTCTGAGAAGGGGTCTGTAAGTTCCCCAGGTTACAGAGCAGTCCGAGACCAAGGAAAAGCACTATCTCTCTAAATGGGTGCGATCACTTCCTGCAGCCACTTAGCACTGTGCTCATCTAACTGCTGCTCCACCATCAGACCCTGACCACGGTATCATGGGGTCCCTAGATCTTGAGCTGCAAGGGACCTCAGAGGGCGTCTAGTCCAACCCTCTCTTTTTACATATGGGTTAACTGAGGCCCAGGGTGGGAAGAGACCAGCCTAAGGTCACCTTGGTTATTAATAAGGTCAGAGGTGGGATGTAATCCAGATCCTCTCACTGCAGAGGATGTACCATGCTACTCCTTGTGCCATATTATCCTCAACTTCCTCTGCAGAGGGCCCAGCTGATGACCATGGAGTCAGAAAATACGGTTTGAGTCCCACTCACGCCTCTTCTCTGTGTGATGGCCAACCCCTCACTTAGCCGCTCTGAGCCTCGGTGTCTTCATCTGTGCCCAGCAGGCAAATCCAGCTCCTTTCCTTGGCGACATCAAAGCTACTGTCCTGTCTGGCCTGGGGTCATTTTGCTGTTCAGTCTTTATACTAGAACCAAGTGTTCTGAGAACAAGTGGGCGGAGGCAGGGCTGGTTTGGAATGCTGGCCGTGGTTGTTTAGCTTTGAGCAGCAGTGGGTGAGGGGATAAAGAGTGTTGAAAGGATGGTCTGACTTGGAGGGGTGAAGCAAAAGGTTTACACCTCATCTGAAGCCAAGTAAATGAAGCCACTTGTGAGGTGAATATTGCAGGGTCTGGCTAGCTGTGGCTCATCTCTCCTTCGTCCATAAACACTGCCCACGCCAAGGCTCAATTGGCTTGAAAAGAAGGCCATCCTCTCACGGAACCAGCCCCCGCAGCATCAGCTTAGGCTGGTCCATGACAGAGAACCAAGATTTTAACCTCTCATTTCTCCTTTCCCCCCAGGATCCAGGTTCCTTGTAGTCTGAGACTGTCAGGGCTGGCATCCTCACCTGGGGCCGCTGGCCTGTACCATATTCCAGCAAGAGTTCGAATCATAAGGTCGTGCTTGACCAAGGTAATCCACAGAATGAGAACCAGAGTTGGCATTTGGATTCAAGCTCTCCAATTCCAGAGTCCCAGTGGATCACACTGCCTCTCACAGATTCATTTAATGGGCCTGGTTCAATCTCGTTCTTTTTGTTCAGTCGTATTGACTCTTCGTGACTCGATTTGGGATTTTCTTGGCAAAGATATTAGACTGATTTGCCATTTCATTCTCCAGCACATTTGACAGATGAGGAAACTGAGGCAAACAGGATTAATCGACTTGCCCAACATCACACAGCTGGTAAGTGTCTGAGGCTGGATTTGAACTCACGTCTTCCTGACTCCAGGCCTGGTACTTAAGCCACTGTACCACTCTGCTGCCTATCCACAGATGAGGAAATCAAGATTCATAGAAGGTAGTTTGCCCAAGGCATCACAGAATCATAGAATGGTAAACTCGAAGGACTCATGGAGATCTAGTTAAATCCCTTCATTTAACAGATGAGGAAACTGAGTCTCAGAGAAGATGGGTTACTCGTTCAGGATCACACAACCAAGGAAGAGGCAGAGCTGGGCCTCAAAACTAGCTCCTCTGACTCCAAATCTACTCCTCTTCCTGCTACTCTGTTGTATTTAAAACAATGATATCTCATCAATGTGGAATTTATCATTGTATCTGCTTCTCCTGTTCCGAACATGGCCCAGAACCAGACAATAAACCAAAAATACCTCAGAGTGATCAAAACAGATGTTACAAAGTCCATGGGCTTGACTCATAGGAAAGTCTCCCAAACCCTCACTCAGAGCTCATTTACCCTTATTTTACACACAGTGCTAACAAGCTTGGCAAACTGGTTCCCAGGCCCACAACAGTCTTGAAAATGTGTTTATGTATGTGCGTGTGTATGTGTGTGCGCGTGCACATATTTTATATATATATATACATGTGTGTATATATATATAAAATATGTGTGTGCATATATATTCATTTACAGCTATTTGCAGTCATATCTGCTCTTCTCCACCTCCCTTCCCCACCCCCACCCCCATACAGAGCACATGGAGAGTTTGAACATGGAGCTAGGGATGTTTCAAGATTATTAATTCAGCTTAGCTATGTCTAACAGATTCAAAATTCAAAGGGATGTTAGAAATTAATTAAGAAATTAGTCCCTACGGTTTTATAGGTAATGAAACTGGAGTGTAAAGCCAGGGAGGAGCTTGCCCAGGGTTACAAAGAGAGTAAGTAAAATAGCCAGGATTCAAACCCAGGTCCCCTGACTTCAAGTCCAGTACAAAGAGAGACAAAGACACACAGAGAGAAAGACAGAGACCGAGAGGAAGAAAAAGAGGGAGACACAGATTATCAATAAACATGAGATTCTCAGTTTTAAAGATTTGTTCTTTGCCAAATTGCATTTCTTTCATGACTCACACACTCTTGTGCACAATGAATATTTAAGTTTTCCCATTACTGATGGTCAGCTGCTGATACAGCTGAAGTGGTCCTGGCACCGTAGGATTATAAGTTTGGAGTTGAAAATGACTTCAGATGTCATCATGTTCAATCCCCCTCACTTCACAGATGGGCAAACTGAGGCCCAGTGAGATTTAAGTGACTTGTCCAAGGTGATGCTGTTAGCAAGTGGTGGTAGCAGTCAGAGGACTGTACATCCATCTCCTTTTGCACTCTGTTTACCTCTAACCACTGCCCCACACTGCCTCTCTATCAGGTGCCTGTACTTTGAGAGTTTCCAAAAGAGGATCATCTCCCCCTTGCCCCACACCTTACACGTTGTCATTGCTAGGCAGGTCCAGAAGTCACACAGGTCTGCATGAGTGTGCACAGACAAGACATGACATCAATTGAATTTAAATTCAACAACAACAAAAAAGCTTACTATGTGCCAGCCACACTGTCACACAGGATTTCAGGGTACAAAACCAAACTTGCCCCTGCCCGGAGGAAGCTTACATTCTGCTTGGGGCTAAGCAGCAAGTGCATAAAAATTCAATACAAAATATAAACAAAGTAATTTCTGTGTGGAGAGCACAAGAAGGGGGGGTGGAAATCAGCATCTGGGCTTGGCACCCACGCCTGGAAGAAAGATGTGCTTCAGCATATCCCAGACCCCCCATACTTTGATGCAAGCTCTGATGGTTACTCAGACAAGCATAATCTTGTCTAATACTATCTTTGGCCAAATTCAACAATGATCACACACACACACACACACACACACACACACACTCACTCACTCACTCACTCACTCACTCACTCACTGTTTGGGCATTCATCGATGCCTTAGTGCTTATTCCCAGGCCTCTCTGTCATCTAAATCTTCCTGATTGGATGGATACACAGGGTTTATAGCTTCAAACATTAACCTCCCACGATACTGATCTTACACATAAGAGAAATTACATTTATAGCTTTGCTAGAACATGGCGTCCCACATAGAGGTTACTGTTTCCTCTTCCAAGCCTCTTAGTAGGTGATACACATTTCTTTTTTTTTTTTTTTAGCAAAAGTAATCTCTTGTTTATATAATATCCTTTGGAGCACAGGCTCTGCGTGTGCCCTGCAAGGAAATTCGAAAAAAGGAAATCTTCATCTTTTGGAAGTAAAGGCATTTGTTGGGGGTGGGGGAGAGTCGCTGGGAGGCATTTGGGGAGAAAGGGCGGGAATGACTAAGGAGGCTTTGAACAGTGAGGATTTAGAGTAGACAACTTCTAAGTCTCCTCTAGACCTAGGTCTTTGATCCCAAGACACTGTGATCATATCGACATTAGTTTGAATGTCTGGGGACTGACCAGTATGACCTGTGACAAGTCACTTAACCTCTGGATCTAGATTTCCTCATTCATAATGTAAGAGGGTTGGGCTAAATAACCCCGAGGTCCCTTCCAGCTTTCTATGCTCACAAGAAGGGCCATAAAACTGTCATAAGTACACTGGGTACAGAATGTTAGCCCTAGAGAAGCGTGCCAGAGCTTGCAGGGTCCTTAAATCACAGACTCTAAAGAGGACCCTAGAACACAGAATGTCAGTAGCAGATCTAGGCACTGTTCTCCAAGACAAGAAAACCTGAAGTCAAGTCCTAGTATGTATACATATATACACGTATGTACACACATATACATATATACATGCGTATACACATATGGTTATATATGGTCTGTGTGACCTCCAGCAAGCCATTTAAACTTCTCGATGCCCCAGAAAACTAATTCTCCAGGATGACAAACCCTGAAGGGTTACTGGTAAATGGAGTTTCCTCAATGGGAGTTGCCGGATGAAATCACCCATCTGGATAGACACTTCCCTTCAGTGACCAGAAAGCGAGGTTGATAATATATTGAGAGCAAGGGGTATCTAACAGACACCTTTCCCACATGCTATTATCTATGACGTATGGTAAACAAAAGAAAACAAAATGAAAGAATATTTCCAGCCTACCAGGGAGATGGTTAGGGTATAGAATGTTAGTTAGAAATTAGCCTTAGAACTGAGGGCGAAAAAATTCACGGACCCCTTAGAACTTAGATCCTCAGCCTGGAAGAGATGAACACAGACTATCAGAGGTGGGAGGTACCAGGAGTGTAGGGTGTCAGAATGAGAAGGGCCTTAAAAACAGAGAATGATCAGGATTAGGCAGTACCTTGGAGTCCTGTGCGGCTGCCTCATTTGACCTTAGGGGAAGCCGAGGCTTTAGATAAGTCAGGGTGACTTCCCCTACTAGGACATCATGAGATTTCATCCTGATGTGGCAGGACTGCACACTGGACAAATGGCCAGGACTCCAGACACTAACCTAGAGACTTGGTGGGGCGGGGTGGGGGGCATGACAAAGCTGTCACAGCTACATATCTGATGGGCTCTTGTGAGCTGGGAGAGTGAGGACTGCAGGGAAAAGATGCTGTCTAGAGATGTAAAATGAGGGCAGTCTTTACTTTGTTTCTGTTGCACCTAGAGAACTGGGTTCAAATTCCACCTTTCACACCCTGGGCATTTCCCAAATTCAAGCAGGGCCGCATGGTCCCCACCAGAGCCTCCCTACATTAACGAGATCCTTGATCCTGCCTGTATTTAGGTAGACAGGTTGATATTTCTGGCTCCTACACAGCCCATGTAATGTGAGAGGCCTGTTACATTGGGAGCAGCTTTTGGTAGGAATTTTTTGTTTGTTTATTGTGCCTGGAGTCTCTTAAATTGGGCGGAAAGTAAGATGCTTGAGAAATAAAGCAATAGGTACCAGAGTGAATGGGACTGGATTTTTTTTGAAAGGAGAATCAAGTATTTATTATGAACAGCAATAATAATTATTATATTAATAATTGGATATAAAATTATAGTTAGTATTAACAATAATAGCTGGCATTTACACAGTGATTTCAGGTTTATAAAAAGTTTTATAGAAATGATCTCACATCACATCACACACACACACATACACACGCCTGGGAGGTAGATGCTGTCATTATCTCCAGAGGTTAAATGACTTGCCCAGGGTCATTCAGCTAGTACATCTCTGAGGCAGGATTAAAACCCTCTTGACTCTCTGATGACCTCTAGCCACTTAGTGGTAGGTACTAAGAACCTACTCTATCCCAGGCGCTGTGTTAGGCAGTTGTGGTTGCTCAGTCGTTCCAATCATGTTTGATTCTTTGTGACCCGTGGACCTCTGTCCATGGAGTTTTATTGGAGTGGTTTGCCATTTCCTTCTCCGGTGGCAAACGGAGGTTAAATGACTCACCCAAGGTCACACAGCTAAGGAAGTTTCTGAGGCTGAATTTGAACTCAGGTCTTACACTGCTACCACCTAGCTGCCTCCAAGAATCCAAACTCAGAATGAGCTGAGAATACAAACACATAAAACAAAACAGTTGTCTTCAAGAAGGTTTCATTTTATCAGAGTACACAAAGGTTAATGCCTCGTCTCTGGAGTTGCCGGACCTGGGTTCAAATTCCTCCTCTGATGTTTACTACCGGTGTGCCTTTGAACAAGTTGCTTTAACCCCGTGGGCCTCAGTTTCCTCATATGTGTTATGGAAGGGATTAGGTTGCTTCTGAATCTTCTAATTCTAGGTCTATGATCCATGAGCCGAAGAAGCTGCATCGTATATATACGAAGCAAAGTAGAAAGTAATTTGGGGGCAAGAGTGGGAGAAGACCAGTAAGGTGGGGGGAGGGGGAGATCATGACAAAAGCTCGTGTAGAAGGTAGCACTCGAGCTGAGCTAGGGATTCTAAGAGGCAGGAAAGAGGGGACAAGGCATTCCGGGCACCGAGGAGCAAAGAGCAAGCGGGTCTGGAGCTCTCAGTGGCCCGGACCGTGCTCCAGGAGTCTCTTCTGTTTGCTTCCCCAGCTCCCCTTTTCCCTCTCCCAAAGGTGCTAGCTCCCTGAATCTCTTGGGTTGCTAGTCAGGGAGGCTTGCCAAGTCACACCGGGAGAAGAGGTCAGACAGCACGCTCCCCGCATACATCCCTGGCTGTTGGCTCGTCCTGCCGGAAGAGTACCGCACGCTCTTACTCTGCACCACTGTGTGGGCTCCCAACATTGGGGAGGGACCTGGGGGAGGGGAAAAGGCTGATTTGTTTACTTGTTTGAAGGAACACGGCGTTAAGAATCCCAGCAACTGTACTTAATGCCTATTTGTTTGGCAGACCCCGGTAGCCCTCCATCCTTCCCCAGCTGTACAGGACTGAATTCCAAAAGGCAGCATCTCACTGTCCTTAAATTGAAAACAAACAGCCCAGCGAGGGTAGAATGCTAACTACCGAGCCTGGTTTCCAAGGGATTCATGGTTGGTTGACTTTATGGTGTGACTTCAGCAAAGATTTCAGGATCAGAGTAAACCCTCTGAGCCGCAAAGCGGCCTCAAGATCACGCAGTCTCCCCCTCCTGACCTGCCCTCTGGGTATTCTTTTTTGTAGAGGAAGAAACTAAGGCGATTGAAAGGAAGTGACAGGGCCAAGGTCACACTGGAGGTAAGCAGCCGATCCATGGGTTCGCTTCCCCTCTCTGGAGACTGTAAGATGAGGGTATTAAGACTTCTGAGGTCCCTTCTATCCCTGGATCTGTGGCCCTTGGCCTCCCATTACAGGACCCTGCCTTTGCTGGGGTCAGATAAAAAGCGAAAGAAACAATGGAAGAAAGGGTTTGGTGATCCCTACTCACCTATTCTTCTCTGGCTTTCAGTCTGTCTAAATTTATGGGGGGGGTGGGGAATAGCACTTAACATCTAGCTATGACCTCAAGTTTTAATTAGAGACCCTCAAAGAAGATTTTTGAGAATCTCCTTCACTGCTCCATGCCCAGCCCAAGCGAGGTGAATCACTTAAGGGATTTCTCAGTGGGCTTTTGGCCAGAAGGACGAATTCTTCCATTCTGAGGAGATACCTTTGCACCGTTTGCTGCAGCTGTGAATGAAAGCCAGGCTGCGAAAGGAAGCAAGGAGCAGCCCCAGCCTGTCCCCACCCTCTCCTCCGCCCCTCCCCCACTCCAGGGTTGGGGGAGGGGAGGAAAATAAAAGGAGTCATCTCCAGGCCCCCACAAGCAGAGACAACGAGGGTCTCTAGAAAAGAGCAGTGGAGTCCTGGGAGAACAGGGCTGGGGGAAAAACACTTGGAAAAGAAATGCTTGTTAATCAATTTATTGATTATAGACTTGGGTTCAAGCGTCTGTTTTTCCTGTAGCCTGTGTGGGAGATCTAGGACAAGCCATTTCACCATTCAGAGCCTCAGTTTCTCCCTCTATAAAAACGAGGGGGACTAATTTCTAAGATCGCTTTCAGGTCTGCATCTTCTGGCCTAGTCTCTGTGATGAAATGGTCTTTCAGTTTTCATCCAGGTCTCTATCCTACCCTATGCGTAGATTCACCATTCACCACCCCTCCACCCTCCGGTCTTCTTTTCCTTCTGTCGGCCCCTTTAAAGGCTTCACTGACTCAGCGAAGCTTCTCCCTCAGGTCGCGTTTTTTTATGAATGAAAAACGTCCGAACCACATTATGTAAACCAGAGCGCGCTTATTGGTCCGGGCCCTCGGTGCATAAATTATGTAAAACGACCCCTCTCCCCCGCCGAGGAGGCGGGTCGGAACGTGCGGTCGGCCCTATCCCCAGCGGGGCTGGCGGGCTCGCCCCGCGCCATTGGCCCGCAGAAGGGGTAAACAAGCGTTGATGGACAGGCGCGGGCGGGCCTGCGGACCAATGGGAGAGGCGGAGAGGCGGGAGGAGGGGGGCCGGGCTGGGCTCAGCGGGGGGCTGCGGAGGCCCAGCCAGTTCGGGGGCGGCTGCTGCGCTCGCTGGGCTGGCGGCTGCGGCGCCCGAGGGAGCTGAGAGGCGAGGCGGCCAGAGAGCGGCGGCAGGGCGGTGAGGGCAGGCAGTTGGGCTTCGGGACAGCGCCGGGCCGGGCCGGGGCCAGAGGCCGGGGCTAGGGAGGCGGGCAGCCGGCCGGTCGGAGCCCCTGCCCGGAGCGCTCCTGACAGGCGTGAGCGCGCGTGAGCAGCGGCGGGAGCGCGCGCAGGTGAGGCCCGGGCACGCGCCCAGGTGCAGGCGGGGGCGGGGCCGCGCCTCCGGAGAGGGCGGGGCCTAACGGGGCCGGGGGCCGTAACGGGTCTGCGTCTGCGGGTCACGGACATGGACACGGACCTAGAGCGCGGCACAGCCGGGGGTGGGGGGGCAGGCGAGGTGGGGGGGGACCGCCAAGTGGGAGGGAGTCCTGGCTGCTGTTCAGGTGTGTGTCGGGGGGCCGGGGAGATGTGGGGGGCTTTGTAAAGGTCAGCTGGTAGTTTGGGGGTTCCTGGGGGCCTCGGGGATTTGGGGGGCGCTCAGGGAACCAGTTTGGGGGCTTTTTGAGGGGGGCCGGAGAAGAGTCTATGGGCCACCTCAGGGGACTCGGGAAGTTTAGCGGTTCTTGGAGTGGATCTGAAAGATTGAGGGCTCTCTGAGACCTGATGGGAATTTGAGGGACATTAGGGGAGTTGGGGGGTTCATAGAGTGATTGAGAAGGGTTTGAGGGCTTCTCTGCCAGCTTGAAACGAGTCGAGGGATCCCTGTAGGGCCAGGGCTTGAGTCTGAGTGCCGCTGAGATGCTTGAGGCGATGTTAGGGGGTCCTGAAATTAAATGGGGTGCCCAGTGGTGTCTGAGGTTGGGGAGCACTAGGGGAGGTTGGGGACCTTCAGACGTATCTTGAGGGGAAATCCCTGGGAGCCTGAAGGGTCTGAGATTGAAGTATGATTTAGGGGTGCCCAGGTTTGAGGGAGTGCGGTAGAATGGGGTGATCGCCGAGCTGGAGGGTCCTCAGGAAAGCGAAGAGTTTAAAAGGGGTCGGGAGGAGGGTTGCACAGATTCAGAGTCATGGCTGGCGAGCAGAGTTTGGGGGCCTGGTTATCAGGCCCCATTTTCTGGGGGACTTCGGGCTGAAATTAGATTTGGAAGGAGGTGCCGCGGGGAGACATGATACTTTTGTAGGGATGCAGCGGGGCCAGCACCCCGCACCTTTAAGGTGAACGTGGGAGAAGATTGGCCGCGGTTGCGGCTGCGAGTTTTTATGAATGTGGGTGACTTTATGAATGAAGCGGGTTTCTTTTTTCTGCTCGCCATACACCGCCCTCACTCTCTTCCCCCCACCTCTTCCCCCCCCCTCCCCGCGAGTGTGTGTGAGAGAGAGAGAGAGAGAGAGAGAGAGAGAGAGAGAGAGAGAGAGAGAGAGAGAGAGAGAGAGAGAGAGAGAGAGTGTGTGTGTGTGTGTGTGTGTGTGTGCTTTCTGCCTAAAACAGGGAGGGGAGGGGGAGGGGCTGTGCTTTAAGGCAGTTAGTGAATTGGAGGTGGGGGCGGGGGCACATCGGAAGGAGTTTTCTTGAATGGGGAAAGCTGGGAATTTGGTGGAAGTGTGTCTTGTTTTGTGAATGGGGCCCTACGCTAGGGATCCAGTTACAGTCTCTACCTGCTGCTGCTGCTGGCTCTGCCATTCATAAAAGCAAAGCCAGATTTGTGTTGTGGGGGAGGGGGCCTTAATTGGACTGTTTGACTGTTAGTTTTCTTGGGCGCAAAAAGAAGGAAGCTCCAGAATGAACGCTTGCTTACATTCTAAGTAATTAATTTAAACAAAAAAATGGAGTTTATTTTCTGGACGCTTAACTGTTAAGATCTATTTCAGAGAGATTACTTCTGAATCTGGAAAATATCTTTGTATTTCATGGTGAAAGATTCTGTAATGTATTTCATAATAAGACTAAAAATATCTCACTGCTCTTGTCCCCAAACACACACACACACAGAGGGAGAGAGAGAGAGAGACAGAGAGAGAGACAGAGAGAGAGAGAGAGACTCTTAAACCTTAGACTGTGACAGATTGTGGAAAGTGGGAAAGGAATCTTCGAATTCTTATATGTTCTGCTAGGGAAGTCGAGACTTTTGCATAACCTTTGGAGACATTGGAGAAGGAGGGGGGGTAGCCTGAAAGTTTTCGTTCTCTTTGGACAGAGAAGGTTTCTTTTTTTTTTTCCTTGTAAAGTTATGAAATGTGCGTTGTGCTTTGTCCCTCCCCTCCCTACTTCCCATTGTTGGCTTGTATTAACAGCTGATTCTTATTGCCAATAGTCAGAGAGGGGAATATGGAAGCCTTGGGAATCTCCGTAGTTATGAACATTTCATCTGCTTTTGTAACTAGTGTTCAAAACAATCTCATGGTTATCACCTACTGGAAAATTTATTATTTTAACTCGATAAGAAAATTGTTCTTTGATCTAGGGAGAGCTGAAATTGTAATTGAATATATAAAGCAAGATTCTTTCTCTTTCTTGGTTGCTTTTTGCTGCCTTTAAAATGTATTGGAAAGAAAGTATCTTCTTAAAATTATGATTATTTTTTCCAAATTAGGGTAGCTGTCTGATGACTCTCATCTTCCCTTCTTTCAAACTGCCTAAAAGAGTTTTAATTTAGTTTCCTTAATGACTTTTTGGAGGGGGATAAGCTTAACCAGAAATAAAATTCTGCTTAATAAACAACTTACTTTCGTGAATCTGTCAGCTGACAAGCCTTTTGAAGTGCAAAAAAGCCCTTGGAAGTTTCTCCAGTGGCATCTATCCATTCCGTAGTTTTCTTTGAACTAGTAGTCTCTGTAGCGTATATCACAAAGGTGTGGCCCCTGCACTTAAAACTGATGGCTTGGAGTAGAATGAGAATGAAATGAAGTGAGATAGTTGTGTTGTTGAAAAATTAGGTGCAGAAATTTTCTTGTTAAATGTTCATCTGAGATGCTTTTTCTTGGTATTTGATTTTCAATTTGGCAATCACTGAATACTTGAGCTTGGCGTTTCTTTGCTTCCTCCACTGGCCTCTGTCAAGATGCTACTTGTCTATAAATAACCACCATAAACACCCTCACTACCATTTCACGATGACCTTCGATGAATCCTTTTGAAATATGGATTATTCCTCCCCCCTCAGGGCTCTGTTCCTGTTCTGTCAAAGGGTAGCAAGTGTCTGATTAAAATCAGTCGAGGAATAGACGGAGGGGCAGATAGATTTGTCTTTTAAATGTCGGATTTTTGATGCTTTTAATCAAGCACGGCAGTTAGTGGCTGTAAGTGACCCCTGAGAGCCACCAAGAAAGGGAACGTTCTCTTTGAGAGCTTAAAAAAAAACTGCGGCTTAGAATTCTTTATATCTTTTCTGTTTTTCTCCTTGTTTCTCAGTTGGAAATCTTCGAGATTCACAAAACAACAGGACCCTTTTAACCCAGGAATTACTCAATGCTGAAACCTTTCAGAGGGATATTAAAGACATTAGAAGCACAATGGATGGTTTTTATGATCAGCAAGTCCCTTTTATGGTCCCAGGGGTAAGTTTATGTGGCCTTTTGTTTGCATTTGGAGCCCTTCAAATGGGAGTCTTCTCTTTATGTAGTTAATGGTACCACCTCCCTCCAAAGCCTTGTGTTTAAGGGGAGTCTGTAGCCCGCAACGCAACTCTTCTTCACTTCTTTCAGAAATCTCACCCTGAGGACTATCGAGCAAGGCCTGTGATTGACAGAAAGAGAAAGTTCTTGGACACAGATCTGGCTCACGATTCTGAAGGTAGTGTACTGGGCTGTATTATAGCATCGCTTAAATGGAGCACCATGGAGACTTCTCCTTTTCCCAAGTAGCTTGTAACTTCTTTTGTTTTGTTGTTATTTTCAATTCCAGAGTTGTTTCAGGATCTCAGCCAACTCCAGGAAGCCTGGTTAGCTGAAGGCAAGTTTCTCAGCTGTCCACTTTTTGCATGCAAAATATTTGACTGCATATTTTCATATAAATGAAGAGGTCTAAAATGTCTTTTTCTCCCCCCAGCACAAGTTCCTGACGATGAACAATTTGTCCCAGATTTTCAGTCTGATAACCGTAAGCACCTTCCTACTTATTGTTCGTTGATCTCATTTGAACTCTCATAGCATAATCCTAGCTGACCGTCGTTGCAAAGCGCCATTCATTTTCTAGGTATTCTAACATATCACCCAACTACTGCTGGAGTCGCTAGTAGAATATCATGTAACTGTAGTATTCAGGGAATGGGGTTAGTTGAATTTTTTTGCTTAACACAGACAACACTTACAGTGTCATTGCTTACCCTGGTCACACTCCGATGTCTTATCACAATGTGGCAGCAAAATTGTATTCTCAAGTGGCTGCTCTGGGACAATTCAAGCTCTCAGGGGTTCCCCGGCATGGGGAGGAGGGAAGGCTTTGAGGATGAGCCCAGGGTTCAATTCCAAGTGTGTTGTCTAAGGACCAGCTTACCTAGCTAAGTTTGATGAGGCTCACCACCTGGGAACTGAAGGTTTAGGACCCTGGTAATCAACAGAATTTCAAAGGCGATGTGAAGATGGTCTTATTGAAGCTATTTATAAAATGTATACCCTGGAGTCGGCTACCATAATCATTTGAGGATCTAGTAGTGAGAGTCTCAGGCCTCCCTTAATTGCTGTAGGCAAGTAGTGCAGATTGGGACATACAGGTACCCATTCAAGGATAGCTGCTGGGTTTTAGGGGGTTATTGAGTTTCTGCCCTGAGTTCATTTTCTAGGTATGACTTTCTCTGACAAATGCCCTGATCCTTCCCACCCCACGAATTCTGATTAATGAAGATCCCAGGTAATCATTGTTTCATTTTTGTGATGATGAAGGCCATTGGGTCTTGTTTCTACCTTGACATTAAAGGAGGTTGAGTGCTATGGTGCCTGACCAAACATTGCTAGGGCATTTGCTTCTAACCCTGCTGCCCTTGCTTTGTCAAATACAGGGCTCTCCGGTTTTCTCGTTTGCAGACGGTTTTTTTCCCTTAAAATGAACATTAATTGCTCATTACTTCAGAGGCAGTGAAAGGTAATGGTGAAAACACAAGGCAGCTCTTGGTGTCCACAATGAGATGTTTCCTTTGGCCCTGGTTTTTCACTGCTGCCCTCAACAGGTTTGGTAGCTTTTACAGGCCAAGAGGCCGTCAAGGACAGAGCTTGCTGATGAAATCTGAGCAGTGCAGAGCTGCTTGAGAGAGCATTAGTCACCAGCAAGTGAGCACGGCTAAGAGAAAATGGAAGAAAATGGTGCCCCTCTGGAGAGTTGCATCATGGAGAAAATCATGGCTCTTAGTCATCATTTGTGATAGCAAACACCTGAGCCAGGCAGAGATACAATTTCTCCCTCTCTCCCCAGGAAACTGTTCACAGTTTGGGATTGTTTCTGATCAAAGGGCCAGGATGTGTGTGTGTGTGTATGTACGTGTACACACTTCTCACCCAGAGGCAGCCTCTCTGGGGCAGGCCCTCGGGAGGGATATTCTGAATCACTAATTGTTAGAACAGAGGTACCAGTGAAATATTCCTTAATAATAGGCCTCATCTCGAAGGCACATTGCCATGAGACTTGAAAAGGAAACAAAGCCAGCCCATAGGTGAATGGCTTCCTTAGCTTGGTCACAGCTTGCTCTATTAAAGTAAATATGTGTTAATTATTACTCTTTGATTGCTTTAAAGTGATTGGGAAGTTTGCCACTAAATGGCTAAAGACAACTCCAGTTTTCTGTTTTCTTCCAAGATGAAAGGCAGGGGATTTGTAGTCAAACTTTGTTCTGTGTTGGTGATGTGGCCCAGCCCTTCCAAACTACCGACGTGTGGGAGGTGGCTTTTTTTTTTCTTTTGGCAGAAGCTCTTTGAAATGCCTTCACAACACTGTGTTTCTTTATAACCTAGAGAGTTATAAGGAGAAGTAAGAGGACTGGCTTTGAATTAACTTCACATTTGGGAGCAGAGGGAAATATATTTTCAGGTGGTTGCTAGCACACTCCCATTTTCTATTTGGAGACATATTTATGAGTTTCTATTACAGTGAAGGGCGCTAGGTGGCGCTTCAGCAGATAGAGTTCCTGGCCTGGAATCAGGAAGACTCATCTGGAGTTCCAATCTGGCCTCAGACACATTCACTGGCTTGTGACCCTGGGCAAGTCACTTCACCCAGTTTGCCTCAGTTTTCTCACCTGTAAAAGGAACTGGAGAAGGCGGTGACAAACCACTCCAGTATCTTTGCCAAGAAAACCCCAAATGGGATCATGAGTTGGACACAACTGAACAACAAATAACATTGCAGTGAAGAAATCATTTAGTTTTGATTCTTTGGAATTGCAGATTGGATTAATAAGTTCTAATCACTTAGATACCTTACCCTAAATGCAAGAGCTTTGGAGGGCAGCTTTCCTGTTAGTGAAGCATTTTTATGTAGCTTTGGAATGATTTGATTTTCTCTCTAGTTTTTACATAGGATAGTCTCTGAGCATGATGCTTATGGCTAAGTAGTAGGTAACCCTTTGTATAGGATCATAGAGTTGAAGGAAACCTTTGAGGTTGACCATTCACTATCAAACACGAATCCCACTGTAACATTCCCAAGAAGTGGTCTCTTTGCCTCTCCTTGGAGACTTTTGATGGGAGCCTCGAGCAATCTATCCATTTGTGGACAGCTCTAATTACTAGGAATTTCTTTTGATGCTACACTAAAATTGGCCTCCCTAGAATTTTCAGTTATTGGTCCAAGACCTTCTCTTTCTACATCCCAGCCCCAAATCTTATCACCCTGCCTCTATCCATTCCCCAGTTTCTGATCCTTATGTGGCGGAATTTCTGGTCTCTTCACTATCTCATTTGTACTCCAGCTTGACAGTTCATTCATCTAGACGCAGCTCTCTGTGTCTGGGCAGTGTGCAGCGGCACTGTGACCTCCTTCCTTCTAGATCAGGGGTTCTTCACCTTTTTAAGGTCTTGACAGTAGTCTGGTGAAGTATGTGGGCCCCTTCTTAGAATCATGTTTTTAAAATAAAGTAAAATACATAGGATTGCAAAGGAAACCTATTATATTGAAATCAGAATTAAAAAAAAAACATTCATAGGCCTCAGCTTAAGAACCCCTACTTAGATGCTAAATTTGTGTTGTAGTCTACAAAATCCTTCAGATCTTTTTTAAATGGACCCCTTCTGGTGATGTTTCTCCCATATTTCATCAATACAATTGGTACTTCGAGTCCAAGTGCAAAACTTTGCATTTCTCCCTATTTCCCTTCATTCTATTTGGCCCAATGTTCCAGCCTACTGAGATGTCCTCAGATCCCAACATCCTGGCATCCAACACATTAGCTACCCTTCCCAACATCTATGGACCTGATAAGCATAGACCACCTTTCTTCATTTAAATCCAAGGTGAGTGGGAATGTTGCACAGGATAAACTTAAGGACAGAACTCTCTGGAGCTTCCCACTAGACACACCTCTTTGCATAGGATATTTAGTTTCAATTCAGTTCAACAGGGCATTTATTATGTGCCTACTATCTACCAGGCACTGTGCTAACACAGAATATGAAGAAAAAATGAAACAGTTCTCCCCTCCAGGAATTTATATTTGGGGGCAAGGATAGAGGGAGCAATGTTTACACAGAGAAATAAATGCAAAATTAAAAGTCTTTAGTTACTAAATATTGTGTATTGCCTTCCCTTAGATTGGTAGCTCCCTGAGGGCAGAGACTGCCTTCTTATTTCTATACCTAGCTATACTTAGTACAGTGCCTGGCACGTGGTAGGTGCTTAGTGTGTATTGACTATTAAAAATAAATAAAAAGGAAGTAATTTCCAGAGTGAGGGGTGCCAAAAACTGGAATAATAATGAAAGGCCTCTTTGTATGTGATACTTGAGCTGAGGCTTGAAGAGAGCTATGAGTCCCAAGAGGTGGAAGGAGAAAAAAGACTGGGGTGGGGAGGGGG
Source organism: Phalanger gymnotis (assembly GCA_028646595.1). NCBI lineage: Eukaryota > Metazoa > Chordata > Mammalia > Diprotodontia > Phalangeridae > Phalanger > Phalanger gymnotis. The sequence goes on along the minus strand of CM053627.1, from coordinate 14,087,007 downwards.
GGTAGACAGCCTATGCAGAGGCACAGAGGTGGGAGATGGACTGGCATGGCTGAGAATAGCAAGGTGGCTCCTGTAACTGGGAAGCCATATGCTTGAGAGAGAATTTTACCAGGGAGGGTAGGTTGGCTGTAGATGGCCAAGTGCTTTAAATTGGGTGCTTAATGAACACTTTTGGAGTTTGATATTTCAGCAGTCCCAAGTCTGCCTGACTGTTCGCTCTTTTGGCCACCATCCTATCATGAGGTCATCTGGCAGATGCTTTCCTCAAATCTAGGTGGACTATGCTCAACATTTCTCTGGGTAGTTAAGGAGCCCGAAAGGAAACGAGCCTAATCTGGCTTAACTTGTTATTAATGAACCCATGTTGGTTCATAGAGATCACCATTTTCCTCTCTACGTGCAGACAAATGGGCTTTTTAATAATCCATTCTAGAATTTTGCCACGAATGAACATGAAGACCCCTTTCCTATAATGTGCACTTCTCTAGCTCATTTCTAAGAATTGGGCTTCAGAGTAGGACAGCTGAGGGGGTATATTTTTGCCTAGGGGTTAAGCAAAAGTATACATTAGCCCTCTAGATCCTTTATTATTTTTCAGTATTCACTTTGATTACAATTCACGTTAGCAGTGCAGAAACACAAAAGCCTGGCCCACAGGCTGGCTTTTCTCTGAAAGCCTAAAGGGTATTTTTGTTGCTCCTCTTGAGTCAGCTTCTGGAAGATCACATGATTTTACCAGAGGTGAGGGAGGGGCTCATTCAAGTTTAATGAAACCTGACTGCGGTTGGTCGTAAGTGCTATATTTTACAGTGTCAATTAAATCCCTCTACACAATCATCAGCGCTGCAATTATAGAAAGATGGGAATTATTAACTGTTCTTTATCTGACTTGTCATTGCTAACAACCATAGTGCATTTATTAATTCACCAAAAAAGTAGGAAAATTAATCAACGAGGAAACATTTTATTATGAAAACATGATAAATTACCGATCTCCAAATAATACCTAGTTAGAATACATGTGTTTCTATGCCTTTAACTTGCCTCTTGATAGGTTATTTCTCCATTGTCTACTTAATTATGGCTTATAGAAATCAAACTTTAATTCTTAAAAATTCCACTGAAGTTACCCTTCTGTGTTTCCTCTGGTATTTTCCCACCTAAATCCAAGAAATCTAATTCTCCTGGTAAGCATCTGCCCCAACAATGTTATTACTTCCTATAGACATTAATAACCCATCAGTGATTTCTGTTGAATATCATTATTTCTTGTCACCCAGGTCCTGGCCTCTAAATTATGGGCTGTTAAATGGAAAAGACCTTTTATCTCATAATTGTATAGATCACCAGAGAGGTTCAGTGATGTACCCACTGTCATACTCTTCATAGAACTCTGTGGTCATGAGAAATTCTTTCTGAGAAAAGAATTGAGTTGGCCTAAATGATCTATGGTGCCCTTCCCAATGCAGAAGTTCTTTTCTTCCCTAAAATGATAATCTTAAGCGGGGAGGAGAAGGAAATGCTTTTAAAAAGAAATTAGTTTGCAAACTGCCAGAGAATAGGATCTATATAGCCCCTGAAGATATCTGTGATTCTCCTTAATTATTTCATGTGCCTGGATACAGACCTAGATGGAAGTCCCTAGTCTAGAGTGTATCTTAAGACTTGACAAGCAAAGAGGCCTAAATCACCATAATAGTTCAAAGCTTGGCTTATTCTGTAATCTTAAGGAAATAACCTAACTTCTCTATGGCTACATTTCTATACCTGTGGAATAAGGAAATTTTGACGTACATACTGAATATGTCAAAAGACCCATAATTTCATAAATGTGGATATTCCTTTCACTGAGTTAGATTGCAGCCCTTCCATACTTTAGCATACCAGTTTCTTGAGTTGTTGCTGCAGCTCTTTCTAGTGGTGAGTCCCTGTCCACTTGGGTGGCTCCTTGAATTCCAGAAATACACAGCCCAACACTGGACTTTTACTCAAAACTTTTGTAGCTTGACGGATATTGCCAGAGTGTGTGATCCACGAACATCCTGAAAAGGCAGGGTCATCTGGTCTATGCCCCATAGTGAGGGATCAGGGAAGAATGTCTCTGGACGTGGGGCTAGGGTACCTGGCTTTGATGCTGGCTCATTAGCTGTGCGATCAGGAACATAGTACTTCACCTGTGAGCCTCAGTTTCTCCTGTAAATATTCCTGTAATACTCTTTTCACTCACATAACATGGAGACATTGGAAAGAAAGAATTGTGTAAAACCTTAAATACTGTGGAAATATGAAATAAAATCATTTCATCTCCATACTTCAAAGAAAAGCTTTTCAAGTTGACATGGAAAGTATCTTCAAGTTACTTGAAAAGAAAAAATCACTTGTGTTTTGGTCCATTATTACTATCTATGAAACCACAGAGCCCAAACTTAGGGCAGCCCACAGATCTGGAGGTTCACTGAGTGAGATAGAAACTGGGGCAACTTCGCCTGGGTGCTTAGAGGATTAGCTAGTGTCCCGTGATGAGAAGTCGTCTGAGATAGAGAAAAGGGTACTAGCTAGACTCGGATTTAGGGGTTGGGACTCACACCACAGCACTGCTCCTCAACCTCTCTGGTTCCTCATCTGTGAAATGAAGATGATCTCCTGGGCTTGTTACACAGTAAGTGCGTTGTAAATCTCAAGCTGAGAGATAAATGTAGATTATTTCTTAATCAACTCCCTTGATACTCAAGAGACTTGATAGATTTGATTGTTGAGAAAGGAAAGGTGTGACAGTAATTTTTAATGAAGATTTAAAAATTATTATTATTTTGCTTCTCAACCTTTTATAAAGTCGTTGAATGTTCCATGGGGGTCTCAAACAAAGGTTGAGTTTCGAAAAGGAAGATTAAATGATCGCTGCTGTAGGCAGCATCTAATAATATGTTACTGGACCAGTAATCAGGAAACTGAGGAGCTTTGTGGTTCTGGGAAGGTTACTGAAACTCGGCCTAAATTTTTTCATTTGTGAAACGGAGACCATGAGACTCAGGCTGCCACCTTCACAGGATGCCATGAAGATTGTGTCTTATCAATATTAGCGCTCCATCTGAACATTGAGTTACTGGCTTTTGTAGAGGCATAGGTAAAGCATTTAATTTGGACCACAGTTTTAAATCTAGGTAATCCATTTTTCTCAGAACTGAATCTCAGGGAGCAACTGGAAGCGACCAGAATTCCAAGTAACTTGCTGCAGGCAGGCTAGTTGACAAACCATTAGGCCTAAACGTCATTCAGTAAAACAGGAATGGTATAAGGAACGGGACACTTTTGTTGTGGTGTGAATTGTGAAATGTTTTTGGAATCTTAGTTTACTTTTTACCAGCTGGTTAGAGTTCTGTAGTAGCCAAAGGATTTGTGTCGTGATACAATATTCTGATCATTTTGAATTTGCTCTTGTATGTGGGAGGCACGCGTTGTTTCTTTGCTTTATCTGAAGAGACCACCCTCAAGGCCTTTGCTACTGAAAGATTCAGGGAAATAGGGAGAACGTCCATCATTTAAACGAGAGTAGTTCATTCTCAAAAACAAATGCTTTTCCATAGGATTAAGGAGAGAGGAGAAAGGAAAGAAAAGCTAAGGAAGGAGGGCCAGGGAGCCAGAAGCAAAGACGACCTTTTATCTTGGTGCTCTCTCCTTATGAAGTGCTGCCATTATTGTTGGCCAACCGTTGACGTTCCTTGTTTTTCTCGTTTTTGGTAGTCTGGCGGGCTTTTAGTTCCTGGTTTCTAGAGTCAGAGTTCCTCCTTTCTTAACTGAGTCAGCTCTTTAGCAAAACTCTGTTTGTTTAAATCCTAGTTCATTTGTCTTTGTAGAAACAAGAAAGGCGAGAGGACTCTGCTCAAGACTGCCTTTTTTCTTAACTCCTGTACCAGAGCCCAGCGGCCTTCTCCCAAACCGCCCTGCGTTGGGGCGGGGGGCTCTTGGGAAGGGGCAGTGGGCATTTGGGTCACTTGTACCAGGTGCCAAAGGGCACAGGATTCCAGCCCAGTTCACAGTTTACCTTTCTCCTCTCCTTATTTTTCACACCATTCAAAAGGAAGCAGTTGAGGATGGGGTCTTGTAGTCTGGCCACAGAAAATCTCTGCCAGCGGCAGCGTCTTGCTCTCTTCCTTGCCACCTTACCACTTTCTTGATTCCAGGCTCTGTAATATGTTGAAGTTTTGGTTAACCTTTCTATAATGAGACCATTCACTCAGTATTTTTTTGTGCTTTTAATGGTCATGAAGAACCCCAGGTAGAGAAGCTTATAGCACAGCACCCTTTCACGCGCACTGTATATGCCCTTGAGGCACTTAGAGTCCCCATCTGTGCCCTAGCACAAAATGCTTTTCCAGTTGGCATCTGGGGAGAGCAGAGTCTTGTCACGTTTGCAGCTCCCATCTTCTGGGTGAGTGCCAGTAATGCTGATGCCAGTACCAGTTTCAGTTGTGTTTAGAAAATTTCATTTCGTGAACTCCTTCAGTTCATCAACAGGGTCCTGCTTGCTGGTCTGCGACTGGCATTTTCAGTACGATACTTTGAACGTGTCGCGGTGGTTGTCAAGCCTTTCCAAAGGTGAGCCTCTTAGTGGAGCAACAAGCTGAGCCCACGTATTCATGTGTATGTTGACACGTGGCCATATATATGTTTCCATCATTCACCCTATAGCCATAATTACAGATAGACATATGGAGGAGGCAGCTATGTTGGTGTACGTGGACCAGCCACAGCTATACCTTTCAGGAAAGAATGACTGACTCATCATGGAAGGTATAAACTATGATAAATGAATAGTTTGGTTAAAGAGAAGAGAATCTGAAATAAAGACTTTGAGGGAGGATCCCAGACATGAAGGTTGAAGACTGTAGGCAAAAAGGAGACCTAAAAGTGGTGGGGCTGGAGGTATAGGGCAAGGATTGCCATGGTTGGCCAACCAGAATTTGGTGTAGATCCTGAGGCCATCTGGGGGCTGTTGACTGGGGAAGGTTTGGTCAGGGACACAGACTGTCCCAGAGAGCTATTGTGATGGGAACATTAGAGGTTGATTTGGGGGGACAGGGTCACTCTTAGGGCAGTCAGGACCAGCGGACCAGAACCTTGATGGCAGGTGGGCCGAGACAAAAAGGTACATCCAAGACACCATAAAGAAACAGCATTTGAAATAAGAACCAACAGCTAGATTAGATATTGATGAAATCATCTCATCTCTCCCGACACTTGGTTACCAGACTGGCTGGTCACCTGCCCTCACTCCCGGAAGGATTCTGGCTTGCGAGAATTGTCTTAGAAGCCAGAACAATTGTTTGTCATGAACTGTAAGGCCATGTCAAAGTTGCCATTCGCAGCCCCAAATTGGGGACCATATTTCAGGCTCCCTCCCTTCATTCTGAAGTTCAGAGTGGAGCTATTGTTGAATTGCTGTGGATGGGCACTTGGAGAATGCAAGTCTCCCAATGAATGACTCAGTAGCATCTGGTAAGCAGGGACTGCTAAGAGCCTGTCCTGTAGGAACTTTGGTGAGTGGACCCTGCTGCAACCTGTTACAGCGAGCCAAAGGATTGTGGGGGGACAGTGCTAACTACAGAGAAGGCCCTTCACAGAAAGCAGGCCTCAGGCGGACCAGCCTTGGGCACAAGGACCAGATCACTGAAGAATGTTTCTCTCTGCTGGTAGCCAGTAGTCAGATTTAAACAACTTTTTTTTGTACAAAGCTGCACAAGTCGGTTTTTCTTTGGCCCTCTTCCTTTTGCCAGAGGGCACTTCCGGAGCTCCCTCAGAGCTGCCTTGCCCAATCATTCTTGATTTCAGCAAGTCCTGGGGCCGGGCTGCATCCTGGGGAGCAGAGCAGGCCATTCCTGCAGTGTTTGAGTTTCTTACATAAACGCTGCATGCAGTGTGAGCTTCCCTTTGCCGACAGCTGGTCTCTGTTATGATCTTGTGTCATTTCCCATTTCTTGGACTGCTGTGTGGAGGCCCCCCCTTCCCCAGGGGAGGGGAGCATTCCAAATTGGTTGTGAATGGAGGGCGGTGCCCACTTGCAGACTTTTTTCAATGAATAACCAGACCCCATTGTGCTGCTTGTGGAAAAACAACCAACTTGAACAACACAGAGACTGTTAGAAAGAAATCTGCTTGTGATTGGCAGCTGGATGGGCTCCAGAATCCTGCTCTTCTGGCTTTCCTGCTGCTGTTGCTCAGCCAGGCTGGGCTCGCTGGGACTCAGAGGAGGCCTGAAGGGGCTGAGGGGAACTGTGGCTGCTCCCTGGTCAGCCCCCCCTCCATTCCAGGGAAAGTTTCTGTGTCTCCATGGCAATGCATCTACAAAGGGGAAAGAGTCTTCTCTTATTGGAGATAGAACGGCAAATTGTACCTTCTCAGGGAGGCTACTCTCTCATGCCAAGTGTTGCCCTCTGCCTCTTCTCTCCAGGCCAGCTTCTCTGGCCATTCTCAGACACTGCCGCCTACTGTCCGCACCACCCAGCCTTTGATGTCCGTGTTTTCCTTCGTTCTTTTCCAGTCGGACCCACCTTCTCCATTTCAGCAGTTTGTACCACTGTGCAAAATACCCAGGTGTGAGCCTTCAGGCCCAGATTTCTCAAATGTTTTCACCTACTCCATCCAAGAGCCCAGAGTATGGCAGAGGGCTTGGCTTCCAATTCCAACAGTGCTATTTACTATGTGTGTGACCTTGGCCAGGATTTCACCTTTCTGGTCCTCTGTTCTTTGTAAAATGAGTGGATTGGTCTAAATGGGGTCTGAGATCCTTTCTTGTAAATCTGTGATGATCCACTTACCAAACAGTGACCTTTCTACATCTTTTCCCCCATCTCTGCTAAAACCCTTATCCAGGGCCTAGTGAGATGCTTCAGTTCCCAACAAGAAATCTCAGAAGCAGCGCAGCCTCTGTAGCTGTCAAAATAACTCCAAATCAGCAGAGCTGCAGTAGCCTTGGGAATGCTAGAGGCTGAATTTTAGAATTCACGTGCTCTAGAGGAGCAGATGGGTCACCGGAAGGCACACCGTCTGCTGCCTCACTAGAATGGATGGGCACCAGACAGCCTCCTCTTCATAGCAGTAACTCATCACCGGGCAGTACAGTGGGGGAAGAGCTGTGGGAAGGAGTCATGGCGCACCTGGCTTCCAATCCCACTGCAAACACTTTACCTGTTGGAGCCTTAGTTTCTTCATCTGTGAAATGGTGGTAATGATTTCTACAGCACTCATCTAGCCATGAGATCCAGCTGATGTGAAGACCCTTCCTCCAGACATTGCAGAGTGCTGGAGACTTGCCAGAGAAGGGTAGAGTGAGTTGTGCTTGTGGTGGTGGTTGTCGTTGACTCAGTAGGAGGGGCATCCCGGGCGCTGTCCTCATCCTGGAGATAAAGAAACTCATCAAGGCAAATAGATGCCTCGCTCCTGCTCACATACAGGGCTGTAAGTGTTAGGGCTGGCACTTGAACCCTGACCTTCTCGCAAGCCCAGTGGTTTTTCTCTTTGCTGTTGGGTTCAGCAGAATAACATGTGCGATGTGCCCTGTGTGGGGTGATCGACTTGAGTATTCTAGAACCTCTGTAGCCCATTGCTATTGGGAAATACCCCCCTCCCTGGGGGCATTCAGTCAAGATCTTTTAATGGTGCAATGTTGAGTGGATGAAACCCACCCAGGAAACAGTGCCAAGGTCAGTGAGCTCTGTTCTGAGTCCTTAATTCTAACTCCTCCCCACTAGGAAGGCCCCATCTGTTTGCTTTTGTGCCCCAAGGTACATGACCAAATCAGGCCTTTTATTTTCTGAAATTTTTCTCCCATGTTAAATTGGTCTTAAGCAAGAATATCTTCCCTTCCTCATTAGAAAAAAAGAGCAGTCCTGGCCGTTTTGTCCTTGGGTGTCAAGAGTCTGAAACCTCAGGAGGTAATGCTAGCTATCAGATGGGGCAGAAGATGCTGATATTTTTCCATTCTCAAAAGGACAGAGAGAGAGAGAGACTTAAGCTTACATAAACACTTTTCAGCCGTGTACTTGGGAAAGCTTTACAGATACCTGTCTCTGTCCTGTTGGACCAGGAGGCAGACAAGCCTTTTTTCAAGGTCACAAAATGAGTATATTGGAAAAGACAATTTTTCAGAGTATTTGAGTGTCATATTCCTTTTTCAAAAGAAAACTTAAAACACAACTTTATTCTAACTGTAGACACGTCAAACTCAAACTGACTTTCTCTTCTTAGGCATTCTTCTGCCTTTGTATGTGTCACACACACACACACACACACACACACACGTACACATATATGGGCAGCTAGGTGGCACAATGAATAACGTGCCAGGCCTGAAGTTCATATCACTTATTGGCTGTGTGACCCTGGGCCAGTCATTTAACCCTGTTTGCCTCAGTTTCCTCATCGATAAAATGAGCTGGAGAAGGAAATGGCAAACTACTCCAGGATCTTTGCCAAAAAAAACCTCAAATGGGGTTGCAAAGGGTTGTACACAACTGAAAAATGACTAAATGTGTGTGTGTGTGTGTGTGTGTGTGTGTGTGTATAAGAATGTAGATAGATACAGAGTGACCCAAAAGTCTTAAGCTTTCATAGCTGTAGTATATGTCTATGTATACCTTCTATAGAATTCCACATTTATATTACACACTCACCATTTATTAAGTACTCATTGTGTGCTCAGCTCTGGAGATACAAAGGCAGAACCAAAGCTGGCCTTTCTGAAGAAGCTTCAGCTCTAGATATTGTCACCATCGTGGTGACATGGAGACTTGGTGACAACTTGACATGGTAACAACACCATGGAGGCTTTCTCTAAGGCTTCAGGGTATGCAGCATGCTTTCCTGTCTTTAATTTAGATCTGCTCGTCTTTGTCTGTCCTGTGTCTCCCCCCCCAGCCCCCCCTCCCCGGGTTATTGGGACAATCAAATCTCCTTATAAAGGTGGGCAGTGATTATCAAAATGGGAATTAGAGCCTGACCCATGACTTTGTTACTCTGCAGATGGGGCCTTCTCTGTAGGGCAAGCATATTCTCCTAGAAACAGCCTAGGAAAAGTAGAGCAGAGTATGTGGTTTAAAAGGAGACCTAGAAAATGTGGACCAACTGGAACTCATTTCTTTCTAGGTTTAAGCCAGGAACTTTCAGGGCCCCCAGCTCTGACTCCCTGCCCTAGAATAGGGACCTACCACAAGAGAAGCCATTTTAGGATGTGAAAGAACAGGGAGGCAAATGTATTCATTAAATGTTTGAGGGTCTATATCAGAGGCCCATAAGTTGGAAGTTTTTTTAAGGTAAAAACCATGACCTTGGTTCTGATTCTATCCTCATAGGGGTCTCTGCTTCTTTTGCCACACCCACACCCACCCTGGGACTCTGCTAGACGAGGAAGAGTGGGGAAGAGCTAGGCACTCACTACATAAAGATGTATTTCGTCCCAATCTGAGATTGCTTCAGTGTAAGAAGTTCCTAGTGAGGAGACCCGCTCCACCGATTCATTCTGGCCTCTGTTCTGCACTTTACCTGCCACCTTGAAGCCCAGGAATTCTGGGCTCTGTTTCTAGCCCTTACTTGGGAACTAGCCTTATGACTTGAGTGCCACCATCTTGTTCAGGCTCAGTCTTTTCATACTCCCCTTGCCCCAATCCTGTTGTCTACCTCAGATCACCTTCTTTCCCTGCCATAACCCTTAACCAAAGCCTAGTGAAATCCTATAACTCCCCCAAATAAATCTCTAAGGAAACACTAGAGGCACCCTGAGCCTCTGTTTCTCTGAGCATCATACCAAACCACAGTAAGCCTAGGTACCTCTAACATCAGCTGCCACTCTAGGAGTAAAGATTGGAGTCACCCAAAGACCTGTCATCACAGAGGTGTTTGAGAACAAAAGCATCTCAGCCGTGACAGCCCCTTAACATGACTGAAGTCTAAGCTCTGATGAGAAGAATACCACAAAGGTGGAAGAATGCAGTTAAATGAAGTCACCCAAGTGATATATTAGTTCATTGGAGTAAAAAGAAATCTTGTCTCCTGTTGCCATTCATTTATTTTCCTAACTTAGAAATCAGGTTTTGTGTTTGGAAATCTCTCTGAAATCTGCAGGGTTGTAGAGGGGATGGCATAGAATGGCACTGAAACCATTCTGCCAGCCACAGTTAGCTACCTCGCCTCCCAATTTGATGTCCCCTTTGTCTGTACAGTGAGCCTTGCTTTTGGAATGTTTCAGTGCATAAGCTGGCCTGGGACAGTCAACCCCAAGGCCAAGACATTGATCCATAGAAAAACCACACAGCTTCCCATATAGGAAGTCATTAAAAGTGTAACTGGGAGCTAAGACAGAATTCCTTCCTTATTGGCTGTTTTAAAATGTATTTTTAAAATTGAATGCAGACATTTTCAAATAGTGTCCCTGGAACCTAGTTAGCTGTTGGCACATTGTCTTGCCCTTCTCCTTCCATGCCGTTTCCTTCATCTTTTACAAAACGGCCTTGCTGCATGGGCACAAGGAGCTGGCTGACTGCTAGAAGGAGATGGTCGACGTTTGAGAAATGGAACATCTGGGGGAAACTATTGAAATTTCATGGAAAGTTTTTAAAAGTTGAAAATGCCAACACAATGTGCTCTAATGATCTGACAGTTCTTACTGATACTCCCAATATTGTTTTACAGATTCGCATTTGGAAGAGTCTAGTTAGAGCAGGAATTCAAGGAAACGACATATTCCCCAAACCTGCAGCAGTTCTGTTTTTAGAACTTCTGCTCCCTCACTAAATTTGGTAAAATTTCAAGGCTTTATTTTTGGAAACTGTTGCCAGGCAGAGTCAATGTTAACCATCCAAACAAGTTTGTGCATGCCCTGTGATGTTTTGTTTGGAAATTCAAAAGGCATCGCAGCAATCCTCCTAGCTTTGGAATGCCATAGCAGAGAGAGATCTCCATCCGAGCACCTTGATACCCCAAGTCAGACAGCCCCTCCCCTTGCTCTTCATGGTCCTTCACAAGCGCTGTGGGCGCGTGTGCTCAGCAAGGATGGGTGGATGACAGAACGATGTGCTTGTGGCCTAAGATTATTGAATGGCAGCCATTTCCATGGCTGAGACTTTTCCCGACTGGCATTTAAAGTCATATTCATTTTATTCAAACCTGTCACTCCTTTAAGGGGTTAGACTGCCCTTAGATACCTAGATAAAGCACTTTGAAACACTTAAATCTTTGAGGAGCGTCAGTCACTGTTCCTATGTAGCTGTCTGTGTGGAGCATGGCACCTACCTTGAAGATTTAGGGAAAGCCACCTACTATGAAGCCCACCCATGGAATGCCTGTAGGCCCTTTCATGCAGAGTGAAAGAGAGAGGAAACTACTGGCCTGTTATCCCCCACGTAGACCCTGTGTCTTTATTTGCTTCCCAAGGCAGTGTAGTGTGTGGTGACCACATTTCAAAGGCTTGATGAGCTGTTTACCACTGACACGTGGCTTTTGCCAACTGGAAACCTTCAATGAGTAAAGAGCATGTTTAGAAAGCACTTACTTTTTTGTTGCATATTAAGACTTGCAGTGTGATCCTGCAATAAATCCGATGAGGCAGGAAGTTCCAAGATTAGCCCCATTTTACTAAAAGGAAAACTGGGTCTTGGAAAAGCTGAATGGCGGCCCAAGCTCGCTTAGCTAATGAGTGGTAGAGCAAGGATGCTGACCCAGGTCTAACTGAAAGTCCACTTAAACCTGTGTACTACCACGCTGCCATGGCCCTAACCTGGGTCTTAGAATTTTCATCACTTCATCCATTTAGAGCTGGAAGGGACCTCAAAGGCCGGGAGGAAACAGGCATAAAGCAGCTAAATAACTAAAGTCACAGCTAGAAAGTGTCTGAGGTGGGATTGGAACCTGAGTCTTCCTGACTCAAGTCCAGTGTTCTCTACTACATGAGGAAATTGAGTCCCCAGAAGTTTCATTGCCTTGCTCAATGTCACAAAGGTAGTAGAGGGAAGAGCTAGGATGAGAACTCAAGTCCCATGATGAAAACTGTTAGGCATTTCCCAGGTTGAATCTTCCAGATTCCTATCTGGCTAGCAGAGAGGGGCTTTATCAAGACCCTCAGACATTAAAAGCTTAATAGCCTGATCTTGGATGGCCCCAGTTCTTTGGTCAGGACAAGAACCAGGATAGGTGGGGAGCAGGGCAGACTCTTCCCCAAGAGGAGGGCACTGCTGCTGGGGGACAGGGAGAGATGAGTGTCACCTTCTAAACCAGAGGTGTTGAACGCACTGTCTACCAGCAACAATGCAGGCTACACCACTTCCTCCAGCCTCCAGATTAAAATGTAATTGGGAAATAGTTAACAAAATAAATTAAAATACAATAGAACATAAACTATGTTCATATGTTCTAAGTCTTTATGTGGCCTGCAGGGATCCTTAGTATAGTTTTGTGGTCCTGTTTCTATCCGAGTTTGATCTGGACAAACCTCTTCATTTTAGACACAACGACTCCAAGATCCAGGCAAGCTATGCTATGCCCTCATCAGGGAGACATCTCTTTCATTTACCAGTATTTTTTCCCTCTTCATTTCTAGACACCTACATCTGCTTCCTCCACTTACCTTTACTTAGTTGTTCTCTTCCTCTATCCCACCCCCATGTTAACGTAAAGGAATGGGTAACTGTCATGTTCAAACTAAAAATATCACACCGTCTAAAGGGGTTTGAGGCAGGGTAGGAGGGGGACAGAAGCTTGGGACTCACTTCTGTCATGTCTGTCTCATGGCCCACTCAGGACCACACTTCTAGAATAGTACAGAAGTATCTAGCTCTGGGATTTTGGTCTTTCGTTGTAGGAGTTTCGAGTTTCTTGGAACTTGTTGTCCAAAGCCCAGAGGCCTAGTGTAGTCACAGAACATAAATGATAGAGACTCTGCTAGGCTGGAGAAGCAGGAGGCTAGTCTCTGTCCAGCATCCACCCTAACCCTTCCAGGGAGAATCTGACTGGTTGAATGATTGGGGGCCGCTCACCGCAGGGAAGGAAAAAGAAGGACTGAGTCTTTAAAGGCAAATAAAACATACACACAAAAAGAATAAGCCTTTTCTGCAGCCCAAATCCTTTAGTACTTTGGTGCGTAAGTGATGCTGTATGTGGAACTCTGGGGCAGAGTGAAACTTGGGGGATGCAAAATACCAAAGGCAAGTGTTTAGATTCAAGGTTAACAAATCTCCCCTTGAATTAAACTGTCTCTCGTCTTAAAAGACCTCTCCTCTGGCTTTGATTCATGACCAAGGGAAGCTTGCTGGCAGATTTGGCCTGGGGCCGAGGCAGCAGCTTGTCAGTGAGGCTTGGACTAAGGGCGGGCACCACATTGTCAACAGGAGGAATGAGCATGTCTCTAAATGGACCAACTAGCTTGTTCACTCCTCCTGTTTTAAAATAACCATGTTGCTTCTGAGGTGGGTATGTTGACTTCCTTTTTCCCGGGTGCTACTTAGAAAGGGATCCCAAGACAGCTAGAGATTCTACCTTGATGTGCAAACTAGTCAGTGCGCAAGTAATCATCAAAAGAGGTGGGAGATTATAGGAAGTCTGGCAAGAGTAGAGTGGCCTGACATTGCTCTTATCACTAGGAGAGTCCTTATTTTTGAGTAATAGACCCTTCCTTTTGCCATCCCTCCCTGCCAGCCTGGGATTAATAGGATCTTTGTAGATAGAATAATAAAAAGATAAAAACTGTGACCTGCCCACAAAGAAAACAAGGTGGATGGAAAATGTCTGTTTAGCCAGACTAAGAAATGCAATCTGACTGTTTCGTGCCACATCTCTCCTCGGTTTCGGCTTCTTCTGATCTCTGTGTGAGCTCACGTGGTGGTGAGAAGAGGCGGTACAAGGACACTCCCAAGGTCCCTCTGAAAAACTGAGAAATTGATTGTGAGAGCTGGGAGACACCAGGACTGCCCCTCATGGTGTGTCTGCATCAAAGAAGGCGCCATGCTCTAGGAGGAAAGCAGAGTCACAGAGCAAAAAGGAATCGTGAGCTGCACAAACCTGGGGACATCTCCACCCCGAATGTTTGAAGGGGCTATGTGCCAGACCTGGGCCAGGGCCTTCTGAGCTTGTATGGGCCTGATCAGCCAGTCAGACACTACCTAGACCCCAGCATCATGACGTGATTGATCCTCTGCAAGGAGAAGGCCAAACAACAATCCTCCCTTTCAGAGCCACACTCTCTGCGCTTGTCCCTCTCAGGTCTCCCTTCTTAGGGCTCTTCACTGGCTTCCAAATTCATCACTCAGCTGAACCTAGCTGATCTCTTGACAAAATCCAGTGGCCTATTCTCCGTTGTCTTCACTCTACTTGGCCTCTGTGATGTGACATTGCCTTCTCGAGTCTCCTCCCCATCAGACGACTCTTTCCCCTTTGTCTCCTAAAGCTGTTCTGTACTCTCTTTTTTTCTTCCTCTACCTCTACCTCCCAGTCAACTCTCTTGAATTCAGTTGCCATCTCTTTGCCATCTACCTCCAGAGCTATCCATCTTGCCCTAGTCTTTCTTGGGAGCTCCACTTCTCCATCATCAACTGCCTGTTGGACATTTCCATTTGGTTGTTCCATAAGCTTTTCAAAATCAGTGATGAAAACAAAGCTCATTATCTTTGCCCCCAAACCTGCAGCCCTCTTCTCTCGAGTACGCCACCATCCTCCTAGTCACCCGAAGTGGTGACCTCACAATCGGCCACTGACCGCCTGCTCACCCTCATCCCATGTACTCAGTCAAGTGCTAGATCTAAGTTCTGCCTCCACCGCCCTTCTCACATCTCCTTTCTTTTCACTCCCGTGGCCGCCGGCCTAGGCCAGGCTTTCATCCTCTCTCTCCTGGACTATCACAGTAATCTCCTTGTTGGTGGGCCTGTTTCAAGTCTTCCCATACAGGCCTCACTGTCTTGCCAAAGCCTGGTGGCCTGACCATGCCACTCCCCTTTCTCAGTAAGCTCCCTTCTAGAATCAAATACAGGTGCTAATATTTGTCTCAGTTGTTTCTTTGGATCCAACCTATTTTTCAGCCTTATTCTTGTTACTGCCCCTCAGCAAATGCTTGAGCCCAGCCACGCTGGTCCCCGTGCAGCCCTTCTCCTCCTGCTTAGTGGCTAACCTGCACACCTGAAGTGCATGCCCTGCTCTCCTCTGCCTCTTAGGGTCCCCCGGTTATTTTCAGAGTTCCTCACCTTCCTTCAGGCAGACCTTGCCAGATGTCCTCAGCTGCTAGGGGCTCCCCCCACAAAGCTATCACAGACTGATGTTCCATTTTGTCCAGGATTATGGGTGTGTGCTGTCTTCCCAGTTGAATGTGTGCTCCCTGAGGGCAGGGGAGGCTTTTTCATCTTTTGAGGGGTGGGGCACAGTCATCTTTATATCCCTGACGTGTGACAAAGTGTCTGGTATGGCGATACTTAGTAAGTGCTCATTGGTTGATTAATTGAACAAATTCTGCCCGTGGAGAGTGACTGAGCCCAGAATGGGGCAGAGGGAGAGTGGGCTCCAGTAACTGGGGGAGGCTGCAGGGATTGTAATGATGCCAAGCTTCTCCCTGAAATTAGGGCCTGTCTTTTTAACAGTATTCAAGGCTGTGTGGCTGTGAGTCATGTTAGCCCTTCAAATACATACAGTTTTTAAAAAAAAGTGTTGCTGCAGTATGGTATGGGGGAAGTAGGGCTGTTTGGTTCAAATGTCGCCCCTGACACTGCCTCAGTGACCTTGGGCAAGTCACTTAACTTCCCTGGGCTCCACTTTCTCATCTGTAAGATGAAGGAAATGGCCTAGATGCCCTCTGAGGCCCTGTCTGGCTGATCAGGATCCTCAGCTTGACTCGTAGATCTTCAGTTTGTCATTCCTGACATCATCCTTGTAGGCCTGTTCTTTTCTATACTTCCCCAGTTACCTCCCATGGCTTCTATCCTCTCTATGTTGGTTTGTTTGAAATCTAAGTAGGTCAGTGAGTTCTGTGTTCCATCTCAGTTTCTTTAGACAGCTCTGAGGCTCTGCCGGCCTCTCCTTTTCTTCTCTGTGGTCACTTCTAAGATGGAATGGTTATCTCCTCCCAAAGATCCCTATCGTGACTAACCCAACAGATCCAGAATATACTTTCCCTTTGTTGCTTTTTTTGACTTTTTAAAAAATGAAGTTATAATTAAAGCAAGTTCAGTTGGTATCTGGCCACTTGGTTTTTGGAAAAGAGAGCAGAGCACTCCTCCAAATACCTGGATATCTGAGGTAGGTCATGCCTCTGTGCAAAATAATCTGACTTCTCAATCATAGATTTAGGAGTTGTCACTAGATAGAGATGACTCTCCTCAGACTAATTTAGTGGAATTTGTTTTTTGGTCCAGACCCGTGGTTTTCTGAGTGTGGGGGATTCCGGGTGTAGGAACATCCTCTACTGATACAGGTCTACAACCTGTGTGGGGCTCTGAGAGATTCAAGTGACTTACCTAGGGTCACACAGCCAGGACGCATAGAGGAAGCACTTGAACCCAGGGCTTCCTGACTGACTCCAAGACCGGCACATCTAGCCACTCTCTCTTCTGCCCTTCAGTGTTGAAAGATGAACAGACTGAAAAACAGGAAGGAAGGAGGGAGAAGGAAGGAAAGAGAAAGAAAGCAAACGTAATTCAAAGACATTTTTGTTTTGCATCACAATATGTCTCTGTGCCTTCCCACTCCTGCCAGAGGAAATGCTGTTTGGAAGCTCCACGCCATTTGTTGGATAGAAGTATTGGTTTGCATTGAATGTTTAATTTCTTACATAGTAAAGACATTAAAACAACAGCCACCGTTTTCCTTTTTACTTAAATGATTTTAAAACATAGCTCTGCGGGCAATGGACTGTTGTCTGGTGTCCTGATTCCTTGGGATTCTTGCAGATCTTTTAGATAAACACAATTCTCTGAACTCTCCTTTTATTTTATGCCGCATTCTATGTTGTATTATGTATTATGATTATTTGTAATTTGCCTTCTCTCCCTTGTTAGATTATAAACTCATTCAGGATAGGAAGCAGGTCTCATTTATTTTTCATTTTAGCTCCAGTGGAGTACCTTGCCCCTAGGGGCACTAGACCCAATACTTGTTTGTTCAGTGGTTACAGTCAATAGATTTTGGTGGCAGCTCTGGTGGAAGGCTGAATTTCCTGTAAGCAGAGTTAACTTCATTATTTTGTACAGTAGCGGAGTGTTCACCTGGAATAACTTTCATAGACTATAACTTAGATATTTTAGGGTTATGAAAAACACTTAATATCTGAGCCTTAGAATTCTCATCTACAAAATGAGGAGGTTAGGCCGAAGGACTTCTGAGGTTCATTCCAGCTCTAAATCTGTGATCCTATAATCAACCAAATGTGGGGATGCCAAACAGATGTTACCATTTAAAAGCCAAGTGAGGCTTTCAAGACTTTGCCACAGAATTCTTCTGATTTGGGAGTTTTCCATAACGTCTCTAAAGTCTAGTTGGGAGACAGATTGTGTACTAGAATTTTCCCCTGGCTAGTTCTACTAATCACCGCGATAGAGAATTAAATAAATCCCTGAAACTTTTTTGGAAGTAAGCAGTGAGTCGGGGGAAGGAAATTTTGGTGAGTAACAAGCACATTGCCAGAGAATTGGTTTATAATACAAGCTCACTCGTTAAAAACCTACAGAGAAGGATGTTGGAAAATTACAAGAAATATTGCCTCATTAAACATTGAAAAGCAGCACGGGGGAAACAAGTCTCCAGAAAGTTTGTCATGATAACAATGGAGCCAGAAGAACTTCTAGGTGAAAGGAGATGGAAGATACCAGATAGAAGTGAAAGGGGACCGATGTATCAGCATTTGTATTATGACCTGGAGTCAGAAGGACTTGAGTTCCACCCTGGCCTCAGACCCTTACTAGCTGTGTGACCCTGGGCAAGTCACTTCACCCAGCTTGCCTCAGTTTCCTCATCCGTCAAATGAGCTGGAGAAGGAAATGGCAAACTACTCCAGTATCTTTGCCAAGAAAACCCGGACGAAGAGTCGGACATGACTGAAACAGCTGAACAACAACAACGTGGTATCATCATCGATGGTAGACCAACCCCTCAGCATAAATAAACTCTTAAACACGTCAGTAACTGACGTGCTGTGTGCCTTTGTGTGGGCCCTCCCGATCCCCAGAATGCATCTCCCTCTCTTCGAGTCCTTCAAGGCTTAGTTCAAATGCAGGAGCCTTTACTGATTTCCCCAGTCAAAAGAGAATGTTTCCTCTCCACTCAAGTGCTTTCGTATTTCCTTACCTGGGTATGTGTTGCATTCCCCAACAGAACATAAGATCCTCAAGGGCAGGAGCTGTTACATCTTTGTATTTGTAGCCCCTTGCCCGGCACTGCCGCCCATTTGGCTAGCACCTAATAAATATTTGTAGAACTTGGGGGGTAGAAATAACATGTAAGAAATAATTTGGCAAGGGTTGCTGGACCTATGGAACCTTGTGGCTCTAAAGCTAGAGGACCTGGGTTTGGTCCTGCCTCTGATGCTTCCTGTCTGTGTGGCTTTGGGCCGCTGACTTCACCTATCTGGCCTCAGTTTGCTCATCTGTAAAAATGAGTGAATGGGATAAGGAGGCCTCTGGGGTCTCTTAACAATCCTGTGATCTCATAAAAATATAAAGAAGAAATATACATGAGCGTCATTTTAGAGGCACTGGATACATGTGTCAAAGCAAGATCTTTCCACGCCAAAAGAATGGAAAGCTCCCAAAGAGGTGGCGAGAGAGAGGACAGCAACCCCTGATCTAAATGCCAACTGAGAGTGGTAGATGTATGTTCTGATGATCTCTCCGGTAACAGAGATGAAAAGGGAACCTGGCAACCTTTGCAGACAATTTCCTATAACAAATCATCTCTTGATAGTCATAATGATGAGTGGTCTAAAGAACATAAGGACTAGCTGAGGGTCTTGCTTCCAAAAGCATGTGACTTGGTAGGGCCCAAGTGTATTGGCAATCAAAATGGGCTCTTTGCACTTAATTCAACCAAGTACCCTTGAAGAGTTTGGCCTTTACTTCCTTGATTAAATTAGGAGTCCTTGACGACCTCCTTGCCTCAAGGGAAAGCCGAGTCTACATGGGTTTGAGTGACATGTTTGTGCCATCAGAGGCTTTTAGACCATGTAGGTTTAAGTCGCATTTTTGTGACAATTTTAGTTCACATGGGTGAGTCGCATGTGTGACTCACCCTTGACCCTGAAAAAGATATAAAGCCAGGGATTGGCTTTCTCTTTTCGGAGCTCTGAGCCACAGCAGGCTCGTGACTCTGGGCCAGCCGTTGTTACGAGCTCCTGGATGCACTTAGAGGTTGGTAACTATGAATTGTATTTGGTCTGACTGTTGATGTTTGTAATTTGTTTGTATTTGCTCTGAAGTTCAAGGTGCTGGCTTTTCCCCTGAACTAAGTGAATGGTATTTGTATGCTGGATTAAAGTAAACTTGTCAACCCCTTAACGTCACTTTCCTTAGTAAAGCAGATCAAAAGAACCTGGGCTCGCAGCGTTCTGTGAGCTGGTTGTTGTTGGTTTTACACCCCCCACAGCAGCTGCTAGCTGAATTGTTAAAACACCAAGTCAGCCTTAAAGGCCTCTTCCCACAAAGGGTTGGCCATGTCGATATTAAGATCCTTCCTTATGATTAGACAACACTCAGAGATCCGGAATGTTCAGCAGGCTCCCTAAGAGTTAACTTGATTTTTGAAAAACCTTTGGAGAATTGCTAGTTTATGATCCACAGCTAGAGAGAGTTGTTAGGAGCATCTGGGTATTAAAAAGATGGGCTCTTGAGGCCGCAGGCAGCTTGGGAGTGTTGTCGATGTGACCCAGGTTCTCAAATGCAGTGCTCTCCAGTTTTACCTTTCTGTCCTGTTCTGCAGCCAGCTTTATTGGCCACTAGAATTCCATGATGGATTAACAGAATTGGAGAGTTGGAAGGGACCCCAAGGGGCACCAAATAACACACACATAAGGATTTTTTCCTTTAACGTCCCTAGGAAGCGGTCAGGTTGTCTAGCCTTGGCTCGAAGACCACCAGGGAGGAGGAACCTACCACTTTTCGACAGCTCTGATTGGTGGGAAGTGTTTCCTGAATTCCAGCCTAAATCTTTTGCAGCTTCCACCCCTTGTCCTGGTTCTGTCCTGGGGGGCCAGACAGAACAAGCCTAAGCTTTCTTCCAGAGTCTTCTGGCTATTTAAAGGCAGCCATGAAAGCCTCCCTGACTTTTGTCTTCTGCAGCACAATAACCCAGCTCCTTCACCTGATCCTCAGATGATGACCTGAACTGCTCTCACCCCTGTTGCCTTCCTCTGGCTGGTCTCCAGCTTATCATTGTCTCCCCTAAATTATGAATTGAGCAGAGCGCTCTAGATGAGGCCTGGCCAGAGCAGAGGACAGAGGGAGAAGCTGGGCCTCTCAGTACAGCCCCACATCCAGTGAGCTTTTTGGCCACCACTTTGATCTGCTTGCCCTAAGACCCCCAGCTGTTTTTCAGATGAACCGCTTCCCCCATCCTGTACCTGTGGGGTTGTTTTTTTTTTCAACCCGGTGTAAAACCTTATGGTTATCACCATTGAATTTCATCTTACTAGATTCAGCCTAATGCTCTAGCCTCTCCTGACTATCATCCAGTGTATTAGCCAGCCCTTTCAGCTTTGCGACCTACAAAAGTGAGCATGCCATCTGCTTGTGCCTTGACGCCAGTCACAACATTGGGCCAAGTACAATTCCCTGGGTCTCCATACTGGAGCATGTCTGCCCTAGTGATGCTGAATGAGAATGAACAACTGCGTGTTGAGTCCCGTCATTCAACCCCAGCTGGTGATGACCAGTTAGCACCATGTAAGTGTAGTACCACTAGTCCTTAGTTGTCCGTCTTCATCAACGAATAATATGGGACACTTTATCAACTTCTTTTAAAAGTCTAGGTAACAAATTGAATAGCCCTGTCAAAAAAAGAAACAAGGTTCGTCTGGCATGACCTGTTCTTGCTGAAGCCAGACTGGCCGGCTCTTTGTTATCACCTGTTCCCTTACTAGAGATTAATCTTTTTGCTATCTAAGCCAGAATTGTCCCAGAAATCCAAGGTAAACTTGCCAGCTTATGGTTTGCAGATTCTGCTCTCTCACCGTTATAGAAAACTGGGGCCACATTTATTCTTCTCTGGTCTCATGGGGCCTCTCCTCTTTCCTATGGTGTTTCACCTATGATTGACAATGGCGCAGCAGTCCTGTCTGCTGGTTTAGTGCTGGAAGAAATGGTTCCTTTGGGCCACAGGACTTGAATCCATCAAGGACTTGAGGTACCTTCTTATTAATCTTTCTTGTCTTAGATACCAAAGCCCAAGGAGTCAGTTTTTTCTTCTCATTTCCAGCGTAGAGGTCATTCTCCTTGGCGGAGAAAGCAAGCCAAATAAAGATTGAATAGCTCTGCTTAATTGGCAGCTAAGAAAGCAGTCACAGTCTTAGACAGCATTAGAAGATGTACAGGGTTCAGGAATAGGGCCTGGTTGGAGAGCAGTTCTGCATCCTCCCATCAGTCTGACCACATCCGGAGTGTCACGGTCAGTTACTGATAAGCTGAGGAGTATCCAGAGGAAGGGTATTAGGATGACTGAGGGCCTGGAGCCTGTGCTGTCTGATGGTCAGCTGAAGGAACCGAGAATGGTTAGCCTAGAGAAAACATAGGAAGGACATAACAGCTCAGCTATTTGAAGGGCTGGCTCATGAAAAAGGGACTTATTCTGCTTGGCTCCACAAGGCAGAATTGGGAGTGGTACGTGGGAGTTGTAGAAACAAACTTAGGGTTGAAATAAGGAAAAACGGCCTTAAAATTGGAACTGTCTCAAAGTGGAAGAGATGGTTTTAGCAGGTAGCAGTTTCCACCTCATTGGTACTCTCTACTCAGTAAACTCCTAGTCACTCCTCAGATCAGATAGCACATTGATCAACTCTGAAGTCCCTCGTCGCTTGGCCCCAACCTACTCTTCTCTGTCACTACGTCACTGCCTCCTCTCCTGTTTCCTATGATTGAGCCAGCTGACTTTGCTGCTTCCCTTGCCCACTCTATTCCATCTTCTACCTTCTGGCTTTTCCCTGGTTGTTATCCTAGGTCTGGAATTCATTCTCACCTTTGCTAATCTCTTGTTTACTTCAGCTCACAGCTGCTTCTCTCCCCCCACCTTAATTTACCTTGTATAGCATAACAGATAGAGAGCTATCTTGGAATGCTATCACACTTCCTTAATGAGAGCCATGTGCCCTCAGAAGGGTTTGGCCCAGCATTCTGCACATTGCAAAAGCCAAGTGGTTGAGTGGGTGAGGACTGCATGTGCCCAGGCTTGTGAGGTGCCATTGGTTAGGTAGCTGCTTGAGTTACTCCATCAACACCTGTACCTTGGACAGGTCCTCCTTCTGGGCCCAGAACTGAATAGAAGAGCAGACTGACTTGCACTTGTGAAAAGGCCGGCGTTGAAAAGGGCTTTCAGCAGTTTTGGACCACTCTTTGCTGCCAGGAATCTCATTCTCTTGGTGATACTATACGGAGGCCTGGTCTTGGGACACTCGGATCTCAGAAGAATCCCAATTGTAGTTGACCCAAATGGCAATAGAAATCATGACATTCAATTCAGAGCAGATAGTGGGGTGTGTAATCTTCAGAGTATATTTTCTTGTCTTTTGTGACCTGTCATGATTTCTACATTATTTTCTGATGGTAATTATATAGTTCCTGAAGTTACTAGAAGAGCTAATGCACCACTGGAAGAACTTTTAAAGTAAAAAACAATAAATGTTTAGATAAACATATGTATGCAAAAAAATCAGAAAAAAATTTGAATTTTTCTATTGCCCTTTTCAAGACAATGAGAAAGCCCACCAAATACAAAATAGTTCAAAAGGTTTCAGTCAGTAAGCATTTGTTCAGGGCTTACTGTGTGCTAGGCACTGGGCTAAGGGCTGGGAATACAGAAGAAAGGCAAAACCAGTCCCTGCCCACAAGGAGCTCGGAGTCTAACTCAGAGGTGCTGTTGGAACAGTTATGTACAAACAAGATGTCGATATCTGCTCAACTGGAAGAAATCTCAGGGAAGGAGGGTGTGGGCAGGCCCTGGGAAAGGCCTCCTGTAGAAGGTGGGATTTGAGCTGAACCTCTTCAGAAATCAGCCTCTAGACAGGAAATGTGAGACTTGGCTAATAAAAAGGTCAGATGGTGGTTCCATCTTTAAACTGCTTTTAATCGGTTTAGAATGGAAAGTTCTCGAGTGCAGTGTGTGGCTCTCCATCACGTGGGTTGACACGAGTTCTGTTTGCTCAGTGAAGGCTTGAAGGAGGCTGTGTGGATTTCTTGTTAATCTGTTCCCTTTTCTCTTTATTTCTCCCTTATTTTTGGTGCTTTCAGTGGTGTTTCATGCCCCACCTCCAGCCAAGATCAAGCGTGAGCTGCACAGCCCGTCTGCTGAGCTGTCCTCCTGTAGCCATGAGCAGGGCCTTGGTGCTAACTATGGCGAGAAGTGCCTCTACAACTATTGGTAGGTAGCTGGGGGGCCGGACCCAAGGGCCTCATAAGACTGTGGAATGCATGGGGCTTTATCTCCAGGGCCCAGCCCTTTGGGACTCTCTACTTGGGGCCATTGTTATTCTGAGAAGAAATGCAGAAATCACTGCAGCTTGAGGACCATGAGAGTCTTGAAACGATCCCCTTAAAAGCCACAGACCAACTGCCTCCCAGTACTTGGGTCCCTTCTCCTCTTCTGCCCCCCTCCCCCTCAGGTCTGTCCTATGTTAATGTGAACTTTAAACACCAAAGATGCTATCTAGAAGTGGGAGTAGATGCAGAAGGCCTCGCTGCTGTGCCCTTTACTTAAGGAATATCCAGGCCTTTGGGAGTAGAGGTTACTTGCAATCATTCTTTGCTCTGAATACAGTAAATGTAGATCTGCCTGGCAAAGGGAAGTGGGCACGGGAGGGGAGAAGTCATGTTATTTCTAGTAGTGTTCTAGCAGAAATAAACTCTTGGGTAAAGAGCCTGGTTCATTCCAGGTAATTCCAACATAATACATTATGCAGTGTATAATATATTAAAGGGAAGCTATGGGTGGGTTATCTGTGTTTCCCCATCCTCCAAAAAAATAGCCCTAATGATTATTTAAAAGAAAAAAAACCGGAAGCAGGGGCTAAAATTATCTTTGAGAAAATCACTCCAAGTGTTAAGTCTGTGACGCAGCCACTTTTCTGAGGTACAAACATTCCCTTGGGGCTGCCAGCAATTTCACTGTGTTAATGCTCTCACTTCCTGACAACAATGAGATGCAAAGAAGCCTTGGAAGGGGCAGGGGAGCCAGGCTAGTGGCCTACTTGCTGCATGATGGTCCTTCTCCTTTTCTCTTCTGTTTACAGTGCCTACGATAGGAAGCCCCCCTCTGGGTTCAAGCCATTAACCCCTCCCACCACCCCTTTGTCACCAGCCCATCAGAATTCCTTGCTACCCCCTCCCGCTTCTGTGCAGGCTTCAGCCCATGCTCCTACAGCAGGCCCTGTGCAAGGGGTAGGCCCAGCCCCAGCCCCTGCCCCAGCCCCCGTCCCTGTTCCCACCCCCACTCCCGTACCTGCCCCCCACTCCCTTCATGAACCCAGGCAACAGCAGCAAACCTTTGCCATCCCTCGGCCACCACATCAACCCATGCCGATGCCAAAGATGATGCCTGACAACCAGTATCCATCTGAACCAAGGTAGGTTCCAGTTTGGGTCTACGTCCTTGCCCTTTGACCCTTCTCTTCTGCTGCTTGCCCAGGAAGCAAAGGCCAAGGAATGTCGCTGTTTGGCTTCCCTCTGTCAGAGCCCTGGGTACCAGCCCTCGTAATATCTCGGTTTTCTTGGGAGGCATCAGAGAGATATCACCTGTGGTTTATAGACATTTCACCATCCTTGTGAAGTGGGCCAGGATTAGGGAAATGCTGCTCTTCCCATTGGAGAGACACAGACAGAGACAGACACTGTCAGACAGGTCAGCACGTGCTCTTGCCCCCAGCCTGGGTCTCCCCTCAGGTTTCCTTCCTCACAGGCCACCACTAACAGCCAGCCGAGGGCCTTGGGGCTGTTTGCCTGGCATTCCCTTGCTGCCTTTTGCATCCCTATTAGGGAAGATCTCTAAGTGATGGGCTCAGCAAACAGCTTGTACTTTTTAAAAGGTGGCATGGTGCAATCAACAGAGCATTGGACTCAGAGTCAGGCAGCCATGGGTTCAAATCCTGTCTCTGACATTCCCAAGTCTTTCTGGGCTGTTTCCTCATCTGTAAAACAGAAGGCTTGGTCTCAGTGGCCTTTGGGAGCCTATTTTAATGACCTGGTCCACAACAGAAATCTGGCTTCAGGTCAGTGTTTTTTCTGCTTTCCTCCAAGAAAATGGAGACACAAAGACTGGTCCAGGGTCATGGAAAAGCCACCACTAGCTTCTTCGCTCCCAGCCAGTTACAGTGGAGCACGTGAGGTGCTTTTGAATTTTCCCCAGTCTGTCGCCACCTCTCCCCGTGGAAGGCAGTAGGACCGATGAGGTTGAAGTGGGCTAATTGCAGGTCAGGTTCCATGCATGGGTCCCAGCCCCACTTGGGCTCTTCCCAGCCATGGGATGGAGCCTCAGTTTCTTCATATACAAAAAGGTCCCTCTGATCCGTCTCCATCTCCCCACTTCCCTTCCCTGGCTGTTAGGAAGATGAGTGAGCAGCAAGGGTTTGTAAAAACCACGAGGTCACCTCAGAAATGGGAGCTTCTGGGCTGCTGCTGTCCTGTCCCTGCCCAGTAAGATCAGCAGCCTTCTGTCCTGGCCTTGAGAAGGGAAGAGCCTGGCCGGGCCTGGATCTGCAGTGCACTGGGAAGGATGCTGCCGCTGCCTTTGGTTTTAAACAAAATACTAGGTTCTTTCTTTCCTTCTTTTCACTCTGTTGCTTCTCTGTGGCCAGTTTCTTTTCCTTTTCCCATAAAGGCACAAACAACACAAACTATACCTCAACAGTCCTGTTTCTGGGTAGGGGATGGGAAGGAGTGATTACTAACAAAAGCCCCCTCTTCCTTCGATCGGCTAGGAGATGGTGAGGCTTTTATTCATTCAACAGGCATGTGCTAAGCATCTCTGCTAGGCGCTAGGGACATAGACAGACCTAGAGCAGGGGGAGGCCCTCCCTCTATTTGGGAAACCATTGTCAAGGGAAAAGAATTTCAATTCAATTCAGTAAACATTGGGTAAGGCCCTCCTCTGTCTGAGGCACCTTGGGCAGGGTCCAGAAGGACCATGGCTAAAATTCAGAGCCTGAGAGCCCAGCTTCCTGCCTCATTGCCAGCCTCTCGAATCCAGCCTTTGAGAGGAATTCTGCAGAAGCCCGGCTCTGCC
Source organism: Phalanger gymnotis (assembly GCA_028646595.1). Lineage (NCBI taxonomy): Eukaryota > Metazoa > Chordata > Mammalia > Diprotodontia > Phalangeridae > Phalanger > Phalanger gymnotis. The sequence continues at coordinate 14,060,571 of CM053627.1, read as the reverse complement.
CCTGCTGTTCTCGTAAGGCTAGATGAGGTCCTGCCCTTGAGGAGCTTACGGTCTAGTCCGGAAGAGAAGAGTTATACAAACAGCTGGGATATAATTGCCAGTATAGAAAGTGCCACAAAGAAAAGGTTCCCAGTGCTGTGAGGTTTCAAAAGAGAGAGAAGAATTCCAGCCTTGGGGGATCAGGGAAGGCTGCATGAAAGAAGGGAAGGTTTTCTGCAAAGCTTTGAATGGTGCGTGGGAAGGCCTTTCAGGCAGAGAGAAAAGAAACTTGAGTCCAAAGGCCAGAAAGTATTGGATATGTTTAGAGAACTGGGATATTTCAGTTTGCCTGCCCTAAAGTCTGTCTGAAGGAAGCAGTAGAAAATAGAGACAAAAAGCTTGATTGGATCCCAAAAGGAAAAAGGCCCTTGAATCTCAGTGAGTAAATGAATAAATGAATTCAGTTCAATAAACATTTATTAAGGGCCTACTGTGTGCCAGGCAGTGTGCTGAGTGCTGGGGATACAAATAAGCAAAAGACATTGTCTGCCTCAAGGAGATGACAGTCTAATGAGGGAAGACCACACACAAAAGGAAGCTGGGAAGAAGGCAGGGGGGTCCCTGGGGAGCTCTTGATGCCAAGATCTGAGCCCTCTACGAAGGAAGGCTTTGGGAGGAGTTTATTGCTCCACCCTCCAGCCTTCCAGAGGGGAGAAGCAGTGGAGAATTAATGATAGAAAGTCAGAAAAAGCATTTATTAAGTGCTTAGTGTATGCCAAGCACTGATCTGAGGGCTAGAGCCCCAAATACCAAAGTAAAGTGCCCTGCTTTCATCACCTGTAGGATCAAAAGCTTCCATTTCACATGGCAAGCACTTCCCAACCAGACACTTTACTCTCTTCCAAACATTGGCTTACTCACTCTTCCTCCATCTTTGACCACCATGCCTTCCTTTGCCTCAGGCCTGGAATATTCTGCCCCCTCCTGCCTGCTTCTTAGCTTACCTGGCTTTAAAGACTCAGCCCAGATCCTACCTTGTGCCTGTCCATCCCAGCCAGGGCCTTCCCTCTAAAATCATCTTCCATGTACTCTGGATATGTTTGTTGTCTCCAGTTATGTGTGTGGAAGGAGCAGGAGAGGAAGCCATCAGACAGGTAGTAGAGCCAGGAGAGAGCGGGATTCAAGGGGAAGATGGCGATTAAGTGTCAAAGGCTGTAGAGAGGTCGAGAAGGATGGGGATGGAGAAAAGAGCAGAGGAGTGTTGGTAGATTTGTGAGGGTCTATACTGAGCCATCTAGCTTCTCTAACGAGTACAGTCAGCTTTGGTTGTTGTTCAGTTGTTGAGTTGTATCCAACTCTTCAGGACCCCCTCGACCACAGCATAGGCTCTCCTACCCTCCACCATCTCTTAAAGTCTGTCCAAGTTCATGTTTGTTGTTTCCATGACACTTTCTAGCCATCTCATCCTTTGCCGTCCCCTTTTCCTTTTGCTTTCAGTCGTTCCCCACATCAGGGTCTTTTCCTATGAAACCTGTCTCCTCATTATGTGGCCAAAGCATTTAAGTTCAGTATTTGACCTTCCAGTGAATAGCCTGATTTAATTTCTTTAAGTATTGACTGATTTGATCTCCTTGTTATCCAAGAGACTCTCAAAAGTCTTCTCCAGCAGCACAATTGAAAAACGTTGATTGTGTGGTGTTAAGCTTTCCTTATAGTCCAACTCTTACAGCCATACGTTGCTACTAGAAAAACCATAGATTTGACTATATAGATCTTTGGCAGTAAGGTGATAAAATCTGCTTCCATTTCTTCTCCCTTTGTTTGCCAGGAGGTAGGTGTTGGAACCAGTTCACCCATTCCTGTCCATTCAAGTTCACTGACACCCAAGATGTCATTGTTTAATCTTTCTGTCTCCTATTTGACCATATCCAGCTTACCCTGGTTCATAGATCTTACATCTTACATTCCAGGTTCTTATGAAATACTGACCTTAACAGCATCAGATTTTCTTTTTGTCACCAGAGTCCTCCACAGCTGAGCTGCCTTCAGCTTTGGCCCTGCCCATTCATCAATACTGGAGCTACCTGTGGTTGTCTTCTGCTCTTCCCCAGTAGCGTATTGGACACCTTCCGACCTGAGGGGCTCATTCTCCAGTGTCATCTCTTTTGTCATTTTAGTCCCGTCCACAGGGTTTTCTTGGCAAAGATACTGGACTAGTTTCCGTTTTCTTCCCCTGTGGATAACATTTTGTCAGAACTCACCGCTGTGACATGTCCATCTTGGTAACTGCACGGCCTAGTTCCTAGTTTCATTGAGCTATGCAGGCCCTCTATGATGACAAGGCAGTGATCCAGGGGGAGGCTGCAGATAAAACTATGCTATCATACTCCTAGTTTCACTACATTGCCTCTCCAATCACTGTTGCTTTTGTAGGAAATTTGTGTAAACAGATAGGTAGAAGTCTTCTTAACAGTATAAACTAAGCTCCCATCATTAGAAATGAAATAATATATTCTTACAGAGAATGTTTGTGCTGTGTAGTTGAAGAAAAATGGAGACCCTGGGCAAAATTGTGAAATTTGTCTTTGATATGCTGGTTCCTTGTTTCTTTCTGGCACCTCCTAACTCTTTAATGGTGTCTCTGCCACACCATCCCTCCCCCAAACGAGTCAACGATAGGGCATTTCTTTGTGTACTGCTGTAAGAGAAGCCTGGGGGCAAGTTGAGTGGGAATCTCAGAAAGCGAGGATGAAGCTAGGAATTGGAGCATCAAAGACCAGAAGCATTGGGGGCCCAAGGTGGGGTGGGGTAAGATTTGTCCCCTTAATTATCCAAGAAAGAAGAATTGGACAATATGTTTTTCTTTTATTGAGGGAGTGTACTCCCTGGAGTGTACTTTCGGAGCCTGGCACTCGGGGCCCCCTGGTTCCACCTGTACTTGGGAGAAGAGGAAAGAGGAAGTACCAACCTCACCTCCATGCCTTGGTAAATAAAGCAGGGCCTTCCATAGGGTACAGGGGCCTGGCTTTGAAAACCACTGAGTTAGCTGCCTGCTACTTGTTGTGAAAACTTTGAGACCCTGGAACCCTGGGCTCTGCCACTCACACTGTCCAGCCATCCCTGTAGGTGTGTGTTCAAGCTCCCCTCCACATTGTCTTCCTCAATGAGAATGGAATGCAGACTCGCTGGAGAGCAAGGACTTGCTTCCTTTAGCACTGGCCCCAGCACCTAGAAATAAATGCTCTTCTATTCCCTTGTTCACATGTTATTATCGGGCCTTGTAAAAGTCTAGGACACTGCCCTCGTACCAGAAGGCAGCTGCCCCAATGGCCATTGACTTTGTGTTCACCAAAGGCCACCTGCCATTCAAATGATTAGGTGTGCTTGAGTAATTTCATTTAAAATGCTCCTGTATTCATGTTTTCAACATTTCATTTCTCGAGCATTAAAGTATATTCCTGAAGGCATTCCTGAAGGAAGGGGGTACACACATAGACGTAGCAGGAACTACCTGGAAGAGGCTCGTTAGGGAGATGCCCAGGTCAACAGGAACATCTTGCTCCCCGCTCCACGGTGGGTAGGACAAGTGGATCGGCGAGCATGAGATGAAAAGAAGCAAGATGTCCAAGTTGGGGGAAGGTCTGACTGTCCAGAGATAATCTATTTTAGTTGTTCTCACGCTGAGCCAAGATTGCTTTTCCCAGCCCCTTCAGAAGCAAGTGCCAAAGGAAGCTGCAGACAGCTGTTCTTGATGCTGGTCAACCCCTCACTGCCGCCTAGGTTGGCATCAGATCTTTGGGCTGGACTAGCTCCAACCCAGTTACCCCCTTGTAGGAAGAGCTGAGAAAATTCAGGGAATTGGTCCCAGGTAGCGTGGTCCCCTCTTTCTGAATCGATGATACTAACCATTTTAGATTATCCGCCTTTTCATTGGCAATGATGAACGTGGAGGTAAAATAACACTTTTGGTGGCCCATACAGAGCTGGGCAGTAAGGTTCCCGAGGTTGTCCGTCACTAAGGGGCCTCCTGGCCCCGTCTGGTCTGGTTTTTCCCTTTCTTAAGTCTTCCCGTTGGTGTGCTGATTAGCCACATTTTCCCCAGTGGATTCTGGGAGCTGGGAGAGTGCTTCTTGGTATTCAACCAGCCCTTCCTGGAGGCTGCTTAAGGACTGTTCCCAAGGTTAGGCATATAATACCAGTGGTAACGTGGGAGATCCTGGGTTCAAACCCTGACTGTGCCCCATGCTACCTCCTTTGCCCCTCTGGCCTGTAAAGTGGAGTGAGGAGCTCATCTCCACAGGATCCCTGCACGGTTTTGATTCCTTGTTTGCTTCTTTACCTGTTCATTCTCTGCACCTTGCAGTCTAGCTCCCAGCCTTCACCATTCTATTGAAGCTGCTTTAGATGAGGCCTCCGGAAGCTGCTGGCCACCAGATTCGGGGGCCTCTTGGTCCTCCTTTTCATTGTTCTGACACTGCTGACTCAACTGTCCAGTGTGAAATTCTTTTCTCTCTTGACATCCGAAACATGATGCTGTCCTGGTTCTTCTCTTATGTCCTCTGGCTCTCCGTTTTCCTCCCCCATCTTCAAATGTGGGCACACCCCCAAGGCTCAGCTCTCAGCCTTGTTTTTCTCTGAGTAGCTTGGTTGGTCTACACTCTACTGCTAGGCTGATCTTCTAAACCACCACTTTGTACACCCTGTTTTACCTGCTTGGAAGCCTTCCATTGGTCCCACTGCCAACAAAATCGAGGGCAGATTCTTTAGTTCAGGACTCAGGTCCTCCACAGTCTGGTCCTTATTACCTTAACTGTGCAGGGAGTCAGGTACAAGCAATTGTTAAGCCCCGCAGTGCTGAAGAACGCTGCAGTCTGATCCTTGTCTGCTTTCTCATACAAACCCTCTTCTCCAGGTAAATGGGCCTGGTCATTGTCCCCCTGATTGTGCAGTCTGTGTCCCAGGCTCTTGCCGCTGCCCTCAGATATCTACCAGCCCTGTACTCTCTGTTTGTCTACACTTCACTCGTGGTTCATAGCTCCGTTCTTATGCATTCCCTGACCTGCTCTCAGGACAGATCTTTTTTCTTCTCACATTAGATTTCAGATTGGTGAAATCTTAATCCAAAGTAAACCTTACTCCATCTCCAGAGTTCTGGGATACCATGACACCTCCAAAGAGAGTAAAACTCCCTTAGCTGCCAGAAGAAAATCAAACCCGTCTTTTTTATTCATAAGCAGTTCCACAGATATTTGTTAATTGCTTACAGCTTGCATGGCATTGTGCCTAGGCACTGAAGATACCATGACAAGAAGTTGCTAGCCCCTGCTCTTGGGGGGCTTATGGACAGTGGAAAAAATGATGGACCTGAGTTCAAATCATGGCATTGCCCCTTACTGCCTGTGTGACCTTGGGCAAGTCATTTAATCTCTTGAGACCTCAATTTCCTCATCTGTAAAATGAGGGGATCATGCTGGTTGGCCTGTGAGGTCCCTTCCAGCTCTTGCCGTGTGAGCCTGTCAGCTTCTACCTCTCCAGGTAATAGTATCTGAAGCCTCGAAGCATGATGGAAAAAATTATCAAACTTGGTGTCACAGGCCATGAATTTGAATCCTGATTCTGCCACATGCTACCTGTGTGATATTGGACAAGTCACTTAACCTCTCTGGGCCTCAGTTTCCTTATCTATAAAGTCAGAAATATGGCCTACATGGCCTCCAAAGTGTCTCCTACCTCAAGCCTATGGCCTTATGATCCTATAAGAAACATTCTATTCTCACTAAGAGGCTATTTACTCTATTTTTTACTTTAACGCTAACCACCTTAGGTATGGGGTTCCCATTCTGTAGAAGATTTGAAGTAGTAAGTTAGAAGGAGTCCAGTAAGATTTTAGATGTGATGGCTTGACAATCCACCATCAAAGGAAGTGAGTGAAAAATTCAGAGGAGACTCCGATACCCAGATGACTCCGAGACCCTGTCTCAGAACCCTTCGACATCATCTCCCACTCTCTCTCTTCCTTTCTCCCAGTCTCAGAGAAAGACGGGGAGTCCTTCTCTCTGCCAAAGCTAGTCTTCTATATGTGGTCTTGATCTCATCCCCTCCCATCTTCTTTGGCAGATTAGAAGCTCAGTCGTCTCTGCGCCACTCCTCCCTTTCTTTCTGTTTAGCTTTTAAACCTTGCCCCGCCTAACCTATCTTTCCTCTTTTGTACTCTGTGATGCTGCCAAACTGCCCTTGTCTCTTCTTCCTACCCAACATCCATCTCCTGTGGCCAAATCCTGGCACTGACTGTTTGCCCTGCGTAGGATGCATCCCCTCCTCACTCCAGTCTCACTGAATCCCCCTGTTCCTTCTGAGGCACCGCTCGCATCACTTTGTGCACAAAGCCTTTCCTAATCACCTTCACTACTAGTGCCCTCTTTCCACTTCATTCTGTATGTACTTAGACATGTCCTTTATGGAAGAACGTAAGTTCCTTCCAAGCAGGGATCATTTCTTTTTTGGATGTGTACTTTTGGTGCCTAGCATTTCTGCCTAAATTCACCTGAAATTTCCATTTTAGTTTCATGTTCAACTTTCTGTTTAACAAGGTTGCCTTAATTTTTTTCTGACCCCTGTAGACAAAAAGTTTTGAGGCCCGAGTAGGTACTAGAGGAATGTTTCTTGATTTTAAAGTTTTAGAACCACGTTCTTGCATTCATTCAATAAACATTTCTTAAGAGCTTACTGTGTGCCAGGCATTATGCCCCATCTAGTACAAGAGCTATGATCTGTCTCTGACAGGTTAAATTCTCTGGCAGTCTCTCCACTTATCTAGTTGCTGTTTGTGTGTTTGGACCCCATTACACACCCTATGGCTTCTTAGAACTATGATCTCTCATCTTGAAGTATTAAAAATATAAATTAGAATTTGGTGGCAGAATTTTTCTTTAGGTTAAACAATGATTCTTCCTCTTTTTTCTTGTCCAGCACCCATTCCTCATTCCATCAGCCAAAGCCTTCAATGTCTTTGCCCAGTGCATATGCCCAATGCCTGTTGAACCGCCCTGTTTTCATAAGAGCAGAATTCAATTTCCAAGACTTTGCATTTTTGCCTGGTGCCAGTTTGAAACTGATGACTTGACATTTAACTTCACCTCTGTCATGGAGCAAATACCCATCCACAGTGGAATGTTCATTTGTCCCTCTTGTTGTAAACTTGCACAAGATTTTGATTTGTTGATGATAGCATTTTTTCAAGATACATGATGGATATGTTATGTCAATATAAAAGTCTTATCTCTCTCTGTCTCCTGGGATCTCTTCCCTTGACCTACATGTTACATAGGCATGTCCGATTTCTTTTCCCTCTCTCATCTGTCTTCTGTCTTTTTCTCTGTTAGTCTTTTCCCCTCTATATTTCTTACTTTCCCCTCAATGTCCCTTTCTTGACTTTTCACAATATAGACTAGAATACAAGGGAGGTCTCTCTTTTTTTTGCATCTGTTGAATAGAGTTTTGTATTCTTTGTCCTTAATTTTTAAGCATGTATGAGATATAGATTTCTCTCTCAAATTATGTAGTTGCTTTCTCTATGTTTGGCCCTTATTACACACCCTGTGGCTCATTAGCCACTGTGAAACTTCATTAAATATCTGCCTAAAGTTCACTTCTAATTTTGATTTTAGCATCACATGAAATTTTCGGTTTACCAAGATTGCTTTAATTTTTTTCTGGCCCTATAGAAAAATGTTTTGAGGCTCTCTCTTATAGAGGTGAGTTTTAAAATTTGTAGAATGCTAGAGAATTGTTAATAGAAATGTGGTGCAGTTGATAGAGTCTAGAATACCTGAGTTCAAATGTAGTCTCAGATATTTCCTAGCTGTGTAACCCTGGGTGAGTCACTTAACCTAAGTTTGCCTTACTTACCTGTAAAATGAGGAAAATGATAGCACCTACCTCCTAGGTTATTGTGAGAATCACATGAAATAATATTTATAAAGCACTTGGTACCGTGCCTGGCATACAGTAGATGCTATGTGAATGTTATCAATGATGGTGGTGGTATTGACTAGGAGAGGGGTGCGGAGCTAGAAAAGCTGTTTCTCATAGAGTAAAAAAGTTGCATCAAGTATCCAAGCAGCCTTCAGAGTTGGACAAGATTGATTATGGGCACCGAACACAAAGCGTAGGGTTTTCTCTGCCTTCTGGTTCATGGAAAGAAGAAAAAGAAACTCAGATGAGGAGCAGAAATCTCCTGAAGAGTCGCCGACATTTTTATAGTTTCCTCCTTGTTCAAGCACAAAGAGGGAGAAAGTCAAAGACGGGTAAGTGAGAGGCTGAACGTTCCTGTCTAAGCCGGAGGAGCCAGGCCCCAGGCGTCTTGCTGGAGAAGCCCAAGTTCTAGGAAGCTCCAAAGGCTTTTGCTGACGCGAGGGCCTTGTGAAGGCGGAAATGCTGGAACATCGGCACATTGGTCCCAAGAAATGAGCGATTTGACTTTGTGATTGTAAAAGAGCCAACATTCGTAATGTGCTGTCAGCTTCCACCTGCATTCTCTCATTGGAGCTTTCTTTGAAGGATTCCCAGTGAGTTAGAAGGATGTATTCTGATGTGGTGGTGATTGCAGCCAGGTAAGGATGCGGAACAGAAATACCATGGCATTCTAGCTCCCAAGCAGACTCTTGGCTTGAGGGAATCTCTGTAGAGGTCATGCAGCTTGACCCTCTCTAGCCTGCTCCCGTAAAACACTGGGCTTTACAATAGCCCTGGGAGGTAGGAAGGAACAAGCCTTTTCTCCACTTTACAGATGAAGAGAAATTGAGGGGTTAAGTGACTTGCCAAGGATTACCCAGCTTGTGTGTGAGTGTCAGGAATCAGACCTTGGTCTTCCAGGTTTTACAAGTCCAGCATGGCAGCTGCCAGGCCCACTGCCTCTCAGGAGCCTTAACAGGTCATCACTGACTTCCTGCTTTAAACATCTTGACTAATGGTGAGGTGGTTCCTTTCATTTTCAGCCATTTCTTCTTAATATTTTTCCTTGGAGGTTGAGCTGAATTCTCCCCATCTGTAATTCCTCCCCATTTTCTGATTTGTTGGGTTTGTTGGGGGAGGGGAGGGCCCACCCTTGGAAACTTGATAGAACAGGTCTGAGAGTTTTTTGGCTTTTTAAAAAATTGGATGTTTAATAAATGCTTGTTACCTGACTTTCACCTGGATTGTTGCAGTAGCTTTTTTTGCTTTTTTTTAATAGCATTTTTTTTCCCAATTACATGTCAAGAGAATTTTTAGCATTCATTTTTACAAGATTTTGAGTTCAAATTTTTCTCCCTCCCACCCTCAGTTCTCTATGTATTTGAGAAATGATTGTTTCCCAGCTTTCTGCTTCCCTTCTAATCTTGGTTGCATTGGTTTTGTTTGTGCAAAAGCTTCTTAATTTAATATAATCAAACTTATCTGTTTTACATTTTGTAATGCTCTCTACCTCTTATTTGGTCATGAATTCTTCTAGACTTCTAGACTATTCTTTGCTCTTCTAATTTCCTTATGGTGTCTCCCTTTATGTCTAAATCAGGTACCCATTTTAACCTTATCTTGGTGTATGGTGTGAGATGTTGGTCTATACCTAGTTTGTGCTCTATTGTTTCAGTTTTCCCAGCAACTTTTGTCAGATGTTGGTCTATACCTAGTTTGTGCTCTATTGTTTCAGTTTTCCCAGCAGCTTTTGTCCCAGCAGCAGAGTGAGTTCTTATCCCAGAGTCTGGGTCTTTCGGTTTATCAAACACTAAGTTACTTATGGTCATCTCCTGCTGTTTCTTGTGCACCTAATCTATCCCACTGATCCATCAAGTCTATTTCTTAGCCAGGACCAGATAGTTTTGATGATCACTGCTGTTAGAGCAGGTCTGATCCTTCTTCGACATAAAAGATCTTCAAAACAGGATTTGTGTCCCTACCTAAGCCTTCTCTTCTCCAGGAGAAACATCCCAATTCCTCCTTCAGAGTCTTATCTATCACATGGCATGATTTTAAGTCTCCTCCTTTCTTTGGAAGCCTGTTTGATGTGTCTGCCCTTTAAACAGACTCTTGGGTAATAGTGTTACCCAAGTTCATCTAGTGTAATGGAGGATATAAAAATAATGGATAAGAAGTCAGAAAAAACAATTAGGTAATCTTTAGAGAAATCCTAGGGAGATCTGTAGAATTGGGCCCTTCAGACCTTTTGTGACCTAGCTATAAAATGAAAAAGACTGCATGAATATACATTCTCAAATGCAGCATATTAAAAAAAAAATTCATTCTGTGCTAACATTTGAGCTTCAATGTATTTTCAAACTTTTTGCAAAACTTTTTAATATCTGATTTAAATTTTCAAAATTAAAAAAAAAAGATTGTATTTACTTTGCAGAAGACTGCTGATATTTTGTATTTGTGCCTTGAAATGAATGATGAATAGGCTTTCCTTTCAGAGGCTTAAATTGCCTCACCGCTGTTACAGGCTTCATATTTCCATTTTCTCTAGAGATCAGGAATTTGTTTTTTGTGGGTTTTTTTAAACTTAAATAAACCCTGATCTTTCCTGTTGCTGTTCTGCTTTATCAATAGACGCATTGTATATCCAAGCCTTCAAATATCATGCCAACATATCTACGCCCTTGATCACCTTGCTGCTCCTGTGTTTGAACTACAGAAATCGATTAAACATTTCTTAAGCCTTAGGAGGATGTTATCTTTGCAGACCTTTTAATATTTTATGGAAAGGCAAAATTGAATCTAGGCGGGGTTGGCAGGCTTGGAGTTCAGGCCTGAGGCTTTTGTTTTTTAACAATGGCTTATCTCTAAGTTATATGGCAGGAGAAGGATAAACAGTAATAGAAAGTCTTAGATGGTGTCTATCATCTTCTCTCTTCTGGGGCATTTTTTATGATGAATGTGATTTACTGTTCCCCTGCCTGTAATTGTAATGCTGTCTTTGTCTTATTGCACTCTGTATATTCATCACACACCTTTTTTTCCTTCCATTTCCTTAAGAGCTGCCTTATTTTTGCTGAGCTTCTAGGTTTGGCACAGCCTTTTTTTTTCCCCCTTCCTCTGTGACCCTAATGAAAGCATTAAATGGTATTGGTTTCTTGAGGGACTTAATGGTTATCTTGCAGCTGGCTCGGGGTGGCCCCCCAGGGCACTTGTGTGTCCCGTTAACAGTTTCATCTAGCACGCTTCTCTCGTTTTTGCCATAAGCATTGTGTTGACTGTGTGTATTGGCAGCAATCAGAGTAAAGGAAATGCAGAAAAAGCATCTGGCGGCTTTCTTAATGTAAACCAAATGTTGGTAGCGTGGGTGAGCTCTTTGGAGGGAGGCACCATAGAAATCTGACAAACAAATAGCTGGTTCCTTAAATAGATGGGCACCGAAAGAGCCTTCGGCTGTAACTCGCAGCAGTTGGGCTTGCTCTGTAGTCAGAGGTCGCCTCATGATGGCGAGGGCTCTGCTGGGGGCATGGGCTGGAGGAAGGGCCTTCATTAAGTCCGTAAACAAGAGGATTCTTTGTTGTCCTTGTGTCGCATACAGGCCACACTCGAGATCCTTCACAGGATTGTGGGGAGGGAGAGAGTTCAAACAGAGGTCAGGCTATGGTCTGCCAAACTCAAGGACAAGAACTGAATCAGTTCCCTTGTTTGCACAAAGAAAGTCAGCATCAAGCTTGCTCGTGAATATAGTGGTGTTTCATGCTCTCCCTTGCACTTGGCAACCAGCCCTTTGCCTTTCTCTCCATCCCTCTCCAAACATGCCATTCCTAAATGGCCTGAGCTGCAGAATCAGTGCAGTTAAGAGGTATCTGAGCTGTAAGCTACCTTCAAGTCAAATTCAGGGATTTCTGGCCGGTGGCCATCTGAAAATGCCTTTTCCTGATGGAGCCATACCAGCCTGGCTCTAGGGTTTCATCCTAGAAGGGGAGATGGACACAGAGCGGAAGTAGAGTAATCCGGGCCTGTCAGCTGCAGAGACTTCGGTTACAAGCCACAGAGACCCTGGCCATCTCGGTGCCATCAAGAGCAATTGATTGATAGAAAGTGCCTTTCAAGGTGTTTGGAGGAGGGAGGTGGAGGATAAGAGAGGGGAGTAGAAGCAGTGGGAGAGAGAGAAAAAGTATGTCTTTCCCCTCCAGTGGAGAGGGGCCTTGGGACTAAGTCTTCCTTTTCTGGCCTCTTCCCTATTCTCTATTCCCTGCGTGAAAATTCCCTTCGAGTCACACAGCGCCCATGCACACTCTCAATGTCAGACATTTGAGACTCGGGTTTCAGATGAATGTGCCCTCAGAGCCCATCAAGAGATTGCCATACATGGAAACAACTGGAGGTGGCCGAGCCGGAGATGCCCCGTGAGTCCATGATCCCGCAAACGCCAACCCCCTCAGCCCTTGGGCTGGGACACGCTGGAGTGAGCTCGACCCTCTGTACAGCAGGGGTTGGCCTAGTCCCCACTGATGTGGATGTGAGCCACTGGGCACATATCGCTCCCATTGTCCACAGTCTAAAATGATACTGTTGGCACTGACAGCGTTTTAGTAGATGCACCAAATACTGACACGTAACAGCAGGCCCTTCTGTCCTGCACAATCCATTGAAAAATGCATTTTAAAATGCAATTCTAGCATTTCAGGATTGTAAAGGTCATTTGGCCAAACCTGGGCTGGTCCAGGGCTTCCTTCCCAGTATCACCAGCTTGTGGCCGTCCAGCCTGGAGGGGATGAGGCCACATTTCGCTAGTGCTTTGGAGTCTGCAAAGCACTACACTCACCACAGTCTCAGTCCTAATTTACAGATGAAGAAAATAATGGTGAGAAAAGCTCCCAGGACGGGGGAGGCCAGTCTAATTCTGTACAGCTCTGGCGGGGAAGGCAGTCTGACATGATGGAAAGCAGGCTGGCACCAGGATCGGAGGTGCCTCTGATGCTCATTGCCTGTGGGACCTTGGGCAAATCACTGAACTTCCCTGGGCCTCAGTTTGCCCATCTGTAAAAAACGAGGGGTTGGACTAGGTGGTCTCTGAGGTTCCTTCAAGCTCCGGATCTTGAGGGGGCACCACAGCGCATAGAGGCTGGGGTCAGGGAGATTCATCTTCATGAGTTCAGATCCGGCCTCAGACGCTTAAGAGCCACGTGACCCTAGACAAGTCACGTTCCTGTCTGCCTCAGTTTCCTCGTCTGTAAAAAGGGGCTAACAATAGCACTTCCCTTGTAAAGATTAAATGAGATTCTAATTGTAAAGCTCTTAGCATGTGGTGAGCGCAATATAAACGTGAGTACTGTTGGCTATTACTAGTTCTCTGTTTCTAGAACATTCTCTATTTTGCTACAGAATCTGATCCATTCAGATCAATTCACCCAAAGCTTCCTTGTCCCCTCCACAGTCTTCTTGCTCTCTACCAGAGCTCCTCACCTCCTTCGCTAGGCCTCGCGTGTCAAAGTTTCATGCTCTCTCCTCCTTGCTGTCATCCTTTGGGGCAGAGATTAGTGAAGCCTCCAGAGCCACCCCTTCTCGGAATCATTCTTTCAAGTGCGTGAAATCCATAGGCTTACGGAGGAAACCAATTTTATTGAAGTACAATTCTCAAAATATTCTTAAAAACAAGTTCCTAGACCCCAGGTTTAGAACTCCTGATCTAGACCCTCTCCACCCCAGAAAGGGTGAGGTGGGGAGATACATCCTCTCTCATTCTAGAATTTGTGCTTCTCAGTTTCTAACTGCTCCCCATAAGGTATTTATCAGCATAGCTAATACAGCGGGCCCCCTGAGGGAGACAGCTTGTGTCAGCCAAGTTAAAGCCCCCAACAGCACCTTGACCGGCACCTTCCCTCAGACCCAGATGGAGACAGCCCAGGAGCCTGAAGCTAAGAGCCTTGGGAATAGCCAGGCTCCCAGCCCACTGTCCTCAGCTGACATCCTGGGGAAGTGGCCCCTGTGGAGATACAGCCTGGGGATGGCTCCTGCAGGACCTGCAACCTCAGCAAGTGAAGACCTATAGAAGGGAGGCCTTGGCACTGTCCGGTGGGTCAGCCTCAGAAACTGACATGATTTTATTGGAGGAGCTGATGCTAAAAGGCATTCACATCTGCTTTCTGCTGCCCATGAGGAGCCAGGGTCCCCACATCTGGCTTGCAGTTGAAACCTTCCCTTTGTGTTGTTTCCCCCATAGAATGAGAGCCCCCCGAGAGCGAGGACCACCTTGCCTTTTTATTTGTACATCTGCACTTCTTGAGTTAGCTCGAACCTACAGGTCTTTTTTGTGTGGAAAATTGTCTAGATCAGTGGTCTGCAAACTACTCTCAATGGTTTTTACATTTTTTAATGTTTTATTGTATAAAAGATGGAAAAAAATCCTGGCCCTTGACTGTAGCTTGCTGACCCCAAGCCTAGACGGACTGTCTCCTTGTCTGAACTCAAGTGTAGAGTTTCATATTTCTCCCTATTGAATGTAAACTGGTTCTCTTCGGCCTTTTGTTTTACGGAGCCTGGCAAGGTCTCTCTAGTGCCTTAGCAATCCCTCCCTGCTTTGGGTCATTTGCCAGTTTGTTAAGCTTGCCATCTATTCCTTCAAGAGGCTGAGAAAAAAAATATTGACCAGATCAGAGCCCCAGGGAAAGGGAGGAGAACACTCATCTACCTGGTGCCTACTATGTGCTAGACACTGATGGGTGTTTTGTTTTCCAAATAACAACTCATTTGTTTTTTGTAATAACTCTGGGCAGTAGGTGTTTCTATCCCCATTTTACTGTTAAAGAAACTGAGGCAAACAGATTAAGTGACTAGCCCAGGGTCTCACAACTAGTGTCTGAGGACAGATTTGAACTTGGGTGTTCCTAACTCAAGGCCTAGTGCTCATGCAGCTGTCCCACCAGCTGCCTCTGACTGATTAGATTCAGCTTTTCTTCTAAAACTTGTGACAGATTCTCTGGGGACTCTTTCTGTGGTTTTCTTAAACCTTTTTCAAAATTAATTTGCTTTATATTCTCCAAATTGCTACATACTCCAACTCTCTGTGCACATATTCATACCCATTTTCCTTTAAGCACAGTACATATCCACATGCTTTGCGCACAGTAGATCGGCAGCTGTTTCATATTCTCTGGTTTTAGGAGATTCAGGGTTTTGGCTACTTAGTACCTGCTGGAAAGGAGCGAGTATGAATTATGTTAGTACAGTTTGCAAATGTGAAGACACGTATATCTGATTTGCAGAGTGTGCCAAGCAGTATGCCAGGTGTGAAAAAAACATTCATGGAAAGTTGAGAGGTTACCCCAGTGTCGTCAAGAAATCTTTTTTTTTTTCATCCTTCCTCCTCTAGGCATAAGAGGTTGAAAATTAGGCACCATATCATGTTTGTAAAGAGTAGAGACTGTTCATCCTCAAGGCAAACACCCCTCCTTGTACATCTCCTTGTATTGGGCTTCCAGGCCAAAGCTAGGTGGTCTTAGCAGAGATGGAGAAATCTACGGCTTCAGTCAAAGGGCCACACTTGAGAACCTAGAGGGCCACCTGTGACCTCAAGACCGCAGGTTCCCCTGCAGCGTAGGGTTTGAAGTCTGCTCCTTCCATATGCTGCATGTGCCATGTCCTTTTGTGATATCTCTAGTTGAGCAAATGACCGTTTCTTCTTCCTCCAGGTTTCAGAGACAGATGTCTGAACCCTGCCACCCCTTTCCTCCTGGTGACAATCGTCCAGGGTACCACCGACAGATGTCCGAGCCTATTGTCCCTGCAGCTCCCCCACCACCTCAGGGATTCAAACAAGAGTATCCTGACCCTCTCTATGAACATGGTGTTCCAGGCATACCTGGAGTGCCACCGACACATGGCTACCAGTCGCCAATGGGTATCAAGCAAGAGCCCAGGGATTACTGCATTGATTCAGGTTTGTATGAATGGTTTCTGATCAACAACTGGGTGCAAGGCACTGTCCTAAGGTGTGGGGTGGTGGTAGTGGCGGTGGTGGTGATGGCGGTGGTGGTGGTAGTGGCAATGGTCCTTCCTTCTCAAAGGGGACTGACAATGTCATGAAGGTGATGTCCTGGCTGAGGCTTATTGCAGAGACAGAGGAAGAAGAGATCTGTTACCCTCAAGGGGTTTATAATCTAGTAGGTGAGACGAGGCACTCAGAGGAATAGCTCCACAGGAAAGGCCACCTGCCATAACAGGAGGTAGTATTAACATTGGTCTATTCCAGGGCTGTTTCCACTCTCAAAACCTTCAGCACTTCTTAAACTGGCTCTAGTCCATACTCCCACAAAAGCAAGAGTCCCCCCTTTAGCCTCTTAGGAGATGGGAAGGGAGGCAAGGGAAACTGTATCTATCATAAAAGAAGAAATACTCTAATAGAGCATTGCAAAAGATTTCAGAAAATGTAGGACCCATAAATTCCAGTTCCAACGGCAAGTCTAAACCAGGCCTCTCTGCTATTGGCCCTGCATACACCTAGGCCAGGTTCACCTGCAGATATGCAGATTGCCTCCCTGCCTGCCTCAGATTTGGGTCGTTCTGCCCTGCCCCGCCTTTGTGTCCCTGGGTTGTTTGGATGACAGACAGGCCCATGAGGGAAAGGAAAGAAGCAGCTCAGGATCTTCCTGGTGGGGCCTCCATTAGGCCCCTCAGGGACCTTCCTCCAGGATGCCATGGTGACAGACTGTGTTCCCAATAAAACTCATTTAGAATCTCATTTTTAGGAAGCTGTTTCCAAAACTGATGAGGCCTGGGAGCAGTAGAGTGAGGGATATTTCATTATTGCTTGTAGCCTTGTTCCCAGGCTTGTGGCAGTCTGTTGGAATCCGCCAAACTCTTGAGGGCCTCAAAATAGCTTTACAAAAGAGAGACTCAGTATTCAGTGTATCACTCTCCTTTCTATAATGAGAGGTTTTCTAAGAGTGATCTGTAATTCAGAGCTGCATGTATCCTAGCTCTCCCTGGAAAAACATACATTGTTGGTTGTTTTTCGCTGTCCCTGTTGAATCGTGATGCCTCCTACCTGGAAAAAAATGCCAGTGATCTCCCCGAGCCATTCAGTTGCAAGCCTCAGAAATGTGGCCTGGGAAGGCAACTGAGAGATTGGGGTTGAGTTACAGGAAGTATTGTTAAACCTCCAGTTTAAAGGAATGTTTTAGCCCACGTTTGAAAATGCACCCGAGTGACCCACTTTGTCAGGTGGGCCCTTTAGGGCAGAAGGGACTGGAATTTGCCTCTTGGTCATGACAAGGTAGTTGCTGTCTTCTAACATTTCTCCTCGACCCCAGATGACTGGGGACTCCATTGGGCTCTGCCCCCATACCATGTGACAGAGATGTTTCAGAGGCTGTGGCCTCTGCACTAACCCTGACTTTTTCGTGCCCCTCTCTGGCCCAGGCTGCCCAAAACAGAGTGGAGTGGCTCCTCCTTGAGGGGCCTGGTTTGCAAGAACTTCATTTGCTGCTTTTGCAGAAGGAGAACTAGAATGTTCTGTCATCCTCCCCCAGATCAAGTTTAGCACATGTCAGGCACCTGTTAGAAGGAGTGAAGGGTCAGCCAATGAGCGCACTGGCTGCTTCAGGCCAGAAAAATACAAAACCTCAGGGTGGGCCATTTGTCACTCTCAGATTTCCATGACAATTCTCACCCAGCCCTTTCCGATACTTGGAGTTCATGTGACCAACTTATCGTACTTCTCAGACCTAGGAAGCAGTGATTTTCAACTAGTCTTGTTTCTCAAGTGGATTTTCAGTTTAAAGTGAGATACGCAAGTTGCTATATCCACGTTCCTCAAATCTGAGCCGGATCAAGGTGGCCTAGAGAGTGGGCAGGTTCATCTGCCTTTGTTACTGGTGGACAGTGTGCTCAGTAGCTCTCCAAAGAAGATGGTGCTTGAGTGTGCTTTTGGTTCACTTTGATACTCTTAGAAGGTGGTTGAAATATCCTTGCCAAACCCTCCAAATCTCCCAGTACGGCTAGCTTTAGGCCTGTCTTTAAATCCCCTAATCTCTTTAGGTCTAAAAATACTCTGACCTCTGAATGTGAGCATGGGCAGTCAGATGGAGCAGGTGGGATGACTTCTCAGGCTGATGTCCCTCCCTACCCACTCCAGCAGCCTAGGAGGATTGCAGAGCTTGCTTCTCTTTCTTACTATTAGACACTTTAAAATGAAGGGTATTAATACGGTGTCGTCATTTCCACAGATAGTGGTAAAGGTTCTCTTGTCTCCCCAGCAGGGCGGGCTGCTGGCACTCTCAGGACCCTCTGCTTGACCTCTTTGCCCAAGGTTTCCCCCAATGCCCAGACTTCTTTCTTCAGCACAGTTAAATTGGAAGGAAACTATGAACCCCAAGCAAAGACCTAAGACCTTAGACCTTGCGGCTGCCCCTCTCACTCCCATCCACCAAGGCTGATCATCCTTGTTCCTTTCCCACGTTGTTTACTTGGATTCAGGCTTGCACGGCTCCCAATGGGGGACCAAAAAGGCTTCTGCTTGTGTAAGGCAGGTGGTTTAAGTTGCCAGCTCCCTGAGATGCCTCTCTATTGGATTCAGCTGTCAAATGAACATTTCTATTCCACTACATGACTGATCCTGCTTTGTGCTTTGCTTTCAGAAGTGCCTAACTGCCAGTCATCCTACATGAGAGGAGGCTATTTCTCCAGCAGCCATGATGGTAAGCAGTTAAATTTTTGGGCTGTGTGGCTCCAAGTAAGCCCAGAGTCATGCATGTTAGAAGCTAATGTTTCCTATCACAGGCTCAACTGTGTTTACATAATGGCTACAAAGGTTAGTTGAGCTGTAGGAAGCACCAAGGAAGTTTCTGAAGCTTTGTTTAGACACTGTACCATGAGGAGGTCATATTGACACCTTATCTGTTCTTCTTCTCTTGTATGACAAGAGACCTCTCTCTGTTCTCTGGAGAAGGGAAGGACATGCATTCATGTCCTTCAAGGGCCAGATCTCACTGCACTCAGCCCCTTTCCACTAGCTGGCGGTCTTCCTGGGGAGCTGGAGCTTGAAAACACTCTTCACAAGACAGCCACCTCTTGATTGACAAGCTTCTGCAGATGCAGGCAGGCTGGTCCTTGAACAGTGGACACGTTGGGATTTAGAGCGTCGGTTCCTTGAGGACTGGGACTATTTTCATTTTTGTCCTAGGTCTCTATCACCTGTTACTGGGTTGGGCCTATAGTAGGTTCCTAATACATTTGTGTTAAGTTGAATTAAATTGAAACATTGTATTCAACAACCTTCTGGCTTGGGGTTGGACCTCTATGGATTTGAGCTCCACTGTGATCCGGCTTCCAAAGCCATTGTTAGAACAGCATCAGAGGAGGACTTAAGACATTAGAAAAAAGTAAAGATTACATCACCTTTTTTAGTATCACTGAAAAGGGTTGGGATTATGTTGCTGTAAATACTTTTATGCAGACAAAGGAAGGCCGGGGGATAAAGTTTTGAGTTATGATCCTGACTTAGCTTTATCTGGGAGCAGGCAGGGATGAGGATAACAAAAATTAATTGCATTTATCATTGCCTTGATAAGTAGCTGTCACCCTGAAGGGGCCACGTGGTAAAGAATAAACCATTTATAACTTGTCTTAGTGAAGGGAGAAGAGGCTACATGTAGAGCATGAGATGAAACAACAGATAGAGAACAGAAGGTTTTGTCATTCATAGATGAAGGTTGTGCTGCCAACCTACTGTCAATTAGTCACATGCTTTAACCCTCGAAGGGTCTGAAGTTTCATCAGGTGGGCTTGCCCTCCTCTGATGAGGACCTCAGCCTCTCTAGTAGCCCTCTGCAGGTTACCTTCATGGATTGCTGTGACCCAAATATAAAATATCTGACCCAGGTCTCGATCTTAAGGGTGTGGCTGGATAGCCCTCGGCCAGCAGATACAGCAATAGCGAAGACTTTCTTAGCTTAGGTATCACTGATGCTGTTGGTCAGATTGAGGGTCACCTCTGCACCAGGCTGAGGCATCGGAGAGGGTCTCGAAAGGAGGGCAGCCAGCTACGTTAGCGTACAGCTTGGCTTGTTGCTGAGGCATCTCACGCTCCCCTTCTTGAATAGAAAGCCAGTTCGGTTTCAGGAGGATCCTTCACGTAGGGTTACAATATTTGTATTTATTCATGAGAACCTCTTTTCCATAGAATTGGGAAATTGGAGTGAAAGAGATCCTCAGCAGTCCTAAGAAGGACTGGGTTTTATGGGAATCATTAGCTCAGAACAGGGTTGTTTTTCACACCAAGATCCATGAAAGATTGCAGCCCCAGAAACGGTCATGTTGGGTTCTAAGAGAGTGTCCAGACAGTCACTGGCAAGAAAGAGCTGCCCCTTGGCCCCGTGCCTTGGCCAGCCAACGTTCTGAGGGACTCACAAGCTCCATCAGCTGGTGTCGGCAGTATATAACTGAAGGGCAGAAAAAGAGGGTGGGAAGTATTAATTGCCGCATTTATGTAAAGAGCACATCCTCAAAGATGGTGTTTTAGGAGCTGCATTGGGTTTCTCTGTGCGCACAGCCTGGGTGCTTTCTTCCTGTCTTCTCTCACTTCCATCCCCCAGACAGACTTCAGAAGTCAGATGTGTTCTTCGAGGCTAGTCTAATCGACTACCTTAAATTAGCCCGCCATGTTTTTCCCATCCTTGGATGTTGCCTATAGAAGCAGTTAGAGAAACAAGCGTCTGTGACTGCATCTGAGATCAATCTCAGTGATACTATTCCCTTGCTGCCACCATGAACCCTTTAATGCTTCCCCGCCTCCTCCCTAAAGCAAGTACCTCCTTCCTGTCCACAACCGGTGTGACCGCTAATGCAGATGTAACTGACATTTCACCCAAACTCACAGCAACTGCCAGATGTTTCAGCAAGAGGCACGATGCCATCTGGACAGGCAGGCCTGCTCCAGAGGAGTTCAGGAAGCCATACCTAGCGTCTAATTGAGACTCCCTTTTCTTCCTTTCTATACTGTGCATATTTTAGTCTTTGAAAAAGAAAAAAAGACCTAAAAATAACTTGCTAATTTAAGCAGGCCTGTACACTTTGAAGTATGGCGTTGGACTCCCTGACTTAGATTCCAAGTCTGTGTTTTCAGAGCTGAAACGTAAAATTAGTGGATAGGAACAGATTTTGAGAGAATATGTAATTTGGCATTTTACCTGTGGCCTTAGACTACAAAAATAAGACCAAATAACTGACATTTATAGAACACTGAGGCTTTCTGAGCACTTCATATATGTACACAGGGTGTCCCCAAAGTCTTAAGGCAGCCTGAAACTTCAGTAGCTTAATGACTTTTGAGTGTGTGTGTATGTGTGTGTAATATGTCACGTAATCCTCACATCCATCCCAGAAGTTCTGCAGGTGTTGTCCCTTCCTCATAGATAAGAAAACTGAAGCTCAGAGAACTTAAGTGATTTCCCGTGGTTACACAATCAAGTCCAGTCCTCATTCCACTGTGTGTCTCTGATTTGTTGTTCAGTTGTATATGACTCTTCATGACCCCGTTAGAGATTTTCTTGACAAGGACACTGGAGCCGTTTGCCATTTC
This sequence comes from Phalanger gymnotis, assembly GCA_028646595.1. Classification (NCBI taxonomy): domain Eukaryota; kingdom Metazoa; phylum Chordata; class Mammalia; order Diprotodontia; family Phalangeridae; genus Phalanger; species Phalanger gymnotis. Next base: position 14,039,060 of record CM053627.1, on the reverse strand, counting down.
CTTCTCCAGCTCATTTTACAGATGAGGAAACTGAGGTAGACGAGGTGTAAGTGACTTACCCAGGGCCAGATTTGAATTCAGGGAGATGAGTCTTCCTGACTCGAGGCTCAGCGCTCTACCCACTGCACCACCCAGCTGATAAAATTCCTCTGCATCCTAGAAGGCTAGGAAGTTGTATGATCTCTTGTTCGCTTCACTTCAGTTCGGTAAGTGTGTAGTACCCACTGTGTGCCAGGCATTAAGGATATAAAGCTGCATCAGAAGTGCCTGTCCCTGCCTTCAGGAAGCACACAAACTAATAGAGATTGACAGTACACAGGGCCTGCAATAAGAGGCAGGCTATGAGAAGGGCTGTGTGGAAGGCCCAGAGGAGGCGCTATGTACTCAGAGAAGGGGCAGGCACATCCCTTGCAGCTGAGCCCATTAGGGAAGGTGGCAGAGAGGAGGTGGCTTTGGATCTGGACCTTAAAAGGGACGGGTAGGGTTTTGATAGAGAAGCAGGTTGGAAGGAGGAACAGAAGGGCAGGGCAAAGGGAGCTGCAGGGGTTGAGATCGACTGAAATTTAGAAGAGCAGTGATCTATCTACAGTTGTCCCAGATGCCAAATTGAGTAGGTTGGGCCCAGGCTATGGAGGGCCTTGAATTCTGGGCTAAGAAGTGAAGCTTTATGTAGGGGACCCTTCGAATGTTTCTGAGCATTGGAAAGATTCTGTGAAAGCCAGGATGGGGAAGAGGAATGGGTCAGTGGGGTGTGGCATTGAAGCTTGGGCATGAAGGGAACAGTTAAGGAACTGTTAAGAGTTATCTAAAGAGAAGTTAATAATGACCTGAGCTTGGGGAACAGGCTCTAGTCTCCCAGCGCTATGTTCCATTAGGATGCTCTTTGGAAGGTCCGATCTTAGACTAGAGGAAACGAAATGAAGGAAGGGAACTCTGGGAAAAGGGCCTAGGTGCCATCACAGAGTCTGTGATAAGAATAGGAATGAAAAGCTTTGTGTGGTCTGACATTCACTAGGCTTGGGGAGGACAGGTTTCAAAGAGTTCAGAGGAAAAGTCAGATCAGAAGTCAGCTGACCCAAAGGAAACAACTCTACTGAGGAATAAACAGGAAAATTGTTTGAAAAGGCTGACGTGAATGCCCAGAGAACTCAAAGAAGGGCAGTGTGTAGTGGAGATGGGCAGCCTGTACACTTGGCCTGAAGTCCTACCTGTCACCCACCCTGGATGTGTATCCCTGGGAAAGGTCACATAACCTTTCAGCTCCAGACACTCTCTAAAACTATGCAGAGAAGATGCTGACCAGCATTGGTGGGTGGAGTTTCCTCTCCAGAGAATATCCATTGCCAGTGCAGTCTTAGCTCTAGGCCCTGGCCCTGGTCCTGTCTTTTTTTGCAGCAGAGGGATACCAAGGCAGATAACAGAAGGAATCCAGAAGTAAGCATTTCCTGGTTCTACAAGAAGAATGTCAGGGGTTGAGGATGACAGAGGGGAGAGAAGAGAACCAGAGGAGGGCTTGGCCTGCTGCTCAGGGCAAGTGAGCCCATCACCAACAACAGAGAAAGGACTGAGTTGCTCACTTCTAGGCTGTTTCTGTTTTCTCACCCAAAAAGGACTGTTGGACTGGAAAGGACAAGACAAAAAACAAAGAGGGAGGGATAGTGACCCAGGCTGGAGCTGTGGTTTTGTTGGCAGAGGCAGCTCCCTGGTGAGGAAATGCCCCCAGCAATTCTCTGGTAATAACTCTTAGCTGTCATTGATAAATTTCAGTCACCTGACCCAGATGAACTTCATCTTTGGGGGCTGAAAGGACTGGCGCTGGCAAAGGTCAAACCATTGTCATTGATAGATGGAAGATCGTGGAAAGTGGGAGAAGTGCTGGCAAAGGTCCCAGTTTTCAGAAAAAGGAGAAGGTGAGAGACTTACGGTAGGGTTGACATTGATTCGTGGGAAAACTCTGAAATAGGTTATCAAAGAGATGATGAGTGGACATCCAGAAAAGGATGTGATGATTCCAAAGCTCCAGCGTGGAATCATCAAGAACTAAGTCATTACAGGTTTTGAAAGGTTGCTGACTTAGAAGATTCTGGGCGATGGTATGGAGGTGGGTTTTAGCAGAGCATTTGATTAAGTAATGAGATTCTCTAACTAAAAGTGGAGAGTCTTGGGCTAAGAAGTAGCATAATTAGAAGGCCTAGAGATGGTTGAATAGTCATCGATGGTTTGACAGCAGCAATGGAAAAGAACGGTACAAGCATCTGGGCCCGGCTGGCCCTGGGACGTTCGGCCTTCTTAGCGGTGCTTTGGATTAAAATCTGTGCGGTGCGCTCAGCGCCTTTGCCAGTACTGGAATGGGAAGCAAACGCTGGACATCACAGTCAAGATCCAGAAGAATCTTTACAGGCTTGAGCGCTGGGCTGCGTAGAAGAAAATGAAATTCAGGGGTTAACTTCCAAAGAAGCTACTTCACAAGTACAAAATGGCAGCATGTAGTCAGAGAGCGGTTGGTTTGAAAAAAGAGCTGGAGGCTTCAGTGGACCTGAAGCTCAGTATGAGAGCAGAGCCCATCATGGCAGACGGAAGTGCCAGTTCAGCCCCTTGGGCCGCCAGGAGTGAAGAGGTGCAAGAGAGGTCCTAGGTAGACCACACCTGGAGCATGGGTTTAGAAAGGATATCACTGAGCTGGACGGTGGCCAAAGGAGATGTTCAGGAGTCCAGGCCACATGAGGATCCACTGAAGCAACTGGGAATGAAAAGACTAGGGGTGGGGGGAAGAGACTGCTGCAAGGTTTTAAAAGTTTCACCCCCAGTGTTGTGTGGAAAAGAAGAGAGACCTGTTCTCTTGGTCCCCAGAGGGAAAAACCAGGAATGCTGGGCAAAGCTTGTAAAGAGGCAAATTTGTAGGCTTGGTATCAGGAAAACCTTCCTTCCTGCTGGCAAAGAGAAGGATGAAGAACAGGTTCTCCTCTCCCTTGGGAATGGGGATTTTTTTTTCCAGGTACGGGATAGACCATGATTCTGTGATTCAGTCCTTATTGCTTCGCTTCAGCACAGAAGTGTGTACGTGTGTGTGAATGTGCATGTGCGTACTTGTATGTGAGGGTACATGTGTGTGTTTGAGGCCATTTTCTTTCATCTTGCAGACTTTAGAGAATGTTATTCTTTTGTCACCTAGCATTGATCCCTTCACACACTTAAATAATATCCCTATCAGTGTCTTCAGGGATAATACTGCATACCAGAGAGTGGCTAGGTCCCTATCCCAACCTGAAGATAAGGAGTATTTGGAATTCATAGAGATTTAGGAATCAAAATGGCAGCCTAAAGCCCCAAGAGTTTCTTAGTACTCATACTAGGAGGGCAGGTTTTGTTGGTTGCTGGCATTCGTGTTCGTGGGAAGGGTGGACAAAGGAAACCTAAGCTTATGTTCTCTTTCCAGAGCCCTACCTTCCTCCAGCTTTGTCCATTAAACCCATTGTGTAGAGGCCTGTCCCTATCCCTCAAGATCTCAGTTCTATAAACATCCCAGGAGCTGCCTTAATAGAACCTTTTACTGAGTATAAATGCAGAAGACAGACCTTGGACTTAAGAAGATGGTGGGGGGGAGGAGTATCTTGTTTTGCATAGAGAACAGGGAAGGGAGACAGATATGAGAGAGAGAGAGAGAGAGAGAGAGAGAGAGAGAGAGAGAGAGAGAGAGAGAGAGAGAGAGAGAGTGAGGGCCTGCCATGAGAAAGCAGCAGATTGGGCATTTCCGCTATGGACTTCTATGGCCTCTGCATCTTAGGGCTGGTCCTGTATTCAGATTAACTCTAGGGAGTTCTAGGAGCTTTGCATTGCTTACCTAGTGCTTGCTCTGGTTACTGCTCCAAATCATGCATTCAGAGGCTAGATTTCCACGCCAACACACCAGCTTTCCTCTTGTCTTGCTCCAGTGTCATAGAATCTAGGACTCTCCCCACCTCCCAGCCCCCTCTTTTTAAAAAATATAAATACCATTGGTCCATTCTAAGAAACAAGATTGTTTCAAATGGCTTTTCATGACAAGAGATTGCTTCAGTGACCAAAGTTGAGAGAGATCTTAACCTCTGAAATCATGGGATAAAAACAACTTTAGGCATCAGAAAGGGCTTTTCTTGAAATGCTTCTTTTCCTTAAAGGATGGCTATGCTTTTATCTTTTTTCCCCTACTTTATTGTATTTCTTTAGGTTTTTAAATTAATTTTTATTTTTATTCTGAACCCCAATAGGATGGACATTTCCTCGTGCACAGTAGAGCAGAAAAGGGGGATTGTACTTGAAGTCTCTTATAGACAGCCGGCCTTTCTTTCGATTAGACGATAAATTCAAGCTCTTCTGCCTGTCTGGCCTTTTGGTCTTCTTCTGTTCTTTTGCCTCTGTTTTTTAGGACGCTTCAGTAATCCTCATTTTTTTGAGAGGGGACTGGCTGCCGCCCTCTCTCTGTCCCCTCCATCACTTCCAACTTTAGTTCTTCCAGGGGTGGTGCTGTCCCAGTCAGATGGTGTTGATTGCACAAAAAGAAGGAGCCACCATATTCTGTGCTTCACAGGTGTTCCCTCCCCTCCCCTCCAGGCAGGAGTTGTCTGCAAAGAGGTAGATACCCTGGGTTTTCTCGGAGGTGTCTTTTCTGACACTGTCAGAGGGGATGGAGTTAAGTTAGGCCTGGAGCCAGAAGGGGACCTGCAGCGTTCACACTCTACTTCTGACACTTAGCAGTCCCATGTGAAAATGTGAACAAGTCCCTTCTCTGTGCGCCTTCTAAAGGTCACTCAGGCTTGGTGTTTCAAAATGTAGGAGAGTCTCAGTCTTTATCAGGGGAGAGAGTTCCCACATTGGTTCTCACACCTAGGAAATAGACTATCCTTTGCATATTTGTGCCTCTGATCTTAGCTGGAAATGCTGGGGATAGGTTAGGATGTCCCATCATGATCCTAAAGAGAATTCCAAGGCCCTGGAATTTCAGATCTTCCTTCTTAGCCTCTCCTTTCCCTCCCATAATTTTCCACCTTTTTTGGAAAATCTTGTCATTTCTTCTATTTCTTTTTTTATTTTTTGGAGGCATTCGGGGTGACCTTGCCTAAGGTCACACAATTAGTGTCTGAGGGCATGTTTGAACTCAGGTCCTCCCTACTCCAGGACCAGTACTCTCTACTTGATGTGGCACCTATCACCTTTCTCAATTTCTTTAGAGATATGTGACCCTGGGCAAGTCATTTATCCTGTCTGGGCTTGCTGTTCCTCAGCTATACATCTTGTCTCCAGGGTCCCCTGGGCTCATTCTTCTTCACTTCCAGATGCTTTTCTACAGGCCTCTAGCCATTTTAGTGGCTCTTTCCTTTTCTTGATTGTCATTTTTGATGTACTGTAGAAAAACATTTTCTTTGCCAAGGCCAACATGTGAGACTTGCGATGCTGGTTTTCTTTATGGAGAGTTACCAGAAAGGTTGAAACTAGCACTTGCCCAGGAAGAGGCCAGCAGGGTGTCCTAGGTGTGTGGCAGCCTCTTCAGATCACAACAGGGTTGTCGGTGTTAGGGTGGCAGTCATGCTTGATCCCTGCTGAATTTCCACACAAGGCGTAAGGAAATGTGTGGTTGGCTCCTGTCTCCCTCCCCACAAGCCCTATCAGTCTTAGAGCCAAAACTGATTCCATCTGGGGACTGGGGCTCAATCAGCTCTTATAGAACAGGAAGGAGAAAGTCTTTAGAAAACCCTCAGATTCTGTCTGAGCCTCAATGCAGCAGCTCCGTATTGGGAGATTGTATCACCTTATTTCAGCTTTCAGAACTAAGGGTCTAATAGAGAAATAGGTCGAGATCTTTGAAAACCAAACGTTCCACCTTTTTTTTTCTGAATCTCCCAACCAGGTTTTTCATGTGACAAAGATCCTCGATTGTACTTTGATGACACATGTGTCGTACCAGAAAGGCTGGAGGGTAAGTTGATGGAGGGAGGGAGGGAGGGAGGGAGGCCAAACAAGACAATGAACCTTCCTCCAAATTGCCTTCACACCTTGGAATGGCAGTTACATGAGTCTCTCTGTCCAAGCAGGCAAAGTCAAACAGGAGCCCACCATGTATCGGGAAGGGCCCCCTTACCAGAGACGAGGCTCCCTCCAGCTGTGGCAGTTCCTGGTTACTCTCCTTGATGACCCAGCCAACGCCCACTTCATTGCCTGGACAGGTCGAGGCATGGAGTTCAAGCTGATAGAACCAGAAGAGGTATGAGTTTCATTAGCCAGACAGGCTGGTAGTTGAGTTTATTCTGGCTTCCTTTGTCGTTTTTATATTTGGAGGCCTGCTAGCCCTTCCTGCCCTTCCCCTCTGGGCTCTGTTCTCTTCCACAGAGATCTCTTCTCAGAGACCACTTTGGGGTGGTAATAGAGCACTTTCCTAGAGAGTTCTCTGTGAGCATTGGTATTTCTACCAAAAGGCTTCGGGTAAGGGCTGATGTTTCCTCTGGCTCTGCTCTTCCTGTTGAGATTCCCACGTCTGGTTGTGGGGGTAAGAAGCCCGTCTTTGTTCCATTTCTCCTCCCTGGCAGCCCCACTTGGGAGGCCTTGACAGTGGGCTGTGGCACCATTTTCATCTAAGCCTTGCTTGTCAGGAACCGGCCTGGCCTAGAGAGGCAGCAGATGATAGAACTGCCCAGTCAGTTGTGTGAACTTAAGCCTTGGAATGGTTTGCGGCATCAGAATGGTTTGCAGATAGCCCAAACCTCCATTGTAAATAACACATTCTCCTCCCTGTTTCCTCAAACTCTGGCCATAAAGGCCTCCGCATGGAACCGCTCCCATTTCCTCTTGCCCCCAAAATAGACTCCAATCTCTTAATGAGGAAGGAAGGGGCCTGCAGCTCTGCTCCCCTTTCCTGAGTCCTACGCGAATCAAGACATCAGGCTGGGCTTTGGATCTGGCATCACCCAGAAAGGCCAGCTTCTGTCTCTCGTTATTCCGAAATGGAGAAGGGAAGAAAGAAACCAGGCTCTCGGGCAGAAGAAATGAAAATGTTCTCTGCTACATCTGAGGGCTTGTGGCCTGAAGTGTAAAATTACCATTCGCTGGGCTGGGCTAGAATAGTAGAAAGATGGAGCACAGCTTTAGCACCTTAATAGGAAAATCTGGCATGCAAATTAATTCAGCTCAGCAAGTAGCGAGCACCTGCCGAATGTAGGATGCTGTTAGAAAATTTCGATAAAATAGAATCCCAGACTTCATGGAGCTCAGAACAAGCTAAGGGTCTTAAGAGTAAGAAAGGCTCACAGGCAGATCGCCCCCACATGGTATGACCCAAATTTATTAATGAGGTTCGAGGGGAACCCCTTTACCGTTGGGGTTCAGGGAAGGCTTCATGTAAGAGGTGGCGTGAGTTGAGTTTTAAGAATGGGCTTGGCTATCAGAAAAGGGAGGAGGACATTCGAAAGGAAAGGATAGCAGGCGCAGAGGTATCGGCAGTAAGAAAATGTGAGGCACATTGGATTGTGGTGTGGGGGGAAGGGAAGAAGGCTCAGTCTCTGGAGCAGAATGAGCCCAGGCTGGACAATAAGTAACAAGAAATGAGGCCAAGATGACAGTGATCACCACCACCCCACCCCCGCCAATTGTGCCCGTCGTGTGGGCCAAGGTGTTTGGACTTTGCTCAGCCCGTAACTGTAGGAGATTGGAAAGCAGGTTCTTAGGGACTGAAGTCATTAAGAGTCCTGGTTAGGGACACACAGTGTGCTTCCCTGGAAAGCCACAGCTCTAAAGATGACTCCCCTGGTTATTCTAACCTCTGTTATCACAAGATAGAATGAGTCATTCTGTTTCCATCAAGACCCAACCCAGCTCCAGAGCCAGAGGGATGATTCAAGGACAATGGTTAAGTTACATAAGCTGCATTAGGGTTCTGATGAAGAGAGAGAAGAAAGGGCAGGGGGGCTGATTCCCCACAGATCCCTCGCTCAGCTCTAAGACCATGTGTCCTGTGTCGATGCAGCCAAACGAGGGGAGAGCCTAGGGCCTTGAATTCAGCAAACCTCACTGGGACCCACACTGTCCTGTGTGCGGCCCTTTTATTACAACAGGCTCAGACCTAAGCACACTGTACAGCAGCAAGTGGACTGGGCTTGGAGCCTCTGGACCACTGACAGCGGCATCTGCTGGGCTGTCACACTGCCAGACCCCTGGTTAGTAAGGAAGATGGGAAGGTAGAGGGGTGGAGCTAAAAGACCAGCCCAGCTTTCTAATTTAATAAGGAAACTGTCCTCTGGAGAACTGGTGGGACCATGTGGCCAGGACAGAAGTGAGGGAATGGCCCCTCTGGGTGGCCTGAATAAGTGAGCAAATTGGTGTTTTAAGCACCTCCTGTGTGCAGCCCACAGTGCTGGGCCCTGAAACAAATCAGCTTCTCTTCCACTGCCCCCAACTCAGGCCTCTTCGTGGCCTTTTCCCATTCTTCCATGTCCAGATTTGGTTTCACTAATGGCTTCTGTTGCCCTCTAGAACATTCCTTTAAAAATTCCCTGTGTGATTTGGGGGTCTTACCCTACATAGTCCCAGGACAAGGCTGGTTTTTCTAAGTAACACCTTGAAATCACTGTAAGGAGAGATCTCATGAGTAGCTTGAAGGGTGAAGCTGAGGAAAAAGCCGTTTGGGATGTAATTGTAGGCAGCTGTGGAGCTGAGCAGTGCAAGCTGGGTAATTAGCCACAATATCCATTACGCTGTACGTTTTGGCAGTCCCCCTAATCAAATGTCTCTTGATAGTCATCCAGCTTAGCACCCTCTCAATTATGACAGACTCTGCTTTAATCTGGAACCATTTTAGCTGTGAATCTGCATTAATGAATATTTGGGGGTGGTGGAGAAGGGTTGGTAGAACATGGGGCAGATCACTGATTCACAGATTGTAGAGCCAGAAGGGACCTTAGTGATCACCTTGTCTGGCCCCCTCCTCTTAAAGATAAGGAAACCTGGATTCAGTGACTTATCCAAGGTCACACAGTGAATTGGTCCTGTCGGGGCTCAGGGCTGAGCTTCCTTCCAGTGCCTGTCTTGTGCCCTCCCCCCTCCCCTGGGTGACTGCAACAAGAATGTTTAAAAAGAGCCTTCCTTGGAAAGAACTGGTACATGTGTCATTCTGAAGAGGACTCAGTCGTGTGTCTGACCCTGTAGAGCCTGAATAGTCAATCCCACTTGGGTCACAGACTTAGAACTGGGAGAAACTTTGGAGGTCATCCAGCCCCACACTTCTGTTTTATAGAAGATCTCAAGGCCCAAAGAGTTTAAGGGACTGCCCCGAAGTCACCCAGGTAGTAAGTGGCCACTGAGATGGCCCAAGTGTGCACAGCCTCTGACTACAAACACAGGGTGCTTCTCACTCTACCACTGGCTCCCCGCCCCCGCCCCGTGTAGGACGTGCTGTGTGTCAGGCAGCACCAAGGAACGAGGAGCTCTTGAGTGGGCTCAGCACGGGTGGGTGCCGAATGAGGACTTGTCACTATGGCTACCAGAGCAGCCTGAGATCAGGGCAGACACTCCCAGGAGCTCTTCCCGAAGCTCTGCCTCTGTGAGCAATGCCAGGGAGAGAGCTGAGCCCTGAAGGTGCAGGATATGCTGAGAGCATGTGCTTGGGCTTCCCTTCTGCATACATCCTGGGGGCTGGGCTGGCAGTCGTGCTCTAGTGTAATTGAGCATGTCCGCCAAACTGTACATTAGGAGGGGAGAGAGACTGTTTTCTGTCTTAGTAACTGTCCCTTCTCCCTCTAGTTTCTTTTGGATTTTTTTATTTCTATCTTTTCTTCTCCATGGATTGCCTTGACCAAAGAAGTCATCTCTTAGTGGCCAGCACCCGAGGAAGGGCCTTCCAGTATGCTGGTACCTCCTGGACAGCAGGTGCCAGGGGCTGCCAGGACCTGGCTGTGGAGAACGATGGGCATAAGCTGGCGCTAGCATAAGAAGCTCATGTTAGAGCTACCATTTGAAAAATGTGTGATCAGAAAAGGAGGGAGACCAGGCACGTAGAGGAAACAGAAACGAGACAATGCCTCGCAAGCGCACCGATGGCCTCAGAGAGGTCAGGAAGAGGCCTCCAGGCATGCCTCCAGCCTCCTGAAGAGATCTCCCAGGGGACTGATGGGAGATTGGGGGCAAGGTATCCCTAGGATGAGAAGACAGGAGGGAATGGAGTGAGGGCACCACTGGAGCAAGCTCCCGTGTTCATTAGATCATGGAGCCGTTGATGGAACAAAGGATTTCCATTCTGTAGCATTTAATTTTTTTTTCTAATTTTCTTAAGCTGTTTGACTATTTTACCTTTATGTCGAATTCGTTCCTGAGTAGTGCAACACAAGGAATAACAGGTAATGAAGGCTAAAATTAGGGTGGTATTTTTTCTTCACTTAAAATGAAATCACTCGTGTGTGTCCTGACTTAATGTCATTTAAATTTCTTTGGCCTCAGAACTTCAGACAGTGTTTTTATGTACATAGAAGTCAATTTGGTGTCCATACCTCCACCATATTTGAAAAAGAAACTCTTAATTAAAGTTCAGATTCAGCAATGAAGACCAACATTTCTCAAGAACTATTGAATCTGGGCCTTGAGACAGTTTCTTTTTTACATATGGTAGAGGTATAGGCACAAGACTGACTTCTGTGTACATTTTTTCTTAGCCATCAGGTTATTTTTAGAATGCTTTTACAATTCATTTTCATATACTGAATAGGAGTGGAGAAACAGTTGATAATAACCAAGCCACATTCCTTCTCCACTGCCCAGTAGAACATAACCTCCTTGAGGGCAGGGTTGGGTTTGTTTTTGTCTTTGTCTCCAAGCACTGAGCCTTAGGGCTATACACCCTATAGAGAACAGGGGCCTGACTTCCCTCTGAGAAATCCTCTCCCTGCCTACAACCACATGTTTAACATGGAGTTTGTAAAAGCACAAAGGTTTGCAGCTGATCAATCAGCAGTTATCTTGTGCAGAAAACGTTTCCAAAATGCATCCACAAAAGTGAAAACTCTTGGCTGGACCACCTGGGGAGCTCTGTCGGAGGATGTTTTGGGGACTCTAATGGAGAAAAAGCTGAAATGCTGAGTGTTTGTGGGGTTTCAGTATCAGTTCATGTATCTCAGCACGCATATGAGATAAAAGATGGTTTGGCCTGCTAATCCATCAAGCCACTGGAAAGGCTTCCTGGCTGTTTGCTTCAGTTTGTCTATGCAGGCCTCAGATTCCATCTCTCCAACCTTGAGCCTCAGGTGGACTGGGTGGGATTTAATACACTTCAGCACTGTTTGGGAAGCCTGTTAATTTTTCATTAGATAGATAATGGTGCTCCAAGCTTTCGGGCCCATTCTGAAAGTCCCCTGGGAGCCTAGGATTGGACGGCCGCAGACGCAAACCATCTGATTCCCCTTCGCTGTGGGAGCTGCAATAAGAAAATGTCTCCCAGCCCCTCTCCAATCTTATTAGAATTCAACTTTGGTTCTCTTAGCCCATTAGCAACTCACTAGTGTGTTTCTAATGTTTCAGGGATGACCATTCTAATTATTCCTTATTGACTGCTACAGAAACCACAGCACTTAACGGCAACATGCTAATAGCTCTGGGCATTGGTCAATAATTCATACATGGGAGAAGAGAAGTATGTCGGCTTCCGCTGAGACATTAGCTGAACCCACTGCAGCCCTAAAGGGCTTGGACTCATTTTACCCTCCAGGCCCGTCTGGGGGTTGGTCATGACATTTAATCAACATTTAGGCCCTTTTGTTAGCAGGTCAGGAAGCCACAAGCTCCCAGGGCCAGTTCTGCAGAACACGACTGAGGCCCATGGGGTCCATTTGTCACCCTCTGCTTTCCTCTCCTCAGGTTGCTCGACGATGGGGCATCCAGAAGAACCGACCAGCAATGAACTATGATAAGCTGAGCCGCTCTCTGCGTTATTATTATGAAAAGGGCATCATGCAGAAGGTAGGGACTTGGTAGGCCCCCAGAGAAGCATGGTGGGAAAGGACTCCCTGCAAAAGGACTTTACTGAAACAGGCCTGCTTGTAACAGCCAGAACAAGAGCTTGTGAGAGCAGGAGCCTTAGCTCAGTGATTCAGAATCAACCAGGAAGGCAGAGATTCCCTGGAAAATCCAGACTCTCCCACTGGCATCTTAAGAGACTAGAATTGAGGTGACTTCTATGATGTGGCGATCTCTGCTCAGCCCCAGTCCCCCACCACTGCCAGATTTCTTAAAGGGAGATAACATGTCAACAAACAGGAGATTTAGAGCTAGGTTAGAACAGATTTAGAAGGAGCATTGAAGTTCCCTGGATGGATGGGACAAGTAAGAGTCAGAATTTAGAAACCAAAAATAGGATAAATAGAGTGACAAGAAATTAGCAGCCCCTCCTTCTAATTAACATGCTGCTCCTTGGAGGTGGACATTGCCAAACTCTTCATGTTTTGTATTGCAACATTTCATGTAGGTAAGCTTGATGGAGAGCTTACTGCCCATGCCGTGCTCCTGGGAGCTCAGAGAACCTAGGTGACCTGCCTTAGGTCATGCAGCCAGTGAGCATCGTGCCACAGTGAGCCTTTGACCACTGGTACCTGAGCTGGTACTCTCACGTATGCTGGCTGCAAGACCCCAGACAGTCACCTGAGACTCTTACGTTGTGGAGAAGGTGCTGACCACCATTCGTAGGAGTGGTTTTTTCACCAGAAGGTTGGCCAACCGAATGAAATCACAGGTCCAGTCCTAAACCATGTTGCAAGCACAACTTAAGAACAGTCTTCAGCCTCTGCCTGGAATCGTCCAACAGGGAGCAGAGGGCAGGTGTAAAAAAGAGGAACAGTCCCAAGATTGTCTGGTTCTCTTCTAGCCTTGTTACTCCTGCCACCAGGTCTGATGGTTGAGAAACTATAGGAGGCTAATGCCCTTCTTCCTCCCCTGCAGTAATGGTGGAGGGAGGCCTCTGTCCTTGGGGGCAGCCAAGCTGTGGCCATTAGGAGACCCAGTAACTTGGGTAAACAGAAACTCTTCCCATTTACAGACCCCTGTGTTTTCGGAAAAAAAAGCATGCTTGATCTGTGATAATCAAATCAGTTTGTAGTTAGTGGCTGTTACGTGTCCTGTAGACCAGGAGTAACTAGGAACTTTAAAAAGATAGATGAGAAAAAAAAAAAGATAGATGAGGCCTGAGCATTGGTGATCTGTAATAAGTGGAAATAGAAGTCTTCTGATTTCAAGGCAGATTGAGCTGATCGTGAGTATGTTGCCCTCATTCCTTAAGACTTTTTGCTAAGGGTCAGTCATCATCTTAGGGGAGCCCGTCACAAATGTCACGCCCTCAAGCTCTGGTTTTGTAGTGTTGCTTGTGCCCCAGAGAGCGCCGGGCGTAGCCGACCACATTCACAGATCTACCTTGTCATCTCCAGAACGAGGGGCTGCACTTGACTTTGAAATTAGGAGATTTTGAAATGATCAGAACCATGGTTCTGTCCAGCCACTGGAATAAACAAACTTCTTAAATCAAGGCTCTTGAAGCAAAGCTACATTTCCCCTAGTTGGAGATTTTCTTAGAGACGGCCAATAAAGTAAACACGTGCTGAAATTTGAGTCACGTTGAATGGAGACAACTTTCATTCCTCCATGATGGTTAGGCTGAATAAAATCTATAGATGATAGAAGGTATTGGTTTTACGGTTTTAGCCTCCTGTCTGTCACACCTAGTCTTCTCTGAGCTTCCAGCTAAGTCAGAAGTCTCTATACACCCCTTGGAGATGCTCAAGAGAGAATGGAGGGGAAATTCTCAAGGACTAGGCTCCTTCATTATCTAGCCTACATAAGCAAGAGTTTGGAGTAGTTTCTCAATTGTCTAACTTGAGCATAGGGAAGTAATGGCCTGGGGAATGCAGAATATCCAGTGATCATTAGATCATTTCTCTTTCGCGTTGGAAAGACCTTCCATTAAGCACAGGCCATCTGGTCTGGGAATTCATACCATCTCAAAATCTTAAGCCCTTCCTGTGGAGCCTGAGTTTAAGGTCAGCTGTATGTTTCTCCATCTTGGCCCCCCGACCCCGCCCTATTCTGGAAAGATGAGTGGCTTCAGTTGAAGCAAAACCAGTTTTTATAAGGTTGAACGCTGACAAGTTCTTCAGTGAACAGTGGAACAAAGTCAATTTTAAGCCACCTGCCAGAGGGTGTGGGTGGGCCAAGACCCTCAAAGGCAAACAATGAAAGGAAAAAGAGGGTGTCTTTATTAAAAAGGTGAAGGCTGGAGAGAGATATCAGCAAGGAGCAGAAGGCAAGATGTAGTGGAGTCAGTCTGGACAGTGAAGGTTCTGCCCTTTCCCTAGTGGCTTCCAGAGAGATAGACCACCCCCACCCACACCTTCCTTCATGCTGTTCAGGCCTACAGACAGACAGTATGTGTTTCTTCCATCAGGTGGCTGGCGAGCGGTATGTCTACAAATTTGTCTGCGATCCAGATGCTCTCTTTTCCATGGCCTTTCCAGACAATCAGCGTCCCTTCTTGAAGGCTGAGTCCGACTGCCCCCTGAATGAGGAGGAGACCTTACCCCTGACTCACTTTGAGGACAACCCTGCTTACCTCCTCGACATGGATCGCTGCCCCAGCCTCCCCTATGCAGAAGGCTTCGCTTACTGAGTGGCTGAGTTGGCAGCTCCAGTGCCAGATTGAGCAGTTCACATTCAGGCAAATGAAGGCAGTGATTTTCTTTGATTATTATTAATTATTATTATTATTATTATTGGTTGTTTTTGGGGTTTTTTCCGCCATTCCCAAAGCTTGCACCGATTATTCTGGTGGGCCTCGGCCTGGATCAGCACCCTCGAAGGAAGGATCCCAGCCAGGGGAGTAGGAGCAGGAAGGGAGCCACCAAGTTTGGTAGGAACCTCAGCTGTCACCCTAAAGAAGTCGGGAAGAAGAGGATGCCAATGGAGTCATACTGGACAGCGTATGCAAAGCTGAACATTGGGGACAGATGGCCCTTGTGGACTTGAGGAGACTGTGTCAGGAGAAAGTTGTCATGACAGCCGCTTTGCATTGATCAAGGCTCAGAGGTACCTTCACGTTCCATTCAAGTAGTTCTAATTTGCACAAACAGTGAATTGAAAAAGAAATTCTACACTGACCCAAGACTAGCTGGGCTCAATTGGGGAGGGAGACTCAAATCACAGACGTGGAACTCCATAGCCCTGGATTTCAAAGCTACAAGATGTCAATTGGAAATGAAGACTCAACCTGTTTTCTCTTGACTAAGAAAGAGGAGGCAAAATCAGGACAGTGTTACCCACTTTATGACTCTCAGGTCATACACCCTAGACCCTCCCTAGGGGCCCCTCTCCATCCTGTCACCAGTGGAACGAGCTGCCTTCATCCTCTTCTCGATCACCAGGCTCTGCTGGGGATGGCTTTTAGAAGGGTGATTAACACTCTTGACAGTATTTGGTTTTGCTTTTGATTTGGAATTTGGGAGTGGGGTGGGGGGAAGGTTGTTTTGGCAAAGCAGTTTCTAAAAACTGGTTTTTGTAGTTTTGGTATCTAAAGCAAAAATCCTCTCTGTCGGAAGCTCAGCGCCATTCTCCTTAGAGCTCTGCTGACTTTCCCAAGATGCTGCAGCTTGAAAAGGGCTTTGCTCGGGACCCCACCAGAGCCAGGCCTGAAGCCCATCTGCCGTCGGCTTTCTGCTTTCTGCGCCCGCTAACCCAATGGAACATTTGCACCTATGTTGTACATTTTGGAAGCTTACGGGGCAGCATGGATCCTCTTCCTAGCTCTTCTGTGTATAGTTATCCATATTCACTGGCATACTCTCTCTGGAAAGTCTATGTACATAATGCATTTCATGTCCATTGGAACCTGGTCACAGTGTGGGAGCCTTTGAGGTTATTTCTATGGATCTAGCTGATGACTTCCATTTCGTCCTCTTCCTTACCTTGGTCTGTCAACCCTGCATATAGGATTCATGGGGTTTGAGACGCATACCTGCGTACAGGTAAAATAGCACCATTCCCTGCCATATCTCCCTCTTATGTTGTTCTGGGCCCTTCATCGATTTCTTTTCTCTGTCAGTGTGTCAGCAGCCAATCAAGACTTAGAAGACATTGAAGCCTAGTTAGGGCGAATGTCTGTTTTTTGACAGTGCTCCCCTGCCGCAATCTGAGGTGTCAGTCTCAGCTCCCCTAGCCATCTAAGATAATGGTCTTTGTGAAGATGACGCTTTTGACTCGCTATCAATAAAATGTGCTCCAAGTTATTTTTCCATCAATGGGTGATGGGCCATGCTTGGCCAGCCACTGTTTCAGATAGTCCCCCTTTTCTCCAAAAGCACATTGGGAGCTGGGTCATCAGCTGGGATGAGGGGTGTTGTCTGGCTACAGAACAGAGTGTTTCTCTGTGTAAAGCTAATTAGCCCATATGAATTGAACCTGTGACCTTGGCCTAATTAGCACCATACTGTAATCAAGACAACTGTTCCAGACGGTGTAATTATAGCTCTCTAACCTACACATATTCTATACATATATGCATATTTTATTCCCCTCTTCCCCCCGAAAAAAGCTGGCTAAAAATTTATTTGTTGTAAATGCTGTATAGGATTTTTCTTCCTTTCTTTTTACTTTTGCTGGTTTGGGATTTATCTGGATGGGTTTCTTCTGTTTTAGTCAGGGTGACGCTAATTCTTTGTAGGCTGAGCTCTCCTCCCCCGCACTGTCTGTCCCAAGGCATAGGATGGTGGCATCAGTGTGGCCTTCCCAGGAACCAGACTCACTGACCTCTTGGATGGCTTTGGGTTCTTTTCCAGAGTGGAGAAAGTCTCCAGGGCAGAAAGGGTTTAATCTGGGAGTTGGTTTGGAAGCCTTTCCCCTGAGCAGGGCCATTTGCATCCTGCCAAGCTGCATTACATTCTGTACTGTGTACAATAAAGACGTTTGCTTTCAGTTTGCCCTGTTCTCCAAAGCTGCCTCTTTCTTTCCTCCAGCATCGGCTTCAATTAGCAAGCAAAAGCTACCCTTCCTACCTGAAGCCATTCATGAACATTCTGGTTGTGCACCAGGGGCCTGTCTCAGAGGCTGTCTTGGGAGGAGCCAAACAGGTCCCATCCACTTGGACTGTTGAGCCGGAGCCCCTTCTTCTTCATGGTTGCCTTAGGAATGGGGTTGGTTCTTGGTGAGGCCACAGGAACTGTGTGAAGAGACTTTGTTTTCTTATCTTCAAAGTATTAGAGAAGAACCATGGGTCCCACTGAGCCTTCCCCCTACTCCACAGCCCTAGCCAGAGAAAAACAGTCCTATGACTGAGTAAGTCATTTCTAGAACATGCATAAACAGCTGTGTGGTATCACAGGTCATTGGTCCTGGAGGCAGAGTTCAAGCCCAGACCCAGATGTTTACCAGCCGTGGGACCTGCAGATAGATGCTGAATATGAGATTCAGGTCCTCCCTCAGGGAAGCAGTATGGTGTAGTGGAGAGAACTGAATTTGTGATCAGAGCACCTGAGTTGGAATCCCAGCTCTAGGCTACTTAAAGCCTCTGTGACCCTGAGCAAATCATTTCAACCCCCCTTGGCCTGTTGCCTTGTCTCCCAAGTGAGGGAGTTGGGCAGGATGACCTTAAGGTCCCCTGTAGCTTTGGATCTAGGTACCCAATTCCCCCTCCCTTGGTGAGCTTCAGGGTAGTCTCTTCACACTAGCTCTGGGACCCCATAATCTGCACAATAGGGACACCTCCACTTACTGTATATTTGAAATATGATAACATTTATTTGGTAGAAAAGGAAACCAAGTCTCCAAAAAGTTCCGAGACTTGCCCATGGTCACACAAGTAAGTGGCAAGACTGGAAGCTTGGCCCAATGACTTGAGCACCCTCCGTACTCGCCACACAAACTCCAGAGAAGACCCACTGCCCCTCACCTTTGTGGAGCTTCCTTCCAATCTAATGAGGGGATGTATGACCCAAGCCAATAACCAAAATTGGTCATGAAAAGGCCTACATGAGGCCCCACAGGGGAAGGGCCACCATGACAACTGAGTTCTAGTTACCCTTTTAAAAGTTCTCTCTCCATTTCTAAATTTTTTTAGCAGTTGGTTCTTTAAAATAGCTTCTAAAAGTTTAGGAGATCTTTTTAATTTCCCTAATTGCATAAAAGAAATCATTTGCCCCAGAACTAACCTGTCCTGTTCCATTCTTCCCAAAAGGCCTAAAGTACCAGAAATTGAGGGCCTTGTGTGAGATGTTTTTAGTGCCCTCTCCTCCTCCTGGCTTATGGGTTTAAGTGAATTTGGGCTTTCAGAGCTCTTGTTACAAGGGAAACAACAGCATGGCCTCCCTTGGGTCTCAGAAAAGAAGGCTGCCTGTGCATCTCAGCACTATCCAAAGGGCTCGGAAAGCAATTTGAGCCAGTGTGTGACCATAGGAGCCTGGAGATAGCTGATCGGCCCCTGGAATAAAGACTCCTGAAGAATGACAGCGTGTCCCTGTCAGATCAATCTAATGGCTTCATTTGATGAAGAAAAGGTGCATTGAAGGGAAGAGGGAGCTGGGGAGGCTGGCTGGATGCTGCTAGCACTTGGCTCTCTTGGCTCCGGGCATAATAAGGTTTGTCCAACTCCTTCCATTATCCAAGGGCTGATTCCCTAGCTCGTGCCCTGTATCAAGGTTTAATCTAATGCTGTCTCCTAATGTACTGCCTCCCTTTTAGCGGTTTGAACTAGGACAAGGACATACAGAAAACGTGCTGTGTAGTCATAATTGGTTTCTCCTTTCGTGAGCCTAGGGATGCGGGCTGACCTCTGATTTCATTGATCTAGGGAATTTCTGGATGAGCAAACTCCCACCAATGCAGATCAGCATTTTTCTACAGTTTAGTCTACAAAAGTCTAGTCTACAATTTAATGAGAGTTGCTTAGAACACTGAGGTTGAATGACTTGTCTAAGGTCACATAGCCAAGCCAGTATTGTCAGAAATGAGACTCAAACCTGAGTCTTCTAAAACTAGCTAGTTCTATCCACTACACCTTAGATCTCCAGACTTTTTTGATCATGCACCCAAATATATCACAAACTTTTTTTTCTTGGTGGGTGTGTTCAGGAGGAGAAGAGTAAGGTAGATTTTCCCAGTGCTACCTGCAAAGTTGCTACTGTGGCTATCTGAGTTAGGGTTAATTGCCCTGAGAGACTACCATCTGACTGAGAAGAGAAAGAGGGCTGGGCAGAAGGGGGTGGAGTGGGGAGCTTCTGAGCTATAAGTGAAGGAGGCCGTATAAGTGTTGGAAAGTAAGTCCAATGAGTGGCTCTCTGGAGAGGATGGTATGCAACCCATCTTCCCACTCTTGATTGGTTGATCACACACCCTTGGGGTCTTGCCACAAGCAGGGCTCCCACTCTGGAGACCACTATACTTTACCTGCCTGCCTCTTCTTCATGAGCCAAATAGAGTATAATAATGTTCCATTTTTTAATATCTAAATTAGGAAGTAGAATGAAGCAAGGGAATTATTCCCTGTTAACTGGCAGATTTGAGAGTGCATGCAGAATGAAAATCAAAATGGTTCCCGTGCAGAAGGACACCTGATTACTGGCAGTAGCAGAATTTAGCATGGCCAATGATGGGTTCTGAGGCCTTTTTAGGACTTTGCATGAAGCTCTTGAAACAAAAGTGAAGAAAATGAATTGCCTCCAAACCCACCAAATTAAGGATTGATCATACCAGTATTTGTTGGTTCTATTGGTACAGAGAAATCGGGGGTTTAAAATCCGGGAGAGGACAAGGTAGCGTATACTTGGTCAATAACACCAATGAGTTGTGACCTTTCCTCGGGTTATTGGAGGAGCTTGGTAGAGCCAGCAGGCACTAAAAAGGGTAAACTTCATTCTCTGTCCGTTCGAAGTGCTTCATAATCAGGCTCCAGCCCATCTTTCCAGACTTAGTACGCATCCCTCCTCTTCATGTACTCTGTGTATCAGCCAAACTGGCCTGCTGGCTCTTCCCTAGACCCGCTACTCCACCTCCTGCCCCTGCTTTTCATGGGCAGTCTCCCATGCCCTCCTCGCTCCCTTCACTCAAAGCTCAGATCCTGCTCCATTTCCAATGGGAAATCTTCGCTTACAGTTTGTTTGCTCCCTACCCAGATGATTGTGTTTCCATGTGCAGTATCTCCCCCCTACCAGAGGATTGTAAGCACAGGATAGGAACTCTTTTTTGTTGTTGTTTTGTCTTTGTATGCACAGTGCCTCACACATAATAAATGCTTTTTGATTGGATTGTCTAGTGTATTGCTGGCGTGCATAAACATTTGAATTAAGCTCCCAAGCTGAACTGGCAGAAGGAAAGTCTTATTACCATAGCTAGAGAATAAGCGGGAATCAAGTCCTCTAGCTGCATGGCTGAGTTCTAACAGCTGTTCAATTAAGTCAACAAACATTCCACACCTACCCTCCGCAAGTCACTGGGCTAAGTGGTAAAGATACCAAGATAAACATTCAATAGTCTCTGCCCTCAAAGAGCTATTCTACTAGGGTGGAGGGGAGGTCTTTACTGGCTAAATGTCAGCGTCACTCAAGCCACTCTTCTTGGCCATGGAAAGAACAGAGCTGAACCCCAAAGATACTTGCCATCAACACCTCAAGGTCTCGAGAACCCAAAGGGAGGTCATATAGAGCCTGAGGCAGCAATGAAGATAAAGGGGTGGGGGGTGGGGGGGAACAGTTACCTGGATCAGTTGCACCGAGTAAAAATTGTCAAATACAGCCTTTCAAAGGAAATGGTTAATCTTTTAAAAGAGGACTGGAAAAAAGAGCCTGGAAAATACACTGTGGAGAATAATCTGTGCTTGGCATGGAATAAAACCTAATTGTTCTTTGGGAATTGCCTCTAATTGCTCTGATGAAATTTGTCAGCTGTTTTTCTCTATATATACCCTTCCACTGTTAAGTCTTTTTGAGATATTCCTGCTTTGACCTGTGTATGTAATGCCTTTCTCATAAGACTGCCCAATACTTAAAAAAAATAAAAGAAACTACTTTACTTTTTGCTTTTAGTATGTCCCTGGGTGTATGGGGTGTTCCGGTGTAGTAGGAAGGCCGAATTTATGATCTCAAAAAGGATCATATAAATATCAGAATGGTTCGAAATCGATGGGTATACAGAATTCTCCAAGCAGAAGGTATCCAAAAATTTATTCAGGGCCCAGAGCAACAAATTAGCGAACCAACCTCCCCATTCCA
>CM053627.1:13967483-14017315 GCA_028646595.1 Phalanger gymnotis | reverse complement strand
AATCTTCGCCCACAGGGGTTTCACACCTGATAGGGCTTTGGGCCTGGGGCTTAGCGTTTAACAGGTGAAAGTACTTTCACCATA
The DNA here is from genome assembly GCA_028646595.1 of Phalanger gymnotis. NCBI lineage: Eukaryota > Metazoa > Chordata > Mammalia > Diprotodontia > Phalangeridae > Phalanger > Phalanger gymnotis. The sequence goes on along the minus strand of CM053627.1, from coordinate 14,017,231 downwards.
AACAAAAGCCAAACTCCTCAAGCACACCCGTTAAACTAAGCCCATTTTGCCTTACTGGCACATCCGGGAGGACTAGCAGCTCTGGCATGAGGGCTTTTCAGAGTTGCTCATCCATTTTTGGCATTTACCTGGCACTCCATGAAGCTGTGGTATGTGCAGCAGCCCTACCCCAGCAAACCGTCTCAGCAGATGGGCTGAACCAGGTTGAGGGTAACCGGCAGGCGTCAAACCTATTTGTGAGTTAGGGGGAGGTCTCCCTGTGCTTGAGGTAGACATCCCCCAGCAGAATAGGCAGATGAGAACAGTTTGTTCCAGTGGCCATGAAGGTGGCTGGAGCAGACGCTGTAGAGCACTTAGAGCTTGGTCAGACATCAAAAACATCAAGGTCATTCAGGGGTCATCACCAGTTGTCTTGACTTTTGTCTTGCCGCTGGGACTTCAATGACTCTGGAAGAAAAAGTGAGGCTGGAGATGTTGTGCAAAGCCGCCTCACTTAAATTCAATTCATCCATGAATCATGACGTCACATCTGATGTCTTTGCAACATCACTCCTGATGTCTGTCTTTGGTCCTATTCAACAGAGAGAAGGAACAACATTTCCCTGAATCACATGAACTTTTTTGACTTCTCTTACACTGTTGATGCAGATGGAGGTAACAGGCCACTGAAGTGTGCTAGTCTTTTCCACATGACTTAAATCTCTTCTGCCTATGTGAATGCAATTAACTCTTAGTCTACGCATATAATTTTTGCATTTGTCTCTACGGAATTTTGTTGCATTTGGCCCATCATTCAAATTTCTTGAGGTCTTTTGGATCTCAATTCTGCCATAAGATCCAAACCATTTTTTCCCTCCTAGCTTCATGTCAACTGTAACTTGATAAGGCATGTTATCTTTGCCTTCATCCTAGCCATGCATAAAAATGTTGGATGGTATGGGACCAAGAGGAGCAGTGTGACCCTCATCCTAAGACTTCCTTCCAAGCTGACAATCACCCTCAACTCCGATCTAGTAATTCAACAGTTGGGGATCCACCTAACTGTACTGGCATCCCATTCATATCTCCATCTTGTCCCCAAAGATATCTCCTTGAGGTGCAGTGTCTACAGCATTCCCATGATCAACCAGTCTAATAAACTTGTTTTTCTAAAGTCCTTTTGGGCATGAAATAAAATTTCTTTCTTTTAGGAATCAGAATAGGAATTGTCTGTTCCCTTGGATCCTGCTGTCATTCAACTCTCATTCAGATACCCTCACTCTGCTTAGAATGGGTGAACCTTGGCTTTGCCAGTTATATCTCCTCCATGTGATAGGAGGACTTTGCAGTGCCCTGGAGATGGGTTCCCCCATCTCCATAGCAGCTAGGTAGTACAGTGGATGGAACACTGGGCATGGAGTCAGGAAGACCTGAGTTCAGATATGGCCCCGGACACTTACCAGCTCTGTGCCCACTTACTGGCGAGCAAGTCACTTAATCTATGTATGCCTCACTTTCCCTAACTCAAATGAGGCTAATAATAGCACCTATCTCCCAGGGTGGTTGTAAAGATCAAATGAGATAATATTTGTAAAACATTTAACACAGTGCCTAGCATGTAGTAGGCACTTAATAAATGTAACTTCTTTCATCGAAGAGCATGTCATAATCTGGATAGTGGGCATTCTTATGCATTTGTTTTTTTTCTTGCATGGACTATTAAACTAGTCTGTTTTGAGTGGATCTCCCTGATATGGCCTCATAGCATTCTCAGGCTTCTTAATAACTTTAATAATTCTTAGTATTTCTATAGCACTTTGGTTTGCAAAGTGCTTGACAAATATGACCTCTTTGGATCTTGACAACAAAGGAAAGAAATATTGAGAAGGCAGGCTGTCCATCTCATAGATAAGGAAACTGAGACAGACAGAAGTTAAGTGGCTTGGTCCAGTTCATATAACTCTTAAGTGCCTGAGGCTAGATTTGTACTCTGGTCTTGAGACTCAAGGCTCAGCATTCTATTATGGCGGGTGAAAGATTGTCCAGAGATTGTACTAAATTGTATTAAGTCTTGTTACTGGCAGATTTTAGGGGAATTATCTAGGAATCTCTACAAGCGATTTGGAACCAGAGAAGCAGAGCCCCATTCTGAGCTGTCCTGAGAATAAGGCCTCTTCTAGAACATCCAAGAAAAGCTATCTCCAGGGACTAGATGACTATATGGAACATCTGGGACTAAAGACAAAATGTGATGATTAAATGGATGTTGGGGGTACGTTACTAGGATACAAGGAGACTCGATGTTATTTAATATTGATGGCCATCGTCCGTCATATTACTTACGCCTTTTGTTTCATGATGTTTATATTTACTGAGTATTCTTGGTTACCTTGGTGACATATAAATCTCCCCTCTCCAAACTGGTTCATTGTGAGCCCTCTAAGTAGTTTTATTTGTTGCCTGACTTGAGTGATTCTGATTATGAATATATGAAAAACCTTATAGATTTGGCCTATAGATAAGTGATCCATGGGGGAAGTGGGCTGGCCCCTCCCTCATGAATCAGAAAAGGAATTGTGGGAATTGAGTTAATCATACTGACCCCATCTTATGACTCAATTCTGGAGTTAGCTCAGTTCCCTTTCTATTCAATTATAGATCTAGTCCGATTTCTTTCTTGTGACAAAACTGTATTCAGTTGTGGGAATTGTGAGAAAACTTTATTAAATTGTTTGAACCTAGCCCTGTGTGGCTGGGAAGCTGGACCACCTCTGCTTGTTGTTCAGAGATCCTTAACTAAGGACCCAGGTTATGCCAACCAGAAACACGGTCAGATCCAAAGATGGATGCAAAGAGTTTTCTCACAATTATACATCTCAAGCAGCCTGTATGTCTTACCTGAAAACTGGCCCCATACAAGTCAATAAGTTACTGTTTCCATGTTCTTTTGATTGCTTAGACACTTCTGGTGAGTGGGACAACTCTATTCCTGATTTCAGGGAATTATGTCTGCACATTCTCCTCCTCCTAGCTTGGAAAGTCCCTAATCTTTCCTCTAATTAGAAATTAAATTACTTAATTTTGTATCCTGGTTAATTATTTTCCTTTAATTAATTGGTCTTAATCAATTAATTGTTTTTAATGCATAAAATCTGCCTGCCCTTGTATTTGGGGTTCAGTGCCATGCTGAGGAATCCTAGTCCCAATTTGTTATGCAATTGGCATGCATTGCTTAATAAACCGATATGCTCAGAAGCTCAAGCCTTTGTTTCCTCAGTCATTTCCCCTTTCACCCACCCCACTATTCACTGTACAGCCTAGCTGCCATTTGGCACCATCACCCAAACAAAGGGGCACCCAGAGCACTCTGTCATTCATCAGCTATGAGAAATGCACCTTCCATTTGGACTCTGGGTAGAAGCTGTCCGTGGAGTGGCAAACGTACGTCATTCTGTTTAGTCCCTTTAACATTTCAGGTTGGCACTTTCTTGGTAGATCACGAAGAGATTAAGTGACGTGCCAAGAGTCCACGAAGCTAGGATGTGTCAGGTGAGACTTGAATCCAAATCTTCCTGCTTTCAAGGCCAGCTTTCCAAGCAGCCATGGTGTCGCTCTTACCTTCTCTTGGGAGGAGACAATACACACAGAGGAGTAGCGGCTGGCATGTTTTGGTTTGGAAAATTACAGTCATGTTGGATGGAAAAGCTTAACACACCCTTTCTAGTAGCAATGGCGATATTAATTTGATTACAATCCTAAAATTTGTAAGCCAGGGTACAGGTAGAAAGGGTCCGTGCATTACTGCAAATCAATTGACAAGAAAACGGTGGGGGATACACTAAGGCCATAAATGGAGCCTGCCTAGATATAGCAGGCCACCTAAGACCCAGTCCTGACAATCTGGACAGTAGAGCCCCAGGATGGAAGGTCCAGAGCTGGATATAGAGAGCAAATCAAGAAAGGGAAATCTGAGGATTATCTAGTTCTCTGAAAATTGAAGAAGGAATAAATCTGCCTACCATATTTCAGGTACCTGTACAAGAAAATTCCTGAAAAATTTAAAAAACTGGAGAAAATGTCAATGTCAAAAAGGAGTGTGGAAAAATTGGGACACTAATAATACACTGGTGGTAGAACTGTGAACCGATCCAACCATTTTGCAAAGCAATCTGGAATTAATGCTCAAAGAGTTATAAAAACTGTGCATATCTTTTGACCTAGCAATACTACTATTAAGTCTGTTTCCCAAAGGGATGAGAGAAAAAGGAAAAGAATCTATATGTTCTAAAATATTTATAGCAGTTCTCTTTTTGGTGGCAAAGAACTGGAAATTGAGGGGGTGCCCATCAACTGCGGAATGACTGGACAAGTTGTGATGTGTGATTGTGATGGAATGCTACTGTGCTGTAAGAAATGACAAACTCATTAATTTTAGAAAACATGGAAAGACTTGCATGAAATAATGAAGAGTGAAACGAACAGAACCAAGAGAATATTGTACACAGTAACAGCAATATTGTGCAAAGAATAACTTTGAAAAATTAAGTTATACTGAGTATTAAAAAATATTCAAATCAACAGCAAAGGACCTATGGAGGAAGAAGCTATCTACCTCTAGAGAAAGAGCTGATAAATAGAAGTATGCATGGTATCGTTTTATAGATATATCTATCTATGGAGATATAGATAGATATAGGTGTATCTGTGTCAAATGGTGGCCATCCCTAATGCAAGGTGGGGAGAGAGGGAGACAGTTGGGAAAAACCTAAATATGACAAATGATAAATTAAATTTAAAAGAAGGAAATTTCAAAAACGACAGAGATGTGACAATAGGACAGACCATGAATGTGGGTTTCGGAAGTTTAGGAACAAGCATTTATTAAGCTCTTATCATGTGCCGAGCACCATGCTGAGAGCTTTGTGAACATCTCATTCAAATTTTATAACATCCTTGAAAGATAGGGTCTATAATTTCCGTTTTACAGTTGAGGAAACTAAGGCAGGAGGTTAAGTGACCCACTCAAAGTCACGAAGACAGCAAATGTCTGAGGATGGATTTGAATGTAGGTCTTCCTGTCTCCAGGTCCAGTGCTGTATCCCCACTGCACTACCTAGCTTTGTGGTCAAACTTGAAAATGATAAAAAAGAAAAAAATCCTGCAAGCATCCAGGAGGAAAGATATAACCTACCAAAACTACAGCAATTCAGATTCTATTGATTTCAAGCAATTAAGCTCCTTCTGTGTTTCAGGAACTGTATATGCACTGGGGGCATAAAGGCAAAAATCCAAACAGCTCTTGCCCTCAGGGAGCTTATGTCATAGGGGACACTAATTAGGAGGCTCTTATAATAAAAAGTCCAGGAGATGAAGGTCTGAAATAGGCTGATTACTGTGTGAATAGAAAGTAGGAGGAAGATTGAGGGATATTAGGTGGAAAAAATTCACAAAATTTCATATTAAAAGTGAAAGAAAAAGAAGAGTCAATGATAATTCTAGGGTCATGAACCTGATTAAGTAGAAGAATGGTATGCCTGGTATAGGAACAGGGAAACTAGGTAGAAAGGTGGTTTCGATTGTTCTATAAGAATGAGAAATAATAGAAGCTGAAATGTGATGTATGGCACCGAGTTTAGGAATAGATCTCAGATTTGGCTTTGGAGAATAGTTAAGCTTTTTTTTTCTTTTTTTTATTAATGAACCATGCAAAGACTGAGATGATTGTGAGCAAATCCTGAAAGAAAAAAAAAGCCCAGCCTCAGAATAGTTTTATGACTTAGAGAAACAGCAGAGGTAAATAATAAATATTTGAATAGCTTATAAGTTTAAGAGAACAAATAGAAAAACCCTTGGAAAAGATCTGAGCCGCACCCTGAGCTAAGTACTTTGAACACTGGCTATTTTATAATTAGAATTAACTAAATGCTTTCTCAGTGTAGTCCCAGAGGAAAAAGAACAGCTGTATTGTTTAGGTTGATTAATGAATGAGATTACTGGGCATTTTTTTTAAAAGAGCCGAATATGAAACTAAAAATAATGAAAATAATTAAAAGACATTAATTTTTAAGGCAAGAAGAAAAAGAGACGGAAAATTCTATAATGAAATCCCTATCTTTAACAAAGGAGGTTGAGTTTAGTAAAATTGTGAAGGTAAGTAGAATGAAATATAAGAATTTTCATAGTGTTTTTGTTAAATTTGGTGACAGATTAGAATTATTGTAATAAGGAAGGCTTTACTCATTTTGGACAAAGTAAATAAATTAGCAATAATTGAGAATAAGTCAAATTAAATAATTATATATTTAAATGTAAATGGATGAAATTTCCTACAAAAAAGAAAAAGGATAGAATGGATTATAAAAAATACATTGCCAACAGAAAATATATCTAATGTCAAAGGATATACATAGATGACATTATAAAATGGGGTAAATTTTATCATGCTGCAGCATGCTTAAGAAAATATGGAGTTGCAGCGATATCTGGGAAAGGTGATTTCGAATGAAAAGGATTGAGAGAGATTTGGGGCAAGGGAAAAACAATGTCATTCATGTAGGGAATTCTTGTTGAGGAAACACTCATACTATGTCAGGAACTCTTCAGGCTTAGAGAACTGCCTGGAAGAAGTGAGAGATTACGTAACTTGGATAGAGTCACACAGGCAGAATTTGAACCTGGGTTTTCCAGAGTGCTTTGAAAGAGACCAGAAGAAAAAAAAAGACATGTGACATGTAAAGATGATATTTAGAATAATAGCATATCAATAGTCAATATGTTTACACAAAATAGATAATATAGCAGTGAAATTAATAAAGGAAAAGTTAGCTGATTTGCAAGAATTAGATAGAAAATCAATATTAGTGGAAGAATTTCTGTGACTTCTATATCCAGCAACAGAATATAAGTCAAACAGGAAACAACTTGAATATAGTGCTGAAGAAATTGAATCTCAAAGACATGGAAAAACTAAATTCAAAAAGTCCTTTTTTCCCTCCAAATACACGTAGAATTTGTTTGTTTACTTGTTTTAACGAACATGGAATGTTCACAAGAATTAATCAAATGCTAAGCCACAAAAAATTATAAACTCCAAAAAGTAGAAATATTCAGCATTGTATCTATAGGTCATAATGAAACAAAATTAGAAATAAACAATGAAATGTCCCGATCCCCAAAAGTCGCAAATTGTCACATATAGAAATTATTAAATACCCAGCTGTGAGAAAAATTATAGAAACAAAAAAAAGATTATCTCAAAGAGAATGAAAATGTAAATACAATATGTCAAAGTTTATGGTATGAAGCTGAAGCAGTACTAAGAAGTAAACTTATCTCTGAAAATATTAAGAGAAAAAGGGAAAATTATGATTTGCATTTTCAGTAGAAAAAATTAGAAAATGAATAATTCAATATGGAATTTGACAAGATGTTGAGAGAGAAATAAGTGAATTTAAAAATCAAATTGATAAATAAAACCAAGAACAAGCTTTTAAAATATTCCAGTTTATCATTAATGTGTTTTTCCCACCAGTCATGTAAATTACAACCCATCATCCATTCATACCCATCCTGTTCAACTCTTGTCCATGTTCATGTTCCATGTGGCCTTGGAAAATCAGTAGACGTTAGCAATTTTTTTAAAGAGACCAAGAAAAATAAAATTACTAGAATCAGAAACAAGAGAGATCACAATAAATGCAAAAGAAAAATTTTTAAAACTTTTAGAGAGTGCCTTATACCAATAAAATTCACAATTTTAAAGAATGGGTAAATATTTATAAATATAAATAATACCATCACTGGCAAAACAAGAAATAAGTAACCTAAGAGAGTCAGTTTCCAAAGAAGAAATTGACCATTAATGAACTGACATGCAAAAAGGAACCAGGACCAGATGGATTCACAAATGAATTCTATCAAACATTCAAGACACAAATAATCTCTCTATTACACAAATTGTTTTCAACAATAGTGAAAGGCAGAAGAAGGTTACCTAATCCTTTCTGTGAAGTGATATGGTTCTGATTGCCAAGCCCAAGAATGATAACAGCAAAAGCAACAACAAGAAAAAAAAAACCCAAACCCAACAACTATAGGTCGAAATCTCTTATTACTACTGATAATAAAAATATAAGTTATGTTGTCAAATAGTGTACAATAATATAGGCAAACACACATCCCTTATGATGAATTAAGATTTATATAAGGAAGGCAAGACTAGTTTGGTTTAATGTCAGAAAAATGATCAGTGTAAATAAATCATATTTATAAAAATTCAGAAGAGATTTTTGAGAAAAGCAACCTTTTATGCTTAAAAAAACACTGAAAATTTAGGGACAGTAAGATTTTTCTTTACCGTTTATCATGTTAAAGCATTTACTTGTAATCTGGTGCTAGCCTCCTATGCAATGAGAAAACAATCATTTCCATTAAAAGGAAGAAGGTTTTCACTCTAGATTTATTTTGACACAGAATTAGAAATTCTATGTGTAACACTAAGGCAAAGAAACAAAATTATTGGGTAATAAGCAATGACAAAGAAGCCATATTATCTCTATTTGTAGATAACATGACGGTACATTTGGAAAACCAGAAATGCCCCACCCTGCCCCCAATTGAAGTAATAAATGATGTTAGAAAGATAGGGGGATAGAAGATAAACCCATAAAAAATTATCTCATTTTTGTATACTGTATCACTAACAGAAACCAGGAAATACTTGATAGTTTAAAATATACCACTTACATAATAACAAATTGGATTAACTAATGGGCTAAGATAGTCACAAGATTCGTAGAAATACAAACATATTATTTTTTGGTTTTGTTTTTTACTTGTGTATGTGTCAGTCAGTCGATTAACATTTATTAAGCATTTACTATGTGCCAGGCAGATGTTCTACCGCTAATAGAATGTATACTCCTTGGGGGAAAGGGCCCCATGATTGTCTTTCTGTCTTTATAATCTCAATAATACTATGCACATAGTAGGCCCTCAATAAATGTTTGCTTTCCAAGGGTTTTTCCAAAGAATTTGGAAAAGGCTTTTTGGAACAGAGTAATTGTATTTCTTAACATTAGAATTGGGTTGACTAGATGGTGCAGTGGATAGAGTTCCAGGCCTGGAGTCAGGAAGACTCCTCTTCATCAGTTCAAATCCGGCCTCTGATATTTGTGACCCTGGGCAGGTCACTTCACCCTGCTTGCCTCAGCTTCCTCATCTACAAAACAAGCTGGAAAAGGAAAAGGCTACCTTTGCCAATAAAATCCCAAATAGGGTCACAAAGAGTTGGAACTATTGAAATGACCGAACAACAAATTGAATTGACCATGGGACAATTTTTACAGAAATGCCCCAATCAATCGCCAAGCATTTGTTGAGTATCTATTATGATCCAGGCACTGTGCTAGGCACTGGTAATACAAAAGTAAAAATGAAACAGCTTACATTCTATTGGAGAGAAAACATGTACATTCACTGTTGCCGTTCAGCCAGTTTTCAGTTGTGCCCAGCTCTTCGTGACCCCATTTGAATTTTCTTGGCAAAGATACTGGAGTGGTTCACCATTTCTCCAGCTCATTTTACATATAAGAAAGCTGGATTTGAACTCAGGTCTTCCAGACTCCAGGCCTGGCCCTCTATCCACTGCCACGTAGCTGCCCCTAACATGTACATACATAAATAAATAGAAAACACATCCAATGTAAAAAAGGGTGAATAAAATAAGTGGAGAATTGTATAAAACCACCCAAAATAATGTATAGATTTAACAAAATGCCAATGGGCTACTTCATTAAATTAGACACATTTCTGCTTGCTTTGAAGGGGATCTATTAGAACTGTAGGAGATGCATTCTTCAGGGAGCAAAGACACACACAATCCAGATAGACATGGAGTCAGAGAAACAGTCACCTGAAAAACTTCATAGATCCTGACCTCTGAAAGCAGAGAAGAGAATCAGGCTAGGAAGAAGAGCAAACTCTGGGAACCCAGCTGAGCTACTGTATTCAAGGAAGGAGGTGTGAGGACTCTACAAAGAGAGCAAGGTCTTCTAGTCCCTGGGGTATCAGGTGTTGTGGATTGTTTTTGCAGCACCACCATTCTTCTCTAAGTTTGAACCTACTCTTCCAACGGACACGATGCATGTTTGTGGGAAGGCATACTCCAGGAATGTTTTGTAGCAACTGTTTTTATTATACCATCTTAGTAAATGCCCTTGCTAAGAAGTAACTGAGTCTACTGGCTAATTGTTGATGGAAAGAATACAAGTGGGGGCTCATGAGCTCTAGTGTTAGGAATGTAGACCCAAAGGGTTACTCTTAGAATATGAGGTAGCAGCCCGCTACTGAGGCCCCAACCAAGAAGTGAGTATTAAGTAGGAGAAATAACCCAGAGGAAGATAATATGTAGTCATTGAAACCCATTTACATGGAAATTACATGGAAGGGGAATTATGAAAAAGCCGCAAGGCCAAGTTAAAGAACAATGTGTGTCACATTAAGAACGGAGGACTGAACAAGATGAATTTCAATGAAACATTGTCGCAACATTATTCAGCATAAGTAATATCCATTGACTCACAGAGTCTCTGTAGGGTCAACTAAAACTCACCTCAACCTATTTCTTATAAAAACAGCCATATCTTCAACGGTTCTATGATCTCATCAATTTGACTATTCCCTCCAAAAGTACTGATAACAATCCATCCTTCTCATCTCATCTTCTGCGCTTCTTGTCAGAGGCCACCTTAAAAAGACTGGAAACTCTATCTCCTGACTTCTCGTAGACAGAGACTGGACGGCTCTTCCTGGCTCAGTCTCCAGTCCTCTTTGATACAGGGCCCTATTCCTTGGCTCCTGTCACAGAGACCAGTGGGGTCCTAACACATATGGCCCACTGGAAAGAGCTGAGACAGGCCCAATACCACACATGTTCCATGGGACAGCCCAAATCCCAAACTACAAAACCATAATGTGTTGATTTAGCCATCACAAGAAAGCATTTCTATTGACCTGTCATTTAGAGGCCTGCAGATCTTTACTTTGTTAGTTCAGCTGTGACAATTAACAGACTTTAAATACCCACTATTTTTAGTAGTTAATATCCCTTCCAGGGTGCTGGCTCCTCTGCTTTAAAAAGCTTTTTTGATGGAGGATTTTGATCTGCAAATTCTCTAAAGGCTTATTGGCTTCGAAATGTCCATCATCTGTCCTCAGAATTCTTGGGTTGGCTGAGGAATGGATTTATGACCAAAGTTCACGTCTTTCAGGCTTACACACATTCTAGTCCAGCTTCTTTGTTTTCTGGCTTTGGCCAAACAATCTGATTGGTTCATTCTGACAAGGGATTTTTTTCCCTACTTTCTCGTGGCTTAAAGGTTTTACCTTCTTAATCTCCTACATTTTGAAATGGGATGATCATGGACTTGGCAGTTTCAAGTGTGGATTTCTCCTCAGAACCTGGGAACCCTTCGTTTGCAGAGTGCAGTTTGTTCTTGGTCATTCTGGGAAGCCTCCTTGGATAATTCCTTGAAGCCTTCCATCCCCCTTCCTTTCATTTCCACGTCCTGAGGACCAGAAGTAATTCTAAGACGTGATCTGTTCAATCCGTCATCGGTGTCAGTCACATTTCCCTGAATTGTCTCTCCTTGTTCTTGTGGTTCTTTTCAGTTCCTGTACAGTCTGGGTCTGCTCTTCACTTCAATCCAGACAGTCTGTAGCTCCCCTATCTCCTACATCGCTTCTGGTTTCTTGCTGATTCAATCATGGCCTTCTGCATTATTTTTCATTTTCATAAATTTTATCAGCCCTTCTGAGATTGTTTATCTGAATTAAAATCTTCTTTTGCTTCCATGAAGGTCCCAGTCAGCCATTTGAGTTTATCTCCTTGGCTTTTCTGGGTGCTTAGGACTGCATTTCAGGTGGATTTTTTTTTCTTGTAAAGGAAAAAAAAATTCATAAATGTAACAGAGTTTGTCTTTGCTTTCTTCCTAATCTGTTCACTGTATTTCAGCTGACTTCTGATTTTCTTGTTGGATGCAGGGATTAGAGTCAGAAAACTTGGCTTTGAATCCTACTCCAGGCAGTTACAACCTGTAATATCATGGGAGAGTCACTGAACCTCTCTGGGCCTCAGTTTTTCCTTGGCCTCCTGTTTATGACAGAATCCACAAACTACAAGGAACAGAAGTCTGTTCCTATCTTAATAAGACATTTTCATGAAAGTACCAGAGCAGGGGTCTTAACCCGGGGTCCAATGATACCCCACCTTCCACCAAGGGGTCCTTGGATAGATTTCAGGAAGTCAGTGAATTTTGAGGGGAAAAATTATATCTTTATTCTCTTTAACCTCTAAGTGAAATTTTAGTAGTTCCTTAAGGATATAAAAACAATTCTGGAAAAGGGTCACAGACAACAGCAGACTGCCAAAGGGGTCCATGATGCCAAGAAATGTTAATTAGAGTAAATGTAAATGAGCTTAAAACTTAATATCCTCCAAGATAAGGATAGTGGCCAACATAGGAAGACTCCTCTTCATCAGTTCCAATCCGGCCTCAGATACTTACCAACTGTGTGACCCTGGGCAAGTCACTTCATTTCCAGTCTCCTCATTTTACAGATGAAGAACGGATGTCCATAGATGACAAGCGACTTACCCAGGGTCATGCAGGTACTGATTGGCGAAGCCAGAGCTAGAATCTTCAGGTCATAGACATGTAGCTGAGAGAGATCTCAAAGGTCATCTAGTCTAATTCTTTCTTTACCCAGATAAGGAAACTGAGGTCAAAAGAGGTTAAACTTGGCACAGAGCCCAGAACCTCACAAATATTTGCTTAATTTTTTGTTTCCTTACTTCTGTAGTTAAGTGACTCGCTCAAGGTCATGCAGATTCTAGGTGGAAGAGCTGGTCTTTTGATTCCAAACCCAGTGCCTTTGCCCACTGAGTCACATAGTGTCCAAGAAAGCTGGCACCGACTTCGGAGGGACAAAGTATCTACCTTCTAAGAACTTTTTCTGAAAAGGTCAGATAGTCACAACATTTGTGGCACACATTTGGAACAGTTGTATTAATAACATACTGATTTTCTTCTACTTGACATGGCAACTGTTACTGTAAATATTCACATTTTGTGATTTTGCCAAAGTATGTGACCCAGAGAAGCCATTATGTCTCAATCTAAGATTCATGAGCCTGACGCCAGTTCCGGAAAATATACCAACAATGTTTCCATCTTATCAGGTAAAAATGTCCCCCTTATGCTTAAAAAACTTTTTCAAAGAACCTAAGTCAGGATGCTGGCCCTGGATCTCAACAACATCTCCACTACTTTCCATGATGCTCTTTCCAAAAAGGAAAGGCAGAACAGATAAGCCCCAGCAGTGCCATAAAAATTAGAATACACTATATTTATAATAGTAGAAGAATTTCAAAAGAGAAAGAGGAAAAAACTAAGGTTTTAGAATTAAGAAGAGTGGAAAAATTGCTGATAGCATTTTCCATTATCTCAATCTAATTCAGTAGGTAATGGCGGGGTTCTTTATTAATGATTCAAATTATACACCAGAGTTTCTCACATTTACTTGGCCTATCACCCTTTTTTCAAAAGAAAAATTACTCAGCGCCCCCTGGAAATCTACTTTCTTTAACTCTTTTAATAGGTTTTTTTTTTTTTAAATGACGCATCTTAAATTTAATAATGTATTGTAAATTTGCAGGGTTTTTCCTGCATTGAAATTCTGATGATGCAGTATTGCATTCTGTAACTGTATAGTATCATCTTGTAAACAAGTCATTGCATGAACAAATTCCTGCCGACAACGTGCAACACGCTCACTTGCCAACACTCACTTGTTAAGACCTGCCCGTAGACTTGACCACTGATGGGTTATGACTTGCATTTTGTGTGTTTATTTGGGAAATAATGTATTCACTTTGACTTTAACTCTGTTACACAACAGATGAAACATTCACAAAAAGTTTTCCAAAAATTTTTTCTCTTCTCTTCTTTCCTTATGCTTCCAGTGCCCCCTAATTTTTATTCAATACCCTCAATTGCGCTAGAGGCTACTACTGCCCCCCTGGATCATTCCAGCACCCCCAAGAAGGAAGCATTGTCCACTTTGGGAACCTATGATTTAGACCAAGAATTCTTAACCTGAGGTCCATAGACTTGGGGGTCTGTAGATAGATTTCCATGGGCCTTTGAATTTAGTTAGATAAGGGGGTAAATTACATCTTTAGTTCAATGTAATTGACTTCCTTTGAAAGCCTATGGCTTTTATTTTATGCATTTAAAAAACATGATTCTGAGAAAGAGTCCACAGTCTTCAGCAGACAGCTGTCAAAGGGTACCATGACACAGACAAGGTTAAGATCCCCTGATCTAGACGTTTGGGAGGCAAATCTTGATAGTTTCTATGAAATACTGCACATTCATCCAAGTTGGGCCATGAATGGAAACATTCCATTATTTGAAGGGCATCGTGTGAAGGAGACGCTCCACTTGTTCTATGTGGCCTCCAAGGACAGAACCCAAAGCTGAAAGCAGAAGTCACCAAGATGTAGATTTAGGCTTGATGTTGGGAAGTTTTTCCCAAAATTCAATGCGCCACCACAGGTTGGCTCCCCTGCCTTAGAACCTCCCAGCAGAACCTGGATGACAACTTGTTGGAGTGTGTTATAGTGCCAATTTCTTTCATAAATGAGTCATGAAGATCTCTTCCAACTCTCAAATTCCGTGACTCTGGACCCCTTTCTAAACAGCTTTTACTTTTTTAAAAAATGTCTTTCATTGTTAATGCCTTTTATTTTTCCTTTATATCATATTCGCTTCCTCACATATCACACACACACACACACACACACGCGCACGCGCCTTTATAATAAAGAAAAATAGTCTTGTCTAGCTGATCATCGAAGCAACCGTATATGACCATATATGCTATTCTCTGCACCTGCAGTCTCCTACCTCTCTTCTGGGAGGATAGACGATTTTTCCAACCACTGTTCCCTAAACTGATGTTCATATAATGATTTTTAATGAATTGTGGGTTCTGAAATACACGTCCTGGGCCCTAAGATGAGATGAAAGTATGTGCAGATCAGACATGTTTGAATGTATTTAAAGGTGTTAGTCTTGGGAGAATAATTACTCCAAATTGATTTCAGTTCGACAAATGTTTATTGCCTCTTTTGTGCAAGGCACTGGGGATACAGAGACAAAATGAAACAGCCCCTGACCTAGGGGAGTTTGCATTCTACTGAAAACATAAAGGAAAGGAGTCTAACTCATCTTCTTGCTGCCCACTGTGAGCTCTCTGACCAAGACAATCACTTTGCTAATTTCAGGTGTCAGAAAAATCATTGGCAGTCACAGAAACTGTAAAATCCTTCTTGGCAATGCAAATGGATTACTCAGAGACTCGCCAGGAGACATCTGAAGAACTTAAGAGGAACAAGCAATTATTGAGCAAGGAAGCTACGTTATTCAAACAGCAATGAATAAAGATGAAGCTCAGATATTGGATTCACTAATAGATACATTTTTTTGGTAAATAGCATTTCTTTTCATGTTATTTTTACTCTTTGATAAAAAAGATTTATTAAGCATGTAATTAAATAGGATATAATGTCTGCACTTTTAAAAATATTTTTATAGGCTGCCTAGTATAAGGGATAGATTGCTAAACTTAGGGTCATAAAGCCCTGAGTTCGAATCTTACCTTTAATACTAGCTTTGTGGCTATGATCAGTCACCTAACCTTTATGTATCTCAGGCTATTCATTTAGACCTAGCTGCTTCAGCTGGGTTGCAATCTGTGCTGGTAAAAGGAGTTCTCACACCAGAAGTTCCCAATACTGGCAAAATCACAGATCCTTCCTAGATCCAGGCAAAAAAATTCACAAAAATAAATTCATAAATGAGGAAGAACTCATCAGGTACTGTGTCCTCATTTTTGGCTTGGAATATATAGTTGTGCTTACCATAGAGTACATACAGTCCCCACTGCTTGCTATCCATGTCACCCCATGTCTAACTGTAAGTAACTTGAGGACATATCACAGAATCATAGATTCTGAATCAGAAGAAACATATACTGGGTCTCATTTGTCTTTGGATGCTACTCAATGCCTGCCCAAAGCATTGCATATAATTTTTTTCTCACGTGTAAAAATTTTTTAACATTCTTTTTATTAAATTTTGAGTACCAAATTCTCTCCATCCCTCCCCTGTCCCTTCCTTGAGAAGGCAAGCAATTTGATATAGATTATAGATGTTCAGTAATACAAAACATTCCCATATTAGCCATATTTGCGCATAATTTTTAAGAGATGCCCATCCGATGAGAGTTGAATGAGTGAATGTCACTGCCATAGTCATTCAATATTGCTTCAGAAAGATTCTGTTTCATTTTTCACACCACCTTTCCCTGCTTATCTGACAGTGACAATTTTCAAAGCCAGCATTTGTGGATGACTCAGGTCACTTCATGTGCATGTGGTATCTGAGTCATCAAGCAAAGGAACCTTTGCTCCAGCCACCGGGCCAGGAGCTACCTCAGTTCCTCCCTGAGGAAGCATGGCATAGCCTCTCAAAAGGCTACTTAGTATTCTCAGTGGTTGCCAAAGAGTGCTCAGCCTGCCAACTTGGTACCTAACCCACCATAGCCAAGGCAAGTGGTTTCAAGCAGTGGCATTGGATGGGTTTGGAATATAAACTAGATGATATGAAATATTGATCAAAATATTAAAAATAGAAAATCTATGGCTCTAGTCCCTGTCCCTCATCCAGAATCTCTGCTCTCAAACCCATGACCCCCTATGTTCAGAGGGCATAGGAACTCAATATACGGTGGCATAGTTTTTGAATATAGTGAAAATGAAAGGGAAAACAGAGTCCATCTCTCCCAACCATCTCCTGAAACTCATCCCACTTCCCTTCTACTGGGAAATGCTCTTAAACTACCTGTTTCTGTAGGTCATGGTCATTGTTATTTTTTGTCCAAAGAGGACCAATGGCACCATGGATGATATCTTGACTTGTGGATGAATTGGATTGAAGTGAGGCAGAGTTGTATGAAGTCATCAGCCTCATTCTCTCTTCCAGAGTCATCAAAGTCCAGTGATACGACAAAAGTCAAGATGACTGGCAATGGATGACCTTGGTGTCTTCGATGTCTGACCAAGCTCTAAGCATTCCACAGTGCCTACTTCAGCCATCTTCATGGCCCTTGGAACAAATTCTTCTCATCTGCTCATTCAATCAAGGCAAGTCTTCACATGCTTGGAATAGACAATCCCTTAACTCACCAATGGGTATGAGGCCTGTCAATTACCTTCATCTTTTAGCCCATCTGCCAAAATGGCTTACTGGGGTGTGGCCACTGTGCGTGTTACAGCTTCTTGGAGAGAGTTAGGTGAAGGTAGACTCCAAAGGTGGATGAACACCCTGAAAAGGACTTAGCAAGCCCCCATAGCAAAGGTGATAGTCCTCCTGAAACAGCCCATTGTATTGGGAATCAAGATGGGCTCTTAGCACTTGTTCAACCAAGTGCCCTTGAAGAGTTTGGCCTTTGTTTCCTTGATTAAATTAGGAGTCTTTGATGACCTCCTTGCCTCAAGGGAAAGCCTAGTTTACATGGGATTGAGTGATATGTTCGTGACATCAGAGGTGTTTAGACCACGTGGGTTTAAGTCATATTTTTGTGACGATTTTAGGTCACATGGGTGAGTTGCATGTGTGACTCACCTTTGACCCTGAAAAAAATACATAAATGCAGAGGCTGGCTTTCTCTTTTGGAGCTCTGAGCCGCAGCAGGAGTGGTGCGTGACTCTGAGCCAGCCTTGTTGAGCTCTCGGCTGAACTCAGACGTTGATGGTTCCTTGGTAACTATGAATTGTATTTGGTCTGTTCATAAATGTATGTTTGTAATTTGTATTTGCTCTGAAGTTCAGGGTGCTGGCTTTTCCCCCTGAGCTGACTGAATGATATTTGTATGTTGGATTAAAGTAAGATCGTTAACCCCTTAACATTGCTTTCCTTAGTAAAGCAGATCAAAAGAACTGTGCTTGCATCATTCTTGTTGTTGGGCTCATGTTGGTTTTTCATCCCCACAGCAGCTGCTAGCCGGATTGTTGCAACACCCCTGTGGCCCAGGAGGCAGGCAGCCTATTTTCACTTACAGCATCAGGAATTGTTGAAACACCCACACACCCTGCAGGTCGTGTTAAAGATGAGGGAAAGAGTTGAGTGTCTAGGACCTCTCTTGGAATCAGGGTCTATACCAAAGAGAAAGCAAGGGAAACATAGCAGGAGAGGCTTGTCTTCTCTGCTATCTCATCAACAGCTAATGGAATTTCCAGTTCCTGGTCAGGTCTCTGAGAACCATAGATTTGAGTATCACTACTTGTGCCCATGGCTCATCCTCTGCTGATCTCAAACCTGAACAAGAAGATTCTGACCAGGAGATCTTGTGGCTGTCACAGTCCAGTAACCCCAATCCCCAAGTCATTTGCTGCCCACCCCTAAGATGATCCATGACTGCAGATAGATGTGGGTCATTTTCACCATGTGAATGATGGATAGGTCAATGCTAAAAGACTTCTACTTTGAGATGAGTAACCTGGCAGCTGCCAAGTGTCTCAGTTCTCCACACATCAAGTAGGTAGTCCCAAATCTCACTGATCACAGTAGCTACCTCCTTCCTGTGCCCTGCATGGCAACCAGGAAATTTCTTTCAAGAGCAATGAAAGGAAAAGAGAAACCTAGACTTCTACATCCATTCAGAGTTCATCTCTTCCATGCCTTCTCTCCTGCCTTGGGAGGATTATGGCACTCTTATTTCTCAATGTCTCACAATCCTATTTCCTCTTATCGGAACTTTTGCTGGGGCCTCTCAGCTCCCTGTAGAGATAAAGCAGTGCTTAAGAAATGCCCTTTATGAAATGATGACCAAATAGACAAAGCTAGCAATCTTTATGCTGTGATGGGGCTGGAGAGCTGCTTTCAAAATATAATTTCTGGGAAACCATTGATTCTGAAAACAGGAACCTCTCTGCTTCTCTAGTTCTGCCCAAGAAAGTGAGATTTTCTGAGCTGGCAAAAGGGTATGTTTCTTCTGGATTTTTTAAGGCAAACCTGCTCAGGCCATTTTTATTTCCAAATCAGTGGTGAATTATAATACAATCTGACTCATTTGAATCCCACTCCTTCTGAATCTGCCAGGATGCAGCCATGGCCTGCCTGATCTGAACTGAGTAAAAAGCTAAAAAAGAATTACTTCCCTCATAGATTTTTACTGTTTCATAAGTAAAGTTAGTGTCTGGTCAGTAACATTTAGAACCGTGAGCTCAAGAAATTAGATTCTTTTATTGTAACTTTAACTTTGGAACCTCACAATGACATCTTATATAGTAAACACTTTGTTTTGTCTCAACTCAACAGACACTGAGCATGTGCCCTCTCTGTGTCGGGCACTATGGACACAAAGACACAAGTGCAACAGGCCCTTCCCTCAAGGTGCTTATGCTCTATTGAGTATAAGATACAACATGTGCACAATTAAATGTATAGCAGGAGGTTTTACGCCATGGAACATGTTTGGAGCAGCCATCCCATAAGTGCTCTGAGTTGCCCAGGCAACCTTGGGGAAATGTGTGCACCAGTGCTGAAAGCCTTTCACTTTAAGATGAATAAGAAGAGCTGCTAATTAACCTTTAAAAAAGAGCATCTCTCTCTCTCTCTCTCTTCCTCTTCCTCCTCCTCCTCTTCTCCTTTCTCCCTCTCCTGTCTGTCTCTCTATCTCTGTCTTCTTTCTCTCTCCTCTCTCCTTGTCCTCTTGAACCTCTCCCTGGAGGAGTGGATAAGGGGATGGATGTCCTTCACGCGCCCCAGCAGCACGGTAGCTCAGAGCCCATAACAACTGAAGCCCATGTCCTACCGAGGCAGCACGAGCCTAGATTTGGGGCTTTCTTTTTCTGTTTTGTTTCTTTCCTGAGTATAGGTAATGGAACAGTGATCCTGAGACGGATGTTTCTAGCCTGAGAGGGAACCTAGTGAGTCCAATGGGTCTGGATATCCCGGTCCTCAGTCTCCAACTATGCTTCAGGAGGATGCTCTGGCAACTCCGTCAGTACTCCCTGTAGAGCAAGACCGCAAGGAGATGAACCCACACCCTGACCAGGCATACTGGATGACACGGAATAGTTTGACCAGTGTGGAGCTGAGGTGGAATGGGAAACGTCTCTCTAGCAGTCAGCCCTGCAAACTGTTTCAAGGTGTGATGTCTGCCACAACCTCATAAAGAGTGTAACAGCGGTCATAAGCTGTTATTGTTCAGTCATTTCAGTTGTGTCTGACTCCGTGGCCTTATTTGAAGTTTTCTTGGCAAAGACGCTGGAGGGGTTTGCCGTGTTCTTCTCCAGCTCGTTTTACAGACGAGGAAACTGAAGCAAACAGGGTGAAGCGACTTGCCCAGGGTCACACAGCTAGTGTTTGAGGTCACGTTTGAACTCAGGTCTTCCTGATTCCAGGCCTGGCGCTCTATCCGTCACAGCGCCACCTAGCTTCCCGGTCCGATAGGTAGCTAACAAAAGAAGCTGGTTTGAGCCTAGATCCTCTGCTGCTTAGAGACAGTGTGCGACACTTACACCGTAGCACATTGCCCACTCTCACTCCCAATAGAATGTACGCTCCTTGAGGGCAGACACTGTATTAGTTTTGCCTTTCTATCTATACCGAGTACTTTCCATGGTGCCTAGAACACAGAAGGTTGTTGATAAATGCTTGTTAATTAGATGAATTAATGAATAAATGAGAACCAGATGGTGAAGGGCCTTAAATGCTAGAGAGAGTTTAGATTTTTTTCCCTTTTAGCAATGAGGAAATACAAAAGTTTTGTGAGGTATTGCGTAACACTCCTCTGGTGAAATGTAATTGTCCCTACCAGGGCTTCAGTGGAGACTTGGACTTTATTCATGCCTAATTATATAAACATTTATGAGGTGTTTCATACTTGAAAGTCATAAACCTTCTCCCTTACAACTAGCCCAAAATGTGAGCTTCTCTGTAAGTCAAGAGGCCTTTCCCTCTCACTTTCTTACTCAGGAACATGATTTTCTGGGCCCTTGGAGTTTTTGAAGGACTCTCCTGGTGCCAACAATAAAGCAGGTGTGTGTACAGCTAAGATGGACCCTCTGAATTGAAAGCACCATCACTCAAAGGGATGCCCTGAGGAGGTGGTAACCACTCAGTGCCACCAGTCCCTGTGGGAACCAGGATTTGGCTTGCTGATGAGAACAGATAACAGACGGTTTCAGGATAAAAGGCATCCGTGGCAGAAGGCCTTCAGCTGAGACTCTCTTGTTCCTCTTTCAAGCCCTACAGAGTGAGGCCCTTCCCAAAGCAGCCTGGGATTCTGAAGGAGTGTCTTAGATTAGCTTAATGTAGGGGCTTGTGGCTGAGTTTGCTTTCTTGAGTGCCCTCCATGGGTGACATCCCCATGATGCCAACCAACAATATGTCAACAAAGAAGCAAATGCTTAGATCTGGATCATACAGATTTGTTTATGAAAATGAAAGAGTTTAGGATGGGAATCCTTACGTATTTCAGTCTTAGTGATCAATGTGGATTATGGAAGGAAAATGGAACTACAAGACATCTCTGGGGGCTGTAAATAGTCCCTCCTGGCAATGCCTTGGTTTCCATTCCTCCCACCCTATCTTCTTTCTTTTTATAGACACACCCAAAGGCCTTTTTTATCCATTACTTCTCGGTCTCAAAATCACAAGTGGAGAGAGAAAACCACTTCACCATCACTGGATCCCACTGCCTGCATGATTAGTTCTAGCAATTGTCACAAATTGCTAGACATTCACCAGGTAATGCAATGATCAATGGCCTTCATGTGATGGTCCTAGGAAGCCTGAGACTCATACAGTCTGATACCTTTTCAGCATCTTCTCCTGGTGTTGCGGTCAGTCACATCAAAACACAAACCAGAAGGAAAGAGATAGAGACAGAGAAAGAGAGAGGGAGGGAGACAGAGACTGAGACAGAGGGGCGAGGCATCATGTCTCCCCTTTAAAAGTTTAACCATTGAAGAAAACAATGTTATCTCTATCACTTCCTTTTATACTAAATCTGGGACTACTATGTAATTCTTCCTCTTTCTCGTATAAAGATGTGGAGAATGCACAGGAGAACAGACTCCTTCTGCTCACCAAGAGACTCAGGCCACAAGTATTGTGTAAGTCACTGTAGGACTCAGCTTTGAGCTACTCCCCCCACCCCCACCACAGCACTGATTTTGGGGGAACCCAGAATAATTGTGGTTCCTCTGAGATTGTTATATTCCATGATCCACAACCATAGGGCATCAATGGAGAAATGCTGATATTAAAAGCATGTACTTTGTCATCAAGGAGCAGCTTGAAATAATTTTTTAATTTAAAATTTGTTTGTTTTTTAATTAAATCCATCCCTCTCTCTTCTTGTACAATCCTGTTGTTGTTGTTGTTCCGTCTTTTTCAGTCATGTCTGACTCTTCATGACCCCATTTGAGGTTTTCTTAGCAAAGATAGTGAAATGGGTTGCCATTTCCTTCTCCAGCTCATTTTACAGAGGAGAAACTGAGGCAAATGGGGTGAAGTGACTTTCCTAGGGTCACACAGCTAGTAAGTGTCTGAGGCTGGATTTGAACTCAGGAAGATGAGTCTTCCTGACTCCAGGTCCAGCACTCTATCCACTGTGGTACTCAGCTACCCTGGTCAATTCTAGGCACGTATAATTATTGATCTGCTGTGTCTATCCAAGATAGATGTACTGATGGACTAACTCAATGGGTTGTGCTTTCCAAATGCATACCATGATTTAGACAATGTATTTTTCATCCACTTGGTTTTCCCTGTGTGGATAGTTAAGCTGATCTGTTTTGAGTGGTCATGGAAGTCATTAAGGAGGTCCTGTAGTGTCTCGTGGCTGGATGCAATTAGTACAATGTTCTCCACAAGGAGAAGCATCTGAAGAACTTCCCCATCTATGAAGAATCCAATGTCCTTTTGGGCTTTGAACATGACATCTTCCATTAGAGTGATGAATACCTTTGGTGAACATATATTTCCTATTTTGTGCACCACTTGATATTAATGATCATTGAACATGATCTACCAAGGTCATATCTACCAACAAATTTTGTATGGTTATAACAATATGCATGTTTTTTTGGAAGGCAGTTTTGGGAGCTTTACTAACTCTACCAAGACAAATATTTTTTTCTCTTAGAAATCAACAAAAATAAATTAACAAGCACAATCTTGTACTCCTTATACTTTTCAGTCTCATGTGTGACCAGGAAGATATGGTCTACTGTACAGAAGTATCTCTAAAAGCCTGCTTGTTCTCGTATTTTCATCAAGCCTACCCTTAATGCAAACATAGACCATTTTCATAAAGACTTTATAGAGATTTGTAATGTCTTTGCAGTCATCTCTTTGAAGTCTATGATCTTTTCCAGTCTTTTATAATCTGGTGCCTCCATGAGATCCCTCGAAAAATTATTCCTGGGCACCTTTAAATTTGAGGTACCTGTCTACAACACAGCTTCCTTCTGGATACATATGGATCAATCCAGTTGCTGCTCTTCCTGATACCATTTTCACGAATGCCGTTTTCACTTTTTCCTATGGCACAGCAGGAATTGAGGCATTCAAACCCACACTGGGTGAGTCTACAGTTGTCAGTGAGAAGAGATCCACTTGGAAACTTGAGCAGATCTGTTCAGTATCACCTCTGTCTCAAAGAATCACAGAACCTCAGAGTCCAACCAATAGCTTGGGCAAGTAGCCATACTATCACATACCCAACCAGTGTTGTCCTCCTCTGCTCAAAGACCTCCAGGGAGGGGAAGCCACCCCTCCCACGGCAGCCCATTCTACTCTTGGGTAGCTTTCATTGTTAGCAAATTTCTCCTGATATCAAGTCTAAAATGGTCTTTCTGCAATTTCCACTCATTGTATATCTTCCAGTTTCATGTACAGTTGCCTTCTGAATCATCTAGCCTAATTGGATGTGACTCGTTGCTTGATAGGAGATTTAAAAATAAGGTATAAGGACCATCCATCCATTTTGGGTTGGCTTTTTTCTCTTGTTGTCCCATTTTGCTATACCATAGATCTGTGTTTATTATATACACTTCATTAGGAAGAATCCAAAACTGAATATTCAAGTGTTGAAAGCATCTTAAACCCTCATTTTCTTCTTTTAAGAATTCTAGCTGCTTGAAGATTGTAGAATGGCACTGTGGAAATAGCTCTGGTTTCTAGAGTTCGAAGACCCAGTTTCAAATACCACCTCTTACACTCGGCCTCAGTTTCCTCATATGTGAAATGAAAAGGTTGAACTAGATGGCCTTGGAAATCTCTTCCAGCTCTAGAGCTAGGAGCCTGTGAATCAGACTCAGGCAGCAGCTCTGATCCCTAGCTCTACCGCTAACTACCTGTGTGACCATTCAGTTCAGTTGTTCTTCAGTTGGGTCCAACTCTTTGTGACCCCATTTGCAGTTTTCTTGGCAAAGATGCTGGAGTGCCATTTCTTTTTCCAGCTCATTTTATAGATGAGGAAACTGAGGCAAACAGGGCTCACACAGCTAGTACGTGTCTGAGGTTGGATTTGAACTCAGGAAGATGAGCCTTCCTGTCTCCACGCCCAGTGCTCCATGCACTATGGTGCCCCCTAGCTGCCCTACCTGTACGACTATGGGCAAGTCTTTTATCTCCCAGGGCATCCAATTCTTCTGTGAAATGAGAGCAGAAGAGAGGAGTAGTGTGGCATGTGTAGTGAAAATCCTGCATTCACATCACTATCTGATCCCTATCGGCTCTGGGACTCTGAGCAAATCCTTGGCTTCTCACTGACCCTCTAGGCAACTCTCTAGGACATTGAGCTGGGGAGCAGGTGCTGACCTCTTTTGGTAGAGGGAATTTCCTCACCGGAAGTTCCCTACTCCAAAGAAATCACAGAATTAGTAAAATAAGAATGATAACAATAACAGCGTCTCATATGTCCCTCACAAATTTTTGTTTGAAGCAGGTCATCAATACCTATTAGAGGCAATTCTCTAAATGACTAGCCACTGCAAAGGGGAGTCAGTGTTCAAAAGGATTCCTCCCTAGAGCTCCCTACGCCCATAAAATCCCAGGTCCAGTCTAGTCCAAAGAAAGAAGATAAGGACATTGAATTAGAATTTCTCTCTAAGGTCCCTTCTGGCTCTACCATTCTATGAGCCTCTGCCCCCACAAATCGCTTAGTGAAGGTTTGCGGAGTTGAAAAAAAATCCTAGCTACCTTAAAGTACAATAAATTAAGTACTTCTGCTTGATGGTAGAATGCCAGGGCCTTTGTTTTTCACTAGTCTTGTCCATGAAAAATTAATATAATAATGAAACATGCTTCCCTCCTCTCAGTAAAAGATAGGGAAGATGAGGAGCAGCAAAGGTCAGGAATGAAACTCTCCTGATAGCCCCATCATCAGATGCAATCATTTGATGTGAACTTTGTTCCAAGGGAGGGCTCAATATCGGGGAAAGGGAGGCAAAGGTATGTGGAGAAATAAATGATATGAACAACAAAAGCCATCGCTCATCAACTGGGGAGTGTTGACCAAGCTGTGTCCCATGTCAAGACATCAAAGAAGCTTGCCTTGATGACCCCCGTTGTATTCTAGCTTAATCTGTGATTCATGATTCCATTCATAGGATCACTGGAGCATAGACTTAAGCTAAAAGAAGCCTTGGAAAACACCTAGCCCAACACTCTCATTTCACAACTGAGGCAAAGAGAGGGAAGGGAACTTGTCTAAGGTCACACAGATAACAACGGGCTTTCCCTAGAGTTAAGCTGCTCCCTCCACATCTATTAATTCCCTTCAACTCTAGTCAGTCATTCTGGGTGTGTCTGTTATTGGGTCAACAACAAATTCTTAGTTGACCCAGGAGCCTGCACCTAGGGCTCTCTCTCCCATTATGGAATCCTGGGTTCTCATGGACCAGGATCAGCTCTGGGGGAGCCTGATCTCTAGAAAACAAGGTCAGGCTCTTTTCTCATTAATTCTTTTTACCAGAGCTTTTCTAAAGCTTAGGTTTGGATCATATCTAGAGTGTCTCCAAAAGGCAGTGGAAATGTACTCAATGTGAAATGCATATCAAGTATAGGACAGCTATTTCTTTTTTTATCTAGTATTTTATTTTCCCCAGTTACATGTAAAAACAATTTTTAACACTTGTATTTAAAACTTTGAGTTCCAAATTCTCTCCCTTCCTCCTTCCCCACTCCCCACCCCTCTCACTGAGAAGGCGAGCAATTCAATATAGGTTATACATGTATAGTCAGGCAGAACACATCCATAATAGTCATGTTTGTGAAAGAAAACATAGACAAAAAACCCCTACAAAAATAAAGTTTAAAAAAAGTCTGCTTCAATCTGTATTCAGACACCACCAGTTCTTTCTCTAGGGATGGGTAGTATTTTTCATCCTAAGTCCTCTGGAGCTGTATTGGGTCACTGCATTGCTGAGAATAGCTAAGTCATTTACAGCTGATCATCTCACAATACTGCTGTTACTTTGTACGCTGTACATTTCACTTTGTATCAGCTCACGTAAGGCTTTGCAGGTTTCTTGACAGCTTCCCGCTCACCATTTCTTACAGTACAATAGTATTCCATCATAATCACATACCACACCTTGTTCAGCCATTCCCCAATGGATAGGCATCCCTTCAGTTTCTAATTTTTTACCACCAGAAAAGAGCTGCTACAAATATTTTTGTACATGTAGATCCTTTTCTGCCCCCAGCGGCTGTGGGGCCAGGATACCAGAGGGAAAAAGGATGCTGCAGAGGGTGGAAAGAGTACATGGCCAGGCGGAAGAGTACAGCACAGCTCCATTTATTGATCCGAAAGAAAGGGTTTATATACTTCTTAGGCAAGCAGATGAACAAGTTCTCAGGAGAAACATTGCGTGACTTCCTCGTGCTTTGTTGCCGCAACAATATTGTGTTAATAGTCCATAGAGGGTATTTAGCACATGTGTGTGGAGAGGGTTTGGAGAGCCCACATCCTGAGTTATCAGCCCAAGGGCAAGAACAGGCTTCAGTAAAAATCTGGCCTGTATTTTATCCCAGAATGGACTTTCTCAGAGCTGGCTCTCTACACTTTTCCTTTTTGTTTTTTCTCTCATTTGGAATACAGACCTAGTAGTGGTATTGCTAGGTCAAAGGGCACGCCTGGTTTTATAGCCCTTTGGACATAGCTTCAAATTGCTCTACAGAATGGTTCACAACTCCACCAACAGTACATTAGTGTCTCATTTTTCCCATATCCCCTCCAACATTTGTTATTTACCTTTTCTGTCCTATGAGCCAATCTAATAGGCTTGAGGTAGCATCTCAAAATTGTTTTAATTTACATTTTGCCAATCAGTAGTGAGTTAGAATGTTTTATATGGCTAAAGAGAGCTCTGATTACTTCATCTGAAAACTGATTATATAGCACAGTTATTTCTTTCCTACATACAAACAAGTGCTTAAAACACTGGATCAGCATGCCTTGATAAAAACTGAAAACATGAAACAATAACTCTAAATATCCTCTCTAAAAAACTGAAAATTGATTTTAATTTTATTTTTTAATATACTTTCCCATGCCATATGAGGTTAAACTCTTCCTCGGGGACTTCATCATCTTATTTATAGAAACTCACCTAACAGCCAAATTTTTGTCTTGTGATGACCTCCACTCAGGACTCAATTCTCCTGTAAATTTAATCAACACCCCTGTATTTTCTGCCTTTATAACCTCACCCACCACCCACTTAACTCAAATTCAATTTGCTTCAGATTGAAGTTGATTCAGTCAAAGCCAGCGCAGACTATACCCATGTCTGCAGACTAATTTTGAATGCTGTGGATAAATTCACTTACCTTGGCTTTATGTTTTCCAGGGATGTCCACATAGATGATGAGGTTGATACACATGTTGCCAGAGCTATCTCAGGGTTTGGGAAACTCTGAAGGAAAGTGTGGGAGAGAAAAGGCATTAGGCTTCCTACCAAACTGACAGTCATTGTACGGACTTCATTGTTGTATGCCTGTGAAACCTTGACAATCTACCAGCGCCATGCCACAAAATTAAAGTGCTTCCATGTGAATTGCCTTAGGAAGATTCTGAAGATCACCTGGCAGATAAAGTACCAGAAACCCAGGTCCTTTCTTGATCTTAATTGCCGAGCATTCAAACTCTTACTTCAGAGAGTGCAACTCAGATGGGCTGGCCACCTTGTTCAAATGCCAAACATATCTTTGCCTAAAAGACCTTTTTATGGAGAACACACACACACACACACACACACACACACACACACACACACACACACACACACACACACACTGAGCACCTATGTGGTGGTCAGAAGAAGTGGTACAAGGACACTCAAGATCTCTCTGAAGAACTTTAGCATAGACTATGAAACATGGGAGACGCTGGCACAAGATTGCCCAGCCTGATGTGCCTGCATCAAAGACGGCAGTGTGCTCTGTTGCAGTAGCTCGTAAGATGCACAAATCTAGAGACATCTCCATCCCAGATGTTCAAACAGATTATTTGTGCCTAATCTGTGATAGAACCTTCTGAGCGGGTATTCATCTCATCCGCCTCGAGAGAACGCACTGTACCTTGACCCCAGCATAGTCATGTTATCGGATGAATAACATCACTTGAGGACTACTCCCATCTCTCAACTCACAAGTATTGGAAAGGAGCTGAGGTGACTCTTAACTCACCTCCTCATCGAAACATCTTGTTGTTCAGTCACTTTCAGTCTCGTCCGACTCTCCATGACCCCATTTGGGGTTTTCTTGGCAAAGATACTGGAGTGGTTTGCCATTTCCTTTTCCAGCTCATTTTATAGATGAGGAAACTGAGGCAAAAGGGGCTAAGTGACTTGCCCAGGGTCACACAGCTAGTAAAAGTCTGAGGCCAGATTTGATCTCAGGTTTCCCTGACTCCAGGCCCAGTCCTCTATCCACTGAGCCACTTAGCTGCCTTCTACTAAAACGTCTACCAGTCAGGATTGTCTTACCTTTGTCAGGGAAGGTACAAATGATGTACATTTCAGGCCAATCAGAAGAAAGACACAGCTAGGTTTAAAAGACCCTATCAGCCCTCACTCAGGGTGCACACTCTAACTGAGGTGGCTATTCATCCATTCCGTTGACAGCCATAGCATCACTGTTAGCAAGCTAAAAGGCTGTACCTCAGTCTACCTGTATTGAATTTACTCGACATCTCTTAGGAAGTTGATTCTTAACACATTAAAACGTGAAGCATTGTTTGGGACTATTCAACAGACATTTCTCCTTCACCTTGACTCTGCACTGCCCAAAAATTTTCCTTGAGGTCAATATCTTCTAATGCACCAGGTAAGGTCTTGAGCTCATCCTCCTGTTAGGGATCATGTTCTCTGAAGAGGATGGACTTTCAAAAAATTCCTCCTGCTGCTGGTTAGTTGTACGTGAGGGAGCTACAAGATCCTGGCCTCCTGGACTCAACCTGAACCTGAACCCCAAACCCTATTGCCACCCAGGTTGCAAACATTCATTTCAGGATCATTATTCAGTCACCTATGCTAAGAAACACACAGCAGAAGAGGCAGCTGGGGGCTGAGATCTGGGCCCAGACTCACTTAGGCAGCACATGCCGCCCACTGCCAGCTGAGAGCAGCCACCATCGCCCTCAGGGGACAGAAGCGCCCCTCCCCCCACTTCTCACAGAAACCAGTTGTGTAGTCTGGTGGTTCAGTAGCCAGTCCTCTTTTGGCTCATCCCCTTTCTGCTTCTACCTTCACATGAGCTAAGAAATCCTCCCAATGCACCAAGTCCTTCAGCACTGAGCCGAAGCAGATGGAGCTCACCCCACACGTCCCAGGAGACCTCAACTCATTTCCGCTCAGGTGCCAACAGGTCCTGCTCTAGCCAGAGCAGATTGGGGGAGGGGGCAAAAGCTGGCTTGAAGCTTTCTATCCAAAAAACTAAGATCTTGGCAATTGATCCCATCACCGCCTGGCTAACAGAAGGGTAGAAATAGAAGCAATGTCAGATTTTACATTCTTGGGCTCAAAGATGACTGCAGCTGGTGATGAAGTGAAAAGATGTTTGCTCCTTAGGAAAAAAAAAAGCTATCTGGACAGCAGACTAAAAAGCAGAGGCACCACCTTGCTGACAAAGGGCTATATAGTCAAAGTTATGGTTTTCCCAGTAGCAATCTATGGCTGTAGGAGTTGAACTATAAGGAAAACCGAGCACTGCCGAATGGACGCTTTCGAATTTTGGTGCTGGAGAAGACATTTTTATATTTTTAAAAATATTTATTTATTTTGAGTTTACAACATTCACTTCCACAAGCTTTTGAGTTCCAGGTTTTTCCCCCTCCTTCCTCTTCCCCCTCCCCAAGACAGCATGCAATCTGATATAGGCTCCTTCGCATTAAACATATTTTCACATTAGTCATGTTGCAAAGAAGAATTAGAACCGATGGAATGAACCACGAGAAAGAAGAAACAAAAGAGAGAGAGAGTAAATAATATGCTTCGATGTGCATTCAGACTCCAGAGTTCTTTCTCTGGGTGTGGATGGCATTTTCCATCATGAGTCTTTTGGAGTTGTCTTAGATCCTTGCATTTCTGAGAAGAGCCAAGTCTATCAAAGTCAGTCATCGCACAATGTGGCTGTAACTGTGTACAGTGTTCTCTTGGTTCTGCTCTCCTCACTCAGCATCAGTTCGTACAGGTTTTTCCAAAATTCCCCAGCTTGCCATTTCTTATAAAACAACAGTACCACAACTTGTTCAGCC
Source organism: Phalanger gymnotis (assembly GCA_028646595.1). NCBI lineage: Eukaryota > Metazoa > Chordata > Mammalia > Diprotodontia > Phalangeridae > Phalanger > Phalanger gymnotis. The sequence goes on along the minus strand of CM053627.1, from coordinate 13,986,349 downwards.
ATTCCCCAATGGATGGGTATCCCCTTCATTTCCAATTCTTTGCCATCACAAAAAGAGTTGCTATAAATATTTTTGTACATGTAGGTCCTCTTCCAATTTTTATGATCTCTTGGGGATACAGTCCTAGAAGTGGTATTCCTGGGTCAGAGGGTATGCACCGTTTGGTTGCCCTTTGGGCATAGTTCCAAATTTCTCTCCAGAATGGTTGGATCAGTTCACAACTCAACCAACAACATATTAATGTTTCAATTTTCCCACATCTTCTCCAACATTTATCATTTTCCTTTTCTGGAATACTAGCCCATCTGAAAGGTATGAGGTGGCACCTCAGAGTTGTTTTAATTTGCATTTCTCTAATCAATAGTGATTTAGAGCAATTTTTCATAAGACTATAGATAGTTTTGAGTTCTTCATCTAAAAACTGTCTTCATAGCCTCTGACCACCTATCAATTGTGGAATAACTTGCATTCTTTTAAATTTGACTCAGTTCTCTATGTATTTTAGAAATAAGGCTTTTATCATAAACAATGGCTATAAAAGTTGTTTCCAAGCTTTCTACTTCCCTTCTAATCTTGTTTGTGTTGGCTTTGTTATGCTCTTTTCTCAATGCATCCCTCTCAGCCTCTCTGCAGCCTATGACATTAATCACCGTCTTCCCCTTGAATCCTGCTCTCTCCTGGCTCTCCTACTTGTCTGACGGCCTCTTCTCATGCTCCTTTGCTGAGTCTTCTTCCAGGTTGCTCCCTCTAATCATGGCTATCCCCGAAGGGCCGGGCTCTCTCTCTCCTCCTCCTCCTCTTTCACTTGGCAATCTCATCAGCTGCCGTACATTCAATTACCATCACTGTGCTGATGATTCTCTATCTATTTATCCAGCCTTATCCTCTCTCCTAACCTATAGAGTTGTATCTCCAACTGCCCATTAGACATCTTGCCCTGGTTCTCCTATAAGGCAACTGAAACACAACATGAGCAAAACTGAATTTATCTTTTCCCCAAACCCTCACCTCTTCTAAACATCGTCCCATGCCTCCCCTGCTCCCAGCTCACCAGCTAGGCTCCCTTCCTGATGCCTTACTCTCTCTCCTGGGCCCAAATTCCTTGTCAGGTCCTGTCAATTTTATCCTGCATTCTGCCTTCTCTCCTTTGCCATGGTCACCACCCTAGTGCCGGTCATCATCACCTCACATCTGGACGATTTCAGTAGTTGTTGGTTAGTCTCTCTGCCTCATCTCTCTCTAGCCCAATCTGTCCTCCCCTCAGCTATTAAATTCATGTTCAGGATCAAATACAAAACCCTCATTTCTCTTTTAACGCCCCTCCTAACCTGCGCCACCCCATCATCTCTCCAGCCTTCCTATACCTCGCTCCCCTCTGCCCGTTCTACCGTCCAGGGACGCTGAGCAACTCGCTCAGCCTTCCTCAACCTCAGCCTCTTCACTGGCTATCCCCAGACCTGGACTTCTTTCCCTACTCATCTCCACCTCTTGGCTGCCCTCGGATCTCAGCCACAATCCCACTTTCTGCAGGAAGCCTTCCTTCTGGGATTCCCCCCAATTTCCCTACATACACATTATTCTTATGTAGCTGTTTGCATGTTGTCTCCCCTATTAGAATACGAGCTCCTTGAGGGCAGGGACCTTGCATCCCCAGGGTTTGGCCCAGTGCTTAGCACACAGCAGGCACTTAATAAATGCTTGTAGACTTCATTTGGCTTCGGAAAGAACTCTAGCTCCCAGGAGGTGGAATCAGCCACTGCTGTTTCTCGAGAAAGAATATAAACCCAGCCACTGAATTTCTCTGCTGGAGTTGGCAATTAAGCTGATTACTGTTTCCCACCTGTGTTGTGTTAAATGAAAATTGTGGTGCAGTGGCTTAGAAAAATGGCTTCTGAGAGATTTGGAAAGTAGGTAAGGATTGTTCTTAACGCTGCCTCCTCTACCTTACTGTGGAGGGTTTGCAGGAAGAGCTGAGGAGGCTCTGGAGGGCTCTGTGTGTGTGTGTGTGTATATTGTGTGTATATTCTGTGTGTGTGCATGTGCTTATGTGCCGTGTGTATTGTGTGTGCTGTGTGTTCTGTTTGTGTGCTGTGTGTATTGTGTGTATGCTGTGTGTGTATTGTGTATGCTGTAGGTGTGTGCTCTGTGTATTGTGTGTGTGCTGTGTGTGTTGTGTGTATATGCTGTGTGTGTGTATTGTGTATATGTTGTATATGTATATCGTGTATGTGTTCTGTGTGTACGCACGTGCTTGCGTGCTATGTGTGTATTGTGTGAGTGCTGTGTGTGTAGTATGTGTGTGTTTATGCTGTGTATGTATTGTGTGAGTGCTGTGCATATATTATGTGTGTGTGTGTGCTGTGTGTGTGTATTGTGTGTATGCGTGTGTGTGTGCCACACAAGAAACCTAGTGAGAGCAGGGGAGGCAGGGCCAGAGGTCAGGGTACATACAGGGAAGAAGGAGAGGACGGGAGGCCTGCCAGGGGAAGCAGGTGCTGGCTCTTCCTCAGGTCTATTTAAGAGCATCAGGACACACATAACCTCAAGGTTGGCATCTGGTCCAGGAGCGCTTACAGACCAGCAGGGGAGGGGTGAAGTGGGTGTGGACCGAGAATGAGGGTTTGTGGTCACTGGCCTGAGTCAGCCCAAGGAGACGGAGAGAGCGAATGCATGAGGGATAATCAGTTCAGTGGGTGTAGAGGAAAAAATGAGAAAGTATAAAGAGTGAGGAAGGAGCCTCCAATGGGCAGGTGCACGGGGAACGGCAGAGGCGGCCATAGCGAGACCCGGAAGGCAGCACGGTGAAACGGAGAGGGTTGGAAATCCAAAGCTCTGGGGTTTGAATCCTCACTCTGTCATTTACTATGTGACTTTGGATAAGTCCCTTAACTTCTGGTCCTCAGTTTCCTCATCTGTTAAATGAAGAGTTAGACGCTGGTCTCTCGGATCCTTTCCGACTCCGTCAGCTAGATAGCACCATGGATAGAGCGCTGAATTTGGAATCAGAAAGACCCAAGTTTGAATCCTGCTTCAGATACTTCCTGGCTGTGTGGCTCTGGGAAGTCACATTAGCACTCAGCCTCAATTTCTTCATCTGTAAAATGGGAGTAATATTAGCACCTATGCACAGGATTGCTGCGAGGATCAAATGAGATAATACACGTAAAGGGCTTTGGAAAGCGCGAAGTGCGACATCCATGCTAGGTGATGCAGCGGACGGAACCCAGGCCAGGAGTTGGGAAGATCTGAGTTCCAATCTGCTCTCACTTCCTAGCTGGGTGACCCTGGGCAAGTCACTAACCTGTGTGCTTCAGTTTCCTCATCTGTAAAATGAGCTGGAGAAGAAAATGGCCAACCACTCCAGTACCTCTGCCCAGAAAACCCCAAATGGGGTCACAGAGAGCTGAACGCAACTGAACAATAATTGTTACCCCACTTTTTTTAAAAGTATGGGAGTTAGAGCCCGAGTATAGTGCTCTGCTCTAGTGTAACAACACAGGCCCTGAGGGAGCCTGTGGGAAATGCTCTAGGTCAGAAGCCTCAGAAAGCAGCCCCGGCCTTCTGGATTCCTCCTGTTCTCATAGAAAGAGACGGCCCATGGAGTATGAAGAGAGAAGTTCTTGCTGTCGCTTCCATTCTGGCAACTGAGTCAAGAGCTGTGAAGCATCCAGCTTCACAGGGAAAGAGATTTGGGGTTCACATCCGGGGGCCTTGGTTCAATATCCTGGTTTTGGCACCTACTACCTGTGTGAGTTTGAATGAGCCACAATCTCTCTGGGCCTCAGGTTCCTCAGTTGTTACATGAAGGACTTGAACGAAGTCATCTCTGAGGCTTCTTCTAGACCAGGATTCTGGTTTCTAGATTCCCATCGATGCTGTCTTATCCTGGAACTCTCCTTCAGGCCTGGGCCTCCCTCTCCCTCCAGTACCCAAGTACACTGTGACCTGAGTCTGGCCCAGGCTGGCCTTCATGCTCTTCTCAGCCCTGTTCTTGGCTTCTAGACTTCAGAACCTTGCTCCCCTCAGATATCTTCACTTCTTCCCGTCTCCTCCCCTTTTGTGGGTTGTCTTCCCCAGTTAGAACCTAAGCTCTTTGTGGGCAGGGACTGTGTTTCTTTTGGCTTATATAGTATTTGTATCCCTACTCCTTAGAACAGTGTCTGGCACCTGGTAAAGGCTTAATAAAAGTTTGTTTCCTTCCTTCCTTCTTTCTTCCCTTCCTTCCTTCTTTCTTCCCTTCCTTCCTTCTTTCCTTCCTTCCTTCCTTCTTTCCTTCTTCCCTTCCTTCCTTCTTTCCTTCTTCCCTTCCTTCCTTCTTTCCTTCCTTCCTTCTTTCCTTCCTTCCTTCCTTCTTTCCTTCCTTCCTTCTTTCCTTCTTTCTTTCCTTCCTTCTTTCCTTCCTTCCTTCTTTCTTCCCTTCCTTCTTTCCTTCCTTCCTTCCTTCTTTCTTCCCTTCCTTCTTTCCTTCGTTCCTTCCTTCATTCTTTCCTTCCTTCCTTCCTTCCTTCTTTCTTCCCTTCCTTCCTTCTTTCTTCCCTTCCTTCCTTCTTTCCTTTCTACCTTCCTTTTTTAAGTCTAACACTAATGACCAAAATTCTCACATCCTGAGCAAGGTGTGGAGAGCCAGACTGGGAGTCAGAAGACATGGATTCGAATCCTACCTCACACACTTGCCAGCAGAGGGTTGACCTTGGACAGATCATTTGGCTTCTCCAGGTCTCAGTTTCCTCATCTGTAAAATGAGGGGTTTGGACTAGATGACCTTTAAGATGACCTTTCAGTGCCCTTCCAGTTCTAGATCCAGGATCCCATGACCTTAGAGCAATTATCCGTTCTCTTGTTTCTTCTGGATTGGGTGGTATCATGGGGTGTAGAGAGGCAGCTCGGCCCAGGGACTGGAGTGCTGGTTTGGGAGTCGTGAGGATCTGGGTCGAAGCAGCTGTGTGACCATGAGCAAGTCCCCGTACCCCTCTGAGCCTCAGTTTCCTCATCTGTAAAATGGGCATAATCATTTGTATAGTCCCTCCTTTATCTCTCTGCAGATGATTTTCAGATCCATTGATCCAGCCCTTACCTCTCTCTTAAACCACAGAGTCATATCTCCGACTGCCTGTTGGACATCTTGAACTGCATCTCCTGTAAGGCAACTGAACCGTGATCGCAGTTACCAGGCTAAGACGAAACAATGTCTATAAAGTGCTTTACGTGTGGTAAAACCCAACATAAATTTCAACTGTTGCTACTACCTGTAAAAGATGACCAGCTAGAGTTTCTGAATGAGTGTTGCTGGTGGTTTTATGGACCTCTTTGAGAATCTACACTCTTACTTCCTGCTCCCAAAGGTCATAAAGCAATATACGGCCTGGGCCATGGTTTCCTCTGAGGTCTGCTTGTCCTTAAGTATCCTGACCACAGGCGGAGACTACGCCCAATAAAAGGCACACCATCTAGCCAAGTATACTTTTTCTATAAAAACATAGCACTTTATTTTAATAACAGCGTAAACACTGACCAAGTGCGAGTTTTCCTACTTGTATATGTTGACATTAAGAGGGGAAAGCATTTGAAGCAAAATTTAAAGAAATATATATATCACTTTAAGACAAATGGGTATTTTCTTTAACTCCAACTGCCATAAGTCACAGTGGTGCTCATTCTTGGATTTTCTTTTTTATTTTTTCTGCTGACCTTACTGACATTTTTTTATTCTACAGGCTTGCTTCTCTCTTACCGAGACACAAAGACCCAAGGGCTAGTTTGGGAATCTTGCCATCTGCGCTGCTGCTGCACCCACTGCTCTCCCCTCCTTGCCCTCCCCCATCTTTAAGAAAACAATAATCAAATTAATGTGACAATTGTTACTGGAAAGGGTACGGTCATCTTTTACCCTATGATGCCATACCCCAGCCCTTTAATTACCCAGACCAAAGCTCCTTTCCCTGGCCACCACTCCCAGACGTATGTGGCATCTCCCTAGAGAAATGTAAGCCCCTTCAAGACAGGGTCTAACTTTTATCTTTTTATTCGAAACTCTAAGTACAATGGCAGCTGCAACGCATGGAGCGACAGGTCTAGAGTCAGGAAGACTCATCTTCGTGAGTTCAAATCTGGCCTCGGATACTTACTAGCTGGGTCACCCTGGGCAAGTCACTTAACCTGTTTGCCTCAGTTTCCCCATCTGTAAAATGTGCTGGAAAAGGAAATGGTAAAACCACACCAGTGTCTCCACCAAGAAAAGCCTAAATGGGGTCAGAACGAGTCAGACACAACCGAAAATGGCTGAATAACAACTAAGCGCAATGGAGCAGGTGCTCGATAGACATTTGTTGATTGATTAATTGATTGGCAGTGTCTGTTATACCTGGATCCCCAAGCTGCTTGCTTCATGACGTAAGCAGACAGGTGGGACACGTGGTTCTTCTGCTCTCTCTCGCTCTCTCCCACATACAACGCACACGTATACACACGCACATACTCGCATAAAACACACACACCATATACGCACAAACACAAAATACATACACAAATACAACATACACACAAAAACACGTGCACATAAATACAACATATACACACATGCACACAACATACACAAGTACGTGCAGAAATACAACTTACACATACACACACCCTAATTGTCCTGTATAGCTGAGGAGCACTGCAATGAGCTGCAAACAGCTTAAATGGAAGGACTAAAGCCCAGGACTGCCAAGACCCACCCTGCTCATATCAGCACACCTGTGTGGGCGCTTCCCTCTCGTTTCTCATAATTGCTCTTTCTTCCTTCTGATGGCGCAGAAGGTGAGGTCAGCTAGTCTAGATACCACCAGCGGCTGACGCTGCTGCAGCCCTGCCATAAAGAGCCCACAATCAGCCTGGTATCTACGGCTTCCTGGGCTGTGCCTGGGGATAGCTCACACCTTGCTCTCCCCGAAGCCTGGCTCGATGCTGCTGCTGTTCCTGCTTCTGTAAACACCGTTACAAGTGGTTTCTTCACTGTGATCTCTGGGAAGATTTGACTGCCTCAAACTTGAGTTAAAATATCCCTCCTTCCTGGGTTAACTCTGCTCTCCTTCTCTCCCTCTGCCTCTCAGTCTTTCTCACGCCACACACACACACACAGTCAGAGTCGATGTCCTGAGTCCATTTTAAGGGACCTCTTACTTACTTCTCTGGCTAATTGCCTCCACTCTGATGAGCCAGAAGCTTCAGTACCTGACAATAACCCCACTTCACAGTGTGGTCACTAACTTTCCTTACAATCACACAGAACTCAAAGTATGAACAAGTTTCTGCAGGGTTTCATAGAAATGAGTAGAACTCCTGTCAGAGCCCATAGCAAATTGCAAGAGTCACAAAGAGACAAATCTTCTTGGCATTGTTCAGTCATTTCAGTCATGTCTGACTCTCCATGACCCAATCTGGGGTTTTCTTGGCAAAAATACCAGAGTGGTTTGCCATTTCCTTCTCCAGCTTATTTTATAGATGGGGAAACTGAGGCAAACAGGGTTAAGGGACTTGCCCAGAGTCACATAGCTAGTAAGTGTCTAAGGTCACATTTGAACTCAGGTCTTCCCGACTCCAGGCCTGGCACTATGCACTATGCCGCCACCTAGCTGCCCCTTCCTCCCTGGTAACCTGTACTTAACAAGTCCCTTTCAGAACTGCCCAGGGTAGCCTCCAGCAGAAGGCACCCAGGGAGCAGACTGTTCTTCCTTCTCTGCAAGTCCTCTAGCTTCTTTGGTTGAGGTCTTCATTTGCTACTCTGTCCCAGTCAATCCCTCTTGCCATCTTATGTCGTTCCATGACAGTTTCATCCAGCTTTCCTCAGCTCACAGCGACTGGCAGGTTCCCTTTTTTTTTTTTTTTTTTTGCCTTGTTTTGGCCTCTGGTTCCACCTAATTTCCATTAGGTGGCGATTGTTCCTTTTCCCAGGGGACCAGCTCTGTAACATAACCAGTAGAAGAAGTCAGTACTTTGAGTCCCTGGCTCGCAGATCCAAACTCCTCTCTAGATCAGAATGCCTGCATGTTACATGTCTCACACAACGGATCCCATAAGCCCCAGGCATTAAACTGAATAGGTGTCCCAGAGGGGTAGCAAGGGAAGAAAGATCAGAAAATGAGCATCACACATGAGGAACAGCAAGTATTCTGGTAAAGACGGACCTTAGAGTGAGTGAAGGAGAGTAATGTGCAAGAAGCCTGAAAAGGTAAGTCTTCAAATACCAAAGAGACTACTAGGGAGCCACTGGGAATTACTGAGCAATGGGAGGCAGGCTCAGACCTGCATTTAGGACAATCACTTGGGCAGCTTGCCATGTGGAAGACAGATTGGAGAAGGAAAAAACTTGGGGCAGAATGATCAACCAGGATAATGTTGTCATGGTCCAGGTAAAGGTGGTAGGCAGATGGGACAAGTGGTTCTTCTGTTTCTCTCTCTCTCTCTCTCTCTCTCTCTCTCTCTCTCTCTCTCTCTCTCTCTCTCTCTCTCTCTTTCTCTCCCTTCCTCGCCCTCCCCCCTACATACACGGCAAGCTTCCAATCAGGGACAGGGCTCAACTCAAATTATAACACTTTTATTTGTAAAGCACCTACTATATTAAGGCACTGTGCTAGACATGAGGATGTAGAATAAAGATTAAAAACTTACTTCCTGCTGGGTAGTCCCAGGGCATTTTCTAGCCACAAAGTTTTTTCTGCCCCACCCCCACCTCACACAACAGAGCCATCGCAATGTGGCTATTTGAGGGCACTGGACCACGTTTTTACCTTCTTTTGTATCCTCAGCACTTAGCATGGTGGCTTGAACAGAGCAGGCATGTAGTAAATGTTCATGGACTGGCAGGACCCTTCCTTCACCGGCCTGACTGCACATTTCAGACTTGTCAGCCCAGTTCCCAGCAACGAGCTTGGTGGAGGCTGAGAAGCCTCTATGGTGACTCTGCCTAGGAAAACTCACAGAATCCTAGAACTTTCCAACTAGGAGGAGCCAGTAGTACTCCAGATGGAACACAGCTGAAGGACTGGCTGGAAAATGCCCCCAGCTTTGCTTGAAAAGGGGGGCCTCCCCTGCACCGGAAAGCTTTTTATTTTGCAGTTGAGGGAAAAAAGGTTGCTTGGGTGCCTACAACTTGAAATTAAGCCCCTGGTCTAAGCAGCATTGGAGAATGGTTGAGACCCTAGCATGGAGTAGAGACATTTCCCCCTAAAGAATTTTCTCCTGTGATTCGGAAATCATAAAATCACAGAATTTGGAGTTTAAACAGACCTCAACAGCCATGTGGTCCCACTCATGCCCCAAATAGAACCTCCACTCCCACATCCCTGACAAGAGGCCATCCAACCTCTTTCCAAAGAGACCTCCAATAAGAGAGCACCACCCGCTCCTTTCCATGAAGCCTATTTTATGTCAGGACAGCTTGATCTGTTAGGAAATTTTCTCCTGTCATCAAATCTTAATTTGCCTCTACCACTTTGATCCCTTGCTCTTGGTTCTTCCCTCTAGGACCAAGAAGGCAGTGTGGTCTAATGAGCAGAGCACTGGACTTGGACTCAAGACAACCTGGGATCAAATTCCCCCTCAGACTCTGCCAGCCTTTTCCAGGAGGACCTAAGGAAAGGGGGAGCTGCCTCAGAGGGCAGGGAGCCATTTTTCCAGCATCTGGTCATAAATCCCCAGTACCCATGCTTTCTGTGCTTTTCTGAGGAAGAATAGAAGGAGCTGTGGCTTGCCAGAGCCATTCCACCAGTGGCCTGAAAGAATGTGAGTTTGCCCAGCTGGCCTCACCAGTGTCCTCCAATCTTGAGCACAAGGTGTCTAGACTTTTGGAATATCTTCAGCTTCACCAGAATCGTATTTCATGCCCCACCCATGGCTGTTAAATCGAGACTTAGTCTGGCCGGGACCCAGAAGCACAGCCAGCTCTTCCTTTTCAGCAGCTGGACTGCTTGGATTTGACTTCACCCAGACTCCACCCACCTTTCAGCTTCCTTTTGTGTTTTGTTTTCCTCCATTAGACTATAAGCTCCTCGAGGGCAGGCACTGTCTTTTTTTTTTTCTTGTTTGGATCCCCAGTACTTAGTATAGCACCTGGCACATAGTAGGGGCCTAATAAATTTTTGTTGTATTGTATTGATCCCTCATGCTGGCTCCATCCTTTTTGGCCCATTGTAGTCTTTGGCCACTGGGCTTATGTTCCTCTCTCTCTCTCTCTCTCTCTCTCTCTCTCTCTCTCTCTCTCTCTCTCTGTCTCTCAACTTAAAAAAATATTCATTTTGAATTTAAACATAATTTAAACATAAAGACAAAAAATAGAACATTTCCATATACACAGCACAACATAAAAGAGGATTTGCTGTAAAACCATAAAGTTACATTTCACACTGTTTTTTTTTGAAAAACTATGTAAGTACTACACATCATTTTCAAAACTGCTCTGCTTTCTATGCTTCTTTCTTAATTTTCCTTTATTCTCTGCTGTGTACATCTTACATGTTTTTCCCTCCCACCCCACCCTACCCTACATCTAATGGTAGATGGCTACCATTAGATACAAATGTGTATATATATTAAAATGATCAGTTCTTTCTCTGGAGATGGATAGTGCCTTCCTGCATAGGTTCTTTGTGGCTGATTTGAGCATTTATAATATTCAAAACGACTTAGTCACTCAAAGTTGTTCTTAAAACAATATCGCTATTACTGTATACAACATTCTCTTGGTTCTGCCCATTTTACTCTTCATTATTTTGTTCAGGTCTTTCCATGTTTTTCTAAAACCAATGGGCTCATCATTTCTTATAGTATAGTAATATTCTATCACAATCACATGCCACAACTTGTTTAGCCATTCCCAATGACAGGCATCTCTGCAATTTTCAGCTCTTTGCCACCATGCTCCTCTCTTTAACATCAATCTTGTCCGAGTAATGGAGGGAGCCCAGGTGGGGACAAGGTAGTGCAGTGGAAATAGCCCTGGCTCTGGACTGAGACCCGGGTTCAAATCCCACTTCTGATGCCTGCTACCGGGGTGGCTGTGGGTGAGTTACTCATCCTCTCTGGGTATCAGTTTCCTCATCTATAAATGAGGGGGAGACCCAACATTCTATAGTGGAGAGAGAGTTTGCTTTGGTGATCAAGAAAGACCTTCATTCAAACCTGACACATACGGGCTGAGTCACCTAACACTGTGTTCCAGACAACTCTGAGACTCAGACTGTCAGAAGAGTTGTCAAGACGCCATTGTGAGATTTCCCTGCCCCCAATGAGATCATACATCTGCAGAAACAAAGAAGAAATAAAGAAAAGAAATTAGGGAATTGCACTCTAAACGGCCTTCCAACCTGAGCTCTAGAATGCCATGGAGAGCTAGAAAAGGTCATTACTTAGGTCATTGGTAACCTTGGTGGGAGCCGTTGCAGGAGAGTAGCCAGATTGCAAAGGGTTAAAGAGTAAGCTGATATAATGGAGGCAGGAAATAGAGACTTTTCAAATCTACAACTAATTAAATCTGCTTTGTAATTATATTTAAGGGGCAGCTAGGGGGCGCTACAGTGGATAGAGCATGCATCCTGAAGTCAGGAAGACCTGAGTTCAAATTTGACCTCAGATACTTACTAGCTGTGTGATCCTGGAGGCAAGTCACTTAACCCTGATTGCTTCCATATACATTTATGTGTGTGTGTATGCATGTGTATACATATATAAAAAATTTGGAGCAACAAACAATCCTAACCTTTCAGCAACTCTAAGTTTCTAACAGGATTCTTCATTCCATTAATTTTTTGGTCTATGGTCATGACATGCATTCTATTCTCATCCAGCTTTTCTTTCATCTAGTATAACTTCCTAAAGATCTTTCCAGATTTTTTCATATTTTTCCTTGCCTTAATTGCTCATTGGCTTTCATTGCATCATAGGCCATGGTCTTTTGTCAACCATATCTCTATTGTTGGACATTGAGATTGCTTCCAGATTGGGGCTTTTTTTGAGATTACAAATAGTCCTAACATTGAAGATCTTGGAACAGAATGAATGAGTCTCTGGGATGGAAGGGACTTCAGCACTGTCAGAGTCAACCCACACCAAGAAACCCCACTTCAATATATCTGATCAGTGGTCATCCTGCCTCTGCTGAAAGGGAATCTGCTGCCTCCTGATGGGACATTGCATTTAGAGACGTTTTGACTGTTAGGAGGCTTGGGCTGGCATCAAGACAAAATTAGCCTTTTTGTCATGTCTGTCCATCATTCCCCGATTTTCCCCTCCTGGACTAAATAGAACAAGCAAAATCCCTCTTCCATGTAAGAATCCACATACTTGAAGATAGCTATTGTGTCTCCCCACCCCATCTCTGAGTCTTCTTTTCTCCAGGCTAACATTACATCCATACTTCTTTCACTTGAGTCTCATATGCCTAGATGCAAAGCCTTTCCTTGTTCTGGTGGTCCTCCTCTGGACATTCTCCACATAGCCCTTTTTTGGTTTTGGTAACAGTTTAAGGGACATATTCCCAATAGTATTGCTGAACAAATGGATATGATTATTTTTATAACTTTTACTGCATATCACCAGATTGTTCTCCAAAAAGACCATAATTTTGCAATTTCACTAGCAATGAATGAGTGTATCTGTTTCTCTCCAGTCACACCAGAATTGTTCCAGTGGTCTTAATTATTTTTGCCAATTTGATGGGTGTAAGATAGAACACAACCTTTGCTTTGCATCTTTTTTATAATTGAGGTTAAGCATTTTGAAGTGATTGTTGACCATTTCCATCTCTTCTCTTGAATCTTAACCCGTTTATATGCTTTTGACCATTCATCCATAGTGAACTGAGAATCCCTTTATAGGTTTTTAACAGTATACCTTATGTATTTTAGTTCTCCATCATATTTGCCATACTTAACTAAGCTTTTTTTGTTAAGCTACTGTTGATGGTGGAGGGAAGAAGATAGAGGAGAAGGGTTGGGAGCAAATGGATCAAAAGGAAGCTTATTAGAAGGGAGGAGAACAAAGTGGAGAGGGAATGATAGATGGGACAAGCCTCAAGAGGAGGCAGCGAGAGTCATATAGGAAAGGGTGAGGAAAGAAAGAGACAGAAGGAAACAGTGGGCACATTGGGGCATCTGGGAGGATGAGAGGTATGAGGATGCATAGGAGGTATGCTAATTTACAATTTGTCATTACCAATCCATTGCTTATCAAGAACTCTCTATCTTTAGAACCTACCATCTCTTCTGGTCTACTTTCCTCATCTGTCAATAGAATATGCTCTGGGCATACTATCCCATACTCCCATTCATACTAGCAGTTGAGTCCCAAAGGGTATTTGGCTACTTTTCCTCAGGGGAGATTTTTGGGGGGCTCTTGTCTTTCCAGTGCTCATGATCATGAGCTCCCACCAGTAGGCTTCCATATTCCTTATCAATGTATGTCAATTATCAAAGGCATCATTATTGACTAGCCAGCTAGACTTAATTAGCTTTTAGAAACATTTATTTAGGCATCCAGTAAGAAAAGTCGATGCAAAATATGCCCCCACACACACCAGAGAGCACACTGTCCCATAAATACAGAGTCCATGGAGAAGTATATTCAAGATTAGAGCAGTCTTTCAGAATCCTTTAGCTAGAAGTCTTTGTCTTCCCTTCATGAGACTTTCATAAAGTTTCCTTGATATATGGTACAGCTTTCTGCTCCGCCTTGGAGAGTCCTGAAGATGCGTTCCTTCAGAGAGTATAGTTTGTTCTCTGTTCTCGGCGTAGATCATGCCATCAGCTTCTGATGTTCCAGAATCACTAGGATGATGCCCTTAGAAAGTCTAAAATCTTCTGGCATTTTGAAGTTCACATCCTATGGTTGATGTAGGAGTGGAGCGGAGTAAGAGGCTTTTCTTCTCCTCCATTCCAAGAAATTCCCAGTCTGGGGTTTGGCAAGACTGGCAGAAATTACTTCTGCCCCTGGACTTCCCCAATACTCAAATGCCTGGGATCCTGAATTGTCCTACTGTTTTATCCATGCCTACAGAACTTGATTGAGTCACGTCAGACTCTCAATGTATTTCCTATATAGCACCATTTCGTTTTATCCAATAGTTTACATTCTTTCCAAATTGATTAGGGATTTTTCACACCTAGTTTGGTACCTGTTCTAATAAAGGTATTCTCACCTGATGAAGATAATTAATTTACAAGTATGATGGGGTCAATCAACCCCCACCCTTCTATGCTAATGTTTTCCCCTCTTCTTTTCAGCCCATTCAGGCCAATTTTTTCATAGTCCCTTATTTTTGCTCCTCTGAAGATAATGAAAACTTAAAAGGCTGAAATGAAGCTCTCAGAAGCCGAGGCTTCAGCACAGTCACCACAGTTTTTCAGAATTCAGCAAATTCTCACTTTCTAAGAACTGAAGAACAAGAACAGAAAAGGAAGTTAGGTTAACCCCAAAGGAGGTTAGCTTAAAGTTAACTGAAAGGAAAGCAAAGCCTTTTTTGTTTCTTTTCATCTTTATTTTTGCCCAACCATTTCCTATTGTAAAGCCCAAGCTGTGATACCACAGTCCAAAATGCAGGGCAATTAATCTAACAGAAAGGCAGCAGCTGTTTCAGATAACCCTGATAAGGGGATGAACCCCTCTCCCTCTCCCTCTTTCTCCCTCTCCTCCTCTCTTCCTCTTTTTTTACTCTCTGTGTCCCTCATTCTCTCTCTCCCTATTTGTACCTCTCTCCCTCCACCTTTCCCTGTCCCTCCCTTGTCTATCTCTCTCTGTATGTCTCTCTCCTTCTTCTCTCTGTCTCTGTCCCTATCTCTGTCTCTCTGTCTCTGTCTCTCTCTGCCTCTGTCTCTCTCTGTCTCTCTCTCTCTGTCTCTCTCTCTCTGTCTCTCTCCATCTCTATCTCTGTATCTCTGTCTCTCCCTCCCTTCAATAAAAAAGCAAGGCTATCATGGACTTCTGAGCCAATGTTTCTACACTGGCTCTGCAGAACTCATGATTATTAGAAGGGGGAGCAAAGGTTAGACCTCTGTGGGGCAGAGCAATGTGGTTCTGGGGAACTTGGTTGTTTAAACGGATCTCCCCGTGGAAGTTGTGTTTCCCTTTGTTATGTGTGTCCCTGAAGAAAGTCTAGGGCAGTGACCTCCTACTAGCTACTGTGAAGAAGTAGTGTAGCTTAGTGGAAAGACCATGGGACTCGGAGTCAGGAGGACCTGAGTTCAAATCCAGCCTCTGCCACTTGCTACAATACGACACTGAGCAAGTCGCTTAACCTTTCACATCATCGGTCTCCTCATCTGTAGTCAAAACAGCATCTGCCTCTTCAGCTTCTTGAGAAGATCAGCACTTTGCAAACATCATCGTACCATAGGAACAGGAGTTAATATGAAATGGCTTGATAGTAGAGAGTCTTATGTCACAAGCGTGGGGATAAGTAGACCCTGGACAGCACCATGGATCAGGAGAAAGAACACCAGCTTGGGAGTTAGTGGGAGTCAGAGTTCAAGTCCTACATGTGATAATTACTACTTGTGTGACTCTATTAGACAAGGCACTTCCCCTCCTTCCAGCCCTCAGTTTTCTCATCTGTGAAATGGAGGCTGGACTAGATGAGCTCAGAAGTTCCTTTCCTCTCTAACTCTGCCGTCTTGGAATTCTTCTGTTGCCTTCCTTGTTCTCTCAGGCCTGCCTCGGCCAGCCTTGTTGGGCTCTGGCAGCCCTTGCAGACTCATGTGAACAAATGTCAGCCCACTTTGTGATCACCTTGACTCCCTAATGGGCAATGCGCCGGTGTCTTGTCTTCGTGTTTCATCACTGATGCAGAGGAAGGGATGGGGGAAAGGAGGGAACACTCTCCCCAATCCCCTTCAATGTGTTTCATGAGCCAGTTGTAGGACACAGAACTAGACTCCATGGTTCTTGAAGAGGACCAAAATGACTTCACTATGTTGGGGTCAAGTTATAATCTGACTGTGGCTGATCAGACCAACACCAGCTTGAAGGCTTTACCTCAGGTCGCCACAAATAGTCCAAGACCCTGTGGAGAGCTTAAAAGGGAGCACAAGAATCACAAACAGCCAGTGCTTTAAGGTTCGCAAAGGGCTTCACCTCTCTTTTTCTTGATCCTCATAACTCTGTGAGATAGGCTTGCTACCCTATTTATTATCCCCCACCCCCCGCAGCTGACAGCTAAGGAAACAGAGGAAGGCAGAGGGTTAAGTGACTTACCCAGGATCAGCCAGCTAACCAGTAGCTACAGCAGGATTTGAACTTGGGTCTTCCTGACACCACATGCAGCACTAGGTCCACAGTGCCACTTTGCCTTGCCCCCAAAAGCTAACCATCTATTTATTCCTTGCTTTCCTTGCTAGGTGAGACTCTGTTGGAATCAAATGTAAAAGGTCTAACCTAGGGTCAAGTTTGAATAGTGAGCTGAGTCACCAGGAGATCACCTTTCCCCCACTTCCCGATTCTGCTACTCCATCAGCCCGACCCATGGGACCCCACCACCAACCGACAATGTCAAGACTTGTTTCCTGCCAAAAGGAAGAATGAAATCCCTCAAGACAGGAAGACTTTGAAGTCTTCCCCTGAAATCAGATTCTGCCTGCTTTTGGAAGGAGCCCAAGTGAGACTAGTCCAGACTGATGCTTTACAAGCACTCTGATTTTCATTTTAAATACCAGTTTGGCCCTGGTGTTAAAAATAAACTTTCACCTGCATCTCATTTTCTCCTTTGTTACCAAATCCATTGTTTGTCTGAACAAAAACAAAGAAGGAGGGGTTGGAGGGGAGGTGGAAGGAAGGGGCTTTTTAAAAAGTGATTTACTGAGTTTGAGCCTAAGCATAAATTGGAGGGGCCAGAGATGTTCATGAACAAGAGGACTATGGACATTGCCACAAGGAATAGTCTACTGACCATTTGACCCAAACATACCTGGCTTATGGAAGAGAGGAGAGAGAAGGAACAGAACTACGTTCTTCTCAAGGCAAATCTTATGTATTAGTCAAAATTGTGAACAGGGGAAAAGGAAATTCCTGCCTGGAGCAGAGGAAAGTGAGGTTGAGTTGGGAAGGAAGCATGTGCAAATGACAAACCAGACCAAGTTGGTATCAACAGGTCTGGGAAATGATAAAACCAAAGCTTAAATCTGGAAGGATTCTTAGAGCCCACCAAGTCCAACCCCCGTGTTTCATAGATGAGACAATTGAGAAACCAAACTTAAGTGATTTTCCCAGGGTCACACAGCTACTAAATATGAGACACAATTTGAATTCAGATCTTCTTTATTCCAACTCCAACTTTCTATTCCACTGAGACAGTGGAAAATGCATGCCAAGAGCAGAGATTCAGGCAAAGAAGTCTCTACTAGATGAGGAAGTCACTCATAGGCAGTCCTGAGCAAGTGAAAGCTCTGTATTACATAGCTCAATCATGGCTTCAATGGAAGAATCACAGATTTCCAGAGTGGGGAGAGGCTCAGCAGATGACTAATCTGATCCATGCCTCTCACTGCCACAGACAAGTGGTTATCTAGAAGACCTCCAAGGGGGCAGAATCCCTTTGATACAGATGCTGGGTCCTACCCCCAATCATTCCAGCAAGGGTCATGCAACCTCTGTGACTCTCAAGATTCGGTAACCTCTTGTCGGCGCTCCATGCCTCCTTTCACAGATAAAAAAACAAACATGTTTTGGATATGTTGCATAATGCTTTATCTGTGTAGGCAGCATGGTGGTCTTGGAATTAGAAAGCCCTGGCTTCAAATCCCACCTAAGATACTTGTTAGCATTTCTAGCCATCTACCCCTTTTTTGAGAGGCAGGGAGCATGCTCCACCCTCAGTCCTCTGAAGTCTTGTTTGGCCACCTTTCTGAGGTCTTTCGGTACCGTTTTCCTTTAAATTCTTGTGGCCATCCTATAAACCATTCTGCTTACTTCCTTTGCGTCAGTTCATAGATATTAGATGGCCTCTGAAGTCCCTTCCAGTGTGTAGAGCTAAGATGCTATGACTCATCATTGCATCCCCACCAGTACCTAGGACAGGTCCTGGCATATAGTACTTCAGCAGACAGTCTGTGGAATGAATGAGGACACACATCCCTCGTTGACAGTCACAGAGGCCCAGTCTCCACCTGAATGAGAATTCCCTTGACAACAGCCCAAACATGTTGCTACCCCGCAAGACACTACCTCCTGAGGCAGCCTATTTTGCTTTGGAATTGTTTTAATAAATTGCTGCAAAGAGTTTCCTTTCATCAAGCTAAAACATGTCGTTCCCTACCACTTCCAACCATTGCTCCCAGTTCTGAGACCAATTGGAACCACTCTAATCACTTCCTTCTGTGACAGCTCTTCAAATATTTGAGGACAGCTCTCAGAGTAACCGTAAGTCTTCTCTTCTCCAGGCTAAATAGACCCAGTTCCTTCTTGTCTTCTGCTATTCTTTTTTTATTATTATTATTTAATATATTTAGTTTTCAGCATTGACTTTCACAAGAGTTTGAATTACAAATTTTCTCCCCATTTCTACCCTCCTCCCACTCCAAGATGGTGTATATTCTGGTTGCCCTGTTCCCCAGTCAGCCCTCCCTTCTTCACTCCGCTCCCCTCCCATCCCCTTTTCCCTTCCTTTCTTGTAGGGCAAGATAAATTTCTATGCCCCATTGCCTGTGTATCTTATTTTCTAGTTGCATGCAAAAAACTCTTTTTTTTGTTTTTGAACATCTGTTTTTAAAACTTTGAGTTCCAAATTCTCTCCGTTTTCCCTTCCCACCCACCCTTCCTCCCTAAGAAGTCAAGCAACTCAACATGGGCCACATGTGTATCATTATGTATAACCCTTCCACAATACTCATGTTGTGAAAGAC
>CM053627.1:13912604-13950819 GCA_028646595.1 Phalanger gymnotis | reverse complement strand
CTATTTAAATTTATTCTTTATTTCTTTAAGGAGCTTGAACCTATAAAAGTATTGGGGATACTTCAGTAGATTATACCTCAAAAATTTTATGCATTTTAGAATTCTTTTTTTTTTTAAAGATTTCTTCCTCTCCCTACCTCCAGAACTTCCCCTTGCCTTGTAGTTAGGGAATCAATAGTGGCTAAAGCTACTACATTGGGCAGTAAAAGGCCCCATAGATAATCCACTTTTGCTTTGACTTATTTGGACAGTGAAGGCCCCATAAACAGGTCACTTAGCCACAAAGTGCTTCCCTTTTGGGGAGCCCAAACACAAAATGACAATGAGAATTTCTCATTGGAGAATTCCAATGAGAATCTTAAGGCAAAGGAAGACTGACCTGATCGTTTATTGGCTGAGCATCCTTTCATGCATCTTAGACATTAGTTTAGGACCTCCCAGGGGTCCTTATTTTGTGCACAAAATCAAATCTGGCCTGTCCCCAGTAACAAGTGTACCTGGAGCACTTGTATGGGAGCTGGGAACCCTGTGGAATCACCTTTGTGAAGGCAGAGACATGAGCTCTAGTTCAGAGATTTTCTTAAAGTCAACTCAGGGTGGGGATGATGAACCAAAAGAAAGATGCAGGGCTGCTGCTGAGATTGGATCCAACCCATTTAAGTCTGAGCTCTACTTTCTAGCCTTCAGGGAGCCCTCCATGTAATAGGAAGTTAAAGGAGTATTTAGTTGAATTGTTATGCAGCCAGTTCATTCCCACTTGCCTTCTGCCATGCCAACACACTCTTGCTGTCCACCCTCTAGGAGTGTCTCAGAGTTTCAAGCTATGCAGGGACCCTGCTATCCCCCAAACCCCATCTCCCTTGTCAACCCTACCCAGTCTAGATGACACCACCTGGGTTTCAAGATAGACCTAGACACCCCAAGGGAGCAGCAGTAGAACTCCCAAGATCCCAGAGGGCAACCAAGCATTTGCCATTCCTAGAAGTCACATGAGAACATGGCTGTGCTCTGACTCAGTGCCCAGGGAGTGAAAGTCAGCTTCTGCTTCCTTAATGCTTCCTCCCACACTCTGCTCCTGTTCCCTTTTTCTTTTTTTTCTATGATTCTTGTTAATGTCAATGAGCTTTAACTGGTTTCACTAATTTCCATGAATCAACTGCTAAGCATTTATTAAGTGACCACCTACTATGTGCCAGGCTCTGTGCTAGGTCTAGAAATATAAAAGACAATCCCAGCTTTCAGGGTTGGGGGTGTGAGGGGTGGAGAAAAACAGCTTGTTCCCGGGTAAGTAAACCCAAGATATCTGCATAATGACGATTTGTGGGAGGTAAGGTAAGGCTGGCAGAATAAGCAAAAGCCTTTGGAAAGATCTGAGACTTTTAGGGGGAGCTGGAGGTTCCCAGAGGAGGAGGAGGAGGAAGGAATCTCATGAAATGGGGGAGGGGGAGTACTGAGCAATCAGCCTGGAAAGATGGGCTTAAACCCACTAGTGAAGGGTTGTAAATGCCAAAGAGAGGAGTTTGATTTGGGAGGTGTGGAAGTTTTTTGAGCAGAGAAGTGACCGTGTCCCATAGTTGCTTTGGGACTGTCAGATGCCAGGGATTAAGCGGGGAGAGGCCAATGCGCCAGGACAGGTGGGGAGGTCACCAAAGGCTGTTCGAGGGTGTAAGCGGAAGTTGCCCAAGGATGACAGGAGCCTGGAGCAAGCAGGGACACCGGCAAGCTATTTCTCGATGCCCACTCAGTAACAGGGACTGCGGTGAGCCTGGGGATGGAGAGAGCCTGCCCTCAGGGGGCTTACTTCTACCTCCGAGAGCGCCTTCTGCCAGGATAAAGCTCCCCTCTTTAGGGTCGGTGTGGGAGGTCTCCAAAAGAATCTGCAGAAATCCTAGTTTGTCAGAAACACAGGCGTTTGGTGGTTGTGTTTTTTGGTTTTGGTTTTTTTTTTTTTTTATGCTGAAGCACATGTTTTGGAGGTAGAAAAATAACCCTGAACAAAGATGAGGGTTCGAAGGAGGCTTTTAAATAGATAAAAATTACATCGGAGACACCGAGCAATACATTATTTTGCATATTGCAGTCGAGTACTTTCTTTTAGGCTGTAAAAGTTTAAAAACAAAAGATCCATAATCCCCTGCAATGTACAAAAATCTCCCCCTAATTTTATCATTCGGTGGATCAGGTTGTAGCCAAGTGAGGTTAAAATGAACGGTCCAATAAATATCTCTGAGACGTGGCACAGAGCTGTAACAACGGGAAAATGAGAGGAGCCCATCAGACAGGCAGGGGGCACAGCCTGGCTAAAAACCTGGAGTCGGGCAGTGACTGGGGCTCATTCTTCGGCTCCCGCCCTCTCCACAGCTCCCTTCTCCAAAGGCAGAGAAGCTCTTTACACAAAACAGGCCATGGCGGACCAGAATCGGCGAGAAATTTCCCCGGCTCGGGGTCTTGGCCGTGGGGGAGCGGGGGAAGGGAGCAGCGGGGCGGAGAAAAGGGACCCTGAAAACATGGCGCTCTGCAGCCTTGGCTCCGCCTCTGTTTCCTCCCCGTTTCGCCAACGACAAAGACACGCGCTCCACCCACCGGCCTTCCCGCCAGAGCGCGCCCAGAGAGCAAAGGAGGTAGGCGGGTGTGTGACGTCACTTCCGTGTTCCCCCCCCCCGCGCCCATAGGGAGGAGCCGCGCCTAAGAGCGCGCGCACGCCGGGGGCGGGCCGACGTAGAAAAGGCCCTGCGTCACTTCCGACGCGGGCAGAGCGGGACGCGGACGCGGAGGCGGTGGCGGGAGGTCAGTCTGCAGCGGTCGAGACGGCGGCAGCAGCGAGCGGCTGAGGCGGCGGCGGCGGCGGCGCATCCGGCGGCGGGACAGGGCAGCGAGGCAGCCCGGCGGCAGCATGAGCGACAGCGGCGAGCAGAACTACGGCGAGCGGGTACGTGGAGGCGGCGGGGCGGGCGGGAGGGCGGGCGGGCGCCACGGCCGTTGCGGGGAGGCCGTTGAAGATGGCGGCGGGCGCGAGCCGGGGCCTAGGCGGGGGGAGGGGCGGCCCGGCGCAGCGGGGGGTGTCTGGTTTCTCCCCGCAGCCATCTTGGGCCCCGCGCCGCCGCCAAGGGCACAAAATGGCGGCCGGGCTGGGGGCGGGGGGGGGGCTGGCGGAGGAGGAAACTGATCCCGGAAGAGGGCCCGAGCAAGGCCCCGGATGTAGAGGCTGCCGCCGGGGTCGTTGGCTGGCCGGGCCGGGTTAGACTGTGAGCTCCTCGAGGGCAGATGCGCGTTTAGGCTTCTCCGTGGCTTTCTGCCTGCAGCACTGGGCACACAGTGGGCGCTTAATAAGTGCTTTAGAGTGGAGAAAACAGAATCGAACCAGCGACTCGCTTCCAGGCCACCCAGTAAGGGGGCGAGGGGCCACTTTAAACGTAAATCCCCGGGCGAGGAAGGCGCGGTGGGGAGGTGGTGCTGGATTTGGAGTCGGCAGCTGTGAGTTCGAATCGTGCTCGCTAATTCAGACCCTAGAAAGGCCCAAAGTGGGGGGCGGGCACAATTCCCTTCAACCCCTTGGCTCCTCGGTTTCCCGTGTCCACACGGAGCCTGTGCCTGCGACTCCAAAGCCAGCCCCCCACCTCGCGCTGCCGTCTCCCCGGCCTCGGTCCGACGATCCAGACTGGCCAGACCCGAAATGTGGAGGTCCCCGTCCCTGGTCAGGTGGTCTCCCCCGGCCGAGGGGAAAGTGTCCGCAGCGCCCGGGCGCGCTCCTCCCCTTCCCCCCGCCTCCCTAATCCCGGAGGGGGGGAAGGGGGGGAGCCTCTTCTCACCCCCGGCCTACGGTTGGCCGTGGGAATCGGGGACAGTCTCGAGGACGGGCCCCAGGGCCCTGCGTTATCCGAGTGGCTGTGGCCTCCTCATCGTGAGCTCGGATGCTCCGCGGCTGAGTCTGCAGAGGCCTCTCTTTCCGTAGAGGAGAAACCTTAAAGTCACCTCGGAATAAAAAGTAATCCCTTCAGCAGTGCCTGACAGTGAGTCACGAGGCACCCGAGTCTGACATTGTGACCCCCTTATGTGTGATTGGGGCTATGCAGAGAGCCCGTGTCTGCGTCTAACCTCACGGCCCTGCACTAAACTAGCTGGAAGGGTAAGTTGTTGGTAGGAGCCATATTATGATCACCAAGACACTTATTTGAGCCTCAGTTTCCTCATCTGTGAATAGGGCTAATCTTTGATTAGCCAGGGTTGCTTGGGGGATTTGGTAGTGTTAGGGCAGAGCTGGCTCGGATTGCCACCTTCGAAGGCATTTTCCATCAGCAAGCCTTCACCTCCTCAGTCCTTTGCCCAGTCACTGAGATACCAAGGAAGCTGCCCTCTTTGAAGTAGACCGTTTCAAGGGCGCAAGGCTTCACTGTGTGGTATCTCCACTATAAGCATAGCTAACGGGGTATGCACCATGGCTGAGAAACGACCTTTACTCTAAAGCTCTCCCCTTGGTCGGTGCAGGTTCAGTGAAGAATGTAAATTGAGACTCTAGACAATAACCTGGACCTAATCCAAGGGCAGAAAAGTAACCTTTGATGTGTTTTAAGATTTCTAGTTAAAATAATAGTGGCTTAGGACTTAGGTATTTTTCCTAAACATTATCTTCAATGCCTTTTTCCACTTTGGGACATGGCTTGCTTAGTAAATATAATTCACTAATTGGCAGTATAATACTAGGTGATAAGATTCTTTAAATTGATGGACAGCCCACTGAAAGAACTGGTGTTTTAGGCTGATCCTAAATCCTAGGACCTTAATTTCAGTCGACGTGTGTCTAGCATGTACCAGTCACTGTTGGAGGTGCTGGGGATACAAATGCAAAAAAAAAAAAAAAATCCCTGACCTCAAGCTTACTTTGTTGGAAGAGACCTTAGGAGTCATTTAGTCCAACCTCCACATTTTATAAAGAAAACTGAGAGTCATTGGCCTGGAACTTGACTCCAAACCCATTGCTTCCCCTCATCTATACCACTGTGAATACTCTAAATATGTTAAGAAGGCAAAGTTGAATCATTCTAGTGTGAACCAGCGCTCATCTTTGATGTCCATAGAACTCAACTGGAAATTTTTCGCATAAGAAATAGATAAATGTTAGTGGAGGTTTGTACTAAATTGTTGTTGCTAAGTTTGTGAACTCTTGAGTACATTCTAGTTGGCTAGTTGCCATGTAAGCACAGTCACTACACCGGGTACAGAGAGTAGATAACAAGCCAAACTGTCCACTTTGTCCCACATGGATGTGTCTACATACTATATAGTATTGACTTAGTGTTCAAAGGGTTATTGCTTAAAATGCCTTCTCTTTGCTCCACTGTTCCCTTTAAGATTTGGGGATTGTATAAACCCCACCCAATGACCTTTAAATTGAAATTCTACTTAAAGAAAAATAGCTCAGGCAAAAAAGGTTTTGACTGAGCGGGTGGAGTAAGGTTGTTGTGTTTCATATATAATTCATGTGAAGTAATCATCACACACATAAAAATTGCAAATACCTTTCTTCTGGTGATCCAAGGCCTGGTGGGTAGAAAACAACAATGAAATCTTCAGTATAGCAGCCTGATAGAATATATATAGTTAGTCATACAGTAGTAAGACTGGACATGTCAATCGAAGCATTGCATTTTATTATAATTTTACTTCGATATCAAAATTTTCATCCTATGTTCTTTGCTTTAAGTATAAAAATCCACTGTACTTCTTAATGGCCATTGGGCCTTAAGGGTATTCTTAAATTCTGATCCTTCTAGTGATAAGTTCTTTGCTGGAGTCTGAAGTGGAATAGAGTTGTGGACTCTCTCTTCAGCAAGTCAGTTTGAGGCAGTGGGGAAAGTACTGGATCTGGAGGGCTGAGGTTCCCATTCCTCTCTGGTTGGGCCTGTATGAGTCGAGAAGTCACCTAGTCTCTCGGAGTCTTTATTCAGCTGTAAAACTAGAGAGGGGTTTAAGCTACCAGACACCTCAAGAAAGGTCTGCCCCTTGCAGTTCTAATCTTAAGAGCCTGTGATCAATCCTGAGGACCTGTGAAGACACTGGGAGCACTTAGTTTTCCCCCCAGATAGCTGAAGTAAATTTGAGCTCAGCCCCACTCCCCTCAATTTAGTCTTTAAGAATTTGGTGAGCCATGAAATAGGCCTAGCTTTATAGTGTTAAACACAAGTAGGTTGTCTAGAGCTGGATTATGTGCAGCCCACCTACAAGCATAGAAATTGCCATCAATGCTTTAGTGAACGAAGCCGAGCTACTGCAGAGCTCTGACTAAAATGGCAAATCAAAACATGTTGTCTATTGTTTCAGTAAAAACCTAAGGTTGGACAGCCCTGGTCTAGAGCATTGGATTCCCAAAGCATTTGGCTTGGTAACTCTTCAAGTTCCTAGGAAACTGTTTAAAAACCACTATTGAATTTAAAGACCACAGCTGTGTTTTCATCTCATGAAGTACTGAGAGATCTTAAGTAGGAAAAAGTTGATTAATTTGGTGCTATGTGCCAAAAAGGACTGAGAAAAGGCTTCTTCCTAGCCTCAAAGTTACTTCATTTAGCATCTATCTTCTCAAAAGCCTGAGAAACCAACACAAAACCACTGCCTTTAAAGTAAAAACAGACTCTTCCCAAGGGAAGAGAAGGGCCTGCAGTGTCTGACTTCACCCTGGAGTAGCACATTTTAGGGTACTCTCCTCAATTGGGCCCCAAACAATATATATGATTCATGTGTGATAACCAAATCCGGCGGCAGCATAGGCAGATGCACACTTTTACCTAATAGTGTTACTATGTTAAAGCACTGTGCCCTTCAGTGTAATGCCAACTATTATGGATGAAACTCAACCTATTAAGGCTTCACAGAACCAGTTAATACTAGACTGGCTATGCATGTGCTTGACAATGTTTCTCCTTTGGTTGTGGGGGGAAAGCCCTCCATTCCTCACAAAGTTTATTTCTTCACTAAATACTTTTTCTTTTGAATCCTCTCTGAATTTATTTTGGTGAGTCAAATCGGTTGTTTTGGTTTCGTTTTTTAGATGTTAATTGAATGGCTTGTGGTTCTTTTATTAAAGTTTACTCGTTGATAGTTTCTCCTTTTTTAATAGTCCATATTACTGACCCACTTACTCCTTACTTAATGTATTGTGTTGCTTTTATTTTCTTGAACTTGACAAGGTATGTAAGTTTTGATTCATTTCTTTTAAAGTGCTTAGCTAGTCAAACTACAGTTTGGCCCTTTCACTGAAAAGCTTAGTAAGATTTCTGGGAAGAAACACCGAGTGCTTATGTTAACATGTAGTTAACCTATATTGAGCTATAATAGAAAGTTGGGAGGAAATAAAATAGGAGTGAAGATACAGGGAAAGGAGTGGCAGGAACAAAAAAGTCACAGTGAATTTAAGTGAGGAGGAGTATTAGAATGGCCATGGTAGTGATATGGTCAGTGGCCCTTACCATTGATCGATTGATTGCCACTCTAGTTTCTGTACTTATAAGACAGCTGCAGGTGAATACTAAACCTAAAGAAGCCAGAAACCCCAGAAAATGTGTTATACCCAGGAGTACTTGGCAACAGAGGATCCGTGTGGGCAAAACCAGCAGTTGTGGGCAGCTGTCTAGCTTAGCCCTTAGCTGCTCTCCATCTCTCTGCCTCAGATTTCCAGGAAGAGACTGAAATTGACCTTGCACAAACTAATAGGATTTTCAGCCTTAGAATTCTTCCTTATGATGAATCAGATGTAGAAGATTTTGAAAGCTTGACTTTTCTTGCTCTATTGCCATTAGAGATGTTATCCCCGTGTAATAAACCTTCACATTTCACCACTCTCTTCTCTCCAGGCTTTTGAATGTTAAACTTTTGCCCTTGTGTCTTCTTTCCAACACTAACAATTCTCCAGTTCCAGCAGTTTCTGTTCTCAAAGCATAGAACTTCACCCCTATATTTAAAGATGTTGTACAAAGGTTCAGAAATTATCTGCTAAATAGGAAATGGTATTTTAGTCATTCTTCTGACAGCTGACGCCACAATACAGGATAGATTATTAACTGCAAGTAGTGTAGTGCTGAAGAAACTTCCTGGTTGCAATAATTTTCTTTTAAAAAAAAAAACACCTCCATAAAGAACCTGGACAACCAGTGATAATTCTTCTGGTCACTCAGTCTGGAAATGAAGTCTGACAGTTTAACTGAAATATGTGAAAATGACAAGGTAAGTGACTGCCGGCTTTGTCAAAGATGGAAGGGAAGGCCTCAGGGTGGGTACATTTCATGACACTCACCTTGGTGCCTACCTCAAATATCTCAGTACGCCCATTTGAGCAGAGACAGCAGGTGTTCCTTGTTTTGAGTGATTATTGCCGAATGAAGAGAATAGCTATAGTTGCATGTAAACTTGATTCTCATCCTTTTGATGAAAGAAAACAAACATAATTTTGTGTCACCCTTTTAAGTTTTGGTGACAGAATTGTGGTATTTAGGAGATTTGGTGTAAATCTTTTTACATGTCTTGTTTATAGAGCATCTTGATGTGGGTTTGGCATTTGTTCATTTTGTCATGTCATAGCTTATTCTCTGCAATTTTCAAATTAAAAGTTCTTTGTCATTAACCTTCTCTTTACTGTGGCAAATTTGGTTCTTATAAATATGTTGCTTTTAAATTCAGTAACATAGAGTATCATTTTCTGATTACTGCAGTTTTAGCAGTTTAGCTTTGGACTATTTGTAGCGTAAGGTTACAGTAACATCTGCATTATTTTAGGTAGTTATGTCAGAATGTGGTAGTTCTGTAGAAGGTTTATATAAGGAGTGGGTAATGTTGAATGCTTTAAGAATATAAATTTAAAGTTTGTGATGCTGTGCTAGTCTGTGGGGTGGTTTTGGGGGGGAAGCAAGCAGGGTCACAAAAATAGCATCTCTGCTTGTGACCATTGGGTACTTTGTTGGCTCATTGTTTATTTACTTCCATATTTCCAAGGATCTGGAAATGTAGTTGGAGTGGGTACTCTTTCCACTGACTGAATGAAACCTTTCAGCTACTGAGCAGATGGTCTTGGAAGAGTTGCGATGGCCCAACAATTGTTCAGTTCCTGACCAGTCTAGTTAGCCTCTTTGCCCTTCATCAGAAGCCTTTCCAGCTTGGTGTAGGACCTTGCCAGAGCTATTGCTCTGCTAGCATAGGCATCAGGATCACCATGAACAGTGGGACATTACAGAAGGACTTGAGTGGAAGAGAGCTTAGCTTTTTAAGAGTCTTATCTTCTGTCTGTGGGTGCCTCCCAGAGAATATTAATGCTGTTTGCAGAGACCAATTGTTTTAAGATTTCAGTTTTGGGACAACTTGATGTTATTATAGCCATTCATTTTTCCTTCTTTGCCCACTTGAAAATCGATTTTAAATTCCCTTATGAGTATTTAGCTTTGTGGATTTGAGCATACCAGAGGCTCAAAAAAAGCCATCTCTGGCAATAAATTTTTCCTTTTAAAAATTGTATTAGAGGAATGGGCTTACCTACTGATCCTGCTAGATACATTTTTTATAGCCATTAAGCACATGAAGAGTAAGCAGTATAGACGGAGCCTGCAATCGACTTGGCATAAATTGCTACAGTTGGTTATATGGAGCTGGGGATAAGCAGCTGGTATAGTCAGTAAAAACTAAGGTTTGAGGTGTCATAAGTTGAGCAGGTTATCAGTACTGTAGGTAGAGATGCAGTATCATCCAAAAGACTTGGCATTCCCAATCCTTTATCCACCCCTATGCCCACTCCCATCAGTCAGGCGCCAAAGAGGAAACATGCCTGGGCCTTCTGATTCCATGATTACGGTTGGGTTTCTCCAAAGGAGCCACCTTCCCCATTTTTCTATCAGCTCTTCTAAAACAATTCTTATAGTTCTTTTGTAAAAGGTGACACTATCCCATAAATAAAACCAATTTTAAGTTATCTTAGACTAAAACTAAAATGCCATAAACTGAGTTGAGGGAATTTTGAAACTCAATAAAGTACAGAAATATTTTTATGCTTGTATCCTAATCCATGAAACGTGGACTCTCTATGATGATGTTATTTCATTGCCTTGGTGCAAAAATAAATATTAGGTTTTTCTGAAAGTAATGTAGGTAATATTAGATGAACTTAGATGGCGTGGCGCATCAATAAGAGCTTTATAGCTCATTTTTGTCTTCCCTCGGCTAATGCTAAAGTTGCACCGTTTTCGTGATGTCGGCATCATTTGGTGATGCTATCTAAATTATAGTCCTGTACTCCAGAGAGTGCATTAACAATACTTTATTAAGTCATAGTTGATTCACCTCAATTTGAGAAATAACTTTTTTCTTCATGGTTGCCAATTTAGTTTGAGTAATTTTCCATTTTTGTATATTCACTGGCTTTTAAAAGTATCTTAATATTGGATGCTCAAGGAAAATGTCCATTTAGGTTTCTTTGAAACTGTCTGTTGGGGTTTTTTCATTGTTTTAATCTTTAGAATGAATTTTTTGAAATAATAACTATCGTTGGATTCAGGTTTGCTCTGCTCTTTGGCTGTTCAAGTAGATGGTTAATGCAAAACAGTCTTTAGACTTTTTCCTTCCCTTTGGCTATTTTTAGTTCTGTAATTACCATCAATTCTAACAGAACGGGCAGTGAAATCGATCAGACCATTCAATGTTTTTGTTTTGGGGAAAGATTTTTTTAATGATGAAGTTAGCTAACAAAATCAAAATTAGAGAATTTTTCAGGGGTGAATTAAACAGTAATATCCCACTTTTTTCAGATGCAGTGATATAATTTGATTCCTTTAACTGAAGTCCTTAAATATGCAGTGCAAAAATATATGAATTTAAATGACAATTAAATAGTTCAGATCACAGTAAATGTGAATTGCTTAAGCCCTGAATGGTTGTCATCAGATGTACAAATGAATTAGACTTTTGTTCTTGGATTTTTGTATTCAGAATGTCGCTTTGACTAGAGACTTTGCTTAATGTGGCCTTTTGACATCTGAGCATTTTCTTTATCGATATCTAAATAAATTTCACATTGGGTCAACTTAATAGGGCTTTAAATGTTAATGAACAGCACATGTTCAGTTGTGTACTTCGTGTTCAAAACAGGGATAAGTAATTATATTAGTAGTACAGACTGAGAGTTGACAATTATAGAACCAGCTTGAAAACCTGATGTGTCAGTTTTTTGGAACTGCATATTCTAGTTCTTAAAAGTCCAAACCAAAAAACAAAAAGGGCTTTTTTTTCTAGTTTCAGTTTTGGCACTAGATTTTATCCTGGAGTTTTAAAATATTCTTCATCCTGTTCTTTTTCTATTAAGGTTAATGTTGAAGAAGGAAAATGCGGAAGTCGTCATTTGACAAGTTTTATAAATGAGAATTATTTGAAGCTCAGGAATAAGTGAAGCTGAAATTTGAAAAAAAAAGAATGCATGCTAATTATCAGACCAGAAGTCCCACTTATAGAATATTGAGCAGTTTGTGTGAAGTGGGGAAGATGAAAGAAGTCAGAATTTGAAACGGAAGAATGAAGAAAAGAAATAAAAGTGAAGTTAAGCTAAGAAGTAATCTGGAATGAGAAAGCACTACGCTAAGTACTCACTAGTCTGTTTCTGTGTCCCTGTGTATATTTTGCTAAGCGTGCATGCGTGGTCTGCGGCCCAGGGAGAGGCTGAGCAGGGCCTAGCCTGCCTCCACCAGGGGGAGCATTTTTGATCAGGCAGCTTTAATACCAACTGCCCTGACCAGTGATGGAGGTGTGAGCTCTGGTACTACTGCTAGTGGAATACCCAGGATAGGAAGGGGGTTTGTTCCCCCACCCCCCTCCTGCCATTGACCCCACACTTTCCCTCCCCCAGACCAATGAGGCCCCGGGCTCTGGGACTTCAGGAGTGGGGAAGGTAATTACTGCTACCACCACACTCGGGCACTTTTAAAACCAAAACTCTGTGTGGAGTTTATTTTTCTTTTTAGTTTTAGCCAAAGTTGAGTTGTAGGAAAACCACCAAAATTTTCATAAACTGAGGATAAGCACCCTTTTGCTCCTTGTGATCTGTTGTATTTCTTTGCATCAGTATTTTGGTGGTCTCATTACTTTCTTGTCTTTCCAAATTACTTTTATCCTATCAACCAAACAATATTAGCATCACCCTTTACAGACCTGATTTCTGAATGTCATGCACAGTTCTCTTTGAAATTTCTTAAGTCTGTCTCCTATGTATAGTCACTGCTCCTGAGCAACAGAGTACAAACTCCTTGAAAATTCCCTACTCATCCTCACTGTCATCCTCAACCCTTTAGTGAGGAAGGGGCCAGGGAGTACACAAGTAGACCGGAACTTAGTCCTGAGCCATTAATGCTTACTCAGTGGCCAAACTCATTTTGCCTTAATCATCCCACCATCACCTTAAATGATAAATTTTATAGAGTATAGATGTCTGATCTGATCTAGTATCTAGCCACAGATTGGCTTGGCTGGTGCAGCATATGGGTTTCCCCAGCTCTTCCTTGTCCCCCTACTTTGCCCCAACCCATCCAGGGAAATCTGCCTAAAAACGCTATTTTTCATTTTCAGGTGTGGGTGGCAGCAGTCAGAAAGTTAAAACTTCAGTTAGGTAGAACAAAGAAGCATTAATTTGTTACTCTCCATAGGAGATTGCAGCCACTATACTCTCTTATCAGGGTGCCTACCCAACAGATGGTTTCCTACCCTCTTAGGAAGCGCAAGGGGAGAGTTTTTCCTGAGAAAAATTCAGGTAGCTTTCCATTTTTACTTTCTATCTCCCTTCCCCCCCCCAAAAAAAAAAAAAACAACTGCATCAGCCCTTAGAAACTCCTTTTAAAAAAGAAAGCTAAAATAATTTTGGCTCCAGGGATGTACACTTCACAGCATGACAAATTTCTTTAAAATTCATGACTCATACCTAGTTATTTGGAGTTTTTCAAAGTGTCAAGCCATTTCTGTATTCTCTGAACAAAGTAGTAAAAAACCGTCCCTGGACAATAAGACCCCAGCCAGCTACTTGACCCTGAGCAAACTCTATAGCCTATTCCTAGAAGTCACTTTTGGGGCATTTCCTTCTCAGGACTTTATAAATCCTGAGTAGGAAAGCCTTGGGGTGGGGGGGGGTCTCTCCCTATATTGCATGTATGTATATGCCCTGATAACTTATTTCATGAACAGTCGTGGCTGTATAAGGCCTCATAATCTGGGACCATTGAGGCTACTCCACGAAAGATAGGATCTCAGGTGTTCATGGATCTGGCATTTCAGGAGTCCTTGGCTATCTTAATGTAGTTTATTTTTAGTTAGGTCCCTTTAAGGTGAGACAAGGGGTGTTAATGTACAGTAACAGTACTGATCCCAAGAACACATTTTGTTTAGGGGACTTTTCATCTGCGTACGGTCTTTCTCCCAGATTGGTGCTATATTCTACTCTTTGTTGTGTGACCTAAGTATATGACTTCTTAGCTTATTCTGTGATCTGTACCTTCTAGGCCAGACTACATTAGCATGTCCCCAAAATATCTATGTTGAGTTTAAAAATGATTGTTACCCATATGCATCATCACCAATCCTCTCATTCCATTCAGTAGATCTACCTTAGTGCTTAAAAGAGGTTGGAGAATGCTATGTTTGTACAGGCCCCTGTGGGGGTAATAAACTTTGGGATCCTGACCAACGGAACTTAGGCCATGCCAGTCAGTCCCCATTATGTGACTTTAGCAACAACTTGGGCAGATCCACTCATAGGTGTTATAGTTCTGACTTAATGAGGATGAACCTATAATCCACACAGTCTAATCATTCACTATGGAACTAATAAAGCGTCCAGGGGTTGCTGGAAACTAGGAATAGTTATCCCATCCAGCACCTCTCACACTGGAGAGAGTTTTTGCTTTTAGAATTTTGCCACTTAATTAGAATAAGATTATGTGGATTGGGGGGGGCAGTGTGGTTCCTGGCATCTTTATTGTGAACTTGGCCAGGGTTGTTTCTGATTTCCCCAGAAAAGCTATTTCAGATTGTATTAATATATTAAGTATATTCCTGGCTGTAGATGTTGGGAGTCAGGCTCTCTTGACCAAGCTTGCTAGGCTTAGAACTTAAACCTTGTATCAATTTCAGATTCCTTGTACTTTACCCCTCCTTGGGGTTGGAACAGTACTAATATTTTTCCCTTTAGGGTTTTAAAATGGCAACATGTACAACTTTTCCCAGGACACTTCTGTGTGACATTAGCTAGAACATAATAATGTCTTGGTTCTCATTTTTCCATTAATTAGGAACCATTCCTAGAACCTTTGTCCTTAGAGGGAGATATAACATTGTACCTTCTTGGTATCAGTGAATTCTGTCACTTGAACATGCTGTGTTTTTTTGTTTCTTCTGGGGAAAGGCTCTTTTCTTGGACATCATATCCTTTCTTTTTACATTCGATTTTGAGAATGCCTTTGGTATTGCTCTCTTAGGCTAGAGGCCCGCTGAGTAACCTTTTTACCCATACAAAATTAGACTCTTTATTCTTCCCTTTTTCTCTCTCCCACTCCACCCCCCACTTTTAAATTTATTTATTTTCAGTATTTAGGCCCAGGCCTGATTGAGTGCATCCCAGCCTATTAGGGGATTTTTCCAGTAGAGAGAGACTTCCTTGTTAAATTTCTTGTCCTCAGCTCATCCAGTATTCTCACTGGCCTTCGTCAGATAATCATTCAGATTATTGGCATCTTTGAGATTTTGAAAATGCTCAGTATTAATAGCATTTTCTCATATGATTTGACATGAAATGAACAAACTTCATTTGTTGAGATGACAGGTCTCTTGGGTCTACCTCAGAAAAGCTCTTCTCTTCCCCTCTCATCTCCTCAGTTGGATCCTTATTCTCAGATGTTATTGGAGTGGTGTTTACATCATCCTGAAAAGTTCCTTTTCTGGTGTTTTTACTTGTTGCCCCAAAGCCCTGGCCCCTGGTAATTATTTCTCTCTACTTCCCCATTGCTTACATCCTTGACAGAGGTCACTGACAGTTTTCTCAAGTTATTTATTGCAATATCCAGGTTGCTATTTCTTCCATTCAGCATTAAATGGACAACAAACAGGAAGCCAATAGGAACTGGCCAGTCCCATCATTCTGCTTTACTTTCTTAGTGACTTCCTTTGGCACAATAAATTTCCTTCGGATAACAGATTCTCTAAATACCAATCCTTCTCCCCAAATAGCCTTGAATTCAGTTCACAAACCTGATAGATACCAAGTCTTCAAAGCTGCAGTGGCTATAGGGAATTTTGTTACAGTAGGCCTTGCCTTCTTAGGGAAGGCTTCATTTTGGAGGGAGCCGGTGTGCTAATGGAAAATTTACCCTGGACGTTCCCATGGCTGAAATATCTTCACTTATTCTTGCTTCTCATCCCAACCCTGATTCCCCCTTATCTCTTGGCCCCTGTAGGAAGTGAATTGATGGGCACAACGTGAGATTCCCCACAAAGCTGCTGTGTTCTTGTCTGGCAGGTTCTTGTCTCAGAAATGGCTCTAGACAGACCGTCAATCCTTGTTAACACTAAGACATAAATGTTGAAATTCAACTCTTTCTTCTTCTTCCCCCCCCATCCCCAACAAAAAATATAGGTGATTATTAGTTATCTTTGCTTACCTACCTCATGACAGGAAACTCACCCTGCCTCATCCCCTTTTTTGGGCACCTCCCAAAAGGTCTCCTCGGTCCCTCTGAAATAGCTTTTCTAGATTACATATCCCTGCTCATTGAATAATTACCAAGTGCCGCCTCCGATTTTTGCAAGGCGAGCTGGCCTTTCCCTGTGGAGTGGCTCCTGGCTTCATTGTACTCTGTTTACCTTGGTTGGTTGTCATCTCTTATAAGGGTACACCAATCAACCTTCAGAGTTCAATCAGCACAGCCTACAAGGGGATTTCTGTCACCTTCCTTGAGCCTGACTGTGTACTTTGAAGTATCTGGGGTTTCGTTTTTGTTTTCATAGAGAGATAAAACTGTCCTGTGTTATTCATATGCTGAGCTCTTAGTTTTTTGAAGCCCCAGGTCTCTTTATCATGAACTCTCAGCCTAGGCATTTGTCAAAGTGTGGGGTTCTTCATTTATCCCTTACTCAATTTCATCTGTTCCTGCCCTATAATTCTAATGATTCCATTTATTGTATTTGCTCTCTATGTGTATTTAAGGCACTGATAGAAATGGGCCAGAGATGGAGGTCTTTAGGCTAACTTCTAGGTGTCAGCTCCATAGGACAGAGTTTTTTAATCTTTGGCAGTCTGGTGAAGCCTATTAACCTTTTCTGAGAATTATATTTTTAAATAATTAAGGGAAATGCTAGATTTAAGTTAATGGCTAGTGAAAAAAAAGTGTACTTTTCCCCCCCAATCCAAGTTTACAGACACCTTGAGGATCTGGACACCTCATACTAAGACCCTGGCTGTAGGTTTGTTACTTTGTTCAGCTGCAGATCACTTTCATCTGCCCACATTTGTCATGGCACACCAGAATATTGAGAGAGATTTTATTTCCCAGGAGCCTGCCAAAATCAAGAAATGCTCTTATCCATAGCATTATCTAGCAAAAAAGGAAAGTGGGGTTGACTCAACTAGTCCCATCAAATACTATTTAAACCACACTCAGCCTATCCCCTCATTTCTCAAAGAACTGAAGTGGGGGAGGGGAGGACCACTTGGATTTAGCTCATGACTGGGACTTGCATCCAGTTTTAATTCCATTCTAGGATCTTACTAGGAATCAACATCGTTTATTGGTCTATTTTAAGAAACTGCTTTTTCCCCCACTAAAAGCAAATCAGGATGTTGGCTCATCTGGGAGGACTTTTGGTTTTCATTTCTTTTTTTCCCCCCAGTTATCAGAGGAAAAACCCAGTATGGCATGCTAGAAAGATAGCTTATACCTGAACAAGATTACATGCCTAGCTGTGGGGTCCTGCAAAATCCACTTGATCTCTTTTGGCTTTGATTTCCTTATAAAGCGTGAGATTGAACTAAGAAAGGTTCTGTGAACTTGTTATTGTTGGGATAACTATGTATGGTCATTGGCTTTCTGTGTAAATCCTATGTATTTTATGAATCTGAAAACTCTTGAAAAGGGCTCCCTAGGCTTCACCAGACTGACTGCCAGAGGAGTCCAGAATACCAAAAAGGAGATGAAGCCCTGCACTCAGATAAATCTTCTTTAAGGTCCTCCTTTCCAGCTCTGAAGTTCTCTCTTTGCATATGAGCCTAACAAAATAGGAGTTGAATGGTTCTGTACTTTTCTATTAGCTATTTCAAGTGGTGCTTTTTCTCTGTTTTCTTGTCCTAAATTTGGCTTTTTAGAGGCTATGTCATGTGGTGGAAAATGCAGATTTAAGCTCTGACACTTGGTGTGACCATTGGCAGATCCCTTAAGCATTTATCTGTAAAATGGGATTACTGCTACTTAGATCCACATCATAATTGTGAGGTAAGCTAAACAAAAGCCTGTATTGCTTTTTGGAAAAGAAATCTTCCATATCTCAGTTTTTATTACTCATGCTTTAAGTACAGCCACCCCTAGAATTTTAGTCTAAATGACTCTGGACCTAATTGTCAATAGGTTGTTTCTCTTTTGAATTGTGTCCACACCTTTTAACTTAAAAAATACCTTCTACTTCTGGGAACCCCAAAATGACTGGAAGTAGTTATAGTTCCTCTCCCAGCCTTGTTAGGGAGGGCTGTTCTTTGGTTCCCTCTATTGTGCCTGTACCATCTTAAGGGTTTCCTTCCATCTCTTGCCCATGCTAAGACTAAGAGGGTCAGATTTCTTTAGCCAGCAAAAGTGCCCGCTAAACTTTGTCCATTGACAACTATCCCATCCTTGAGGTTAGTAGACTGGATGGGAAGTTAGAAGACATGGGTTTGAATCTACTGCTTTTTCCTTTATGATCTTGATTCACCTCTGAGTCTTGTTTTTTTAGTGGACCAGGGAGCTGTGATTCCTAAATTTCCTTCCAGCTCTAATAGAAAAGCTATCTTGCCACCATTGAGGATGTTAATGTACCAGGCTTTTGCCTGTTCAGTCTACTACGATTTAGTTTCCTCTGGTCCCTCAGTTAAATTAGGAATCACCACCTAAGTTTATGTCTTAGCAAGTAGGTCTTCACTGAGCTGTTGGTCTAAGATACTATGGCTCATTAAATTGGTTGCTCCTGGCTGATCATAGAGTCAATTCTGTCAGCTCCCTCGTCTCATCTTTGTCTTTTTGCTCCACTCCAGGTTCTCATTGGATGGGCTGGCTTATTCTGGTTCATCAGCCACAACTTCATCTGGCCATGACTACACACCTGTTTCAGTTCTTCCTTGGTCATCTCCATGATGGCAGAGGGGCTCGTTGGTCCTTGGGCTGTTAGCCTTTCCTCTCGAAGTCAAACTCCATCCCCAGTGCCTTTGGGTTGTCTGCTCTGCTGTCTTTGGTAACAGGCTTGCCTGTGTTTACCTCATTCATTTGGATACTTAACATTGCCACCAGGGCTGTTGGCAGCCCTCACCAGCTCCACTAAAGTGGGCTTCTCTTTTGGAGCCATTACAGTCCGCCAGTGAGGGATATGCCAGTTTTTCTGACGGATGGAAGGGGTCATATTGTCCCTTTGACTTTCTTAGGTTTGGTTGAAGTTCCTCTGAGAAACAAAGGAGAGCAAAAAATTCCCAGTTTCAGATTTCCTGACCCAAACCCGTCTGTCCACAGATTGTTTTGACTCAGAGTTTATGGAACACACAAGTCCTCCTTCTTTTCCTTGATTTCACCTGGCCCCTCTCTGGAGAACTCTGCCCAAAAACCTTTTCTTTTTTAAAAAAATCTTTTGGTTTTGCATATTACTCTCTTGCTTTGATTCTCTTCCCTCCACCCCCTTTCAGTGCCCCTTCCAATGGAAGGCTTAGATAAGGTCACAGTTGCATCCAGGTGAACAGAATGGGGTTGATGGGATAATGTACTCACCCCAGATGGAAAACATTAACGTTAAATAGATGACTTCAAAACAAGCTCTAGTTATCCACTGAACAGGTGTTTCTGTAACCTCTTTGGAAGGGCAAGGGGGTCAGTCTGCCACACTGTTTCACTGCAGGTTGTTTAGATTGCGATGGCCAAGAAAGGGCACAAATTAAACTTGACAAATCTGCACTTAGGAATCCCGTTCCGCTTCCAGAAGTGGGAGTGCCCATGGATCTGGAAAATCCGCGAGGCACACCCCTGCAAGGTCACGATCCAAGGAGGATTCCCGGCGCTCCAGATCCAAGTCAAGGTCCAGATCTGAGTCTCGGTAAGTGAGCCCTGAGTTTGGAGGGGTTTCTAGAAGGGAAGCTGGGAGATGGGGCGAAGGCTACTGAGTCTCAGTAGAGAAAGAAAATGATGATTTTGTGGCTTTTATAACTTCATTGGCTACTAACTGCTCTTCTAAAAGCTGGCCTCATCCACAAGTGGCTTCCAAGCATGTTCCTTGTTCCTCATGCCTTACATTTTTGCCTAGGCTTCTCTGTCACTGGTGGCAAAGCTTTTCAATATCAGTTTGTGCTCCTTCCCTCCAAACAGACGTTTCGTGTTGCCTTCCCTTACCAAGCTAGTCGGTCATCTCTCCTGTGTGTATCTTCAGTCTCTACTTTGAGAGACAGTGCCTCATAGTAGATAAGATGAACTGGGCATCTGAACGTCTGACTTCAAATCATTGCTCTGCCACTACCTTTTTGACCTTGGACAAGTCACAGAACCTTGAGCCTCAGTCTGACTCAGTAGCCTCTAAGCTTCTCTTCCTTCTGCCTACATTTTTAAAAAGCATTTGACCCTTCCAGGCTGTATCATCTCATCCTGGTCACCTCTAAATTTGAAAAATTGTGCATCCTTCAGGTGTTTGTTTTCTCACTCCCTTGGAATCTGTTCTTCTCTCCCTCCTATTGTAACTGTTCACTGGTTCCTAGTGACCACATTTGACCCTGCTGACCTTTTACAGTCTCCCAATATTCCCTAACGCAGCACTGCTAATCCTACTGGCCTTTTTTGGCTTCTCCTGTCTCTGTACTGCCTCCCTAGAGTTCCTGTTACTACTTCACCCGTTCAGACCCTCACTGCTACATGTCTACGAGACATTTATTAAAATTGCTTCCTAACTATCCTTCCTCAGATTGCTCACTGCTCTCTGCAGTCCTCGTACATCATTGCTAGATAATCCCTCCTGCGCTGGATATCATCAGGTCTCTTGCCCCAAACCCTTTGTGATTGTCTTACTGCCCGCTAAAGATCTCTCATCGATTTATCTGCCACTCCCTCACCCTCCCATCTATCTTAGACATTGTTTCTCCAGTACTCCACACTCTCTGTGTTTCTCCTATTGTGAATTTTCCAAGACTGACTTCACAAAGGCGCCAGCTGTGGGGGAATGGGAAGGCAGGTGTGGACGTGGATCCAAACGATCATAACCATGAATACTTTGTCCTGTAGATCGAGATCCAGAAGAAGTTCTCGAAGGCATTATACTAGATCACGTTCTCGCTCCCGCTCCCACAGACGGTCCCGGAGCAGGTCATACAGTCGAGATTACCGAAGGCGACATAGCCACAGTCACTCTCCAATGTCTACCCGTAGGCGTCACGTGGGGAATCGAGTAAGAAACAGTTTCCTTGTTCAGATTTAGGCTGCCTGACATTGCGGTTGGCAACTGCTCTTGGTTTCTTGGTATTGGGTTATTTTTCCCACTGGTTTGTGTTTGTGAGCAGTCATTTGACATTGGTCCGTAGAATATTGGATTGGCAACAGAAATAGGGAACATTTCATGTTTGGCAAATTATGAGCTTGTCTTTGGTGTCTTGATGGCCATTTTTGTATAGTGATCGTTTTAGGTTATGATCAGGTGTCAGTGCTTTGGGATATTCAGCAGATATCGAACATCTTCTAGGAATACGATCAAGCAGTAGAACATAAGATAATTTTTAAGTACACATCGGTAAAGGCTCAGTGCATGCTAGTTTTACTGTGCAGAATGGTAGGCTCAGGTTTGTAATGTTGACATCCATCATTTTTGCTGTGCTGCCGTACTATACGGCTGCAATCAGCTAAAAGCAAGCTAGTCTGGTATATGTAATAGATTGAAGAACCACTTGATGGTAGACATTTCACACATGCACATAATTCCATCTTCATTCCATGGTCTTGAATTGTATGTTAAGTCATTCTAATCTATTGATGATATTAATTAATAATCATAATTATATATAGCAGTTGTTATTTGTTGTCTCCTTAAACTGGTATGTTTGGGACCAAATTCCAAAACTGAGAAAGGGTTTAGCAACAGTCTTCCCAGTTAACAGCTTTGTTAAAAAGAACCTAGACTTTCTTATTTATTTATGCTCTTCTTCAAGCAACTTGAATATTTTCAAGGCTGTTTTTAAGTCCTTTTATTTTTACTTGCAGGCCAATCCTGATCCCAACTGTTGTCTCGGTGTGTTTGGATTGAGTCTGTACACCACAGAGCGGGATCTCAGAGAAGTATTTTCCAAATATGGCCCGATAGCAGACGTGTCCATAGTATATGACCAGCAGTCTCGGCGCTCCCGGGGATTTGCCTTTGTCTACTTTGAGAATGTGGATGACGCCAAGGAGGTGAGTAGGAACATGCACCTAGAACTGGGGGAGGTCTTTGGGTACTTCATAGAATGCAGCAGGACATTCCTGGGTTGGGGATTATTGGCAACAATTGGTAATTGCTGAAGGCAGCAACAGTTTTCAAAAATGGAACTAATGTATCTAAAAATAAAACCAGGATTTGGTCAGGGGATGAGAAGCATACATTTGAAAGTCATTGAAAATGAATCAAGAGTGGCTGATAATGTAAAGGAGAACCACCACAATTTTACAAATTGGAGTCTCAAGTTATGTATCCCACTTAATGGCAGAATAGGGCTCTGGAGCACATTATTTGTAAAAACAACAAAAAAAAACTTAAGCTTAGGAAGTTGGCTTTTGAAGATTGCCTTCAAACCTAACCATCAATTCTGACATTTTGTGTAGGGAAACTCAGTCCAATTTGGTGAAATAACCCCCATTTGTCAGTTACAAGTTGCCTATATCGTATTTTGTATTCATGCCATCAGTCTAACACAACAAATATTAAAAGGTACTCAAAAAATAATAGCCAAAACAATTATTCTTACAACTCAGGCTGGGCTTCACAACTTTCGGGTTGTATTTAAAGGCCAGGTGAATTTTTTAAAACCATATTAGTAACTTCGATAGAGTCAGCTTCATTTTGATCATGTGTAAACATAAAGATGCCAAGATTCTCGAAGGTAATTCAGGATATACTCAAGACGCAGGGGTGGGGGACCTGCTGCCTAGAGGCCACATGTGGCCTTCTAGGTCTCTGGGTGTGGCCTTTTGACTGAGTCCAAGTTCTGTGAAGTTCAGATTCAGTCTAAGGGCTACACTTAAGGGCCTAGAGGGCCATGTGTGTGGCCTCAAGGCTTCACCTTGACTCATGCTCATTTTTCATTCAATGGGAACAAGTCCTTCCATTCTCAAGCCTGCCGGGGATTTGGCTGAGAAGGGTGTCAGGTCAGGGGGTTGTTCTTTCATGCCTTTTCATGAAGAAGCAGATTAGGATTATTGTTTATGGTTCAAGGAAACAATATTTAGAGTGAGCCGGAAAAGTATTGTCTACTGGGTGTAGTTTGAGATGGACCCAGGGTTGTAGGTTGTACTTAAAACAATGTTTTGAAATGGGTTTCCTACCGGGGAGGGGGGGCGCTTGGGTTGTAGTATATTTTCCACATGTGAACAAGAGGCGCCTGCTTGACTCTTCTGCCCATCCCTGAGAGGTTCTCTGGTCTATATGATACCTCTTCACTCAGCCATCTAATACACAGACACTGGGCAGCACAAAGATGTTTTCATCCCCATACTTTGATGTATTATTTACCAGGTTCTCATAACTTATCTGTTCCTTAATTGGTTGGTATATATCATGCCGCCTCTTCTAGGTTCAGGTTTTAGCTTTCTCAGTGTCTTATTTTACTCATTTTTGTAACCTTTCTAGTAATGTGCAAAAGTGAACCATGATCAGTATTAATTTTATTACTAACCATAATAGCCAGGTTCATAGGAATGTCACACAAGATTTGAACCAAGGTCTTCATAATTTTGTGTTGGCCTTTTAAACACATCAGGCTACCTCAGCACCCCCAGGCATTTCTTTGTTCCATCTGCATTTGTGGGATAATTTTCCCCACTGGGAATTTACTCTACTGATGAAAACACAGGTCCAGATCAAAAAGAAAGAATGATAATCCTAATTACTCA
Source organism: Phalanger gymnotis (assembly GCA_028646595.1). Taxonomy (NCBI): domain Eukaryota; kingdom Metazoa; phylum Chordata; class Mammalia; order Diprotodontia; family Phalangeridae; genus Phalanger; species Phalanger gymnotis. The sequence goes on along the minus strand of CM053627.1, from coordinate 13,927,471 downwards.
CACCTCACTAGTGCTTCACCATTAAAAAACCATTTTCTGCATGGTCCTCTTTCATCTTTACAAAGGCCACCCTCAGAAAGAGCTTGGGCCAGGATGCATCTTAATGCATCAAAGAACCTGGGTTCAAGTCCCCTTCCTCTAAAAGCACTTCCCTTGTTTGTGTTTTGAAGGCTAAAGAGCGTGCCAATGGAATGGAGCTGGATGGCCGGAGGATCCGAGTGGACTTTTCTATAACAAAAAGACCCCACACCCCAACCCCTGGGATCTACATGGGAAGACCTACTTAGTAAGTGATTCTTGGCGCACTATCCAGAAACTTGTACTGGGGAAGGAAGGATTCTGGTTTGCTTTCAGATGTACCTCTGGGCTTAGGGTCCCAGAGGAGCAGAGCTCCTGCTGTATGTACTCCCCCTGGAGCCTGCCAGTGCATGAAGCAACAGCATCTAAGGCTAGATCTAAGTCTTAAAGTGTTCAGGTGACAGCTCTTCTGGGTTTCCTGCTACTGCCGGCATGCATGCCTCTGGCCTCTTGATTACTGAGGTTCTCTCTTTTAATGTACCAACTGTATCTCTCTTGGCATCCTTTATGGTCTGTGTTCAGGTGGCTGAAGGATGTCCTCCAGAAAAATGGCATTTTAACTGGGTTTCTGTTTTTAGTGAGAAGCAGCACAAACCTTGGGGTTCTAGGCCCTTTGTAAAACTTTGAATAGTGCTCACACTGTGGGTTATGGCCATATTCAAGTTCTATTCGAGACAGGTTTTTGGTGATTTTTTTTTTCTATCATGGCCTATATTCACACCAAGTAGAAGTTAGGCACAATCAGTTTAGGGATATAAGAACCACTTGGAATGAAGTTCTAGGGGAATTTACATTGGGGGGGCCGCGGTTAGATTTTAGCAAGTTGGATGGTGCCAGAATGGATATGGATTGCCTTTAGAATCGGGAGGATTTGGGGTTTGAGTCCTGACTGACACAGGCCATCGTTTCACTTGTTGAAATTGAGATCTGGGTGGGTGAGTTTGCACTCCCTAGTGTTCCACATGCAGCTGCAATCTCATTACTGCTACTGCCTCCTCAAGGGTATGGCATTCCTCAGTTTTCCTGCTCTGTCAAAAAATGAAGTCAGGCATGATTTACTCTTAATGAAGCTGCGCTCAGTCAAGCAAGTGGTTATTAACATTTCCTTTTCTAAATATGTAGTGAGCCATCCGAACTGGGGGCAGCTAAGTTAGGCAGTGGATAAAGTGCCAGGCCTGGGGTTAAGAGCTGAGGTCAAAGCAAGCCTCTGACACTTACTAGTTGTGTGACTACAAGGTTTTGCTTGGATAAAATGTGTTTATCCTTATGTGGGCTCAACCAAGTATGAAGTAGAGTCCTTTTTTCTTTTTTATTCCAATAACGTCTGGAACTTAACTCTTTTGTTTCATGTGTAGTGGCAGTTCCCGCCGTCGTGATTACTATGATCGAGGCTACGATCGAGGCTATGATGACCGTGACTATTACAGCAGATCCTACAGGTAAGAAGTTTTAGTGTTCAGGTTGTTTGGTTGCTGTTCCAATCTGTGGTAGCCAAGGAGGTCACAACCTTTGGTTTGTCTGTAGTGATTGTTGGATAGACTCGATTGTTCATTCAAAAATCATTCTAGCAAAGGTAATTGGTGTAAATAGCTTTGGGGCGTAGCATTTGAAATCGAATGGCACTTTTCCCATGTTCCAGGAACTTTCAGAATTTTGTAGTCATTTAATTTGCTTACACGCAAGTTAAATTGTGCTGCCTTTATTAGACAAGTGTCCTGTTTTAAGAAATCTAGGGCCACAGGGATTTCACCTAGATTGTAAGGCAATCTATCCATTGATTACCTCCTTGGCACAGGCATTTGCTTTTCCTGTGGTGTAGTCTATTAGACAGCTAAGAATGCAGAGTCCACAAATAAGTAGATACATTATGGCACAAATGACTTTAAATCTGTTTTAAACACCAGGTGAACTCTGCCAAGGAGCATGTGATCATTTAAAAACACCAGAAAACATAAATGGGCGGGTAGAACTGTGTCCTTGGAATGCACGATGGGACCTTTTATGTCTGTTAGCCCATAAAGTAGGGACCACATTACTAGTCTTGTCTGTTCTTGTATATCCCTATGCCTGGCCTTCCTTCCCCATCCCAAAGGACCAGAGAGAAGAAGGAAGGTCATTTATTCTATCGATGAAAGTAAAACCAAAGAAGAAAAGCTATAATCTTGTGGTGTTAGTAGCCACAAGATAGCCCATAAGACTATTCTGAAAACTCTTTCTAGTGTGCTTTTCACTGAAGCGAATCTTTTGGAGAGCCATCCTATCTTACACCAAATGGTCAGGAAACAGCTTTTTCTTTATACACTTGTTCAGTATGTCTGAGGATCTTCCCTCAGAAAGCCCTTGACAGAAAACAGCACCTCCAAGCTCTAGGTGGACAGTCACACCTCCCACTTGCTTTGAAAAAGAAAAACCTTTTTTCATAATGAACTTTTTAAATGAAGATCTTGGAAGAACTCGAATGGAAAGAATTATTTCAAGACAAAGATTGAGATAAAGGGATGGGACTGGGGAGAGAAAGTGAAAAGGGGGAGCGGGGTGAACTTGTCCTGCCTTCAGCCCTGAAGTGTCCAAGAGCCCATGTTGTCCAGGTAGTTGTGGTTCATTTTATAAACACCTTAAGGCTTTGTTGAATATCTGAGGAGTATGGTTAGCTTGAAATGTAAGGGATTATACCAAGGTGTAGCCACGAGGGAGCCCGCTTTGCTTACCAGCATTTTAACTATTTTGAAGGATGGATCAGCTTCCTTAAATAACTAGCATGGAAAAAATATGATTTAGGGGTGATAAGATTGCTGTCTTCGAGTATTTTTAAAGGGCTTGTCATGTGGAAAAGTTACTAGATGTGTCCTGTTGGCCCTGGTCTTAAGTAAAGCAGTGGGTGGACGTGGCCAAGAGGCCCTTTGAGGCTTGATAAGAAGAATCCTTTGTAAACAATAAAGGTTCGCCCAAAGTGGAGGGAGTGGGGTGCCGGGGAGGTCAAGCCCAGGCTCACATGGCTGGTGGTGGTAGAGGAGATGCTTGTTTGGCTCCTGGTTGAACTAGGTGGCCCCTGAGTTCCGGTGCTGTGATTCTGTGTTTGTTGTTTAATGTCATCTGATATACTTACAACTCTATAAACCAAACTGCAAAAAAAGTATTTTGCTTGTGTCTTCACAGAGGAGGAGGTGGAGGAGGAGGAGGGTGGAGAGCTGCCCAAGACAGGGATCAGATTTACAGGTATGCTAGGCGAGGTCTTAGTGTTGGGAAAGGTCTCCGATTGCAGCAGGCCTCACTCACACCAAGCTTGGTCAGACCAAGGGGTTCTCCATGCAATGTTGATCTCACCAAATTGTAAGCTAGAAGATGCTTTGTAAGAATATGTGTCGAGGCTGAATGAAGAGACATGCCATATTAGGGTTATTGGACATTTTTCAGCCTGTGCCAAGGAGTTAACTAGATGTTGAAAAAAAGGTTTTTAAAATTTGGTGTGAAATCACAAGGTACTAATTGAATAGATAAAAGTAGCACTCCAGGGCAACTTCAAAGTTGATCTTTTTAAAAATATGGCTAGTTTTCCTCCATTTAGAACCTAAGGACCCAGAGCCATGATCTCTGTCCCCCTACATACACCCCTGTGTGCATCTTCCATAGTTCCCCTTAGACAGGCAAACACCACCTTTGAAATTTGAGTTATTTTAAATACCTACATACTCCCAACTCCCACATACATACCTCTTATTAGATCAAAGGCTTGCTTTGGGAAAAGAGGAAAGGGGTGAAACGGTTTAAAAGAGTGTCTCTCCATACCACCCTTGGACCTTCTTTTTGTTTGGAGAATTGGCTGTGCTGCTGAGTTACTGAAGTGAGGGTGTCTGTGCTGCTTGTCAGAGTCCAGGGCGCAGGTAGCTTCTTTGGGATCTAGACCAAACTTTTGATTACAATTGGGACCACATTTAGACAGGCAGTATAAATAACCCTTTTGGTAAGTCTGTTAAGTCACATTTGGAGTAGGGAACTGGATATTTCCAAGGGGGTGGAGGCCACACTGCTCTCAACCTAAACTGAGCCCTGGGATTAATGAGAGCAGTGCAGGTTACTGGAAGCACTCCATAGTTGAGTTGATTCCATAAGCTGACACTGCCTGAGTTGTACCCACAGGCTTATTTAGGTAACATTGCTTGTGTTGAGGATTGAATCACTTTTCGTTTGTTTCCAGGAGACGATCACCATCCCCATATTACAGTCGTGGGGGTTACAGGTCACGGTCCCGATCTCGATCTTATTCACCTCGTAAGTGAAGAGTATTTGATTTCCTTTGAGTTACAAAGACTGGCAGGCCGTCATCAGTGGCTCAGGATGTTTGAGCCTAGCAGTTTGCCCCATAAACACAAGTGTGATGACTTGTCCTTTTTAAACCAGAAAGAGTTGCTTCTTGCCAACTTTAATCAATTTTTAGTCTCTCAATTCAAACCATTGCCAAACACTGCTATTTATCAACTGTCATTTATTTCAGTATCCATTAAGAGTAACCATTATATCCAAAATTCCATAATTTCTGGGTGTAATTGAGATGCAGTTTTTGCCTTCAAAGTAATGTGCTGGTTGTGGGGGGTGGGCAGGGCAGTGGCAGCAAAGGATGTACCCTCGTGGGGCAGGTGAGAGATATTGAGGCAATAGAATGAAAACAATATGGCCATTGGCTGTAAAAGATAGAACATTGTCTTCCCTATCCTCACCATCTCTAGCCAGTATCTCAGATCTGGCGTGTTGCTGCAGAAATCAGAGAGACAGATTAATTTACTGAGTTATGTAGTGTCAGTCAAAACTGTTGGGAAGATGGACCTGGGTTCTAGGTTTAGATTTATTTAATGAGATGAAGGATTATTAATATTTTTACTTCTCTCCCTCTTTCTGTGTGCGTTTGTTTGGGGCAGGTCGCTATTAAAACATGAAGATGGTGGATTTCTGAAATGGGATTTTGTTTTGTGGACAATATTTTTTTATTGTCTCCTGTTTAAAAGTGAACAGTGCCTAGTGAATAGGTGACGACTTTTACGCCTTTTATGAAGACTACTTTTGGTGGAGTTGAAATGCTGTTTTCATTCTGCATTTGTGTAGTTTGGTGCTTTGTTCAAAGTTAAGTGTTTTCAGAGAAGTATGTTTTGCATGTATTTTTTTACAGTCTAAATTTTGACTGCTGAGAAGTTTCTATTGTACAAAAACTTCATTTAAAAGGTTTTTCTACTGAATCCAGGGTAACCTGAAGATTTGACATTTATGTAAAATGCCTCCAAATGGTAAACCAACAATAAACAGTTTGATTTCTACTTTTCTTTTCACCACATCAATGCTTAGGAAAATGGAATTTTCAGATTAGTCTGTGGAAAATAAAATCAGATGCCCTTCCATCCTTGCCATGTCGAGAGCAACATACTTAATATATCTACAACTGAGTGTTACGATTATAATACTGTGTAACTCTGTATTACTAGTATTAGAACTAAAGGTATTTCTATCCAGCAATTGCTTACTGCTTGTCTGAATGTTGTTTGTCAAGCCTTTTATGTAATCTGTGCAGATAGCAAGTGAGGACAATACTCATAGTCTGTTGGAGGCCTCCAAGAAGGCCCATCTTCCTCACGAGGCTCTTCTGGAGGTGGTGAGGTGGAGCTTTCAGCTATCAGTGAGTAAGGGGACATTCCACCACAAATGTAATCTGAACTTTGGGGCTTTAGATTACAGATCAAAATGGGTGCTTCATAAAGGATGGGAGAAAAGAACATGTCAGCAGTTTGATGAGTGAACTGAAGACTTTGCCTGTTAAATTTCAGAACCTATTTTGAGATCCTTTTGCTTACCAAAGGAGGCCTGATTCACTCGACTGTTTTGAGAACTGTGTTTAAATAAACTTAATTAAAAAGAGAACAAGTTGGTGACACTTTCAGTTTGCTTAAAAGAGTACATTTAAGTTTTCCATTACTGATTCTTTTAAAAGGAAAAAAAAACAGCCTGCTCGTTACATTCTAGCATGGTTTGTTTGCTACTGCAGCTTTCACAATTGGTCATTTAGGGGTCTGTCCCAAAATAACTCCCAGTACAGTCTTATCTTACACTAACATTTTAAATAAATTTTTTTGAAGTTCACAGGCCTAGAGTTGAGTCCCTGATCTAATAAAAGGTTCTTTCTTAAACTATTCTATAGTTGGGGGGGGGGTGTCATGGAGAGGAAGAAGGGTGTGTTTTTACAAGAAATGGAGTTGGGTACAGTTAGAAAAAAATTGAATGGTTAACAAGATGATAATGGAAATGTCAGAATATTATAGAAAGGATTCCTCATGAGTCCCCAATATCTTAAGTGTAATGGAGCCTTTGAACTTTAAATGGGTCTCCATCAAGTTTTTTTTTTTAAGTGCTTATTTCATCCGGCAGCAGTAACTTGGCTTTCTCTTCATTGAAGTGTTTGGGCAGAGTGGAGACCAAATATTTGCACTCTTTTCCTGTCCTCACGTGTGCCTTTGGTCTTGACAGGTATAAAGAGAAATGTTAGATTGTGCCTCTAGGGGAGGCCCCAAGCTGCCCAGTAGAGAGAGGGAAGCTGTGGAGCTGAAATGATTGGGCAAGTTAGAGGTCGAATGTGGGAAGACTTGAGAAGGGTAATTTAGAAAAATTTAGCTGAAGGATTGAGTGTAAGAATGTGAAGAGACATTCTGGATCCCAGTTGGTGTTCATAAGTTTGATGTATTTTTTTCTCAAAATGAAAATAACTGGTCAACTTCTACCCATTTTAATTGGCAACAAATGCTTCTAAGTGAATGATTTTGTGGCAGATCGTTCTTCATGCCAGGAAAGACAGGCCAGCCTGGTCACAGTTTATATCCAATGAAGGTTTATTAAAGGGTTTTGTTTTTACAGCCTAAGTAAGGAAGGCTAAAAAACACTGATGCTGAACATGTCCAGATGCACAAGAAAAATGCTATTAAGGGGCCTCCAAAGATGGCCTTTTTGCACAGGAAAGAGGCTATCTCCCAGGTTGTTAGGGATGGAAAAGGCTGATTCGCTCCCCATTTACCTTTGGCCCATTCCCACTGGGAGCATGGGGGGGGGGTTACTGGTACTTGGCACAGGTGCTCACTAGTGCATAGGTAACCACAAGTTCACAAAAGGCTGTGGTTTAGAAAACAAAAATCTAAGCTTGTTTGGGACCAGACTGCCAAACTTTTAAACTGCTCATCCACATAATTTCCAGGCTTTCATACTCTAGAAATGGGAAATAGGCCAATTGACTTACCTTGTTTTTATGATGTGCCAGTAGGAAATTGCAATTATATACCTAAACTAGCAATGGAAATTTGTATTCACAGAGGTTGGCACTTAGGAAAAATCCTCAATGGCAAACATCCTGGTGGTTGGGATATGTTTGACCCTAACTATATTATAGTCTTAGCAACTATGCCAGAAATGAATAAGCATTAAATTCCAGGTGTTGAGCATTGGATGTACAAATAAAAAGTCCCTGCCCCCACGAGGATGGGAGTGTAGGGCATGATGGTGCAGAGCTGCGGATGGAGAATGAACTGAGCTAAGCTGACCCTGCAGCACCATGTAGGCTTAAGGAAATTGAGTTAGGATGAGCATGGGTCTTAAGAGGGCAAGAATGGGCTTTCGGTTGTGGAGAAGGCCAAACTTTTTTCCCACCACTTAATAGTACTTCATTTTCTCCAATTACATGTAAAGATAGTTTTCAACATTCACTCTTCTAAGATTTTGAGTTCCAGATTCTCTTTTCACCCTTGCTTGCCATAGAGGCTATACATGAACAATCATTAAACAGTGAAGACCAAACCTTTCCTGAGGATGAGTAATCTGGGAAAGAGCACAACTGAGGATTTGGGGCCCCCTCCCACCAAACCTGAAGTGGCCCCAGTGCCTGTGTGATGTTGAAAGTCACTTGGCCACTCTGGTCTTCACCGCCCTCCTTTGCAGACTTGACCTCAAAAGTGCATCCCACCTCTAAAGCTATTAACCCCAATAGCTTTAGATTTAGATGAAATTGAGTCGGGAAAAAATTTACCTTCAATCTTCAAGATGACCTGTTGGTCATGGGAGGCTAGGGAGGGTGTGGTGCCACCCATGGCAAACCTATAGGGGTCGTGGTGTTATGCTTAGGAGGACAGCGTGAACCAGAGGCACTGAGGATAGCAGGGGCATCTCTGTCCCAGCCAAATGAGGTCTCATGGAAGGCCGGTGTCCCCCTAAAAGAAGAGGCAATGGTAACTGAAGAATTCCTTTGCACTCACCAGGGTGGTGTTGGGCATGAGCTTGTGTGCTCTTGGTCAAAAGATGTGAAGGTGGCAGAAAGCAAAGGGTCCTTTTAAGGAAGTTGGGAGATGGAGCAGACACATGGGGTTGAAACAAGTATGAGGTTCCTCTTCCCATTCGGGGAGAGATCACGTCAGGCAGATAAGTGGGGGGATCTGGATGGCCTTCCAAAGAAGGAAGCAGTTGTGGAGAGCCACCACTCCAGGGAGAGACCATAGAGAGGCCACCACAAGGGAGAACAGCTCTCCCAGGACTTCACAAAAGAGTAAAAAAAGGCTCACTTCCATCAAAAAACCATTTAGCCAAAAAATGGGGGGAGGGGAAGAAAGCTGGTAGGAGGTACACTGGAGGTGAAGAGCTTTCCATGCCCATTTACATCTGGAGGCCGAAACTGGGCAGCCTCCGGACAAGAGCAGACTCGGGCACGTGGGAGCCATCTAAGTAGTTGAAGGTTTGACTTGTGGGACCCGAATGAGACTGGAATGAGACCTGTTCTTCTTGGGCCCAGAGGTCTGAGCCAGGGCCTGGGGAAGGAAGCTGCCCCAGGCCCATTCACACTAGACATAAGTGGGCTGGCGGGTGAGTGAGGCTACTTGACCACTTAGAATGTTTTATTGAGTTGAACTCCATGGCCCCTGAGCTTCCTTCTGACTGGCATTAAAAACAGGCATTTCTATGAAATCTCTCCAAAGACATGCCTGTGTGCACTGTTCTCACCTGTTGCAGGTGAGAACAGGGACAGGGACATCTGATCTTGTCCTCTCAGTCACCAGCAAATGTCTTCATGTGCTTAAACCCAAGGGTTCTTAACCCTTTTTTTCTTGCCCCTATGGCAGTTCTGGTAAACCCCGTCTCAGAATATTTTGTTTTTTTCATTCACAGTTGGAAGAAATGCTAATTCTAAAGAGTTAGAGGTTAGTGAACATAAAGATGTAATTTTTTTTTTCCCACACTCCCAGGTTAAGAATTCCTGCCCTAATCCTCTAGGATCTAACATTCTAATGGGTGTAGATAGCAAGTTCTGCCACATAACTGGCTCTTCCAGGAAGCTCTCAGAACCAAATTTCACAACAGGCGCTGATCCACATTGGTCAAGGGAGAGCTCCTTAGGCTGATAAATGCAATGACAATCGACCTTTCATGTCTGGTTGGATGCTATGGGAGGCCATTATCTGGTGTATTCAATGGGACAAATGTAAAACACCTAGCATGTGGAGGGCCAACGTGATCCTTGTGCACACATAAATTATCTCACGGACAGCGTATGATGTGTAATAGATATAAAAGGTGGGGCACCAAATGCCCAAGTCTCCAACTTTGTCCTTGGTCTGAGACGAGCTAGCTGGGACTAGCTTGCTCACCTCACCTGAACGTCAGGGTGGTGCCCCAGAGGGACAGCCTCATGCTTACAAGGCTGCCCTCAAGTCGCTCACACTTAATGAAGGAGACACTATGCAAACCAGTATGTACAAACAGAGTTTAAACAGGATAAACAGAAGATGACCTCAGGCACCAGAGTCCTATTGGATTCCAGTTGTCTGTCTCGGCCTACCAACTCTCAGCCTTTTTCACATCATATCTTAAGTTCATCTCATCTCTTATCCATGTTCCCCTCATTAGGTTGCAAACACTGAAGCCCTGACCAGGGAATTCCTGGGCATTTCCTTCACTCATTCATTTTCTCTGCATCGTAACAGCATAGCGTGTTGTCCCTGCCCTCCTTCCCTTCCATTTTCAATTGTAATCTCTCATTTTTCAGACCGGAAAGCTTCTATGCAAACACATTCTTCCCAGTCTTCATGAGACTGTCTCTGGCCAAGAGCCCATCATCATTCTGCTATTGTGAACAATAGTCTAGAAAGACAAATCATTCTCTTCGACACCTCAAAGCTAGCCATATGCACCCATTTCTTCCTAAGTCCCAAACCGCTTTTGGATATGAGGTGAAATGCCCCCAGTGACTTCCAGTTCTTTGGTTTCCTGCACAGCATGCCGTGGATGTACATTCCAGGCTTTTTTTTTTTTAGGAATCACCAGAAGTGAGTGGTGGTCATCAGATTTAATAAATCTTGACAGACTTTCCATTGAATCCTGAATGAGTGTCCTAGGAAGGTGACCCTCCTCCCACTTCATTCCTCATCAAGGGAACATCCATCTCCTCTTCCTCCCAGGACCACTAGCAGGTTTTTTTTTTTTCCAAAGCAGGCTGCTTCTCTGGGTTCTTTTTCTATTTTTTTGTATAGGACCTCAGAATTTCCTTCTAGATCCTCGGGTACAGCCTTTTGACTGAGTCCAAGTTTTACAGAACAAATCCTTTTATTAAGGGGATTTGTTCTATGAAGTTTGGATTCAGTTAAAGGGCTGCACTTGAGGACTTAAAGGGCCACATGTGGCCTTGAAGCTGCAGGTTCCCCACCCCTAGTCCAAACCATCTATATCCCTGTTGCCTAAATCAGATGGGTCAGACCTTCTCTTTCTCCTCTGTGACCCGTTCTTCCATTCCCCAGATTTACACCAATTTTGGTTCCTTGCCTCCTATTCAGAATATTTTCCTATTTATCTTCCTACTTGAATCTTTATCTGAGGTCACATAGACAGTTAAAGGACTGAGTCAGGATTCAAACCCAAGGCTTCATGATTCCAAGGAGCATGCTTTTTCAACTAAGACATAATTCCAACAGCATGGGGAGCTCCCGCCGTGGGACTCCTTTCTCTTATGCAGATTGTGACCCTTCTATGTTTTAGAAGGAAATTCACCATAAATAGCAGGGGCAGGGCTTGAATCCGGGGTTTTCTTGATAGCCACACAATGTTGAGAGAAAGAGCCCCAGCTCGTTGAGTGAAACCCCAAGAGCGCTGGCGGGGGTAGACATCACGAATTGGCGCACAGAATGGGAAGCCATTAATGGTTGTTTGTCCTTCATTTTCCAAGAGGACCAATGATGTCACAGGGTGGTATCTTGACTTGCCTTGAATTGGATTGAAGCAAGGCAGAGTCATTGAAGTCCAGAGGCAAGATACAAGTTAAGATGAATGGCAGTGGCCTAGGATGCAGTGGATGACCTTGAGATCTTTGTTCTGACCAAGTTCTAAGGGCTCCATGGTGCCGTCATGGCCCTTGGAACAAATTGTTCTCATCTGCCCATTCCACTGCAAGAAGTCTTCACATGCTTGGGGTGGACACCCTGCTAATTCGCCTACAGGTTTGAGACCCTTTGGTTCCCCTCAACTTGGTTAGGCTGTCTGCTGAGGATGTTCAGGGAAGACTAGCACCTCCAGCAGAAGGGCTGCTCAGCCACTTTTGCTGTCTGCCTCACCCAATCCTCACCTGTGGCTCCAAGGAGGCATAGCATGCCCAGCAGCCATTGATGATACAACTGCCCAGAATTCCCTCTTAGAAAAGATCACAGCTCAGAGGTTCTGTAGTCCATCCTCCTCTTTTTACAGATGGAAAACTGAGACCCAGTCTGGGGAAGTAACTTCCCTAGGCCCTAGAGGCAGCTAGGTGGTGCTGCAGCTGATAGAGTCCTGGGCTTGGGAGTCAGGAAGAGCCGAGTTCAGATCCAGCCTCAGGCACTAACTCTGTGACCCTGGGCAAGTCATTAACCTCCTCAGTTTGCTCAGCTATAAAATGGAGGAGAGAGAGAGAGAATAGCATTTATATGGCACCTGCTGCGTACCAGGCCCTGGATCGAGCGCTTTATGCTTATTTTCTTACTTGATCCTCACAACAACCCTAGAAGGGAGGGGCTATTATTATTAGCCCCATTTTACAGATAAAGAAACAGGCAGACAGAGGTTAAGTGACTTGCCCAGGATCACATAGCTAGGAAGCATCAGAGGATTGATTTGAACTTGCATCTTTCTGAATCTAGGCCCAACATTCCATCCTTTGTACTAGTATCAGAATTACTGTGCAAAGAACATTGGACTTTGAGTAGGAAGACCAAAGTTCAAGTGTTGACTCTCCCACTAATTAGCCGTGTGACCTTAGGCATAAGTTTAGCATCTCTGGGCTTCAGCACACGCATCTGTAAAATGAGCACCAGTACTTCTTACCTCACAGGGTCATTGTAAGGTTCAAATGAAATCCCACGTTAAGGGCCAGTGGCAGATAAATGGGAAACCTTACCACGCTGCAGATTTTTAAATGAAACATTTCCTTTTTAAGTAGAAGGAAGAAAAAGGCCTTGTTGGGATTTGAACCCGGGCTCTCCTATTTACAAGGCAGACACTTTAACTAGCTAAGCCACAAGGCCTTATAGATGAGAACCTTAACTCATGAGGTCCTGCATCTGGACTTTATAAACATGTCGAATATTAAGCAGCAAGCTGGCCAAGGCCTTGCTGGGATTTGAACCCAGGATTCCTTGCTTTTAAAAAGTAATGTATTTTGGAGGAGGAAAAGGATAAAATTTTCATGGAAGTAGGCACCTTTAATTATGTTTTCTAATTCATTTTGTTTTGTTTTTTGGAGGCAGTTGGGGTTAAGTGACTTGCCCAAGGTCACGTAGCTAGTAAGTGTCTGAGGTTGGATTTGAATTCAGGTCCTCCTGACTCTAGGGTCAGTGCTCATCCACTGCACCACCTAGCTGCCCTTTCTAATTTATTTTAAATTGTGTTTTGGTCTGAGAATATAACACACAAAAATTGGCCTTTTTGTATTCAGTAAGTGGTTTTTTTGAGGAATCCCAATAGAATATTTATTACAAAATAATAGCATTTTAGATTTAGAAGGGACCAAGTAGTAAGTTAGTCCAACACCTGCTTAAAGAAGGGAGAAAGAATGATTCCCCCACATACACCCTCAGCTCAGTTGATAGTCGTATGGGAGAAAGGTGTGACACCCTGAGATCCCTTTATAAGGTAGGAAGTCTCTCTAATTGAGTCACAAAGACTCGTGATTGGCTGAGCAAACAAAGTAGCCATGATCCTGAGGTTCTAGACAGCTAAGCCCCCGTGAATTTGATCAAGTCCAAATTGCAAGGCATTGCAAGCTCAGGAGGGCCTTGTGAAGGACACATCCATAGGGGAGGAGTAAGGGATTGTACTTTCTTCTTCCCAGTCCCTGTTGGTTAATGCATCCAGCAGTTTGAAGGTTCATTAGTTGGAGAAAACTCTTTGAGACCATTGAAGGAGCCAAGGCGCAAACTCTAGACAGATATGGAAATACGACAGTCATGGAGGGGGAAAGCAGCTCTGAAGAGCAGGACCACTGGAAGCAGAGAAGAGAGCCAACAATGGAGAGGAACAGACCCTAGAAGGCAGCATGAGGTTTGTGCAGCGTTCAGGCCCTGAAGTACCAGGTTGTGAGTGGCCTTTGACACACATGTATCATGTTCCAAATCACAACCCATTGTTATCATGGATGTTACGTATTTTTATGGGAGAGTACCCTCCCTCCAGTTTCACGGGAGAAATGTCCTGTAGTAACTTTAAAAAAAAAACAAAACTATTCAATCATTGTAAATACCTTTTGCTAAGAGCTAATTGTGTCTCCTGACCAGTAGTTAAAGCATGCCAGCGAGGAATCATGAACTTACAGTTTTGTAATTATAGTTCACACACTTAACCCTAGAACCCAAGGTAGTAACCACCTACTGGTTACTACCTATGAATGGGAGCACAAGGTGGGAGAGGAGCCAAAGGGAAGTGACACATACAAGAAACAAAACTTCTTCCTAACATTCCTGGTAAGTAAGTGGTCATCCCACTCTGTTCAAAGGCTTCTGGACTGGGGATGCATCTGCCAAGGTGCTCCCTTCTATTGGGAACTGTTCTCATTAAGAAACAGTAAGCCAAAATCTGTGTGCGTTGTTCTTACAGTGCCATTTTTCTAAATACTTTTGCTAAGAGCTAAATTTATCATGTCTCCTGGCTAATTGTTCATAGAAAACACACCAAGGGGGTTAGGGAGCTTGGAGTTTTGGAAGGGGACCCCCACTGGCTACTCTTTTGAACCTGAGCACAGCCGCCCCATGGGGACCCAACCTGCCAACCTGTGAGAGTAGGGTTGGGGCAAGTGCCTGAAGGGTGGGGTACGGAGAACTTTCTATTTATCGGCATTAAATTTCTTTGTTGTCACCAGCGAGCAAACAGAGCTTGGGAGTGGGCTGGGGTTAAGTTTATTAGTAACAAGATAGTAACAAAAATGTTCTGTTTGTTTCCACATTCCCTTTTTGTGGTTGTTACTTTCGGTTTTTGTTGTCTTTAATGAGATTTAGTTTTCCTCCTCCTCATCCCCTCCTCTCTTTTCCTTCTTTCCTCCTCCTCTTTTTTCTCTTCTTTTCCTCCTCTACTTTTTTCTCTTCTCTTCCTCTTTCTTCTTTCTTCTTTAGATTTAATCACTAAATATGAAATTGCCGTCATCCTCATCATCAAAGTAAGACAGAGGGCTCCAAGAGCCATCTATCTCACATCTCAGAGGCAGTGAGATGTTTAACTACGGCACTGAGCCTTCAGCCTGGAAGATCTCAGTGCAACTCTGGCTT
>CM053627.1:13888608-13912104 GCA_028646595.1 Phalanger gymnotis | reverse complement strand
TAAATGTTTGTCAATTGACTCACCAATCTAATCATTTTCATATCCCCATCATCATCATTATTCGTATTGCCGCTTCTCTGTTTCTCCTGTTTTCTGTTGTGGGCTGGGGGGAGGGAGCAGTGTATATCGGACGGAGGAACAGCTCAGGCAGAAGAATCCCACCAGAGGACTCATACCTCTATCATCTTCGATAACTTTTAAAAAAAAAAAAAAGAACATTTATGAGTCTCGTGTAAAATTAGTTGTCAGAAAACAAACTTTCACACCACATTTCCACGTCCTGCTTCATTACTAGAAATGTCTCTGAAACATAGATTCCCACCTCCCCTACCCGACTCCTTCCTTCCTTCCTAGTAGCAGATTTCCAAGGCCTTCCTTTGAAGATTTCCAGACATTTGGGCTGTAATGCAAGCTTTGGTTCTCTTTTGATTAATCTAATTTATAGATAAGAATATTAGCACTGTGTGTATGCGTGTGTGTATGAGTGTGTACATATATGAGTATTGCACATGTGTGAGCATGCATGTTTGAGTGCAAGGAGTATATACATGTGTGTATTGGTATGTGCATGAGTGTGTGCATGTGTGAGTATGCATGTATGTATAAGTGTGATAAGTGTGTGCATGTTTGTGTATGAGTATGTGTGTGTACACCATCCCCATTCCAAGCATGTTGTGGGGTGGGGCACATTGTAATCTGTTTTCTTTCTTCTTCTCCTCCTCCTCCTCCTCCTCCTCCTTCTCTTCCCTGCCTCCTCTTTTGTGCCTAGCTTTGCTCCTTGCACAGAGAAGAGACTCAGTCTTTGCTGAATGAAGATGCTTTGGTTAGTTGTGTGAGAGCGAAAGTATCAATATTCACCAAAATGCCTTCATGCAGTAAAGACTGAGTACCCCAGCTGTGCAGAGGTGGTGGTGGGAGGAAGTGCAGCAGACTGAATCCTAGCATCAGAGTCAGGAAGGCTTGAGTTCAAGCCCTGTTTCTGACACATCTTGTTTGTGCAACCCTGGGCAAGTCACTTAAGGAATCTAGTAAGGAGATGATAATCTGTACCTGTGAAGGGAGTTTCCACAGCAGGGACACACAGTGATGAAATCCCAGATCTTGACCCCACTCTCAGATCTGCTCTTTTGTGAAGAGCGTGCTAGTTCACTTTCAATGTTATTTAATATAAACAAAGGTGTTCATAATACCACATTCTCCACTTGTGCCCAGGATCCTACCTTCTCCTGTTTCACCAAGGCCTTTGCCCCTCAAAACATCCCTTCTCTTCCCCTAGTATATTTAAAAGTCATTGCAATTCCAAAGTACTCATGAAGGGAAATGCTCTCCACCTCCAGAGAAAGAACCGAGGGAGTCTGGATGCAAATTAAAGCGGACTATTTTCACTTTATTTTTTTCGTGGTTTTTTCTTTTGGTCTGTGTTTTCTTTCACAACATGACTAATATGGAAATATGTTCTGCATGATTGCATATGTATAACCTATATTGAATTGCTTACCATCTTCGGGAAAGGGGAGGTGAGGAGGGAGGGAAGGGGAAAATTTGGAACTCAAATTTTTAAAAAAATGTTCAAATTTGTCTTTATATGTAATTGGGAAAAAATAAAATGTTATTTAAAAAATAAAATAAATGTCATTGACATATTTTGTTTTAACATCACTTACGTTTCGATGAGTTATCAAATGGCTCGTTGTTTAGGTTCTGATGGCTTAGAATGAGTGTAAATAGCACTTGGTTTCTGTTCTGGCTAGAAACAAAATCTGAGGGTCTTCCCCTCTCAGAAGGATACTTTTGTGAAGGCAAAGCAGGACATCTTTTGTTTTAATTCTTACCCAGCCCTTAGTCATTGAATGGGTGTTGCCTGAGACAAACTGAGACCTGGGAAAGACCTTAATTTAGAAAGGCCAAGGTTCCCCACTGCATCCTGGGCCAGAGCTAGGCCAGTCATCTTGACTTTTGTCTTACCACTGCACTTGGACGGCTCTGGAATTCAGAGTGAGACTGCTGGCTTTGCATAGCCCTGCCTCACTTCAATGCAATTCACTGGCAAGTCAAGACATCACCCTCCTGATGTCATCGGTCCTCTTAGAGACCAAAGGATGAACAACAAATGAAATAACGTATGCAAAATGCATTGCAAAATATAAAGTGTGAACTAAATACGAGGCAGTACATTTCCCAATATATTCCCTTCCCTGGCTCCTCCCAGAGAGCCATCCCACATAATGGGGTGGGGAGGATGTCCAGCAAAATTAGCCAGTGTAATGCCAAAGTCTGACATATATGCCGTTTCATACCCATAGTCCTCCACTTCTGCAAAGAAGGGGTTCTCCCCTTAATTTGCAATCTGTCCTTAACCATTGGTTCCTCCCCTAGTATTCAGAAACATGCTTAGATGTCACCATCATTAACAAACCCTCACTAGACTCTACCATTCCCTTCAAGTATTAACCTATAATTTCTCCTCCCTTTTATAGTCAAACTCTTAGAAAAAAACCTCATGGCTTCCACTTCTTTTCTCCATTTTCAGCTCCTTAACAACCTGGCCTCCAACTTCATTCTTCAACTGTTACCAGTGACACCTTAATTGCCAAATTCAATGGCCTTAACCTCTTTGCAGAATTGGACATTTGGCACCTCTTTCTGCTGGATAATCTCTCTTCCTTGGGTTTTCATGACCCAGCTCTCTTCTTGTTCTCTTCTTGTTTGGGTGACCCTTCCTGGTCTTCTTTATCATGTCATCATCCACATTCCAACCCCTAACTTAGGATATGTTCCGATGGTACCCAGCAGCAGTCTTTTAGTTGCCAAATCCAATGGCCGTTTCTCAGTCTGGGTCCTTCTCGACCTTTCTGCAGCACTGGATGCCACTGCTCACCCGCTCATCTTAAAGATTCACTCTTTCCTGGGTTTTCGTGACCTTCTCCTGCTTCTCTTCCTATCTGGCTAGTCTGTCTCACTCTTTTTGCAGAATATCACTCATGCCCTGGCCTCTGAGTTGTTTCAACAATCTGGCTAGCTGCTGCTGTGGTGGGGGGGGAAACCAACAACAACCAGCTCACAGAACACTGCAAGCCCAAGTTCTTTTGATCTGCTTTACTAAGGAAAGCAACACGAAGGGGTTAACAATCTTACTTTAATCCATTCACTTAGTTCAGGGGAAAAACCAGCACCCTGAACTTCAGAGCAAACACAAACAAATTACAAACAGACCCAATACAATTCATAGTTATCAAGAAAACCATCAATATCTGAGTTCAGCCCAAAGGCCCCTTAGAGCAGCCGCCCAGAGTCCCCGAGTCCTGAGCCTCCAGGAGTGAGAGCCTTAAGCAAATAGCTCCGTCTTCTCTTTTTATACTGTCTCAGGCATCATCAAACATCATCCGAGCAACCAGAACTTAAGCTCTTGCTATTGGCTCTGGAGTTAGCACCTCCCCCTAGGACCTTGAGGGCTTCACACCCACGTGGGTTTGGACCTGGGGCTTAGCACCTAGTAAGACTCAGTCAAAGACACTGAATTAATCAAAGGAAACAAAGGCCAAACTCTTCAAGGATCCCCAGTACGTGGGTGCGTTCCCCAGGTTCTGTCCTGGGACCTCTTCTTGACTCTCTCTTTAGTGATAAACTCATTGCCTCCCTTGGATTCAGTTATCATCTCTGTGCAGACAACTCCCAGAGCCATCAACCTAGCCCCCTCTGAATCTCAGCCTCACATCACCAGCTACCTTTAAGACCTCTCCAGCTGGCCGTCAGGAATCTTCAACTCAACACGTCTGAAACGGAGCGTTTTAGTCATACACACGCCTTCCTTTTTCTAGTCTTCATTAGGGATGGGGATGGAAACTAGGTCTGTGATTTCACTA
Source organism: Phalanger gymnotis (assembly GCA_028646595.1). Taxonomy (NCBI): domain Eukaryota; kingdom Metazoa; phylum Chordata; class Mammalia; order Diprotodontia; family Phalangeridae; genus Phalanger; species Phalanger gymnotis. The sequence continues at coordinate 13,908,241 of CM053627.1, read as the reverse complement.
ATATAGGGAATTCCTGAGTGAGGAAACTCCCTTTACAAATGTAGGGAATGCTCTCTCTGCAACAAATTCTGGGAGAACTGTCTAAAGCACCAGAAAATTCAAGTGACTGGTCCAAGATCACATAGCAATCTTCTATTAGAAAAGTAAAATTGATTCTTTATCTTAGAAACATATATATATGTGTGTATATATGTGTATATATACATATATATACATAAGCATAATAAATATATATGTATATAACATTTGGTATTATCATATATGATATTTAATTTGCACTTCATTTAGTCTAATTATACAGTGTAACTGGATTACATTTTATGAGGAAAATAAAATCCGTCATAGATTTTGAATTTTCAGCAAGGGGGTGGCATCCAAACTGCTTTTTGCATTGCCACTGTAGGGGCCTGGAAGAAGGTTCTCTCAGACGGTGTGTTGCAGGGGTTATCACTGTTTCATGTCAGCATGTGATATATTTGGGGGGGGGAGCTGTAGAAAGGGGGCGCTCCAGAGATCAAAGCTGTTCTGTTGGAATTCTACTTTTCAACAATTCAATTGTGACTGGGAGTGTGCCAAGCAAAGGTCACTTGGATTCCATAGCACCAGGCACACAGAAAGTGGGCCACAGTCACAAAGGTGTCGCCAGCCTTTCACTCTAGGCTGATCTCAGTAGCTCATCCCCTTTCCTCTCTCCTTCACCCACCTTCCATTACAGCCTTCTGGTGCCAGGCCTGAGGTGGTGTTACAAAGCTTGCCAAGTATTTTATTAATATTACTTTATTTGCCCCCTCACAAAAGGTATCCAAATGCTGCAAAGGGTTTGTATTCCTCGCTACCCATGTGGGCCAAGCCAGTAAGACCATTGGCTGTGATCTCCCATACGTCCATTATAGGGTGTACTGGAGGCTTCCCTTGATATCTCCAGGACATCAGCGGAAACCTGAAGCCATCCATCCATTATCTCTCACCCTCACCCTCTGACTAACTCATCCTTTCTCCCTGTTGTGCATTTCCCCGATGAGGTCTTTTGGTTTTCTTCTCCTTCCAAGTTCCTCCTTGGTTCGAGCTTGCAGCCTGCTCATGTCCACCCTGGGAAGCCAGATAGAGTTCTACAAATGGCATCTTTGCTTAGAGGTCAATCTGGGCCATCACTAGGGGACTTTGGGACAAGGGCCACAAATCACACCTAGGATAAGTGGAGGCTTCAGTTGGGTAGGAACTATATACATCGTGGGGTGAGAAGACAAATACCTGGATGAGGAGGCTGCCATGTACCAGAATGGGGGAACAGAGAAGTGTGTGTGTTGGAGGGGTAGGAAGAGGTTCACCCCAGACACCACCTAGAAGCCTCTTATGGAAATTTATATTTACTAACTGAGAGGAAGCAGGAAGTCTGGAGTTCAGTCCCAACATTCTCAACACATTCATATTGGCTGAATATCTGTGGACAAGTCATTTAACCTGGATGGCAGAGGAATTGCTAATCTACATGGGCACAGGGTGTTCACACTACCAATGAGCTCACCTGTCTTATCTCACCCCTCCTCCCTTCCAAAAAGATTCTTGCTTATTAGGTAGATAAATCATAAATAATGTTTAAGTGATTACTGTGTGCCAGACACAGTCCTAAACCACTAAGGATTCAAATAGAAAAGTAAGATTAGCCCTGCTCTCAGGCAGCTCCCGTTCTGATTGGAAGAGACAACACATGGAGGATCCTATGGTAGGGCAAATGGAAAGGTCCTGAGAGCCTAGAGGGCCCAGTGAGCCAGAGGCAGGGTGGCAAGACCTTCCCACAAACATAGTCTCTGAGGACTCTGTCCATTCATCCAGATGCTGTGAGAAATGATGTCTGCCCTTCGGGAACAGGGAAGAGAGGAGCTTGGCACCACCCGTGGCGAGAAGACCTTAAGCTCTGTTGTTTCAACCCAATAAAGGACTGCAAGCGTTGGTCCTCTGGGCCCAAGGCCTGGTCACTCTGCCCTGAAAGTAGGATTCAATGGAATGACGAGGCATGTTGGGGGGTCCTATCATAGAGTGTACTATGAGCCTTGGAGACTGCATATATATCCTTGAGGAAATAGGAATGCACCAGCATGTGAAGGGCTTATCCTGAGCGAAGTCCAAACCACAAGGTGGCGCTACAAGACTGGAAGACTAAGATTTTTGTGAAAATCTCCAAATGCGAAAGAGAATCATTTATGGGCTCTTATGAGAGTTTTACAGTTTAGTTTGGTTTTTTGTTTTATGGTTTGGTTTTATTTTTTTTCTGAGGGACCTGAAGTATGGAACATGCGTGGAACCACAGGTTTATTTATGATATATATATCTGACTTCTGACTCAGAAGACAATAGAGATAGTCATGCTTCCTGAATGCATACAGAGGCTGTTGGTTTTGGAGTTGGTCATTTGAAATTAAGGATCAACGTTAGAAAGGATGCTTGGGTTCTTAAGCCTGTCCCAAAGCCTCCTGATGGCACCAAGCACCTGAAGTAGACCCCGTGAAGATGCCACCAGAGACAAAGCAGCACAGAGAGTGACAAAGTCTCCAGGAGCAGGTGAGTTCACACTCCCCATTAGGGACTCCTCTGCCCTGCAGCAGACTTGAGAGTTAGGAGCAGAAATTTTCTCAGAGACAGAAGGGACCTCAGAGGCCATCGAGTCCAGATGGGCCTGAGCAAGAATCTTAGAGGGTCATGGATTTTAGAAGCATCCTAGTGTTACGGGTGAGGAAACTGAGGTCCAGAGGGGCCATAAGATTGAGAACTGGAAGGAACCTTTGAGGTCATCAAGTCTAACACCTTCAATTTACATAAGTGGAAACTAAGTCTGAGAGAGCTCAAGTGACTTGTCATATAGCTAGTGAGCATCTGAGGGAGGATTTGAACCCAGGTTCCTGATTACGAGTTCAGAGCCCTATCCACTACTCCATACTGCCTCTCAATGGTCCTCCAGACTCTGCTTGCAGACCTTCATAAGGGAGAGCTCCCACCCCCCAATGTAGCTCATTCTCCTTAGAAATAGTCCTGTGGTTAAGAAGTTTGTTTCATTAGAATAACCCTAAACTTACCCCTGCAGTGTCTATTCATGGCTCATTGTTCTGGGCTCAGAGGTTTGACTGGAAAGCCTTCATCATCCTGGTTGTCCTCCTCTGGTTGCTTTCTAGTTTGCTAATGGCCTTCCTAAGATATAACCCCTAGAAATGAACACTATGTGGTCCAATCAGAGTAGGGTATGGTAGAACAATTGTCATTATTAATGCAGCCCAAGTCACATTAACTTTTCTGGTTGTCATATCACTCTCAGGAATCATATTGAGTTTGCGGTCCACTAAAACCCCCAGATCTTTTTCTGATAAATTGTTGTCTAGCCATCTTGTACTTACGACATTGAGTTTTTTGAACCAGAGTATGAGATTTTTACATACATATATCCCAATTAAATTTCATCTTATATCAAGCCCAGCATTCTTTTTGGAATATGATTGTAGTAGCACTCCCTTCCAGCTTTGTGTCATCTGCTGGTCTATGAAGTGTGCCTTTATCCAAGTCGCTGATAAAAATGCCCAAAAGCACAAAGCTGAGCATGGATTCCTGGGGAATTCCCTCAAAGACCTTCCAAGGGGACTTCAAATCCTTAAGGACTCTTGGGGACCAGCCATTCAGCCAATTCCAAATCCACCTAACCGGTATTATCACTTAGCCAACATCTTTCCATCTTGCGCATAAGAATAATATGAGCAAAGATCAAAGGCTTTACTAAAAATGTAGATAAACTCTATATCTAGGAATTGGAACTAAGATGGCAGTGTGAAAGGAGGTACAGTGAACTCTTCCCCTAAAATTCCTCCAAGCAGAGCTAGAAAATGCACCAGACTGAATCCTGTTGGGAGAATCCAAGAAAAAGTCACCACGAGTCATCTGTCCAACCCAGGTTGGCATAGGGAAACAGAGGGGGTCTATGGATATTTGTGGACATTGGAGACAGGGTCTGCTCAGAAGCCTGGCATGGAGAGCACTCCAGAACCCTGGGACTGTGTCCAAGGGCAAGATGAGGTACCACACCCATAACTGGGCTCCTCAGCCTCGTGAATAGTGTGCCAACAGTGGCCAACTGGCAGCTCTGTTAGCCACTATCCAATTCAGGGTAACAGATCCAGAGTGGACTGAGGAATGGACCTGTACAAAGGGGGTGGCATTTCTGGGTAAAGAGCAGTTGGGGGTTCTGCTTTCTGTACCAAGCAAGGAACAAATTTGCAAGCAAGTCCCAGAGATTTAGTACAAACCCCAGGAGTGGAACAGGGTCTTGGTTCCAGCTTCTAGCCCAATCTGAATCCTGCAGAGGAATGACAAGAATAGGAATCTCAGACCAAATGCAAGCCTATAGCTCTGTCCCTGTGAACCTGTGGACCTTCCCAGCTGGCCAATAATGGCGTAGCACGGCAGCAGGCTCCCATTGCTGACATCCAAACACAGGTCAGGAACATGCTGAATTCAGCCCGGGGTGGCAGCAAGCAGACTTTATCACTTTGGAACAACCGTAAGCTTGTAGGTCCCCAGCCTGAGGTGTCCCTGAGGTCCTGGGATAACACAACACTAAATATTTCAAAGAAAACAGCAATGGGACCAGCCTAGACATTCTCTCCTGAGAGAATAACACCAAGTCCGAAGTTAAGAGGAAGTCTGGAAAAATGAGCAAAAAAAAAAAAAAGATCCCGCTGTCAAAAGTTATTATGGCCACAAGGCCACTCACAATCCAAACCCGGAAGAAGAGAATGACTCCAAAGGATCTGCAAGCAAAGCTTCAAAGAAAAACTCTGATTTGGGCACAGATTCAATGAGAATTCTTTTCATGCAAAACATATCACAATATATCATAATAGTCATTTTGTGAAAGAAAACATAGACACCCCCCCCGAAAAAACTCAAGAAAAATAGTTAAAAAAAAGTCTGCTTCAATCTGTCTTCAGACTCATCAGCTCTTTCTCTGGGGATGGAGAGCATTTTTCATCATGAAGTCCTTCAGGGTTGTCTTGGATCATTGTATTGCTAAGAATAGCTAAGTCATTCACAGCTGATCACCTTAATACTGCTGTTAGTTTGTACACAGTACATTTCACTTTGCATCAGCTCATGTAAGACTTCCTGGGTTTCTCTGAGAGCTTCCCATTCATCATTTCTTATAGCACAATAATATTCCATCATAATCACATACCACACCTCGTTCAGCCATTCCCCAATGGATGGGCATACCCTCCACTTCTAATTCTTTGCCCCGAGAGAAGAGCTGCCATAAATGTTTTTGTGAGTATAGCTCTTTTTCCTTTTTGTTGTTTATCTCTTTTGGGATACAGACCTAGTAGGGGTATTGCTAGATCAAAGGGCATGCCTGGTTTATAGCCCTTTGGGCACATCCACTAGGATTCTTGGAAGAGATAAAGCACGTACTGAAAAAAGAGTTAAAGTGGTTTATAAATATTTTTCCCACCTGGCTGCACTACTGCAGGACTTCCTGACCCCTCTCCCAGGCCCCAGGAAACTCACTACTGAGGAAAGCTTATCATCCACAAAGTCAGATCAGCTGAAGTCCTCACGTGTCATTAGCCCCCACCCTTCTGACTGGAGCGTGGAGTTGTAAACTTTGAAACCTCCCTTTGAGGAGGGGATCCACCACAGAACATCTCACTCCCACCAGGTCCCACTCCTGGACTTCTCTGACATATCTACCACAAGTACTTTTCCACTCTTCTTTTCAGTCTCCTTTTGTGTATTGCCTTCCCCCAGTAGATTGTTAGCTTCTTGAGGGCAGGCACTGTCTTTCTTTTTTTCATATTTGGATCCCCAGTGCTTAGCACAGTGCCTGGCACATAGGCGGTGCTTATTAAATGTTTTCTGACCATGGAAAGAAGAGTGCTAAAGGGGGAAAAGGGGGGAGGAAATAAATGAGAGTAAATGAGAGATATGAAAAGGGAATTAACAGCTCAGCATGGGGGGATATAAAACCTTTCCCTAGCCACAAATTCCTTAAAAATTCAAACTGACCAAATGGAGTCAATGACTCCATGAGACAACAAGAAATAATAAAAATAAAATCAAAAGACTGAAAAAATAAAAGAAAATGTAAGGAACCTCAGAGTTAAAACAAGTGACCTGGAAAACAGATTGAGGAGACAGAATTTGATTCATCAGACTTCCTGAAATTCATGAACAAAAAAAAAAGAGCCTAGAGGTTATGTTCAAGAAATCTTAAAACTACTCAGATAAAGAGGGCAAAGATAGAATAGAAAGAATCTACTAGTCACCTCCTGTAAGGAGCCTAGAAACGTAGACAGCCAGGTGGTGCTGTGGGTAGAGCCCAGCCCTGAAGCCAAGAGGACCTGAGCTCAAATCCAACCTCAGACACTACTAACTGTGTGACCCTGGGCACGGCGCTTAACCCCAATCGCCTCCCCCACCTCCGCTAAAATGCGCCCCCCGCCAAGAAACCTAGCACTTAAAGGGTAGCCTTACTTAGCACATCACTGTCCTGTTCCCTTTTACCTCTTGGATGAAATAGCAGCTCCCCTCTTTACAATGGGGCTCCACCCTGCATTTCTGGAATTATATGTCACTCCCTTTCACATGCTCTCTAACCCCCCAGACTGGTCTATTTGCTGTTCCTAACATACAATATTTGCTCCCACCTCTGTGCATTTTCACTAGTTATCTTCCATACCTAGAATGCCCTCTCTCCTCATCTCCACCTTAGTATCCCTTGTTTCCTTCAAAACTTAGTTCAAATTTGTCTTCTACATGAGGCCTTTGCTGATCTCACTTGCATGATTACCATTTCTCCTCCAGCCACCAAAATTACCTTGTATTTACTTTGAACTTGTATTTATTGATGTGCGTGTGTGTTGTTTTTTCCCTATGGAATATTTTCTTCTCAAGACCAGAGACTGTTTTGTTTTCATCTCTGTGTGGTACCTGGCACATGATGGATGCTTAACAAATGCAGACCAATTTATCGATCGCCCGTCTTTATGAGATTTTCATACCCAAAGATAAATATTTGCAAGCTGTTAAGTAGCTTGCAAGTAGGCCGTAGCATTGCAATCCCATACCACCATTGTTGGTCCATCCAAGAATCACCTGAATTTTCTTTGATACATCAAAAGCTGTGATTTCCTTGATATCAAAATGAGTTAGCACACTTCATAAATCATTTCTGCTTCAGTGTATTCATGATCTTACCAGTGAGGGGCACTATTGGTACAGATGGCAATCCATCTACATGTTCTCGATTTGCGTAACGCATGGCTTTATCCTCCAGAGAGAATACATCCAAGGCACTGGAGACTTTCCCTGACCCCAGGTGACTGGGTACCGGTGCAACCCTTGGGTTGTCCATTTGTTATCCCTGCTTTTTCTTACAGGATTTGTCCGCCATCTCATCCAGTTATACATTTCCTGGTTTATGTCTATTGAACCACTCTTCGAAGATATCATCGTGGGCAATACGCTACCACCTCCTCACACCCAATTCTCCTATGCCTTTTGGGTTACCTACTGTTTTGATTCTTTGGAGATGGTGATCTTTCATGATTCTCAATCTTATAGCTTATTTAGATATTTGCTTTCCATATTTAGGTCTAGTAACACATATGCTGTTCATTTTCTTCTTAGCATTATGCCTGTAATAGGAATGGGGTGTTATGTGATGTCCAGTGGAGCCTGGGCTCTGGCCCCAGGAACTGAATAATTAAGTTTCCTAAAAATAGTACTATCTGCTTCTAAGGAAACATAGCACATGTTTCTGCTAAGTCATGATTTCTATAGAAATACCACTCTTTATTAAAGCAACTTGACATAATATTTGCTAATTATTGGCAATGGCAATAATTAATAATTAATGGCAATATGCAATTTAGAGTAGGATGGTAGAAGGAGGAGATAATTGTTATGCACTTAACTTTTTAGAGCAAGATTTAAAGAAATGTAAACACTTAGGTATACAAAGTATCTTTCTTCCTAACCTTTGACTATTGCTAAAAACTGTTGAGCCTGCTCATTTTCTCCAGACTTGAGTAGATCTGGCTCGTTTTAGATCTTGTCATTAAAAGCTAGAACCTCCTTTTTTGTAGCTCTGAGACTTTCAGCAGCTTCACAGAGTAGTGTCAAAACTTCTCCACCTTTTCTTCTATTAAAGTTTTCAATGAATCTATTTGAAAAATAGTCTGACTGCTTCCTGCTACTCCTTGCAAAGGCCTTCAGGCTGCCCTCTCACTATTGACAATCAATTGTTAGACCATATGGGTTACTTTTCCCTCCTATGGACAAAAGCAAAAGGGGAAAGGAATTGGTCATAGTCATGTTGCTTTTCCCAGCAAAACTCCCAAGGAACAAAATACAGTGTTCAAAACAAAGTATAAAGTGATTTTTCCACATACATCAAGGACTTGAAATTTCTAAGGTGTGGAAATGTGTCGGTGCCATGAGGACTCAGAACCCTTGATTGTGAACTTCTCACCACAAGAACTAGAGTCAATAGGTAAAGAAGAAGGCTGAGAAGTGTCTAGGAATGCCCACGTGGGTGGAACATATTTTTCTTTTGTTTTTGAGGAAGTCAACAGAAGAAACACCCTAGGCTCTCCATGAAGTTTTCATTAGTGATTTCTAGGTAGAGAAAAATCTGTACAAGGAATAAAAAAGAGACGAGGAGACGAGACCAGAATTGGCAAGTGGTCAGTTTGCAAGAAAAGAGATGAGTTAAGAAAAAAGAAAAACCACTAAATGACCTAAGACCAGAGAACACACGGAAGGACAGTACAGAGTGTTTTCAAAAAGGCATTGTGGGGAATGGAGACATTGGGAAGAAATACATTTATAGTCCAATCTTAATAAAGGAAGTGGAAAGTATGGATGCTTTTGAAATACTGAAATAAGTCCTTAGATTTTTCCTTGAAATATAATGACTCTAAGAGCAAGGCTACTCAAGATGGTAGTTCTCAGAGAGGAGGCTGAATACCATTAGTGGTTTGCGAGGGTCCTCTCTGTTCATAGCTCAAGGGATAGCATCTGGTAGTCACAGAGACATTGAGTTTTGAGCCAAAAGACACCTCAAAAGCTTATGGAGAGGACAGCAGAACCAAGAGGGTGGATTAGGGGCAGCCACTCAGCTGAACTCTCCCAGCATTCCCCTCCAAACAACTTTAAAATAATCCACGAATCAAATTTCAGAGCAGAAAATCTCCCCCAAAAGTCAGGTTTTTTTCCAGCCTAAGAAAACTTAGGAGGTCAGCAGGAGAAGCCTATAAAACTGGGGTAGGGGTCTGGCGGAGGTCTGTCTAGAGCCCACACATGTGGCAGCAGCAACAGCAGCTGCAGCAGTAGCAGCTTTGGAAGCTCTCAGCCCAGAGATGCTAAGGGGGTCAGACAACTGGTCAGAAAGAGATTACAGGGGATCCTCTGCAGGTGCTGGGTACGGCTGGTACTGATTGGCAACTCTATTGCCTGTACCCAGTTCTGGGTCATAGTTCCAGAGTGGAGAGGAGCACTGGCAGTTGGTTACAAGGGAGCAGGGGCCCTGGTCACAATTCCAAGGCAAAGAGGAACATTAGCGCTTGTGACTGCAGGTGATCAGGGTCCTTTCTTGGTAAATACCAGAGCTGAGACCAAGAAAGCAATGACCACAGCTCTCCCAGGATCACACCAACTTAGAAGCACCAAAAACTTGTAGACCTCCAGAACTAGCTGAAGAAAATAACACCCTAAAAAAGAGAATTGACCTGATGGTAAAAAGAGGCACAAAAATCCATGGAAGAGAACTTAAAAATCAGAATAGGTCAAATGGAGAAGGAGACACAAAAATTCACTGAAGAATTGGGCAAGTGGAAGCTAATGACTCCATGTGACATCAAGAAACAATAAAACAAAGTCAAAACAATTTTTAAAAATAAAAATTATGAAATATCTCATTAAAAACGGATCAAAGAGAGATAATTTAAGAATTGTTTGACTACTTGAAAGTCCTGATCAAAGAAATAGCCTAGACATCATATTTTAAGAAATTATTAAGGAGAAATTCTCTGATATCTTAGAGGGTAAAATAGAAATCGAAAGAAACCACTGATCACCTCCTGAAAGAGATCCCAAAATGAAACCCCCAGGAATATTATAGCCAAATTCCAGAGCTCCCAGATCAAAGAGAAAAGATTTTAAGTAGCCAGAAAGAAACCAACTATAGTGGAGCCACAGTCAGCATCATACAAGATTTAGTGCAGCTTCTACACTAAAGGAACGGAGGGCTTAGAATAATATTCCAGTGGCAAAGGAGCTAGGTTCACAACCAAAATAACATACCCAGCAAAACCGAGTATAATCCTTCAGGGGAAAAAATTGGATATTCAATGAAATAGAGGACTTTCAAACATTCCTAATGAAAAGACTAGAGCTAAATAGAAAATTTGACATTCAAACACAAGACTCAAGAGAAGCATAAAAAGGTACACATGAAGGAGTAATCATTAGGGTCTCAATAAAGTTAAACTGTTTACATTTCTCTATAGAAAGATGATACATGCCACTCCTAAGAACTTTATCATTATTAGGGCAGTTAAAAGGAGTCTGCATACACACACACACACATACACACAAGCATGGGTTTGAATCAATTATGTTGGAATGATATAAAAAAAAAACAAACGGGTAAGAAAGAGGGATTCACTGGGAGAAGGGGAAAGGGAGAAGAAGGATGAGGAAAATTGTCCCACATAAAAGAAGTGCACAAGCAAGAGCTTTTACAATGGAGAGGAAAATGGGGCAAGTGCTTGAATCTCCCTGTCATCAGAATTTGGGGTAATAGTAGCACCTACCTCCCAGAGGTTTTGTAAAGATCAATTGAGATAATAATTGTAAAGCACTTAACACAATGCTTGACACATAGTAGGTGGTATATAAATATTAGCTTAGTTATATTCAATCAATGTCCCATTTTACATCTCAGGCAACTGAGGCACAGAAACAATGTGGCATTGTAGATAGAGAACTTGCTTCAGAGTCAGTCCTGGGTTCAAGCCCTTCTTCTGACTCACACTGGCTGTGTGACTCTAGGAAGATTATTTAACACCGAGGCCCCCAGGCAGGGGTTCTTAACCTTGTTTCTGTGTCCTGGACTCCTGTGGCAGCTGTCTGGACCACTTTTCAGGATCACGTCTTTAAACAAATAAAATAATAGACACAGGATTACAAAGGAAGCCAAATATATTGAAATGGTTATGTATTTTTTAAAAAGTTCACTGCGCTCAGTTTAAAAACTCCTACTAAGACTGCAAATTCCAGAACATTCGTGGATCTTTAATCAATCATCAAGCATTTATTAAGCACCTACTGTGTGCCAGGCGCTGTACGAGGCACTGGGAATATGAAAACAAAGTCCTAACTGTCCCTATTATAGCATCTCGATAGCTTTAAGAAACAAGTTTAGGGCTTTTTTTGTTTCGTTTTGGGCTGTAAGACCATATTTAAGAACAAAGCTAATGAAGCTTTCAAAGGGCGGGGGGGGGGGATTTTAAGGAAAAATCTCAAATTAAGCTCCAAAGTATTTCTGAAAATATTAATGATTAAAAACAATGCACTCTGGAAGTTGAGGCACTGAAGGTTTTGTGGGACAACTCTTACTCTTTTTTGTTCTTCATTGGCAAAAGGCGGGGATATATTGGAAAATGAAGGTGAGATCAGCCTAATGGATACTAATTAAAATTCTTTAAAGATCAAAAACAGCGAATATTGATGGCAACTTAGAAGAATAGTTGGACATCTAAGGACACATAGGAGACATCTTTGTCATCCCACCCATGCCACACATACGAGAATATAATGGGACATAACCGTACCATAAGAAACCCTAACTCTGAAGAACTCAAAGAAGTCTGGGAAAACTTGTCTGAACTGATGCTGGGTGAAGTAAGTAGAACCAAGAGAATAAGATATACAATAGATACAATGACCACAATAATGTAAATGGGTAAAAACAACCCAAAATAAAACATTGCTGGGTAATTATAATGACCAAGGTTTTTTCCAGAGGAGAGCTGAGAAAATACATGGCCATTCCTTTCTTTGCCTACATGGAGGGCTGGTGGTTTAGAATTCTGCATACACTGTCAGCCTCATTTGAAGTGTTGTGTAGTTTTATTGAACTGCTATCCTTCCTCTTTTTTTTTTTCATTTTTATTCTTGTTTTTTTTTTCTTGCTCTTTTTTTAAAGAGTAGAAATATATTTGGAAATTAAGGTGATGTAAGAACAAAAGCCACTAATTTTAAAAGTTTTAAAGGAAGAAGACTTCTGTGGGAAAACAACAATCAGAAAATGAAGGTATGCAGTGAGTTAATAACTGCTGACCTTTATATAGCACCTAAAGGTTTCCACTGGGCCCCACAAGGATCACATTTTCCTGAGACTCAGAAAGAGGTTTAGTGATTTGCTCATGCTCACACAGCTAGCAAGTCTTTGAGGTGGGAGTTCTTTCCTGACCTGAAATCTAAGGCTCTTTCTGTTTCAACCTGGGAGAGAAGAGGTCTACTGAGCAATTTTGCTAACCTCATTGTTGTATGTCTGTGAAACTATCACCATGCCAGGAAACCGAATCGATTCCATTTGAATTTTCTTAGGAAGATTCTGAAGATCCCCTGGCAGGATAAGGTACGGGACAATGAGGTCCTCTTTCAAGCTGAACTGCCAAGCGTTCAAACTACTGTAGAGAATGCAACTCCAATGGGCTGGACACATTATTCGAATGACAAACATATGTTTGCCTAAGACTATTTTATGGAGAATTCACACAGGGCAAGTGCTCACGTGGAGGTCAGAAAAAGCAGTACAAGGACATTCTCAAGGTCTCTCTAAAGACCTCTGGTATTAATTGTGAGACACGGGAGATGCTGGCACAGGACTGCCCAGCATAGCATGCCCACATCAAAGAAGGTGCTGGGCTCTATGAGCAAAGCAGAATTGTAGTAGCTCAAAAGAAACACGAGATGCACAAATTTAGAGACAATCTCCACTCCAAATGTTCTCATGGAGTATTTGTGCCCAATCTGTGGTAGCCTCTTCTGAGCTTATATTGCTCTGATCAGTCACAGCCGAACACACTGTACCTTGGCCCTGACACAGTGATGTCACTTTGACCCTCTTTGAGAACAAAAGACACCAACCATATCATAAACCAGCCCTACTAACACAGTCAATGACTTGACTCTAGAATGGAGTCGTAGAAGAACAGGGCTGGATTCTATTTAGGGCAGGGGTTCTTAACACACACGAAAAATGTGTCCTGGACCCCTTGGCAGCAATCTGGTGAAACTTATGGACCTTTTTAAAATGCATACAATAAAATTCAAAAAATGACAAAGGAAAACAATTCTGTTGAAAGACACTTAGGAAAATATTTTAAAAACAGGTTCATGGACCCCAGGTTAAGCATCCCTTAACAGGGAATGGGATGATGCTAGCATGATGTTATACACAAAAAGCACCTCTTAACTAATAATCTTGAGGACTCGCTAAATTAATATGGGCCCATAGCCTAGGAAGAATCAGCAAGGCAGTTGGTCTCAAAGGCAATGCAGCAGAGGGAGCTCATAGCGGGCATGAGGTGGCATGGTGCGAACTACTGGCTTGTGGGCAAAGGATGGTATATAAGACCTCATCCAGGAAGTACAGGATCAGAAAGGGAAATAGGGTAGTCATGTAGTGACCACAAGGTGTGACAAAGGGAAGCGGGGTCTAGGGAATGATAAATGCCCTGCAGGAATGAAACCAGCACGTCAGGGTGGGTTCTCTATAGATAATAACACTAAATGAAGAGGTACAGAAGGGTTGCAATCTGTCCTGTTGGAGGGAATATCCACATTGTTGAGATCATGAATCCACTAAGGAATTGAAGAAGTAAACTGAAACAAAGTACTGTACCAGAAATCATATTCCCAGCAAACTGGAGGCATGGGAGAAATAGGCTTCTCCTGCTGCCTGGCCGTTAACCTTTGGTCTCCCGCCTTAGCTCAATTCCAAGGGTGGGGTGGGGGGATTCTTTTATAAAACTCTAAACCTTATGCAATTTACCCTAAAGAGAATTCTAATAATTGTCCAATTTTAAAAATACACTATATTAGTTCCTTTTTTGTCTTTCCATCTCAGTCACATCCGACTGAACTGTTTTCTGTAACAAAGAAAAACAATTAAGCAAAAAAAATGTTACTGTGTCACTGTGTCCATATCTAACAATATACGCCATACTCTGCCCCAAGAGTCTCCCACCTACCTCTCTGATGTGAAGGAGGAGCAACATTTGACTTTCCATTCCTGGTCCATTTCGTGAGTTTTGCCATGACTCCGAGCCTGTGTTACTTTTCATGATCTTTTTGTTAACATTGTAGCAATGGCATACGTTGTTCCCTTAGGTCTGCTCATTTCTTCTGGATTGGTTCCCACGAAACTTGCCATGCTTCTCTCAGTGTTTCATGGTTGCCGCTTAGGACTGCACAGAAATATTCCAGTAGTCTATAGTTTTCCCGGTATTCCCCGTGATGAGAGTGCCTACTTTCTTCCCAGTTCTTTGGCACCACAAAGAGGGCTGCTATGAGGGTTCTGGTGTTTATTGGACCTTTGCTTCTGTCTTTGAACTGCCTGGGCCACATGCCCAGGAGGCCAATCATGGGCTCAAAGGCTAGACACATTTAGCTCATTCTTGCATATTGCATGGCTCTGAGGGGAACTGCAACTGTTGGGTTTGTTTGGTATCTGCCTTTCTTGTTCCTAGTGAGATTATGAGAGCAGAAGCTTGGGGTGACAGACCTAGAGCTGGGAGGGATCCCAGAGGCTGTTCAGTCCAACCCCATCGCTTTATAGAATAAAAAAGAATTGAGGCCCAGGAAGATTCACAGGATTATGGAGCTGGAAGAACCTCAGAGGCCATCAAGTCCAACTTCATTTTATGCGGAAGAAACTGACACCCAGATAGGAAGTGGTTTGACTTTAGAAGTCAAGAGTTTTAGAAGTGTTAATGGTGCACACCTGTTATCCCCTCCTACTGGGGAAACTGAGGGCAACAGATTCTTTGAGCTTGGGGCTTCTGAGCTACAGTAGGGCGAAAGCCAATTGGTGCCTAAGCTAAGCCTGGCACCAATATGGTGGTTCCTTGGAGAGTGAGGTCCACTAGCTGCCTAAGGAGGGGCAAAGTCACCAGGTCAAAACTTCCATGGCGATCGGCACTGGGATTGGGTGGCTGAACTTCCAACTTAGCCAAGATAGAGATGAGATGAGATCCAATCTCCAAAAAGAAAAGACGACACTTTCATATTTTATTATTTATACCTATTATGATAATGGTAGGGGGAGGTAAGGGAAAGGGAGGATATTCACAACAATGAAAATTTGGTATTTTCTGTAAGCATCATACACTTGCATAGGACAAACTTAGTTCATCGCCTACAGAGACTTTTTTTTTGGGAGGCGGGGAGGCAAGGCAATTGGGATTAAGTGGCTTGCCCAAGGTAACACAGCTAGTAAGCATCAACTGTCTGAGACTGAATTTGAACTCAGGTCCTCCTGACTCTAGGGCAGGTGCTCTCTTCAGAGTCATACAGCTAGTAAGTTTCTGAGGCTGGATTTGAACTCAGAAAAGTCTTTCTGAGTCTTCCTGACTCCAGGGCTGACAACTCTATCCACTGAGCCACCTAGCTGCCAGTTCTAATCTAAAGAAATACCATTTCTCTGTTTCAAAAAAACTTTTCGAAAATACTTGGAAAAGTCCCTTGGAAAGCTGGGCACAGGTCTAGGACAAAAAGACTTCTAAAAAATAACATTTTATCCCCCTCCCCAATTACATGTAAAAACAATTTTTAACTTTCGTTGGATTTTTTTAAGTTTTGAGTTACAAATTCTATCCCTTCCTCCCCTCCCTGCTCCCTGAGACAGTAAGCAATCTGATACAGGTTATACTTGTGCAATCATGTAAAACCATATTAGTCATTTTGTAAGAGAAGACTCAAACAAAAAAAGAAAGAAAAAAGGGAAGAAGGAAGAAAGAGAAAAATAGTATATTTCAGTCTGGATTCAGACATTAGTCCTTTCTCTGGAGGTGGATAGTACTTTTCATCTTTTAGGATTGTCTTTGGATCATTGTGTTGCTGAGAATAGCCTAGTCATTCACAGTACAATCAATATTGCTGTTAATGTGTACAATATTCTTCCGATTAGGCTCATTTCACTTTGCATCATCAAGTATGTCCAAAAAGACTTTTTGTAAGGTAATGAATTAAGGATTATACAGAAACTGAACTCTAGTTTTGTTCACAGCATCACCTCCCCACCCACTTGAAGTGTTTAGTGCTAGGGCCCATGACTCCTTCATTGAGGAAGTATTAAAATATGCTAGAAGGGAGGAGTGCCTTTGTTTACCTGGGAGGAGGAAGGGGCAAGTGGTCCGGAAAGAAAGAGATAGTGACTTGGTTATTCAAATATTCTTGAGTGTTAATGCAGACTCTTTTTCACCTTTCTTTTCCTTGT
Organism: Phalanger gymnotis; assembly: GCA_028646595.1. NCBI lineage: Eukaryota > Metazoa > Chordata > Mammalia > Diprotodontia > Phalangeridae > Phalanger > Phalanger gymnotis. The sequence continues at coordinate 13,891,695 of CM053627.1, read as the reverse complement.
TCAATATTCCCATAAATGTTATCTAAGATTGTCTCGAGGCATAGAGTCATAACAGAGGGCATGGAGAATTGTGCTGGGTTTGGACTTCTCTCCCCTTCTCCCTCTTCCTAACCATCTCTTCCCTCTCCTTCTCCTCTTCCCTCACCATTGTCTTCTCCTCCCTTTCCCCGTCCTCTTTTCCTCTTGTTCTTCTTCTCCCTTTCTCTGTCTCTTGAAGATAGGAATACTTGGCTGTTAAATTTAATATTAAGTTAAATTCCTTCTGGCAGATGAACTTAAATTGCAGTGTGCAGCATTAATATTAATATTTTTTACATAGGGGTTCTTACTTTGGGGTCTGGGAACTTTTTAAAAATTATTTTGATAACTGTGTTTCAATGTAGTTTCCTTTGTAATCAATCCTATGTATTTTATTTTATGCATTTAAAAAGCTAGTTCTGAGAAGCGCTCCAAAGGCTTTGCCAGACTGTTGCCCAAGGGCTCTGTGATACCACAAAGTATTAAGATGCCCAGTCTTGATGTTCTCCTTCCTCCTAATTTCTCAGTTTCTGTAGAGAGCATCCCTGTCCTTTCCATGGCACAGCTTCACAAGCTGGGATTCTTTTCCACTCTTTACATCAGCAGCAGCAGCAGCAGCAGCAGCTGTAACAGCAGGAGGTTCTTCTCCACTCTTCACACACAAATCCCAGAGACTCCCCAGACCATCTCTTCACTGCTGCCACAACAATCCTAGATCAGACACTTTTCATCAGCTCCAAACATTTTCTATGCAATGACAGCCAAAGGGATCTTCCCATAACCCCGATCTGTGGCTCCCAGTTGCTGCTAGGATAAAATACAGACTCCTCTGTTTGGCATTCTAAGCCCTTCACCATTTGATACCAACCCATCTTTCTAGAGTGATTTTACATCACTCTCCCTCAAGAAACCTATATTCCAACCAGCTGGACTCAGAATTTAATATTCTGACTCCAGCCACTGTGCCTTTGCCTAGGCTGTTCCTCCTGTCTGGAATGCTCTTTCTCCTCATCTCCACTTCTTGAAACCCCTAATTCCCTTTCAAGGCTCACCTCAAATGCTACCTCATACAAGAGTCCTTTCAAACATTCCTCCAAATGTTAATGCCCTGCCCCTTCTCCTGTCCCTACCCTGTAACTATTCTGTACATATTCTGTATTTACTTAGCCTAGGAGAGATTTTAGGTATCATTTTGTCTTTGTATCCTAGCACAGGGTCTGGCACACAGTAGGCGCTCCATAAATGCCGATGGAATTAAAATGGATTGAGAAAAATGCTTCCTGGAGAAATGGAATCGAAGGGGCAGTAGAGAGTATTGGATTTGGACTTGGAAGAGCTGGCTTCCAACCCTGCCTCTGTCACCTGTGTGACCTTAGGAAAGTCATTGGGTTTTTCCAGGCCTCAGTTTCCACATCTCTAAAGTGAGGGGACGAGATGATGACCTCTAAACTTTCTTGCACTTCTAAATCTATGACCTTATTCAGCAAATTGAGAGGTCTTTTCCCACATCTTCTCTTCCACTTCTAGGCAATAGTGAGAATTAAAACCGCCAGTTCTCGGCAGGACTCCGAGCTCCTTCGGAGTTCTTCCTCACTCTTTCTGGGCTATCGTGCACCAGTCAGCTTCTTCTTATGTCACTTTCATCAGTAATCCCAGTAAAAATGGACGAGCCTGAAATTCCAGGATGTCAGTTACCCGACTCTCTAAAGACTCATGTGATGAATCCATTTCTTTAGATGGATTACACATACACACACACGCAGTACAATCTCTAAAAATTCTGGGTCCCTGTTACTGGATGTACAGAGTCTCATGTCTCCTTTCCCTAGGGAAATGTGTTCCTGTTGTCATTATTGGATGGGGGGGGAGGTTTAATTCAAATATTCATTCACTCACAATAACTAATTTAATAAACATATATTGAGATCCCACTGTGTGTGGGACACCATGCTGTGTTTTCTACAAAGACAAGTAAGACTCGGTTCTGATGGGGTTGGATACAGAGTTGGAGTTAGTCTGATGGGTTAGACACTGTGTCAGGATGAGAGTTGGGGGTCTGGGTGGGCACCCTAATTCTAAACCTACGTACTGTCTCAACCTACCAGATCCCATCATGCTCTTCACTCTAACCAGTCCCTCTCTCTCTTCTGACACTGTCCGCCATGCTAGTACGAGCCCTCATCATCCTCTGCCTTCATGGTTACAATAGCCCTTTGCTTGGTCTCTGCCTTAACTTCCTCCGTATTCCAGTCTATCCTCTTTCCAGTTATCAAAGTGATCTTTCTAAAGCACAGGTATATTCACAAGATTCCAGTGGCTCTCTACTACCTCCAGGATCAAATATAAAATCTTCTGGCTTTTAAATCCCTCTATGACCTGGCCCCTTCCTACCTTTCCAGACTTACTGTTCTTCCTCCCTCCCTCCCCTCCTCACACTCTGCGATCCAGCGACACTGGCCTCCTCACTATTCTTCCAATGTGACACTTGATCTCCCAACTATTCATTTTCTTTTTTTTAAAGAAATATTTTGATAATTTTATTTCCATATAATTGGTAACACTGCACATGTTATTTGATGTATTTAAAAACAGTATTCTAAGCAGGGATCCGTAGGTTTCACCAGACTGTCAAATGCTTATCAACATTGTCAAATGATACAAAAAATATAAAATAGGATACATTGTGCACCATAATTAAAATGGAACAGGAAAGGGTCTTAAATTTTCATTCATATATACTTATATATTAATATAAAAGTAAATTTTATATTAATAATATAATTTTTCATATATAAATATAGCCTAGAAGCAGCTAGGTGGCTCAATGGATACAGTACTGGGTCTAGAGTCAGGAAGACCCGAGTTCAAATTTCACCTTAGACCCTGTGTGACTGTTTGCTTTTATGGGCTGCATTGGAGGCGGGAAGCAAATCTCCGTTTCCTTCAGTTTCCTCAATTGTAATTTTTTTTTAAATTACATAAATTTATTTATTTTCAGTTTTCAACATTCACTTCCACAAGATTCTGAATTCCAAATTTTCTCCCTATCTCTCCCCTCCCCCCACCCCA
>CM053627.1:13813219-13888108 GCA_028646595.1 Phalanger gymnotis | reverse complement strand
TTCACCTTAGACCCTGTGTGACTGTTTGCTTTTATGGGCTGCATTGGAGGCGGGAAGCAAATCTCCGTTTCCTTCAGTTTCCTCAATTGTAATTTTTTTTTAAATTACATAAATTTATTTATTTTCAGTTTTCAACATTCACTTCCACAAGATTCTGAATTCCAAATTTTCTCCCTATCTCTCCCCTCCCCCCACCCCAAGACAGTTTGAATTTAATTACCCCTTCTTCCAATCTGCCCTCCCTTCTATTACCCCCCACCCCCTTCTCTTATCCCCTTCCTTTCTATTTTGTTGTAGGGCAGGACAGATTTCTATATCCCATTGCCTATATATCTTATTTCCCAGATGCCTGTAAAAACAATTTTTTTAAAGCCTTGAGTTCCACGTTCTCTCCCTTCCTCTCCCGCCACCCTCATTGAGAAAGCAAGCGATTCGATGTAGCCAACTATTCATTTTCACCAACTCTCTCCCGTGCCTAGAATTTCTCTCCCTCCTTGTCTCTGCTGCCCTTATCTCCTGACTTCCTTCAAGCCCCAGATAAACTGCCGCCTTCTCCGAGAAGCCTTTCCTTGTACTATTGTGCTATAAGAAACGATGGGCAAGCGGATTTCAGAAAAACCCAGAAAGACTTACATGAACTGATGCTGAACGAAGCGAGTAGAACCAGGAGAACGCTGTACACAGTAACAGTCACTTTGTGGGATGTTCAACTATGATAGATTTAGCTCTTCTCAGCAACACAATGATCCAAGACAAAGGACTCGAGATGGAAAATGCTATCCACACCTAGAGAAAACTATTGAGTCTGAATGCAGAGCTAAGCAGGCTATTTTCACTTTCTTTTTTCTTGTGTTTTTTCCCTTTTGTTCGGTTCTTTCACAATATGACTAATGTGGAAATATATTTGACATGATTGCACATATATAACCTATGTATCAGATTGCTTGCCATCTGGTGGGGGGGGCAGGGAGAAAAATTCAAAACTCAAAATCTTATAAAAATGAATTTGAAAACTATTTTTACATGTAATTGGAAAAAATGAAATGCTACTAACATTTTTAAAAAGAAGCTTTTCCATGATCTCCTTTAATGCTAGTGCTTTACCTCTAAGAATATCTCCAATTTATCCTCTATATATCTTGTTCGTACGTAGTTGTTTCTCTGTTATCTCCCCCATTAGACTAAGAGCTCCTTGAGAATAGGGACTGTCTTTTGCCTTTCATTTCCCGGTGCTTATGGTGTCTGCCACATAGTAGGCACTTGTTGACTTGATTTGACTTGTTGACATGCTCTTATGTTTTCTTTTCCTAGGCAGAAATGTTTCCAGTGTTACATAAGGAAAGGAAACAAAGGGTTAATTGAAATATTCATTCATTCAGCAAATATTTATTCAGATCCTACTACATGCAAGGCATTGTTCTATGTTTTCTACAAAAGCTCCATAAGGAGCTTGTTGTCCAGTAAGGCTAAGAAGGCGAGTATGCATTGATTTCCAATAAAAAGGCAAAGTGAATGACTGTGGCTAAACCCGGCTCTCTGCCTCACCTCAAAACAATAACTCGTGCAATAAATAAAAGGACAACCAGAAAGGGGGAAATGGAGTGGAGGTAAAGGAATCTCTGTAGGGAAAACCTTGTAAGAAAACAAAAAAGAGATCTCAATGTAATCAAAGACAACAACAGGGTAAAGGGAAGAACAATTTTCAGAAGGCAAGAACTAGGCACATTGATCAGGGACAATGGACATCAATCAATCAAGTATTCATTAAGCACCTACTGTATGCCAGACACTGTGCTAGTCACTGGGGAAAGTAAGGAAAAAGCAAAGGATAACTCAAAATTCAAGTGTTGAAAGGAAATTATATTATATCTATTATATCATATCTATTATAGCTTTTAAGTCTTAATTGGTCTAAGAGTCATTGAAAAGACGAAGCCTAGAGACTTGAGGTAAGAACTCCTTGGAAAGAGAAAAAAAAAAGGACTAGGTCATATTGAGGACTGAAAAGAAGGGATTGGATGGGGTCAGAGGAAGGGAGTAGAAGAGAAATAAAATTTCTTAAAATTAGACAACACGCCTGAAAGGGAAAAGGAGAGACTCATTCCTAAAACACTTTTATCCTGGATGTACAGGGAAGGGTGAACAATAACCACAAAAATGTTTTACAAGTAATATTAGTAAAAGAATCTTGGTGTGGACAAGACAGAGACACTGAGGTAAGATTAAGCTGGGACTGTTACAAAGTAAGGTAAGTTTTTTCTGTGATTGGTGTGGGCAGGTGGCAGGGATGTCTAGATAGAAGTACAGGAAGTAAGACTGGACTGTTTAAAAAAAATAAACAGTATAGTATCTTGTACTGATAAATGAGGGGAAAAGGTAACTTAATGAAATGATAGAAAGAGAAGCAGAGTAGATAGAGGGCCAGCCTCAGGAGGACAACCTGGGTCCAAATCCCACTTCCAATGCAGCCCATATAATCCTGGGCAAGTCATTTAACCTCCCATTGCCCCAGACAATTCTCTAAGACTATAAAGTGGAGAACAGATACCTATCTGCATTTGTAGATAGAATCTCCTTACCTGGAAGGATGATTGAAAAGGATGGATGAAATCACAGGTTTGAATTGGGTCAAAAAATTAACACAGTAGGATCAAATGGAGGAAAAACCAAACTGAACAGTTATAACCTCGAATAGTAATGGGCTAAATTTACCAATAAAAAGGAAAAAAAATTATAGAATTGATTAGGAAATAACACACAACAATTAATCTTGTTTGTATTTAGTTGTTTCCCCCATTTGATTGTGAACTCCTTCAGAGCAGGGACTATCATTTGCCTTGTCATGAATCCCCAGGACTTAGCATAGTACCTGACAAATAGTAGGCACTTAATAAACGTTTACTGACTGACTGAATTTGTTTCCTAGAAAACAGCCATCCAAGGTAATGCCTTATATATAGTAGCCTCATGAATCTAGAGCTGGAAAAGACCTTAGCGTTATTTAGTTCAATCTTCCAATTTTACAGATGAGAAAACTGAAGCCTAGAGAGGTTAACTGCTTTGTCAAAGGTCACAGAGTTTAAAAGTAGTTGAGCAAGTATTTGAAATCAGGTTCTGTGAGTCCTTTCCACTATATCAGGCTTAATTCTTAGCACAGTGTTTTGCATTTATCAGGTGCTTCATAATAGAATGGAATGACAAAAAACAAAACTAGAGAGAGAGATTTACAGAAATTCAAAGTGAAAGGCTGAAGTGATATGGATTGTACTTCACTTGAATCCAAAGAAGCAGGAATTGCAAATATGATTTGTGAATAGAGTAAAAGGAAACAGCATTAAGAAATGTAAGGAAACGATATTATGATTAAAAGTGCAACCTATAACAAAATGATAGCAATATTAAATATGTGTATCACCCCCATGTTCTTAAAGAAAAAACTAAATGAAACAAAAGTATCCACATAGTAAGAAACTAATTTAATTGAATTAATTTTCTAAGTGGTGAGTATACTTCAATTTATTTTAAGAAAAATTAACAAATATGTTTTGTTTTGACATAACAGATACTTCCCAAGAAATACTTTAACGAAATTTCTCTAGAGTTTTTCCTGAAAAAGAAAAAGTTCCCTGGAAAAAAATATTCCCTTAAGAAAACCAATCAGATTAAGGATTTAGGATGGAAAGAACAGACACAACCTTTCGCTTTGGCAGAAATAGCATTGATCCTAACTGCTGCACTGGACCAAAGTTCTGCAACCTCCCCATGTTTGATTTTATTTGCTTATTGTAGTGATTATATGCCTATTCTTTCATCTCTGCTTTCTTTACTGTATCACTTCATACAAGTCTCAGTGCTCTGAATTGCTCATCCCCCTAATTCTTTACTGAACATGTTATTTGTTCACATAGCACAACTTTTTCATCTATTCTCACTAGGTATACATTTTGTTTCCAGCTTTTCACCAACAATGCTGCTATGAATATTAGTGAAACAAATGTTGTTTGTTTTTGTTGCTATCCATAACCTCCTGAGGGAGGGTTAGGATTGGTAGTAAGATCTCTGAATCAAAGGGCATGAACAATTTAGTAATTTTAGTAATTTTCTTTTTTAAAATTTAGTAATTTTCTTTCACAATTCTAAATTATTTTCTGGAACAATTGAATCAAGGTAGACACTAAGTGTTTCCCACAATCTGAGACTTTTCTCAATTAGAAATTGACAAATTCAAAAGAAAGATAAGCAAGAAGAAAATTAGAGACTTGAACAAAATGTTGGAAAAACTAGATATGACAGATCTATAAAGAATTCTGAGTGAGAATTGTAGAAAATATGCCCCCATTAAAAAATTGATCATATACTTAGCCTAAAAACTTATAAACAAATGAAGAAAGACATACGTGCTAAACATCTCATTTACTGGCCATTTCAAGTAGAATACAATAAAAAGTGTATTCAGTAACAAATATAAAAAGAGATAGAAATAAAAAATTTAAATAATAAATCTAAATAATAAAAGGGTCAAACCCGAATAAACTATGGGAAAACATTTTTAAATTAAAGAGAGAATAATAAGAAAGCATGCTAAAATGCATAGAGCTAGCTAAAGTAGTCTTCAGAGGAAAAATTATAACTCTAAATGTTTACATTAACCACTTAGAAACAAAAGAGGACTGATGAATTAAATATGTAATTCTGTATGTATATAATGTATGTATTATAAACTACCATTTACATTTGACAGTAAAAAACTTTCTATGAGAAAAATGTGGTCCTGATTCTCAAACCTAGGAAGGAGAAAGCTGAGAAAGAAAATGAGATTAATATTAAACAGTACATAAGATAGGCAACAAATTAATGATCTCATGACAATTACAATTGAAATTTTGAAAACTCAAGGCAAGAATTCAAAATTTTTAAATGAATAAAAAACAACTGTTTTTCTCTTTCAAAAAACTAACAAAGTTGACAAGCTATTACAATATCGATTCTTTTCAGAAGAGAAAGCACAAGCTAGTTAACAAAATAAAAAATAGAAGCTATTCACAAAAATGTAGAGGAAATACAGAAAATGATAAGAAATTTCAATATTGAATTATAAGGGAACAAAACTAAAAAATGTGAACGAAATGGATGAATACCCCAAAACAAATATAACCCAAAAGAGATAAGCTAAATTATTCAAGCTCAGAAGAAAACAAATGAAGAAAGCATAAACAAACTTCTGGGCAAGGGGAAAAGGAGTGAGGAGGAAGTTCCAGGTCTGATTTGATTTATAAGTCACTTCTATCAAACATCTGAATAATGGATAATCCTTTTTTTTAATGTAAACTTTTCAAAAATAGTGAAAGAACCAAAAACTTTCTGTGAGAAAAATTGATTCTCACACCTAGGAAGGACAAAGCCAAGAATAAAGTCAATAATGGACATTAACGCCAAAATGATAAATGAAATGCTGGTGAAAAAATTAGAATGTATCAAAAATTATTGTAATCTTTTCACCAGATTTTTTCCAGGCATGCAGAGATCATTCAACATTAGGAAAATAATTAGTACAATAAATCAAAATAATATGGAAGAGGCACCTTGGTGAAGTAAGATAAAGACATTAGACTTTGTGTCAGCAAGACCTCAGTTCAAATGCCGACCCAGACACTAGCTATGTGCCCCTGGACAAGTCACTTAACCTTAACCTCTCTATACTTTAGGTTCTTCATTTATAAAATGAGAGGGTTGCTTATGATGGTTTCTGAGGACCCTCTGGCTCTAAATCTATGACTTTATAATAATAAATTAGCTAAAATCACTTGACTATATCAACAGATACAGAAAAAGCCTTCAATAAAATATTGTGCTCATTTATGCTTATAACCCCACTCCCACCCAAGCCTGGAGCAGTTAACATATTTTTTAATAATGCTAAACTAAAAAGCTTTGGAAAGGACCCTTTCTTATAACATGAATAAAAACATGCACTTAAAACCCCAACATAGCATATGGTTAAAAGCATTTCTTTACAATCAAGATATTGCATTATTTGGAATGGAAAAATATTGCAAGTTTTCCTAATAGGTCGGTGAAGCAACATGTACACTGTTTTATGCCTAATTCCTAATTGACATAATACTAGAAGTGTATTTGACACAATTCTATAAGTGAAGCTAACATATTAAGTTGACAAAAAGAAATTATACAAATTAACCATTGGCCAGAAAAGGGGCTAAATTATTTTAATTTACCAAGAATATGATAATTTACTTAGAAAACCCTAGAGAATCAACCAAAAAAATTGAGATAATTAGTATGGATACAAATAATACAACACAGGATACAAAATAAATCCACAGAAATTATTAGAATTCTCCATATTATTAACAAAAAAAACAGAAAGAGGGGAAAAAAGAAATACAACTTAAACATAAAACAGATATCTGGGCAGTAACATGGCAAGATACACATAGGATTAATACAGATACAAACCATAGATTTCACTGAAATAAAGGAATTCAATTCATCAAACATTTATCAGAGACTACTATGGGCAAGGCATTGAGCTAAGCACCAAGATAGAGTGATAAAAATACTTTTCCTCTAAGTCTTGCTTATTTAGTTGATTCTACTATTTTTTTTAATGGGAGGACAATTGAGAGGAGGCTATTTATTGGGAAATGACATCGATTAAAAATCTATTTTTAATCTCTCTTTTGGAAAATCTGTCACCCTTTTTAAATGATCAGTTTTGTTGGCATATAATTACACATGGTAGGTTGTGATCATTCTTTTTTCTGTCTTTTCTATCATGACTTCATCTTGTTCATTTTTTATTTGGGTAAAAATATTTTATCAAAGAAATATGGACAGATTAGTATGAAATCATGCAGAGGGGAAAAGAACAGATCCTAAGAAATGCAGACCATTACGAAAATTATATAAATGGAGAGAACTTAAAATGACAATAAAAGTCAGATCAAAAACTTTGGACAAAAGTGGATCTGATTTAGAAAGTGTACCCCGCCCCACTCCACCCCCAGGCCAGTGAGGCTTATGGCAAGAAATTGTATGTAAGATCCTACATGTGCTCAGTTGAAATTACCCATATGCCATCTGACTTAGCTGTTGTCAGGGGTTGTACATGGTGGGAGGTTTAATTGGGAGTCTGTGTGTGGAGGTGGAAGTGGGTACTACATATGGTGTAATGAAACCAAATTTATCATCTTTTAGAAAAAGATAGGCACACAAATGTTTACATTTCAAGGCGGAATACGCTGAACAACTCTCCCAAAAGGTATTCTTTTTTTTTTCCTATCACACCAATAAAAATATGTGCATACAGCATCCAAATTGAGAATATGTACCTCCCACCCTTCTTGTCAGAGGCGGGAAAGTAGGGAACGTTGCATACACTCTCAGACGTGGTTAGTTTTCTGATCAGCTTTCTTTAGTCTTTCATTTTTTCTTTTTGTTCATTGATATAAGGGATGTTTCAATGGGTAGTGCTTGATACCAGCATTCAATGCAGTACCTAGCACATAGTAGGCGCTTAATAAATATTTATTGATCTATTAGTAGAAGGGGGAGAAGGATGTATATGGAAATGAAAGTGATACAAAACCAAAATCTATTACTGTAATTTTAAAACCTTAAAGCACTAAAGTATTTTGCTAAAGTAAAATTAGGACTCCTAATTTTGTCTGTCATCCACCATTTTCACAGGAATCACGGTTTGATATTTCAAAAAAAATCATGTCTTACTAAACAAAATTGCTCTCATTCAGCTCACCTAAAATTTAGCTGATGATTTCCTGTTGTATTTTGCTCACGCAGCATCCTTCCTCAGTGTCCAATAGCATGTATGCTTAGATTTACCTTACCCTGACATAGCTTCTCCCTCTCAGGGGTTTAGGACGACAGTGTTTCTCTTGCTCATCAATGATCACACCTAAGTTTCCAGGAAAAAATCCAAATGTGAATTCCAGAAATGATTCTCAAGCGACAGGTTCCAACTCACGGTTTCATAAGCTTTGAGGGGACTACTGGCAGTTTCTTGGTAACATTCTGCTTCAAAGTTTCCCCAAAAGATTTTAATCACTTATAAAAATGATTCCCATGCACCTCCATCAACTTCATCCAAACAGTTTCCAGAATGTTCTTCTTTTAACATTTCCCTTATTAGAGGACCCATAAATGTCCCCTCTTTGACGTGAGCTTCGTTGATTCTTGGAAAATCGTCTTTCGGTGAAAGAAAACCTGCATGATTTTGATCCATTGCCTTGACGAAAACAATAACCAGGAAATCCCCTTAAGATATCTGAGCCATCCTTTTGGCTCATCTAGAGCCACACCCTGGTATTGGTATGATAAGAACAAAAGATGGAGGGACCCGGATTAATAAGCAAAGAGGGTAAGAAAACGGTTTCAAGATCAGTCATAGGTTATCTTACTATGTTTCTCTTTCCTAGAATTTATTTTTCTCCTTTGAGGTCAGTGTTATTTGAGGTAATCTTATTTTTTTTTTGGCGGGGGTGGGGGGGTGCTCCTCTACTGTCCCATTCACAAATAAAGAACCAGTATTTGACAGTCTGATCAATGAATCAATAAACATGTATTAAATAAAGAGAAATAGAAGACAGAAAGTCAGAGCTGGAAGATGAATGAATGAACAAAATTAAGTGTCTGCTATATGCCAGACACTGTATTAAAGGTTGGTAATACTAAGAAAAAGTTAAAACAAATAAACAAACAACTCAAAACAAGCCCTACCCTAAAGGAACTTACATTCTTATGGGGAATATAACACATACAGAAGTCAGTACGTACAAAATAAAGTTAATGAGAGGTAGGAAGAGAAAAAAAACCAAGCAATTGGGGTGACAGGAAAAGACATCCTGTAGAAGTATGTTTCTCAAAAGAAGTTCCATGTTTTCAATATTTTTTTTGAAATTTATTTAGTATTTGACTTTCCTCAGTTATATGTTAAAACAATTTTTAACACTCATTTTTAAAACTGTGAGTTCCAAGTTCTCTTCCTCCCTACCCACCCCTTCATTAAGAAGGCAAGCAATTTGATATAGGTTACACATGTGTAGTCATGCAAACAGGTTTTAAATATATTTTGGTGAACTGTCTCAGGGGATTGCATCTTTTTAACAATAAATGATACATAGCGCTTTAAGATTGAAAGCACTATCTGTACGTTATCTCACTTGAACCTCACAACAACCTTGTGAGACAGATATTACTATTGTTACAATGTTTAATATCATTGTCCCCTGATACAGCGGTGATAAGGGTGACCCCCTAAGCTGCTGGGCTGAGACATATCCCATTGACTTAAACATACCCATTGGCTTCTCCCCGTAGGACATATGCTCTAGACCTTAGACGTGTCTAAAGGACACGTATAACACATACTCCTGATAAGTCCTTTGGTCTCCACGATGAGGGAATTGTGTCAAAGATGGCTGAATATTTGCCCTGGACAGTTTGATTTGTAACCAGAGATGTTGCCTGAAGGGGTAACTTTCAGGCAGTCCCAATCCCTAGTCCCAATCTCCACATATTTTGGGAACTCATTTGGGACTAAAACTTTTTGTCTGAGATAGGACACTTTCTTTCTTTTTCTTTCCTTCCTTCCTTCTTTTCCTTGTAAGCTTTCTTTTTTTGGAGGCAATTGGGGTTAAGTGGGACTTATTTTTTCTTACCTGTCCCCTATATTTGTTACTTGTTTGTTTTATTTATTTTTTGCTTTTTCCTAATTATTTTGGGTTGGAATAAGCTCTTTATAGCACCAAGGGAGCCAGTACCTTAAGAATCTTCTAAAATGTTGCTTGCTTGTTGAATTCTTATAACTTTGTATTTGGGGATGACTGTAATGTCTACATCTGCTAGCTGTGGTAGGTCTAGGACCTACCAAAGATTTAATTTGGGGATTATTTAAGAACAGTGTTCAATACATTACTAGAACTCTGTACAGCACTCAGGAGGTTGTTAAGCACTATGTCATGTAGACTTTATCGAGAGAATTTTATGAAAGGCACTGCAGGACATACTCAAAAGGATAACAACTGGGCTTCCCCAGATCATCAGAACATTATCTAGAAGTGAAAGTATGGCCAAATGTGCCACAAGCATCCTAGCTGCTTTGCTGGGAATGGCAAATATTTAACTGGAGGGAGAGCAAGGGTGGATTGGAGCACTTCCCCTGGAGCTGGGCACAGTGTCTGATCTCCCTGTTGTGATGGCTTTCAATCTGCCATCTATGAACTTATTTTTATAATATTTTGATAATGGAATTTCAATATATTTTATTTATCTCCTTGGTAATCCAATGTTTCATTTTATGCATAAGACAATATTCTGAGAATGGCTCCATAGACTTCACTAGTCTGCCAGCAAGGGGGCCAAGACCCAAAAAAAGACAAAGAATCTTTACCTTTCTATGAGGACATCTATTTTGTCCTGTTGCTAAGGGATAGCAACTTTTGACCAGTTCCTTGTTTCTCATGACTGGGGTAGCATCAAAAACACTGGGCCACTGAACCAACATTCAGTAGGCTATATGAGCCTTTGAAAGCTTCCATTCTTTCCCTCTTTTTGAGTGTTTCACTTTGAAACTGGGCCAGGTCTTCCTTGGGCTTAGGGTGGCAGACAGGAGAACATTTCTTTTTTAAAATTTTCTTTTAAAATTGTTTTTTTTTCCCCAAATGCCAAATATTTTAAAAATTTACTGGTCCTTTCACTAATATATCCCAATAAGCAAATCCGAAAAAAAAAATACTACTCCCCCCTCCAAACAATTCTCTCAATACATACCTATATAGTCCAGGAAAACAAGTTCCCATCTTACCCATGGCTGAAAATTGATGCCTCTTTCTGCATGTTTAGTTCTCCAGATCTCTCTGACTGGAGGTGAGTGGCCTGCTTCAGCTTTATTCTTTTGGACTCTGGGTTTATCAGTGCACTGATTAGACTTCTAAAGTCCTTCCAAGTTGTTTCTCTCTGTAATGTTGTCATTGGATAATTTGTTTTCCTAACTCTGCTTTGCTCCAAAAATAAAAATAGCTCATAATATTATCTAAGCATTTACATGGAGTTTTCAGGTTTGCCCATGCTTTACGTAGGTGATCTCATTTGATCTTGGCATCAGATCATAAATGCCTTCCCCATTGCCTGTGAAATTGTTCAGTCAGTCACTTCTTATGGCATGATAATATTCCATTATGATTTGTTTGGCCATTCCCAATGGAAGAGTTTTACCTTTATAAGATCTCTTGGATACACTCCCTTACTCTCCAATGAAATGGCCACCACCTTGGTATAGCCCCTCCCTCATCGACTCATGCCTGGACTATTTTAATAACCTGGGGGTCATCAGACTCTTGGCCTCAAGCCTCTCCGCCCTCCAGGTCTTCCTCCATTGGGCGGTCATGTTGATTTTCTTAAATGACATGTCTGACCGTGTCACCTTCGCTACTACCACCCTTCATTCCAGAAATTCTATTCTCTCCCTATGCCCTCCAGGATCAAATAGATATGTGGGTGTTCAAAATCCTTCATAATCTGGCCCCTTCCTCCCTTTGCAGTCCTTATTATGCCTTACTGCCCTCTACATGATCTGGGATATAGCAATATGGGCCTCCAGTCTAAGACATTCCTTCATCCCTCAGGCATTTCTGATGGCTGGCCTGTGCTTGGCACTCGCTCCCTTCTCACCTTCATTTCCTGTCATCCTTCAGGCTAAAAGCCCTACCTTCTGCAAGAAGTCTTCTCTGCCTTCTTCAACTTTTGGTGCCTTCCCTCTGCGATGATCGCAACGAATCCTGTACGCATCTTGCTTTTACACAATTGCTTCCAAGTTGTTCACTCTCTTAGAACGTGAAGTCCTTGAGAAGAGGGCCTGTTGTTGTTTCTTTGTATCTTGAGAGCTTAGCACAACGCCTGGCACACAGGAGACACTGCTGACTGGCTATGACAAAATAAAATCAACGTCATTCCTTCAGGGCGTAATGGGTGGTCATAGAAGTCATTGGTTTTTGTTGTTCAGTCATGTCTGACTCTTCCTGACCCTGTGGACCAGACTGTCCATAGGGTTTTCTTGGCAAAGATAGTGGAGTGGCTTGCCATTTCCTTCTCCAATGGATTACAGCAAACAGAGGTTAAGTGACTTGCTCAAAGTCAAACTGCTAGTAAGCATCTGAAGCTGCAGTGTGCCTGTCTTCCCGACTCCAGGCCCTGTGCTCTAACCACTGAGCCACCTAGCTGTCTCAGACATTATTTATCATTATCTATCGCAGCATGGTGTTGATATACCGCAATAACTGACATTTATCTCAGGCTGTAGTGTTTGCAAAGACCTTTATAATTTCAGCTGTTCATTTGAGCCTTACAGTACGGCATCATTATATTGATTCTACAAGTCAACATTCAAAGATATTGGGTGACTGGTCTGGGACACAGCTAGAATTTGAACCCAGGCCTTCCTGACTTCTAGTCCATACAAAACTCATTTAGCACGGTGTCTCCCACCCACAGTCCACCCAGTCGTCATCCAATCACTGAGCATTTAGCCTGTTCTAGTTTAGTTTTTATTAGCTCTGAATAAATACCTTTGCAGAAATGTCATTTTTGCCCTTTTTTGGCTGAGCTCCTTGGGATTGATTTCCCCAAATAAAAGGAAAATCTCAATGCACTGGAGCCGGTTGGTTGTGGAGGGAGTTGTAGCAGACGAATTCTGGGCTTGGTCTGCTTTGACTAGGGCTTACAAGGAGCCTGGCCCCGAAGGAAGAGCTTAGAGTTAGAAAACCCGGGTTCCAGGGCTGCCTCTGAGCCTTCACAGCCCAGGGATGGAATCCGAGGCCAAGCCCAGTTGCCTCCCTCAGATCCACTTTTTTCACCTGTAATTAGTCAGTCAATAAACATTTATTAAGCACCTAATATATACCAGGCATGGTACTAAGTTCTAGGGATACAAAAACAGGCAAAAGATAATTCCTGACCTCAAGGAGCTCACAATCAAATGGGAAGAGATGATGTGCAAACAGGATACATACAAGATAAACTGGGCATAACCTCAAAGGCAAGGCCTCTTGTACTTATGGTACTTACCTCAAAGGATATCATGGAGAACAAACCTTATAAAATGGAAATGCAGCACGGCATCATGGATGATATTCTGGACTTGAAATCAGAAATATCTGGGTTCAAATTCTGCCTTTCGCGTTCACTCACTTTGTGACCAGGGCGGGTCACTTGAACATTCAGCTCGTCAATCTCCTCATCTGTAAAACGGGAATATTACTAACTAGAGTACCCACCTCAAAGGATTGTTGAAGCTTAAATTTAAAGAAGGCCAGGTGGTACGTTGGAGAGAGTATGGTCTCTGCAATCAGAGGATCTGGGTTCAAATCCTGCCTCTGCTACTGTGTGGTCTTGGGCTAGTCACTAAACACATTGAGCCTCAGTTTCTCCACCTATAAAATGAGAGGGTTGGGCTACTCAAACCCTAGAGTGCTACCATGGTACTGGGATCTGCTCTTGCGAATAATAATGCCTAGCATGGGTGCAGTGCTGGACATTTAATAGACTCTATTATCCCCATTTCACAGAAGAGGAAACTGAGGCTGAGAGGTTGAATGACTCAACCAGAGGTGGCACAGCAGGTAAGTATCTAGGGTGAGATTCAAACACAGGTCTTCTAACTCCCAGCTCCAACAAGCTATTTGGACGCTGGGCCATCTAGCTACCTAAGTGTCCCTGGGTATTGATCTGACCTAGTTTGGGAGAGGGGGGCGATGGGATGACATTCAGGGAGCGATGAAATGCATCATGGGGTCATGGATGGAATGCTGGGCTTGGAATCACAAAGGGTCTGAATCCCTCTCCGGGCACAAGTTCACTGCATGACCCTGGGCAAACCATTTCGTTTCCCTGAATCTCACTTTCCTTTACTGTGAAATGGGACTATTAATGGCACTTATACCATAGGATGAGGATCAATTAAGGCCTTGCATGAAAAGTGCTTCATCGACCTTAGAGGGCTATAAAAAATCAGTTAGTAATTGTTATGCTATATTTGTCATTGGAATAGTTTAAATATTTCTCACTTTGCTCATCACTATAACTTCCCGACTTTGCTAACTTTATACATTTTTGGACCCTGCTTAATTGTGCAAAATCTTTAGGGGTTTTTTTGTTTATTGGCTACAGGTTCTACTTGAAATGTCGCTGGGTCCTTGGTACCTCCAATAATACCAGCAGCAGCGGACCGGACCGTACCTGATCAGTCACCTTCTCCATCACATCTTTGCTCTGATCTTCCTCCCTCTCTCTTTTATTTCTTCCTTCCCTTCCTTTTCTCTAATGCAAAAGAAATCAGGACAGAAAGAATGAGAACACAGATAACAGACACCAGAACTGGAAGGGACAGACTTTTAGGCCAGGAGGGAAGGGAGGGACTTGAAAAATCATAATAACTGACATTTTTAGGCACTAGACAGGGGTGGGGAATCTGCAGCCTCAAGGCCACATGTGGCCCTCTAGGTCCTCAAGGGCAGCTGTTTGACTGAATCCAAAGGCTGAAGGTTCCCCACCCCTGCACTAGAAGGCTAACAAAGCATTTTATGTACCTTACTTCATTTGCTCCCTCAGAGCAACTTTAGAAAGCAGGTCTTCCAGGTATTTAAATCAATATTTTGTTGTATTTTTATTTATTTTGACTATTTCCCAATTACATTTTTTTAAAAAGCAGTTCTTATTGCTATCTTTTGTTTCTTCCATCACCAGCTATCCCAAGTAATTCTCTCCCTCCTTGAGATTCATCTCTTAGGACAATTAGTACTTTTTGGAGATGAATAAAAGTATCAAAAAAGATACATTTGTAAGAAATCTGAAAACATGTGCAATGTGTAACCCCTATGGACCTCACCTCCATGATGGGGTAAGTTCTTCTGGGTATTCTTAGTCCCATTTTGAGGTTATGAAAACCGAGGCTCAGTTTAGTGATTTGCCAACAGTCATTCAAAATGCAATCCGCATTTATTAAGCTCCTACTGATGGGGGATGGCATTCATGCTGGAACCCTAAAAGGAAAAGACCATGTCTTTGGGACCTGGACCCCAAAGTCCCTGGACCCAGATCTCTGGTCTTCACCTGAGGCACCCAGACCATTCCAGCCAGTAATCCGAATCACAAGCTACTCAGAGAGAACGTGATTCAGGTGGGGGTCTGCATCAGTAAAAGCGATGAGGACAATTTTAGCCTCAGTCTAAGATGGGATCCTTCTGAATCAGTTTCCCCATTGCGTTCCTTTGAAAAGGAATGTTACCCACTTGGCTATTCCTGAGTCTATGAGTTGGAATTGATACTGTACGGTTGGGAAAAAGTGAATGATCTGAATTCTATGGGTGTTTTATCCTGTCATACCAGGCATAAATCTTGTCCCTGCTTTATCTTTTTAAAGCAAATTTCTATAACCACAGCAAATGGTCAGTAAAAGATCTAAGCACAATGCGAGTGTGTGAGATAGTGCTGTTTTGACCAGGTAGTGTGCAAAGCACTTTGCTGAGGCTATTCCCGACACTGTGAAGCGCTTTGCTGAGGCTATTCCCAATAGCCCCATTACTGGTCTTCCTGTTTCCCTCCTTCATCTCTCCCAAGAGAATCTTTCTTCTAGACCAGTCTCTGCTCAAAAACCTTTCTTACTGAGATCAATTCTTATCCTTCTGCCAGGCATTCGAGGTCTCTACCTCATCTTACTATTCACACTCACTTTATCCCACTCCCCTTCAATCCCCATTTTCCCCACCCTGAGGCATTGTTGTGCAGCTGTTTGTTTGTGACCCCATTTAGAGTTTCCTTGGGAGGAATATTGAAGTGGTTTGCCATTTCCTTCTCCAGCCCATTTTATAGATGAGGAAGCTGAGGCAGAGTGAAGTGACTTAACCAAGGTCACAGAACCAGTAAATGTCTAAGGTTAGATTTGAACTCTTGGGCCAGCACTGCACAGACCCACCCAGATGCCCCCAGCCCAGGATATGCTCTGGACCAATTCTCTATACCTGCAGTACCCTCCCTCTCCACTGGTGGGAGTGCTTTCCATCCTTCAATGCCCAGCCCCGCGGGTCCTTTGTTGACCTTTCCCCTCCCCCTTCTGGTCAAAGACTCAGAGCTGGAAGGGGTCTGTGGCCATGCCATGTAGTCCAACCCCAGGATTTTGCATATGAGGGCTGAGGACCAGAGCGGCCACAAAAAGTGGCAGGTCTCTGAGGGAAGATCTTCCCGTAGGTTCTGTCTGCAGGGCCAGTCTTCTTTCTACCAAACCACGCTGAGTCCTTCGGTTCTGAAGGTTTCTATAGCAATTGTCATGTGTGTGCTGCAGCTTTTATTCTCTTCCCACGCTCTGGACTTGTCCAAGGCAAAAACTGTTCCTCCAAATGTACGCCTCTCTCCTGTGCCCAGCAGAGTGTTGGGAGTACAGGATATTCTGGAGAGTGTTTCTTCTCTTGGTTTTCATTTTCAAAGCTCCAGGCTTGGAGACCGGAAGGCCCTTGCAGCCTCCAAGGTGACTCCCATATTCATCAGCCAGAATTCTTTCCCTTTTGTGTGGAGATCCTGCCCTGAACCTGTTCAGATTCTGCCTTCTGTGAGCCTCTTCCACTCTCACCTCCAACAGAGCCTTCCAAGTCTGAGCTTCAGGCCCCCCCCCTCTGCTGCATTTGTTTCTCCTTATGCTTGATGCCAGTGCAGACTGTCTTCCTTGCTTCCCAGCTCCTTTCTTACATCCAATGACTTTACCAACTTATCCAACAAACGATTTTTTCCTCCCTCAAAAACTCCCTTTCGATAATTAACTTTCACAAACTTAGCACATCTTATCAACACAAAGACCAAGGAAAATCAATGATGAAGACTTGAGGGGAGGCCCGCTTCCAGACAGAGCCCCCAGGCTCAGGTCAGACTGAGAGATTTTGGTTTCGGCCACAGCCATCGTGGGGGCTGGCTTCACTTGACTATGTTTGGAACAGGAATTTTATTTTTCTTGCTGGGGGGACAGGGGACGAGGAGGAACACGGAACAGGTCAATACTAATTAAAAATTTTTTTTAATTTAAAAAACAAACAGAAAACACTCTTCGATTTCTCTCCTGAATTCCACCTGGGTCCAGTTCAGTCTCAGGCCAGAAGGAACATTCGAGCACTGTTGCCCACCATAGTTTCCGATGCCTGTTTTTGTGGCACCGGTTCAGACGTTGGTGTCGAACCCAGAACCACAAGGTTGGAGCTTCTCCAGAGCACTGTATCAACGCTGGGCATTATCACTTACAATAGCAGGTCCCAGGACCATAGGTGACGCCTATGTAGCAACTCTAGGATTTGAGCAGCCCAACTTTCTCGGGTGAGGAAACTAAGGCCTATCATGTTTAGTGACTTGGCCAAGATCACTCAGGTAGTAACCGAGATAGGATTTGAACCCAGATCCTCTGATTGCAGAGACAGTACTCTCTCCACTGTACCACCTGGCCTTCTTTAAATTTAAGCCTCAACAATCCTTTGAGGCAGACAATCAGCATTACTCCCATTTTATAGATGAGGAGATTGACGAGCTGAAAGTTCAAATGACTCGCCCTGGTCACAAAACGGGTGAATGTGAAAGGCAGAATTTGAACCCAGATATTTCTGACTTCAAGTCCAGAATATCGTCCATGACGCCGTGCTGCGTTTCCATTTTATAAGGTTTTTTCCTCATGATGTCCCTTCGAGGTAAGTACTGGAAATAGAAAAAGCTGGGTGGGACCCTAGGATCCAGAATGGGAAAGCTTGGAGCAAGGGGAATCTTAGACCAGAGACTGTCAGAACTGGGAATGACTCTAGAACAGAGAATGTCAGAGCTAAGAAGAAACCTAGAACAGAGGATTCAGAAGCGGAAGAGAACAGCCACTGTCAGACGAACCCTAGAACTCAAAATGTCAGGGCTGGGAAGGATCCTAAAACAGACACTGTCAGAACTAAGAGGAGGAGAATCCCAGATCTTAGAGAGACTCTAGAACCAAAAATGTCAGAGCTGTGATGGCCCATTAGGGCCATGTGTCAGAGCTAAAAGGAACCTGGAATGAATTGTGAAAGAAGGATCTCTAGAAGAGACAATATGAAAACCAGGTGAGATATGGAAGTAGAGAGATCCTGTCAGAGTAGAGAGAGGCCTAGAATATCAGCACCGGGAATGACCGCAGAATAGGGATTCCCCTGGGCCTTTAGCAGCCTGACCCTTCTCGGGGCAATGCCTTTAAATGCATTAAAAATAAAACACACAATGGCAAAGGAAATCAAATATCAGATGTTTTCAAATTCGTGGGCTCGGATTAAGAACATCTGCCCTGGTGCGGAGAGTTGGGGCTAGAACCAAGAATGTTAGCACGATCTTAAGAGTTCACCTGGACCAATCTCTCTTCTACAGCTGAGTTAGAAAGGGATCACCAGAAGGAGCGATGGTTGGACGGAGGTCAGCCTGGGAGCAAAACTGAATCAGAAGCTAACTCGGGGTTCAACTTTTTTTCCTCAGCATCCCTGCTTCCTTCCTGTCCCGTCTATTAGACTGGAAATTTCTCCAGGGGAGGAGGCCAATCTTTGTCGACTTCCTGGGGCTCCCGGCACCCTGAGCCCCACCACCTTTCCCATGCACCGCCAGCTTAGCGCTCCACACACTCTCTTGGATCCGTGGCCCACGCACCCCTTTCCTGACATACTGGCCCCTCCTCCCGGGGGCTCCCACAGTAAGCGCCGGGCACTCGATCCGCGCGGGCGCGCAGCCTCCACTCTGGCTGAAGGCGCCCACGGCCCGAGGCGGAGCAGCAGCCCCTACAGTGGCCGGCCACGGGCGAGCTCAGCCCAGGGATCGCGGCGGGCTCTCCGCGAAGCGGCCCGGCCCGGCCCGCCTTGTTTCCCCAGCGCTCCCGGGTCCCAGAGCTCACGGAGCCGCCGGCCAGGGCCAGTCTCCGGCGGGTCCAAATCGACCAGCTCTGGGTGTTCCTGCCCCGTAGCAGTCCCGGCCGCTGGGGTGGCAGGGAAAGAGAGAGCAAGCGAGAGCCAGGGGCAGAGCGGGTGGGGAGGGGGCGCTCGCTCCACTCGCCCCCCCTCTCCATCCCTGTTTCTCACCCACGTAAACACACAGGGACTCTTGAACACACACGAGGTCATAAACAGCCACACCTCCGCAACCCACAGCCACACCCCCGCAACTCCGGCACTAACCGACGTAAACAACCGCAACCTCGCAACTCCTCACACACACAGCCGGCCGTAAACAATCGAAACCTCGCAAACTCCAAGGGGTGCACGCACACCCCCGCGCGCACACACGCACACACTCACATTCACACTCGCACACACACACTGAGCCACACCTCCGCAACTCACGCGCACGTGGACATAAACAGGCACATCCCCGCAACACACGCGCAAACACTCTCTTAAAGTCAGGCACACCCAAGGGTGCACATCTCCCGCTCCCTGACTCTGGCCGCCTCGGAGCCCACTCACACACAGACCTGTGAGCACCCACACACGCTCACTTACTCCTCACTCACTCCTCACTCAGAGTCACCCAACTCCAGCCCGAGGACCCAGGCGCGCCCAGCCCGCGCTGCCGCCGCCCCCGCCCCCACCCCGTAGGGCCCCTCCCCCCACAGCTGCCGCTCCTCCCCCCTCCCCCCCCCCGCCCGCCAGTCCGGCCACCCCGCGGGGAGAGGGGGGGCAGGGAGCGCTTTGTCCCCGTGCTGCCGCCGCCGCCCGTGGGACGCGAGGAGCCCGAGGCCCCTGCGGGCACACAACTTGGAAGCAAAGTAGCCTGAGTTCGGGGTTGGGCGGCTGGCGAAAAGGAGGAGGAGGAGGAGAAGGAGGAGGGCGCAGCGACAAGGACCCGGAGGAGGAGGAGGCGAGGGCGCCGGGCAGGGCAGGGCAGGGCGCCGGGGTAGCCCGAGCGGCGGCGGACGATGAACAAGCTCTACATCGGCAACCTGAGCCCCGCTGTCACCGCCGACGACCTCCGGCAGCTATTCGGGGACAGGAAGCTGCCCCTGACCGGCCCCGTGCTGCTCAAGGCCGGTTACGCCTTCGTGGACTATCCGGACCAGAACTGGGCCATCCGCGCCATCGAGACCCTGTCGGGTGAGTGTCCCACCGACGGCTGCCCTCCGGACCGCGCCCGT
Source organism: Phalanger gymnotis (assembly GCA_028646595.1). Classification (NCBI taxonomy): domain Eukaryota; kingdom Metazoa; phylum Chordata; class Mammalia; order Diprotodontia; family Phalangeridae; genus Phalanger; species Phalanger gymnotis. The sequence goes on along the minus strand of CM053627.1, from coordinate 13,867,911 downwards.
CCAAGGCTCCGGCTCCCCTCTTCCCACCTCTTCGTCGTCTTTGCTACCCCCAGATCAGCCCGGGGCTCCCGGCGCCCCGAGATCCGCTCCCTCTCCCCGCCCGGCCGTCCCGGGGGCCGCTGTCCCGCAGGCAGCCTTCTCGAGGGCGTCCTCGGCGGACCTGACCCTGGCTGCCCCGCAGCCCAGCCCCCGCGGCCGTGGTCTTGACCGTGACCTCCTGCCCTCTCGGGGCTCCCCCGAAATCCCTCCGCGGGGGGCCCCGGCTCCTGCGGCTGTCTGAGCTGCGCTGGGACACCCCGCTCTCCGCGCGCTCTCCACGCGGACTCCCGCCACCGGCCCAGCGACCCCTACTCACCCTGGGCCCCCGCGCCCGGGGTGGCACCAGCCCCCACCCCCTTCGCCCCCACCCCTTGCGGGCCCTGGAGCGCTGGCCTCTCGAGCCTCCGCCTCCTCCTCCGCCGCCTCCGCCTCCTCCTCCTCTCTTGCTGGGCGCTCGTATTTTTCTCGGATTTTTTTCTCCGATTTTATTGAGAGCTGCCTCGGGCCGGGGGCGCCCCGGCAACGGGTCCCCCGCCTCCCGGGCGTCTTCGAGCACCTTTTTACGAGGTACCCGGTCGAAACTCGGCGGGGGCCCCGAGTTAAGGCGAGCCAAAGAGGGGGCTGGGGGCCTGGGCGCGGAGCGCACTGCCGCCGGGCCACGGCGACCCAGCTGCACGCGAGAGCGCACCCACACAGGGCACACTCACGGGCACACCCGGGCACAGACTTGCAGGCGCTCACCCGCGAGCGCTCCCACACGCACAAATATACACGCGCGGGCAGGCGCACACTGGCAGAGAGCTGTGCCCGGCCACTGGGCCCCGGGGGGACCCGGGACACCCAAGGCCAAAGTGACACCCTCTCACGTTGGGGAATCCGCTTGTTCCCCGCAAACTAAGAGCTAGGAAAAGAGAAAAACTTTAGCCTGGCCCCCACAGCCTTTTCCCCGACCCCTAGTTAGCGGACGGGACGCAGGCGCCCCAACCAGGGGCCACCAGCACACAGCATGGCTGCCCCAGCCCTGCGTTTTCAGTTTTCAGATGAGCTCATCCTTACAATTTGGCGGCTTTAAACAAATAATTAGTTTTTCTTTTGTAACACTCATACCACCCATGATTCTGGCTACTTGTGGTTGGAGTCCCTCTCCCACGATGGGGAGGATAGTTTGTGTATGCCCACCTGGGGCCAACTTGGACAAAGTGCTGGCATATAAGCACCCCCCCCCCCACCCCCGTGGCCCGAGTACAGATCCCGAGGCCACAGCTGAGGGTGCTCCCTTAACCCTGCCATTCACCCACCTACTCTGCCACCTCAGCCCTAGGTTGAGAAATTCTGAAAGTTTTTTTTTCCTTCTCATTTTAAAGGTAAAGTGGAATTACATGGGAAGGTCATGGAAGTTGATTATTCCGTCCCCAAAAAGCTGAGGTAAATAAGTTTTGCTTTTCTTGTTTGTGTGGACTTTGGGTGGTTGGCCTGCAACCTGAACTCCTGCCTTCCTCGTTCTGGTTGATGGGGGGGGCAGCGGAATTTATTCATGCATTTTTTTTCTTTTTTCTATTGACAAAAGACGCTGGCTTTAGATTTTTACTTTCAGTATATGAGATGTCTGACTGCAAATCTGTCTGGTGTCGAATTATTAGTAGTTTTTGGCTTGGGGAAGATGAAGAGAAACTTCAGATATGAAAACCTTCTAGTGACATGAGAGGTTGGGAGGAGGGGCTTAACCCCTGCCCCCAGTAGTGTTTTACAGTCCCAATCTTTGGGCCTTTGTGAGGGATAAAGTCATACAGTACCAGCACATATTTCTTAGCTGCACATTGGGATAGTTGGATCTATGTCCTTTTCTTTACCTAAAAGACAATTTGGGCCGGTAGTGTTTGGTTTGCAAAGTTAAAAGCAACCTCGGTGTTTCTTGAGATGGTGTGGAAACTCAGAGGCGTGATTTCTAAGGGTGGGCCCTTGCTGAATCTTCCTCCGGAACAAAAGTTTGCCCCTGCTGAAGTTGACCCATTTCTGAAGGCTTCAGAAGGCTGGGGAGGGGAAGGAGGGGATGGGACACCTATAGTTCTTAAGGCACAGAATTTTGTTCTTTCTAAGTCTGTGGAAGTTGTATTTAGAGGATTAATTATTTGACTTGTGAAATAGCCATCCATTGGAATTGGGAGAGGGGGTGGGGAGAGAGAATAAGAATGAAAACAAACATATCTTTTCCTCTTCTTTGTTACATTTCTTCGGTTTGCTATATATATCTCCGTATCTTCCTCTTCCCTGTGCATTGTTACAGTGCAGAGTTTGACATCATAGTCACTTAAACCTTCCTAGGCCTCAATTTCCTCACCTGTAGAATGAGAGAATTGGACTAAATGACCACCGCCAAAGTCCCTTCAGGCCCTAAGTCTTTGATCCTGGAGTTTCCTGTCGCCAGTAATTGTTGATTATCAGCCTCGTAATGATTTTGCCAAGAGAGGCTCAGAAAGGAACCAACCAAATTTGACAGATGCCTCCCCCCATGAGGGGTCTAAGTGTCCTTTCAAACTGTGGGCCACCCCCCTTTTCGATATGTCGATTTTTAAAAAAATATCATCTATACGACTGTCAGTGACTGGAAGAATTAGTAGTATGTTAAGAGACAAAGACTCCGTGGCTTGTGAAAGGGAAAAAGTTATGATTCGTAATTAATTTAGTGTAAGAATGGTAAAGTGCACCCTCCTGAAAGAAGAGAGAGCCCTCTCGCTAGACTGTGGAACCTGAAATGGGAGTCCAAGGTTCTAGTCCTCCAAGTCAGGGGCCCAGAAAGCCCCAAAGATATGTCGTCCGGGGTTGAAGGATCTCACCCGAGGACTACTAGTTAGAAGATGAGCTGTTAGTGGCACCAGAACCCTTAACACTGCGTTTTTAATTGCCTCAAGTTAAAAAAAAACAAAAGTCAATTGCCTTTTTAATTCTGAATGTAGGGTTGTTGACAGATATTCAATGAAACTAAAACCAATTTGTCCAAAGGATGTACTGCCTCAACTCTGAAATGCCTTTTTTTGTTTGTGTTCTAGGTTTTTTTTTTTTTTGCCTTTCTCTGGTTGTCTCCCTGCCCCACCCCCGCCGCCCCCCCCCCCCCCTTAAATGCATAGAAATGCTGCTTTTGGAGCATTGGCCTTTAAGTCAAGCATTTCATCAGGTGACGCAGGGGCCAGCTGGCCTGGCCGTGGCCCAGGTCATGGTATATGCAGAAAACTTTTCCGTAGTTCCCAACTTGGACTAGATTTCTTTGTGGATATGGGCTATGGGACTCTTCCCTAGCTCTCAGACTAAGCTCTGGGTGTGATTCACTTCGAACATACCATTTGAATGCATAAGCCCTGGAGCCTGGTGGTTTTTCCTGGAGTTTCATGTTTTTTTATTAGTTGATTTGAATTTCCTTTGGACTTAGTGATTAGTTGGAAATGGAGGATTTGGGGGGTGGGGGTGGCTGGTCACGGCCCAGATGTGGATGTGTTCATGGGTGGGAGCTGGGCTTCTAGGGCCTTCTCCCAAAACACAAGTAAGTGGCCTAGGAGGTCTAGGAAGGCAACATTCACGCTTTCTTTTCTTTCTTTTCCTTGTGTGTGTGTGTGTGTGTGTGTGTTCATCCTTTCTGGATCACTCTGAAAAAATGAGCAAGTTAGCACAGTGTTTTTGTGATGTTGAATCCATCTTATGTGGATTTGTTTTATTGAATTTTCCAAATGTGTATGTGACAATTGAGGTGATCATGGACACAGTAGCCTTTTTGCTGGCCTAGGGACGTCGAGACCTTGGTAGGGCATATAAGGTCTGATTTTGAAAAATTATTCAGCTGAAGAGATGGCCCTTTGTGCTCCTCTCAGTCCCCCTTTGGATTCTCAAGTTTAAATTGTGTCTCTTCTTTGTATCCAGCTGCGAAGGTGGTGGTTGGTATATACATCCACTCACATACGTATATGTATGTCTATGTCTAGCTCAATATCCCAGAAAGTTGAAATTTTAGATTCAAAAATTCAGGAGTAAATATGGGAACAGTTATTTATGCTTTTCTTTGGTGCTTGTTTTGTATTTTCTCATAGTTTTGTGTGTATTTTTTTTTATCAAATACAAGTTTTGTAATTATATAAAAATAATGGGGAAACAAGCATCCCTCTCCTTTGTTCTCTGCCTTGGATTGCAGACTGAGTTGGAATAAAAATAAAACAACCTTTGAGTCTTCTCCTCTCTTTCTTCTACGCCCCCCCCCCCATAACAGTATTGGGTTGGATCAGTTTTTGCCCTGGTGTATGTTCAGATCAAAGGTGCCCGAAAGGGAGAGGACTGATAAGCTTTATTTGTGCTGGGCAAAGCTGGCCTTCTCCTCCTGATGGAAGTTTCACTTTACGTGCTACTGACAATTTTGTTCAAATCTAGTACACAAATTTGTTTTTGAGAAGACATTCTGGTTTGAGTGTTTCTGTAACCAATGTTGGAGGGAGCCTTCCAGAAACAGCAATGGGTGGGGGAAGGGGGCCATGGTTCCCCTCCACTCCTCCACCCCACACCTCTTTGGGAGAACCCAGAAGTCAGGGACAGATGTGACCCAACTGGGGAGGGAGGATGTGAGTCCTGGGAGGTATTGGAGGAAAAAGCTATGAATTTGTCTTTCATGATTTTTCAAAACCAGTAATTGTGTTCTCTCCCATGCAAATGGCCTTGGTCTCCTATAGGAATGTTAAAGAAAACACTGTCCCAATTGTGTTTTGCTTGTATGTACTACATTGTGTATGGTGGAATTAAATACCAAAAAGAAAAAAAACCCCTCACAACTCCAGCCCCAGCCCCCAAACAAACAAACCGAAATCCCCAAATCTTTTTGCAGATCAGTTTGAAATTCACTAGCAGAGTAGAGAAAACCTCCTTTGGTTCTCCCAGGATGTTGGACTCCTTTTCCAGAATTTGTTGAATTAGGAATTGTTAATGGCAGAGGGAGGAGGCAGATTGGATTGTATACATCTTCCAACCCGGGGCTATATGATCATTGTAATTTGGTGTTTGAATTGGAGTTTATCCTTAGTCCAGCCGGAAAGAGGAGGCTCTTTCTCTCCCTCCTCAATTCCTATGCCTCTCCATAAGGCAGGAGGGTGTTAGGAAATGTTTTTGTCGGTTCTTGAAATTGCTTTTAAAGTATTCTAAAGTAAAAAAAAAAAAGATACTAATTGTGTCTCATGAAAATGTGAGTTTGCAATGCCAGTTTATTGTGCAAAGAAAAAGAAAACACCCTTCTCAGTTTATCTTTTTTATGTGATTTAGTGAAAGACAAAGAAAATAATTGTCCCAACAAACTGATTTCCCCTAGAGAAATGAGCAAGTGAAATCTACTTCATAAGATCTCTGCCTTACCATTTGCTCAGGCCCCATCAAATTGCTGCAGCAATTCAGTCTGTGAAAGTCTTGGCTGTGTGGTCCCTTTAAATTTCTCTGAACTCTGAGGATTGACTTGAATAATTCTATTCTTTTCAAATAGTGACTTTCTGGCTCCATAAGGCATCCTTGCTGTGGTTGGTTCTGGAGGAAGACCCCCAAGAGCTAAGCTATCTGGGGGTGATCTTTTTTTTGACTCTGTTCAATTCAGAGGACCATTCTGAAAAGGGGAAGATGAGCAAAGATGATCTTGCTGTCTTTTAGAGATTCAAAATTATTCTGATCGTTTACCATGAAAATCGACAGAAGCTTTTTTGTGAATAGAGCTTTATGGAGATTTCCAAGGTTGAGGTATATATCTAAATAATTTTTAAAAATAAAACTTCAGTTCATTTAGAAGCAGATGTATCCCAAAATTAGTGTTTCACTCTTGTTTTGGGGTAAACCACCATATTTTACTTATAGAATGTACACTGAAGTTTGAAATGGAAAAATAGAAATACATTGACTCTAGCTCTGAAAGTCTACTTATTAAAGTTAAATGAGCAATCATAAGCAGGAGTTTTTGAAAGGAGACTATTGATGCATTTTTAAATAGATTTTGTTTTTTAAACTTCTAAATATTTGCTATTGGAAACTGAATCACAGCCCCAAGTATGCAGACTTGTCTTCCCAACAAGATGAGCCACTAGCCAAGTATGGGAGAGGATGTTGCTAGAGTCTGGGGTGGCATTTCTATGATTTATGTTTTGTGGCAATCACTTGAGGGGAGAATATAGTTATAAAAATAGGTTGAGGGGCTCAGTTGAGTAGGAAGTAGCCTACATTTCAGGACAGGCAAACAAAGTAGTAAATAGCAAAATGCCCAGACCAGTATGTTTCCAGAGACTCCACCCAACAATGATCATGTTTGTACTCAAGTTTTCCAGCAGCAGAAATTGGTTGGTATTGGTGGAGGATTGGAAGCCTCTTGAGGGCAGGAGCTGCTTTCATTTTTGGCCTTTCTGTTCCCAATCGGGCCTGGTGCATTGTAGATGCTTAAGGGCTAAATGCTTACTGATTGAAGATTAAGCTTCCAGGCTCTCCAATCATGGAAGGGTATACTTTTAGCCTTTTTAATAAATAGTTGCTGTCAAAAGGACCAGCCAAGAGATTTTTTTTCCTATCTTTCCTATTTTTTTCTTTAGCTATTCATTCTACCAGGCACTGTGTTTGCCTATAGAGATAACAAACACTAAAACAAAACACATACGATCATTTCCTGTTAGAAATGCACCAGACAAATGGCTCTCTGAGTGACTACGGTGACAGGGAATTGGAGAAATTTTAGAGACCTTAATTTTTTTTAAAAGTCACTTTTTAAAAAGCCACATCGTTTTGGGTTTTGAGTTCTATTTCCATTCAGAAAATGTATCACAATTTACAAAAATATAAATTGCCCAGATTAACAGAAGAAGAAATAAAATACCTAACCTCATTTCAGAAAAAAAAAAATCGAGCAGAAATTGGATCACAGAAACAATCATTTGCCATGTTCCTTTACAGACATGCCCTGAGTGATCCAGGAAAATGGAGTGTTATGAATCACCCAGGTCTTATTATAAAGTGAGGTCGAGATCTGAACTTTAAAAATAATTCAGTTGATTCGCTATCTCATATCTCCACACAGGTGGAGGCTTTTTTGGGTGCTGGACAGAGCAAAACTTGAGAAAGGCAGAACTGAAGCCCACTGATGGGCTTGGCTAAGCCAGCTCCCCCTTATCTAGTATGGCCCATGGGCTCATGGAAGGGCACTTTTTTTTTTTTTTGATGACATGGATGAAGGCATGCTTGTTGAATTTGCAGATGCCATGGAGCTGGGCAATAGCAAACCTGTTGGACAATAAGAACTGGATAGGTGAGAATGTCAGGCTAGATCTATTTAGATTAAATGTCATTTAGAGGTGAGAGGGGACCTTCAGGGTCCTCTGGTCCACTCTCATTTTACAGATGAGGAAACAGAGGCCTGAAGAATTGAAGTGTTTTACCCCAAGCATCACAGGTATGTAAATGGCAAAGGTAGGATTTGAATACAGGTCCAGTCTCTAACCCCAGCACCCTTCCCTGGACTGCTGTGGGCTTATACAGTCACTTCCATTTGGGTCCAAAAAATCAGTTCCTCTGAGTGTAGCATAGGGAAGGTTTGACTGTACAATAGATCATGGCAGAAAGAGGCAGAAAGACATGAGTGGGCCTGGCCTCCAGTGGGAGTCACCAGTGTGACCCATAGCAGCTGAGAATCCCAAGGCAATGTTCAGCTGCATTCAGCGGGGCAAAATCCAAGAGGAGGGAGGCGATCGAGTCCTGCTGCCGGCAGAGCCCAGCCAGAGTAGGGTGGTCAGTTCTGGCCTCCAAATTTGAGAAAGGCCAATCTTTACAAACAGGAATCCACCTAGAGAAGGGCAACCAAAGTCTGTCAAGGGGCTGGTGCCATATCCTCTGGGGGTCAGGGGAGATTTAGTCTGAAGGAGGAAAGACTTAGGGGTGACCTAAGAGTTGCCTTCAGGCATCTGAAGGACTCTCTGGCTGACAGGAAATGTGTTCCTATGATAGAACCTATGCTAGATATGTTGCCTTTGGAGAGGCATCAGCAGGATAGGAGCAGTTGGGCAGGGAGAGAACTTTTGATACATTAGGGGGAAAACGCTTCCTAATAGTAGCATTTGCCTCTGTCTCCACCTCCAAACCCCGGAGTGGAATGAGCTGCCTTCCAGAGGTAGTGAGCTTCCTACCCATGGAGGTATTCATTTGAAATCTGGATGGCTGCTTGCACTGAGTGTGGTGAAGTCACTGCCCGATGAGCCCCAGCCAGGTTGGATGAGCTAGCTCTGAGGTCCTTTCCTACTGCCCTCAAGATTCCAGGATTCTGCGATTATTAAACTTTTTTCGGGGGGTGGGGTTGGTGTTTTACAAATCTCTTCCTTTATAATTTGACTCTCCGCTTCCAACCCGTCATTTTCACTTTATAGCATGCGCTGTACGTGTTTTATTTCTATTTCGGGCAGCCAAATTGCAGTGTGCCATCAGCATTATTTTGAAGGTTTTACTTTTCCTGTTTTGATGGTAAAACTTTAGTCCGCTCTCTCCACAAAGCAGGGAAGGGAAAAATATCTTTGTTCCATAAAAAAAAAAATTTTCTTTCTTAAGGCTGTGGCTGCCGAAGTGAGGGCCGAGTGCCATGTCTGGCCCAGGACCTTGTTTGGGGTTTTGGTCGTGGACAGCGCAGTGATAAGTTGAGGAATAGAACAAAGGCGTCGGTGTGCTACGGCCATGGGCGTCACAGGGGATGAGAACCTGGGTCCCTCAGAGAGGCTCCTGTACAGCAGGAGCCTGTGGCCAGGCTGCCCAGCCTCAGTCCTTAATTGGCATCTCTCAGGTGCATTCTCCGGCTTTCCCATGTCTGCTCCCTTGGCATATCTTATGAGTTGTTACCCACTTAACTCGGCTTCTCCCGTTCTACTAGCTGCAGCGTGTGGAGTTGGGCTCCGAGCGTAATCACATCTGACAGTCTGAAATGAACAGCCCATCAGCCCTTCCCATCAACAGTGGAAGCTGTGCCAAGGGCCTACTGTGCGCAGGTTGGGGCTAGGGGAGAGCCGAAAAGCCCTTTGATGCTGTGCACCTTACAAGTCCGGGGTGGGGGGTGGGGTGGGGGAATCTGACAGAAACAGGAGTCTATAACAACTGGGACATGTCTGAATCAGAATGCCATGGCAGGTCTGAAGGAGAGGTGCTGTCATGCTGTAGCAGGTGGGGTCCTGGACTTGGAGTCAGAAACAGCTTCATTCAACTCCTGCCTCAGACTCTGACTGGTTCTGTGACCCTGGGCCAGTCATTTTGCCTTTTTGTGCCTCAGTTTCCCCATCTATCAAATGAGGGGGTTGGATTGGTGTCTGGTTCTAAAGTCTCTTCTTCTGTCTATGACTTTAACCCAGAGGGATCAGGGAAGGCTCTCTGGAAGACTGATATATTGGAGTTGGGCTTTAAAGGTGACAAGACATTCAGAAGATGAGTAGGGGGGAGGGGAGTAGAGGAGGTAAGGTCATTTGAGGCATAGGTTACAGCCTGAGCAAAGGTGTGGAGGTAGGAGAGGCTGTTAGGTGTGTCAGTGGACTTGGAGTCAGAAGACCAGTTCAAATCCAGCCTCAGACACTTATTAGCTGTGTGACCTGGGTAAGTCACTTTACCCTATTTGCCTCAGTTTCCTTGTCTATAAAGTGAGGATATTAATAGCAGCCAATCTTCCAGGGTTATTATGAGGATAATAATGTTTGTAAAGGCTTTGCAAAGTTTAAAGTCCCATACAAATGCTAGCTATCACTAGCTATTTTCACTGTGCTGTGTCCAGGTTCAGAGTCAAGAGGACAGAGCAGTTGAGTTGGAGAATGTAAGGAGTTCATAGAGAGGAGAAAAGCTTAGAGTAAGTTGGGTGGGGCCTGGTCTGGAAAGGCCCTGAATGTCAGGCCAAGGTGTTTGACCTCACCTCAGGAGACATAGAAAGCCACTGACTAAGACCTGTGTATAAGGAAAGAAGATTCTGGCAGCAGGATGTGACCAGGATTGGGGAGGGCAGAGAGAGGGAAAAGAAGAATGCTATCCAGCAGGGTGGCAGGGAGAGCCTGCATTAGCCTGCTGGGCTCTGGGAGGACAGGACTGGTCATCATTGTTCTTCTGGATTGGGTTGGGAAGTTGTAGGGACCTCTAAGAATGCTAGCTTTAGAACTGGACAACCCCACCTTTTACAGAGGAGAAACTGAGACCCAGAGAGGGGAAGGGACTTAACCAAGGTCCTGCGAGTAGGAAATAACAGAGCTGGGATTTGAACCTAGGTCCTGGAATTCAAAATGCTGAGCTCTTTCTAAAGCCTCCGGGGACAGACGTGACCGAGGTTGGGACTGGCAATAGAAGCAGGATTTGGGAACTGATTGAGAAGGAAGAGGCCAAACTCAACTGATCCATGAAAAAGTGTTTATTCTGCAGCTCCCTGCTCCCCAAGGTGTTGGGAGGAATGTCTGTACACCAACGAGGTCATGGCCCCAGGGTTACAGATGTGGAGGAGCCTCAGGGAATGATGGTGCTGAGGCAGAGATTGGGAAGTCAGGAAAACCTGAATTCAGATCCTGCCTTAGACACTGTCTGCCTCTAGGCAGTCACTGTCAGCCTCAGTTTCCTCATCAGTAAAATGGCAACTGTAATAGTATCAACATCTCTGGGCGTTGTTGATAATATGAGGGATATATGTGAGGTGTTTGCAGACCATAAGGCACTATGTATTCGCTAGCAGTTGTTATCCTCATTACGAGAAAAGTGAGGAATTTCCTTTGGTTGTGGTGAATTTGAGGCATAGAGGAGCCACTCGGGATGGCTCAGGGGCCATTGGAGCAATGGATCCAAAGGGCAGAGAGGGTAGCAGGAGAGAGGTCAAGGGTCATCTGCAAGGGGCAATAATTGGGACCATGGGAACAGATGAGACTGGAGATGGCAGAGAAGACAGGAGAGGATCCCTCCTCAGTTTTCCTGGGGGGGCTGGGGAATGGACAACTTGTGTAGACTGGTAAGGAAATACAAGCAATGCCTGTGTAACTTTTCCTACCATTGCAAGGGGACCCACATCCCTGCAGTTGAAAGTCTTCATGGTCTGGTACCCCCAGAAGTTAGAGGACTCACCCAGGGTCACTCGGCTGCTTTGTGTCCAAGACAGGGCTTGATCCCAGTTCTCCCATACTCTAGGGTGGATTTTCTATTGCAAGTTCCTTGAAATACCAAATATACAAAGGAAATACAAAGTAATTTCAGCAGCAGAACGTGACCTCAGAATTCCCACATTGACCTTGGTGAAGGAGGAAGCGAAGCACACGGGCCACAGGTCGACCCTTCTCTGAGATGATGAGACCTGGACAGGGGTGGAGAGATGGGGAGATAGACAGGTGGCCCAGTTGTAGACACCCTCGCCCTATTTTGGTTTAATTTGTTTACAAAAGGATCATTATAAAGTAAAAGCATGCAGCTACTGTGTTCTAACCTCAGCCTGAATGATCCCACTTTTTCTTAAAAAGTTGACTTAACCCCAATTGTCCTGCCTTCCCCTCTGCAAAATAAAATAAAATAAAATGAAGGCATTGGATGAGATGATGTTGTCTTCCCCCACTGACCCATGGAGTGGCATTCATAAGTTGTGGAAATTGGGGGTTTTCTCCTGTTCTCTGACATGGTATAAAGTGGGGTGTCTGGCTCAGGGCTTCCCTTGTGAAAGGTTGAGGTCTTTCACTCTGGCATTGATGGCCAACATCTTTCTTTTCTGCCTTTTCTCTTGTTTAGGATCTGGTCTTTTACCTGCCCTAAAGGATGCTATGAGCATTGATTACTTTCTCAGTTAAAGCTATTCCCCTTTATTTATTCATTTATATTTTTGTTTATTCATTTATTCCTTTATGTTCCAGACTTAGGATTTCATAGGTGTGGGGAACTCCCTGTGTGGAAACCTCCACTATTCTTCTGTAACTGACAGTCTTTAGAAACGTACTTACACACTGTGGGAGGTGAAACAACATGTCCCTGGTCACACAGCCACCAACAGTCAAAGGTGCGATTTGAACCCAGATCTTCCTGACCCCAAGGCTAGCCGTGTATCCACTGGGCCACACCAATGGATTTTGCAAAAAAAAACAACAATAACAACAACAAATTCCCGACAGCAAGACCTTAAAAGAGAATTTTTTTTTAGTGAAAACACAGAAATAATTTGTTTCTAAGATGAAATCTCATGGCTTTTAGCCCGCACCTTAAGGTCGGATGCCTACCTTTTAAAAAAAGCTATTCATTTTGACATCTCCACATTTCCTTAGGTAGCCTTAAAAGATGACCTAGAGAAAAGAACCCACATGTACAAAAATATTTATTGCAGCTGTTTTTGTGGTGGCAAAGAATTGGAAATTAAGGAGATACCCATCAATTGGGGAATGGCTGAACAAGTTGTGGTACATGAATGCAATGGAATACTATTGTGCTATAAGAAATGGGGAAGATACGGATTTCATTACAACCTGGAAAGACATATACGATCTGATGCTGAGTGAGGGGAGCAGAACCAGGAGATCCTTATACATGATTACAGACACATGGTCTCTGTAAGGACTGGCTTTGATAGACTTGGCTCCTCTCATCAATGTAAGCTACAAAGACAGCCCCAAAAGGCTCATGAGGGAAAAGGCTACGCACATCCAGAGAAAGAATTATGGAGTCTGAATGCAGACTGAGGCAAACTTTTTGCTCTCTCATTTTTTCCTTCTTTTTTGGTTTTGTTTCTCCTTTCTCATGATTCATTTCATTGGTTATGATTCTTCATTACAATTGGACTATTATGTAAATAAGTTCAAGGTGAAGGTCTGTGTAGAACCTACATTGCATTACATGCCATGGGGGGTTGGGGGAGAAAATTTGGAACCTAAAAACCTGTGGAACTGAGTGCTGTAAACCAAAAATAAAAAACAAATTTATTAATAATAAAAAAGCAAAAAAAAAAAAGATGACCCAGAGTCATCTTTTAGAACAATGAATAACAAAGAAAGAGGACAAAGTGGGGTAAAATAGCTCTTATTTCTATAGGTTTTAAAGTTTGCAAAGCTTTGTACATATATCATCTTGTTTGATATTCCCAACAACCCTTGGAGGGAGGTGGTATTATCACCCCCATTTACAGCTGGGGAAACTGAGGCAGACAGCTGTGAACTGTCTTCCTAGGAGTCTCACAGCTAGAAAGTGTCTGAAGCTGGCCTTGAACCTAAGTCTTCCTGACTCCATCCAGCACTCTCTCTGCTGCACTGAGAGACATCCAGGCTTTGAAATAAATGTCCAGAATCGTGGAGACATTGCTGACGTTTACTGCAAATTCCAATATACCTCTTTGGTTTGGGATTCTCCCCATGTTGATCACCTGGAATTGGCAATGGTCCAGAATTTCTTTGAATTTTTGTGAGCATTGGTTGGTTTTTGTGGGGGGGGGGGTGCAGTGGAGAAAGAAACACCTGAGGGAAGCGTTCCTTCTTCCTAACTTGGAAGGCTCCCAGGCCAAAGGGCAGAGACAGACCATCTTGTAGTTTTGGGAAATTCAGTTCAAGCCGCATAACTATGTCCAATGGGTAAATAACACGAGAGAGCATTGCAAGGTTAAAAACAGGCCGTGTCAGAAACACAGAGATTGCTTATGGTAGGGAAGACACACACACACACACACACACTCAGACATGAAACATGTTTGCTAGGTCACAGTAAAGACACTGAAGCCTCATCTTAATTAAAAACGCTTCCAAATGTCGGCCTCTATCTTTTGCTTCTGCACCCCAATGCCTGAGTGGTTTCATTGGTATGCTTCCAGAGATGGGAATCTGTGTGGGCCTCAGTAGCTGGCTTTATCTCTTGGGGGCCAACCCTATGGGGATGCCCACCCTATTGAGGCTCCAGACCTAGTGAGGCTGTGCCTTGGAGAGGAAGGCTACAGGGCCACAGCTTGGCCTCAGCTCATAGTAAATGCCTTGGCCATCCCCTGGTGGCCTCTATCCTATCATGGAGGCCTGGGGGTGGGGTGGGAGGGACTTGATAGGCATCCATTGTGAAGAGCAAAGTTTTAGAAGGAATTTCTCTGATGTCCTGGCAGTATTTTGCAGTGAAGGAAACTTTTAAGATGCTTCAAGTATCATTGACTCCTGGCTTGAGAGCTGGCTAGAACCTGAGAGCTAGCTTGCCCAGGTCAAATGTCTGATCATGGAGAGCTGGAAAGTGGGCCAGGGAGGTGAAGGGACTTGACTTGGGTTACAAAGTAATAAGGGTCAGAGGTGGGATTTGAATCCAGATCCTCCAGAGAAGGCACCTACTTTTGTAATTGCTATGGTTTCCCTTCAGTGTTTTGTCTTCTCTCGTTGGATCGGAAGCTCCCTGAAGGAAGGGAAGCTTTTTCTTTTTGCATGTTTGTATCTCTCAGACTTGGCAGTGCCTGGCCCATAGTAAGCATCTACTACGTGTTTCCTTCCTTCTGCGCTGGCTCCCTAATCACCCAAGGGTGGTTGGTTTCCTTGGTAGGGGGGAGGGGGTCCATCTTTTGTCATTCCTACCTGGAGAGTTACTAGGTGGACCACCTGGTGGAAAATCTCACCAGACTTAGACTGGTTTTTTGATAACAGAGAAAAGCCTCTGGGGGCCCACCTGGGCTTGAAGTTGTTCTGGCTTGATGGAGGGCCTGCTAAAGCTTGTGCCCTCTTGGCAAAGAACCCAGGGCCCCTCTCCACACCAAGAGGAAGAACTGGACAGGGAGGGGGGAGGCCCCCTCAGAGTATTTCCAAAATGGTTGCCAGTATTTCTATTTACTTATTAAATGTCAGGACTTGATTTTGGTGGGGAAGAAGGAATGACAACCAAATTTGCCTCGTCTTTGGCCAGGACAGAGGTGGGGGGACTGTGGGGGAGGGATGCTACTACATATGTTGTCAGACTTAGTGGCCCTGCTGGTTACTTTTGCTGAACTGCTTTTTTTCCTTTTGTTTCAAGGCATGTTTTTTGGGGGAGGAAAGAGGAGAGGTATATGTTAGGAAATTAAGGTGAATGAGAAACAAAAGGCAACAGTAATAATTCTAAAACCAATGAAAAGGTCTACATGGATATGATATGTATGCCTCCAACTTTGTGAGAGAGACCGACAGACAGACAGGGACAGAGAGAGAAAAGGGAGGTAGGAAGAGAGAGAGAAGGGGAGAAGAGAGGAGGGTGAGGGGAGAGAAAGGAAGGGAGAGAAAGGGAAAGAGAAAAAAGAAGGGAGAGAAAAAGGGGAAGAGAGAAGGGGAGACAGGGAGAAAGATAGAAGGGAGGGGGCAGGAGGGGAAGGAGATACTCTAATGCTGGGTCTCTCCTGGCAGTTGGCATTGGGGGCCTGTGCAGCATATGCAGAAAGTCCCCCTATAAAAGGCTGGCAGGGGCTCCTAACCTTTTTGCTGTCCTGGACCCCTTGGGTCGCAGCAGTCTGGTGTGGCTGAAGGAGCCCTTCTCAGAATCATGTTTTTAAATGCATAAAATAAAATACAGAGTATTAAAAGAAAAACCAAGAATATTGAAATCCAGCTGTGAAAATGTTAAAAAAAAATTAAGAACCACTGCAAAACATTGTCACCCCTTCATTTCAGTCTGTGTTTGCCAAAGCCTTTGTTGCTGGTCTAAGTCTCGATGTCAGCCACTCAGTCAACAGACACTAAGCACCTACTGTGTGCCAGGCATTGTGCTTAGCTCTGGGCATACACGAAGGGCAAAGGCAGTTAGTTGCTGCTCTCAAGTCTAATGGAGTAGAGGACATGAAACTAGCTCTGTACAAACAGGCCATATCCAGGGTAAACTGGAGATAATCAACAGAGGAAAGACATTAAGGGGGATGGGGATTGAGTATGAAAAGTACCATAGAAATGGGAGCTGAGATGGTTATTGTTATCATTCTAACTCAGTCCCACAAATGTGGAGCAGCAGTGCCTGCTGGGGTGCAGGCTGCTGAGCCTGGGGCACCGAGAAAACCAGACACAACAGCTCCTTCTTCCTTCGGGAGCTGACATTCTCCTGGATCGTTTACGAGGTTCCTTGCCAAATGATTCCTTCTGGGTCATTTTGCACTCAGGCTTCATTCTGTTTCCCCCAGAGGTGGCCAAGGCTTCTGCCAGGCTGGGGAGAGTCACGGAGCCAAGTGCCAGCCCGCCTGGGCCTTCTTGACCTGGGGACCATGTTGAGTTTAGGCAACTCACCTCCATTTTGAGAAGGCTTCCCTAGGCTTCCCCCAAGGGGTCCGGGACCAAAAGGTCCGGAACCTTCTGCAATCCAGCAGCTTCTTCCCAGGTCGAAATGTACCATGTGCAATCCTAAAAATGACCAATAGCCTCATAGATGTGGCTTGTGCGTTTCTAAGTTCTGCTGTCCGTAGGAGATGACTCACAGAACCTAGGGGATCTTGGGTATAGAGCTGGAAGGGGCCTCCGAGGCCAAGACTTTTCTAGATGACCAAGTGGAGGCCCCCAAAAGAGCCTAAGGGATTCTGGGGCTTTTTTTTCTTTAAGAGCAGAGGGTATTTATCGAAAAGTAGTAAGAACGTTAGATAAGTAGGCTGAGGGAAATTTATGGAGAGCTTCCAAAATCACATAATGAAGCTAAAACGATGGATTAAAAGAGAGCAACGGGTATGGTCCTTAGCAGGGAGTGACATAATGACCCCATGTGTTACTGGTCTTTGTTTTTCCCTTTTAGTAGAGGGGACACGCCATCCTATGTGCCTCCCAATGCTTCCTCAGGTCTAAGATCTTCTGTGGAACGCTAGCCACAAAACCATAGGGGCTTTTTTTTTTTTTTTAAGACAAGGTTGATACTTTTAAAAATTGTCCCAGTAAGATCTGAGTTTATGGAATCTATTATAATATGAAAATTGTTGAAATGATGAGCCAGCCTTCAGAAAGGGCAGGCTTTCAGAATATGCTCTGGAACCTTCATTGCGGAGCTAAGATCCCAGAAAACCCAGCTTTAGTAGCATTTTCTATGTGCCTGATTTTTTTTTCTTTAGAAAATGAAACAAAAAAAATCCAAACGTAATTGGAAGGAGATGCTGTGTCTCAAGGCTCCATTCAAGGGCAGGCTGACCTTGGGCTGATTCTTGGACCGGTCAGCCATTTTGTATGGACTCTTAGGAAGCTACTAGTGCCCATTAGATTGGTTACTTGTGGGTATTTTTCTAATAATGATAATAATAGGAGGAACAACAGAGAGAGACGCAAGAGTCAGGTAGTCCTGAATTCCAGCCTGGGCAGCAGAGTGGATAGAATGCTGGACTTGGAGTGAGAAAGGCCTGACTTCAAATCTTGTTTCCAGTGCTTAGGGCCTGTGATGCTGGGCAAATCACTTAACTTCTCATGGCTCCAGGTTTATTGACACTAGCCAGATGGAAGAATTAATCAACTTGAATTTATTAAGTTCCTACTGTGTATTAGGCACCGTGCTAGGCACTTGGGGTATAAGTCCAAAAAATAAAATGATCTCTGCTTGCTAGGAGCTGGGAGCTTCCATTCTAAAGAGAGACAAGAAATAGCTCCCATAAATAGAGTGGTTCTGTGTCATACGGGACAGTTTGGGAGGAGGAGGAGGAGGCGTCCGTGGTCCGATGACCATGGGCATAGGCCTTTCCTCTGTTGCTGAACTCAGCTCAGTGTCAGAGAAAAGAACAGGGTGTGTTAGTGTACCCCAGGCCTCACAGATCATAGGAGGAAGGCCAGGAATTCACAGGGAGGGTGTGTAAAAAAAAAAAAAAAAAGAAACCCATTTCAAGAGGGCAGCACATGTCTCTGATTTCTCAAACTACCCGGAGCCTGAGGCCTGTGTGTGCCATGTTTAGCTGCTCCCCCTTCCTTCCTGTTCTTCTTCCTCTCCTCCCAGGCTACTCACCCCCACCCCCGTCATCTGCCAGTTTTTCTCCTTGGGCAGCCCCAGGGGAATGAGGGACAGGGAACTTCAGAGAGGCTCAGTTCTGCCCTGGGAGGCCGCCCTGTCCCGAAGCTGGGGAGGCCTGTGAAAGCTTGCTCAGTGGCCTTGGAATGTATGGATTTTCTGGACAGGCCTCCTCTGGAATGTGCAGTGGACACCAGTGGCTCCTTCCGGGCCTGGGATCAAGGGGCAGAGAGGTGGACTCTTGGGCCTGGCTGGACAGTTGGCCTTGAACATTGATTGGGTACCTTCCTTAGGAGCTGTTTGGAAAAAGGAAGACACCTTTCCCTGTGTGATGTTGCCTCCTAGAGGGGATGGAATTCTGTGGGTGGGTGCTTGAATCATTTATCTTGGATAGATGCAGCTGGACTGGTTTTTTCATCCCATGGCAGTGCCCTCTTTCTGAGTGATCTTTGGTCAAACCCAGATCATGGGTCACCTAAGGGTGGGGCGGAGGGGTGGGCAGGGAAGAGAGATTTTGGCAAAACGTTAAACACCCAGGCTTTTCCACCCTTTGTGGGCTGTGGACCCCCGGGATAATCTGGGAAACTCTAGTGGTCCCTTCCCACAATCAGATTTTAAAATGCACAAAGTAAATAAAATTACAAAGGAAACCAATTCTTTTAGAATATAGTGATCAAAATATTAAAAAAATAAAACAAACCACCAACCCCAAAACTCAAGAACATGTGCTCAGTGATTGAAGAATGATGTTGCATCTTTAGGGAACTAGCTGAGTTTGAATTTAAACTGGAGCTATTTCAAAGAAAGCAGCTTGGCCTGAGAGCACCCCCTCCTGGCCTCACTTGAGCTCCCTCACCTGAGCCCTGCCTCCCCCACCTCACCTGAGCCCTGCCACAGAGAAGGCTCAGCTGAAGCTGTTTCCCTCCCTCCTCCAAACCCCAAAGCCTTGTATTTATGTTGTCTGTACGGATGTGCATCCCAACAGAGTGGCGACTCCTTGAGGTCAGAGACCACTCATTCTAATTGTCTTTTGGCAGCCCCAGTACTTGGCACATGGGAGAAGTTTATTAAATATTTTTTGCTTGATTGAGTGCAAACATCGTTGGTTCATAAATTGTCAGAGCTGGGAGGAACCTTAGAGGTTACCTAGCCAGGCTTCTTGTTTTACAGATGAGAAAACTGAGTCCCAGATACTATTTTAAAGAAGCAAAATGAGGGGAGAGGGATTGAGGAGATAACATGTTGATGGCTCCTGAGTTTTCCTATTCAAACTCTAATAGCTTTTAACTGCCTTTTGGGACACCCTGCATCCCGGGGACAGTGGTTTGAATTTCTCAATGGCAAACTGCACGTAGGTAGAGAATTTTGTTCGAGATGGGGCTCTTTAGGGCCAAGAGAGGTTGATGAAACTGAGCATGGTGGGGCTGGAAGATGGATGCAGTTGGAGTAAGGAGAGGTCTGGGTTTGAGTCTTGACTCTATACTTACTGCCTGTGAGATTTGAGGGGAATCACTTAAGTGCCTTCACCTAATTTTTCCTCATCTATAAAATGGGCATAACCATATCTGTCATGCCTATCTCATGGGGAGGACCCAATGAGATGATAGAAAGTACTTTATAAACAAAGTACTGGAGAAACATCAGTTCTTACTCTCCTTAAGTCTTAGCTGTCAAAAAAAAGACCTTTCTCTTTTTGCATCTCGGTCTATTTTATTTTTATTATTTTAAAATTTGTTGAAAAAAGTTGTTTTGACATAACAGATGCTTCCCCTTCCTCCCAAATAATCAAAGAAACTGTCTTTTATAAATTATTCCCTTAAACAACCTGTAAAAAATGTAAAATTAGAATTATTATTAGGAGAAATCTTTCAGTCAGCAAGCATTTATTGAGTATTTACTATGTGCCAAACACTGTGCTGAGGTCTGGGCATAAACAGCAGCCCTGCCTTGAAAGAGCACCCACTCTAAGGATGGAGACAACCTGGAAACAATCAGGTCTGGACAAAGAGGAGGGAAGGGTGAGGACTAGGACCAGCCTGTCCTTTGGACGCCATCCCCTGACTGCCGTCGTTTGGCTGCTGGTTTTTAAAGTACTTCTCCAGGTCATCTTCTATAGACTTGAAGCCCTTGGTTGGTTTTGTTCCTGTGGCTCAGCTTTCTTTACTCTCTGTCTGTCTGTCTGAGTCTTTCATTCAATCCAACAGACAATTTAGTAATCACCTACTATGTTCCTGGGCTCTGGGGAGTCAAAGGCAAAGACAGAAAAGAAACATTCCCTGCTTTCAAGGAGTTAATGTTTCTACTGGCAGGTGTGTGTGTGTGTGTGGTAGTGGATATGTACACGGATTTGTTGTTCTTCAGTCACTTTGGTCGTGTCCGACTCTTTGTGACCCCATTTGGGGTTTTATTGGTAAAAATACTGGAGTGTTTTGCCATTTCCTTCTCCAGTTCATTTTACAGATGAAACTGAGGCAAATAGGGGGAAGTGACTTGCCCAGGCTCAAACAGCTACTGTCTGAGGTTGGATTTGAACTTGGATCTTCTGACTCCAGGCCTATTGGGGTAGGCCTTTGAGGCCTTTTGACTGGGCCCAAGTTTTACAGAACAAATCCTTTTATCAAGGGGATTTGTTGTATGAAGTTTCAATTTAATCAGAGGACTGCACTTGAGGACTTAGAGGGCCACATGTGGGCTTGAGGTCACAGGATATTGTCTCCACTACACCACCTAGCTGTCCAGGTACAGAGATAAGTCAACAGAAGTAATTTCCTTTTCACGTTTCTCCAAATTCCTCATGTTCATTGTTCCTTATGATATATCAATATTTGATTACATTCCTATAGCAGCAATCAGTTATACCTTAAATTAATTAGAGATGTTATAGACGTTAGCTTGAAAAGGCCAATGTTCCCCACTGCATCCTGGGCTGTCTCCAGTCATCCTGATCTGTATCTGGTCACTGGACCCAGATGGCTCTGGAAGAGAGAGTGAGGCTGGTGCCTTTGCGCAGCCCTGCCTCGCTTAAATCCAATTCCCTTGCATGTCGTGGCATCTCCTCCCCGATGCCATGGTCCTCTTTGAGAATGAAGGACAAGCAGCAGCAATGGGTACATGCTTTCTGTTTTCCTGCCTGCCACTTCTGCCTGTACTTTCACACGTACGGGTTATTTTCCTCGCCGCTGATCTCCTTGGGGTACGGTCCCTAGAATGGGACTTCTGGGAGAGAGGCCTACCATTAACTCTGGCTCTTTTCCTATCCCCGTATGGTTCCAAGCTCTTCTCCAGTTTACTGTTTGTTATTGCTAATTAATATTGATCTAGTTATCTGGTAGAATCAATCCATAGGCTCGTTTTGCAGGAGGCAGGTCTTGGCAAATCCCAGCAGGAAAATTTGTATTGCTGAGGAGTAGCCCCTCATTTTCAAGCTTCAAAATATTGATGGTTTCTTACTTTCCCCTAAACTGAATTTCAGTGAAAAGAATTCATCGCTTAGTGGTATTTTCCTAGTCCAGGGGTGAGGAACCTGTGACCTCGAGGCCACATGCGGCCCTCTAGGTCCTCAAGTGCAGTCCTTTGGCTGAATCCAAACTTCACAGAACAGATCCTTTCATGAAGAGGATTTATAAAGGGGCCTTAGTCTCAGTGAGGAGCCTGCCACGATGGCTGAGTGAGGACAGCCAAGCTAGGACTCAGACACCTTTAAAAACTCCTTTGCAAGGAGTGAGAGAGCATCCAGAAGGTCAGGTTGGGTTTTCTTAATAGGAACCACAGCTTGTGGTACTTCTGCTTCTTCCGCTTCCCATAGAAAGGCCACAGCCTAGAATTCACACAGGACAGAGAGCAGATGGCTCAGGGTTCCCCCAAGGAGGCCTGGGAAACCAACGGTTTGGTGACACTGAAGTGGTCTTTGAACATTTCAACCGCACGTGTGTCAGTTGAGAAAATGAAAGACCCCACATTGTGCCTTGGATTCTGACTCTGGGCCTCTCGTGCTTCCAAGCATAAACGTAAATGACAAGTTCTGGTGGCCCAAGGGCACCACCACTATTCAGGATAGCTGGTTAGCCATCGTTCAGGGCCAGGGCCTGTGGCCATCGGTAAGGTAGAATTGGGGCAACCAAAGAACCAACTGGAGGGTCCTTTCCCTCTAGAGGCCTAATGGGGATGGGGCAAGCAGTAGCTCGGGATGTTGAGAGTTATTTAGGTGGCATAGGGAGGGTAACAGAAGGTCAGACTTGGAGTCAGGAAGACCCAACTTAGAATCCTGCCCTCAGACACGTTTAGTAGCAGGCCGCCCTGGGCAAATCACTCTTTTGGTCTCAGTTTCCTCACCTATAAAAGGAATATAACATAAAGATGAAAAGTGAAGTTCTTGGCCAGCTTCAAAGCACCTTATGAATGTGAATTATTGTAAAAGAGAAATATATTATCCAGCAATAAAAATGATTGCCAGATTTTGCTTTTAGGTCATCTTTCCAGCGCCATGCCTAGGGAACCATCTCTTGTAACAAAGGGGAAATGGGGGAGAGAGAGAAATGGTAGTTTGGTAAAATTAAAACCAACATGGCGCCCGAGACTGATGCAGAGTTCCTCACTTCTTCAAAGAAGTCAGGTGAGGTGCATTATCTCCTCTTTGGAGGGCCAGCCTTTTATAACAGAGATAACAGATACATGGATAATATGATCTAATTTACATATATAATAATTCAATGTTATCTATGTAATAGATTTTAGTCCTTCCAAAACCCAGAAAATTTCTACTGATGAGGCTTGACATTTGAGTAAGTCTGACTTGCCTGGGATGTCAAAAAGATAACAAAACAAACATTCTTTGTATTCTTCTCCTCTACCCCCTCAAAGAAGTATAACTCTCAACCTAGAAAGGGACCTCAGAGGCCATCTAGTCCAGCCCCATCCTTTGTACACCTGAGAAACTGAGGCAGAGAGGTAACTTTGTCACACAAATGGCAAATGTCCAAGGCAGGATTTGAATCCAGGTCCTCTGATTTCGGTGCCAGTCATAGTTCCACCATATGAGGCTGCCTGGCCTCCTTTGTTGACTTAAAAATTGTCTCCTTGGGAATTTCAACTGAAAACGGTAATTAAGTGGGGCCCTTAAAAGTGGATCTTAATACAGTTTTTTAAAGTTTTCCCAAGGATTGACCCTAATTAAAATGTCTCTTTGATTCCAACCTGGTATATAGCACCGAGCTGATCATAACCATTAGCCTGAGGAGCTGTGACTAATTAATGCTTAGTGTTATGTAAACAACAACAACAAAAAAATCCCCTTGAGTTGTGAAGACATAGTTGTGTGTATCTTGGCTGTACCTTTCTCAATTGACTAGATCCAATTCAGCCCACATTAACTTAGCAGCTGCTACTCTATGCCAGCCCCTGGGAGTGCAGAGACCAAAAGGAACCAATCCCTGCCCTCAGGGAGCTCGACAACTATCCCATGAGATGTAAGCTCAGGAGGGCAGGCACCTGGTTCTGCCTCTTCGTATTCCAGCACTTAGCACAGTGCCTAGTAAAAGCCTTCATTTAGTAAGGTAGTTGGGTGGTGCAGTGTTTAGAGCACCAGCCTGGAGTCAGGAAGACCTGAGTTCAAATTTGACTTTAGACATTTGCTGACTGTGTGAGCCTTTGGGAATTTAATTAACCTTAGTTGGCTTTTTTATGTAGTTCAGTCATTTCAGTCATGTCCGACTCTTTTCTTGGCAAAGATACTGGAGTGGTTTGCCATTTCGTTCTCCAGCTCATTTTACAGATGAGGAAACTGAGGCAAACAGGGTTAAGTGACTTGCCCAGGGTCACACAGCTAGGAAGTATCTGAGACCAGATTTGAACTAAGGGAGATGAGTCTTCCTGACTCCAGGCCCAGCGCTCTATGCCCTGTGGTGCTACCTAGATGCCCGCCTAGTTTTGCTTTAATTCTCAGAACTGTAAATGGGAGTAATGATAGTGTCTACCTCCTGGGGTTGTTGTGTGATAACTTCTGTCTGCCTCGGTTTCCACATTTGTAAAATGGGGATAACAAAAGCACCTCTCAGGGATGTTGGATCAAATGAGATCACATTTGTAAAGCACATAGCATGGCGCCTGACACATAGAAAGCCCTTAACAAATGTTTGCTTCCTTCCCCCTTGTTGACTGACTGACCTTCTACCATGGGGAAAACAACATAAACACAAAAAGCTAAATGTGGCATGTACAAAGCAAATGGAAGGTGATTTTTGGATGGAGCCACTGGTAACTGGGAAGGGGGAGAAGACATTGAAAGGCATTGACAGGCTCTGGGGGTTGGTTCCAAGAGGTGGAGGCCTAGAGCCAAGACTGTTGGATCAGTCAGTCTACATTCATGAAGCACCTACTGTGTGCCAGGTACTGGGCCTTAGGCACTGGGGATACAAAAAAGACAGCAAAGGACAGTCCCTGGAATAAGTTACATTGCTCACATCTCAACGATTAGATTCTCAAAGATTCTTTTCTAGTGTTGTGGTCGATGCTCAAGAGTGAACATCAGCCAGTCCCGTAGGCTAACACTGGCTGAACAAATATTGAATTACTCAGCTCAAAGATGCACACTTAGCATAGTCAGGACCTTGGCACACAATGGTAGGTACTTAATAAATGCTCATTGACTGGTTTTACCCCCTTTTTTGGAGAGTAGAAGTCACCCCGACTGCTCTGCATTTCAGTTTTGGCCGCCTCTTGGTGTGTTCCACAAGAATTTCAGAAGGTGGTGGCTGATTCTGATCAAATTTTGTACACTGTCAAAGGCTATAAAAGATAGTCCTTAAATCAGATGTGGGGTTCAGTCTGCCATTTGGAAATAAAATGATGGCTGGGAAGAAATAGTTTTCAAATAGATATACCTTTTTGATAATTCTTAATGGATTCCAGTAATACTTAGAGAGAAATTGCAGAAATAATGTGATATTACTGAGTTCTCCCATCCTAGCATAAAATAAAAATGTCCTCACAAGTAGACCTAGGCCAGGGTTGAATGGGCTGCCCCTTCCTGAGGTCTTCAGGTAGAAGCCGGTTGATGTTTGTGGGGGCTGCTGCTGGCAGGGATGGTGGTTCAGGCACCAGTCAGACTTGACGGTGTCTGGGGAACCTCCTCACCCACTGATGTTGTGACTGACTCTTTTATTCTTTTTCCAGGGCCAGACACTTTTTACAATTATTGTTTTAGACTCCATTTGGATATCTGGCAATGCTAGTGTGTTGGGCTACGTTCTGAGATAAAAATCTTTCACACTAATTTGGAAAGCCCTTTCTGGTTCTTTCAACCTAAGCCCATCTCTGATCCTGCAGCGTCATCTAGGGGTGTTGCCAGTGATCTCAGCAACTAATAAACAGGTCTCCCCAAAATTTTGCTAATAAGATTGTTACTTAAAGAGTAGAAAAAGAAACCAAAACCTAGATGGGGCTTTACCTCCGCCTGGAAGTCCTGTCTTCTAAACAAAATGTGGTTGGCGAGGTTGTAACTGACTAGGGAATCGAGAATCCTATGATCATGAGATCCAGTGATCCTTCAGTCACTTTCGACCTCTCCCTCAATAGAATTGTGTTTACATCTTTCTCATAATAATAATTAATATGACTGTTACACTGGATGACAGAATCAAAATCCTAAAAGATCCTCATGGGGCAGAATTGGCCCAAATGTACTAAGGTGGAACAGCATAGAAATAAATACCAAGAGCCCGTGTTATCTGGTTCCCTATAGGAAGTGATGTGGGCCTGTTGGCTGATGGGTTGGAAAACCAGCTCTTTCTAATACCGATAAAGTCCAGATGTTTCTGCTGGAAAAGAGTCATTTTGCTATCACTGTCATTGGGAGAGGTCCTGTTTGTCCACAATCATGTGTGCCACTTGAGGGGAGAGGCTATTTCAGTTTGGGTCTTTGTATGCCCATTGTGCCCAGAACAGTGCCCGATTCAGAGTGGGCATTTACTCCATTGCTCCATGAACGAGCTGAACCCAATGAGGTAGACAATGCAAGTATTGCCCTCCTTCCCTGTCTTACACAATAGACCTGAGATCCAGAGCGGTTGAGGCGATTCCATCCAGGTTGCACGTATAGTAAGTGCTGTGCTGAGATCTGAACCCAGGCCTTTGGACACCAAGTGCCGTGTTCTTTCTAAGTACTTACACTCTATCATTACCTAAAAAACAGTCACCACCACCTCCACCTCCATTGACCTACTTCATGTTCCCAGATTTGCCCTGGAAGCCTCTTGAGCTCAGTCAGTAAGCATTTAAGGATCTTCCATGTGCCAGGCACCAGGCTAAGTATTGGGAATACGAAGAAAGAGAGAGAAAAGAATGAGCATTTACTGAACATCTACTATTGGCTAGGCTCTATGCCAAGAGCTTTTACAAATATTATCTCATTTGATCTTTACAATCCTTCAGTGTGGGTGGTATTATTATCTCCATTTCACAGCTGAAGAAACTGAGGTAGATTGAGGTGAAAGGAATTGCCTAGAGTCATATAGCTAGCAAGTATCCAAGGCTGGATTTGAACGCAGGTCTTGTCATCAGAGTTCTAGGAGAAGTTAGGTGTTCTTAATCATTTAGTATGTGCTGGGCAATGTGGCTCCAAATAGCAGTGCCTGGGGGAGGGAACAAGGCCTACTCTTGTATCAGTAATTAAGGTGAGACTTAGTCCCGGTTTTTTCTTTTGCAGCACTTATTTAATCAAGTGCCCTTGATGAGTCTGGCCTTTGTTTCTTTAATTAAGTCAGGAGTCTTTGATGACCTGCTCACCTCAAGGAAGAGCCTAGTTGACATGGGTTTGAGTCGAATGTTTGTGGCCCTTTGACCCTGAACAGGGTATATAAACTCGGAGGTTGGCGTTTTTGCCTTTAGGGCTCTCTCTCACCGGAAGAATGTTGAGGTGGAGACTCTGGGTAGCTGCTGGAGGCCCCTCGGCTTTGAAGAAAACCCAGATGTTGGTGCTTCTCTTTTTGGTAACTATGTATGTGATGTCTTGATTAGACAAAGCCTGTCTGTTGAATTGTGTTATTTGATCTGTCAATACTTTGTATTTGTGATTTCTCTTTGTATGTGCTCTGAAGTTCAGGGTGCTGGCTTTTCCTCCTGAACTAAGTGAATGAATGATATGGGTATGTTTGATTAAAGTGAGATTGTTAAACCCTTAAAGTTGCTTTCCTTAGAAGAGCAGATCAAAGAACCTGTGCTGGCAGCTCTTGTTGCCAGTCTTGTTGGGTCTTATACCCCAACAGCTGCTGCTGGCAACATTGTTGTTACAGCCCTCAAGGAGGAGCCAGTCTTTCTGGAGTCAAACCACATACAAGTAGGTAGCTTCCATACAAGTAGGAAGCAAATGCAAAGTTTCTTTGGAAAGTGAGAGAGAACATTAACAATCAAGGAAATCAGGACAGACTATGTTTGGAGCCAAGGTTCTTAACCTTTATTGTGCCATCCCACCTCCACCCCCTTCAGTTTGGGGATCCAGCATATAGACCCTTTAAATGTAGACAGAGGCGCCTTTCCTGCCCCCAGGATCTTCAGTGAATGGACCAAATGGTGTACTGGATACAGTGCTGGGCTTGGAGTCAGAAAGACTTGGGTTCAAATCCCACCTCTGATACTTGCTAAGTGTTAAGTTGCTTAATCTCTATGTGCCTCTGGGAAGGACTTGTTCTCTGAGTCAGTAGGGGGAATTTCTCACAATAGGAGTTCCCTAGGGATAAAACCATAAGTCTTTCCTTGTATGAATTGTTTAGATAGCAAAAGAGAGCTCCCCCACCCTCCAAAAAAAGATTGCAAAAGAGCTTATTCTTACAGTTGGAGCATTCCCTTTCAGATTTTTTTATGTTGCTGGTCTGCTTAGCCGACTTTTTTTTTTTTCTAATTAAAAAAGTTTTTTCAGAGAGAGAGTGCAGAAATGGGTAAATTCTGAATCAGTAAGGGGAGCTTTGGAAGGCAGTCTGATGGAGTGGGTAGAAAGCTGGCCTTACAGTCAGAAAGACGTGGGTTGAAGTCCTGCTTCTGCTGGCCAAATGCCCTGGGCAAGTGCTCTCAACCTGCTGGTACCACTGTCAATTTGAGTGGAAAGGAGGGAAGGAAGGAAAGAGAAGGAAGGAAGGAGCATTTATTAAGGCTTATATTCAGAACACTATGCTAAGTGCTAGGGATACAAATAGGAAAGCAAGACAGCGCTCTCAGGGAGCTTGCACTCTTTGGGGGGAGACAGCCTGTACTTATATATTTATATGCACAGATGTGTAAAACTAAGATATACTGGGTGAGGTAAGCCAAGCCAAGATAACAACATATACAACGACTATAGCAATGTAAAAGAAGAAACAGTCTGCTGAAAAGGATTAAAAGTGAAGTTGCCAAATTCCTAAGAATAATCCTGGCCCCCTAGAAGAAATGAGTGCAAACTCCCCCACCCTACTCCTTTGCAGAGGTGAGAGGTCCATGGGGACAGAACATTCCAGATTTTTCCGAGCTATTGATCGATTTTGCTGATTTTCTTTTATTCTTTTAAGTCATCCATTGGAAAAGCAACTTCTTAAAAGTATGGCTGTGTAATTTAATATCAGGCTGATGATAGGAAGGAAGGATTTGTTAGGCACCTACTATTTGCCAAGCACTTTATAGATCTCATTTTTGACACAACAACCCTGGGAGGTAGGACCCATCCCTGAACAGGATGAAGTAGCCTCTCCCATTAAGCCCAAGAAAGGCTGCCAGAAACAGAAAGGCAACCTCTAACCATTCTTTGGAGTACCAGCTTTGTAGTCAATGG
Source organism: Phalanger gymnotis (assembly GCA_028646595.1). Lineage (NCBI taxonomy): Eukaryota > Metazoa > Chordata > Mammalia > Diprotodontia > Phalangeridae > Phalanger > Phalanger gymnotis. Next base: position 13,839,182 of record CM053627.1, on the reverse strand, counting down.
CCCCAATGCCCTGGTACCCTCTGTGCTTCACCAGACTCATGAGTTGCACCATCTTGGGAAAAGCTTGCCTGGGGGGACATTTTTCAACAGCCCCCACCCCCAGCTTTGTTAGTGGAGCTTCAGCGTGTCAGTGCCTTTTAAGCACCTCCTGCCACATGCAGTGATATCCCCCCACTCCCGAACATACCGCACATACTGGCTGGCTGTGTGATCCCGGGTAAATAAGTCGCTTCATCTCTATGGGCCTCAGTTTTCTCATCTCTAAAATGAGCAGTTTGGACTAGCTGGCCTCTGAAGGTCCCTTTCAGCTTCAGAGCTAGGATCCTGTGACCTGAGCCCCCTACCTGGCATCCTCGTCCCATCTTGCCCTAGGTGGCATAGTGGACAGAGCATCAGACCTGGAGTCAGGGAGCCCTGAGTTCAAATTTGACCTCAGACACTTGCCACTGGGTTAGAAAGTCACTTAACCTCTCTCTGCCTCAGTTTTCTCATCGGTAAAATGGAGAAAATACCAGCACCTACCTCCCAGGGTTGTGGAGAGGATCCAGTGAGCTCACATTTGTAAAGCACTGTGGAAATATGAGTAATTATTAGCTGTCATCATTTTGTAATTCTTTTATCCAGCTGTGCAAATAATCTTTTTTTAAAAAATTATTTCGTTTTATTCTGAACTTAACAAACATCAAATAAAAGAGACATTTCCATCTATGTGGTCAAACAGAAAAGTAGGATCATCCTCAGAAAGATGAATCTCTCTTCTGTATAGTTACTTTTCTTTGCAAATACGTGATCGAGTCAGCAGCACGTGGCCCTCAGAACTGTCCTGCTGCTCACCCGGCTGCCATCCCCGGGGGCCTCCCTTCTGTTTTCTTCCCTCTGGTTTTTCCAGAATGCTTCAGCGACTCTCTTTTCTTTCTTTTCCTTTTCTTTCCAAATACCCTTCCTAAATGCCCAGGCCCAAACACGCTGGGGGCTCCATTCAGGACTGCGGTGATGGAAGCAGGCCCCTCACAGTGAGATAGTGAGGAAGTGAGTGTCTTCCCTAATTTGAACATTCTAAATAGGTGAATCACTTGGGAAAATCCCTGCCCAGTAACCAAACGAGGGGGGACATTTACTTTAACGAGGTTCCAGCGCCAGCCCGAGAACTCCTCTCGTGGTCCTTCCAGACACACAGTAGTTTTGGGTTTGTGTTTTCGTTCTTTACTGAGCACCAGTTATCCGAACTTCCAAATTCTTGGTAGTTTGAACAGGGCAGTTGGACCATAGTGATCCTCCAGGCTGCTTTCTTTCCTGAAGGAATTAACACTTGAAGGAACTGCAGGAAGTGGCTTTGGGGCCTTGGGAAGGCTAGTGAGTAGAGAGAGCTGGGTTCAGATGGAACCTCCCAGCACTCACTGGAGCCCAGACCCAAGACCATCCCTTCACGTTCCTCATCTGCAAAATGAGGTTCTTAGGCCCAGTGCCACCAACCTTCCCGTGTTTGAAAGATCAACACACATTTTGAAAGTGCTTGCCATGTGCCAGGAAAAATGCTAAATGTTAGGATTGGGGGGAGGGGGAGCTGCCTGGTAAAGGTGGGGGGACTTTAGCGAAGCCAGGCGATGGAGAGAAGGAGGGAGAGCATTCCAGGCAGGGGAAGAGAGCCAATGAAAATGCTCAGAGTTGGTGATGGAGTGTTATTATGTAAGAGGAACAGCCCAGAGGCCAGTGTCACTGGAACCCGAGTACAGTGGAAGACTAGAAAGGTATGAAGGGCATTAGCAGGCAAACAGGATTTTATGTTTGATCCTTGAGGTCAAAGGGAACCACTGACAAGGCTTGAGCTGATTGGAGAATGGATTGGAATGGGGAGGGAAGAGCTGAGTCAAGAAGACCCACCAGCAGGCTATTTATTGAAAGGAGGGCCTGTGTGCATAGGAGACAGATTGGGAAAGTAGAATGAAGACCTGGCACTGGGTTGGCCTGTGGGGTTAGTTTGGAGAGTGGAAGATGACCACAAGGTTGCTAAACTGGGATGCCCAGGAGGATTGTGGGGCCCTCCCTAGTAAGCGGAAGTGGTTCCAGAGAGATGATGTCTGCAAAGTGCTTGGGGATCCATCAAACGCCAGCTGCTATTGATGTTTTCAAGAATTTTTTCTCTTTTTCTTATGACTTTAACAATCATTAACAAACACTAACATAATATACAAGGAGCAGGGCAGGTTTAGATAAGAAACTGGACTTCTTTTACATTTTTAAAAAGGACATTAACTTTCTCAAGGAAATAATGAACTTGCCCTATGTGGGTGTGACTTCTCTTGGACTGAGGGTTGGTTTATTTTTTAATAGGGGAGCTACTGTCCCAAGGAAATCACAGGACTCCCCCACAAGTAGTTCTTTTGACTTTTTTTTTTTTAATAAGAACTTCTAAGTTTGTTCTAGGAGAGCAAAACTGGATTTTTAATTGACTTACCTGAGTTCAGTGTTTCTATGAAGGTTCCTTCAGGTATCCTCTTGTTAGCTAATTTACCATGTTCTAAGATGGGGTGACAAACTGCTTCTGTTCTTAGTCTCTGTTCCCAATCTAGCCCCACTCAGAGAGAGGCTTCCTTTGGTTTCATGGCCCTGAAGGATCCTCAACCTGCACCTGCAAAGGACCTTAGAGCTCAGCCCAGGCCAGGGGCTCCTCACCTGTTTTGGGCCCTGGTCCTCTCCAGCCTCCTCCCGATTGTGTTTTTAGGTACTTGCAAAAGACACCAGTTAGGGTGAAATATTAAAAAAATATTAAAAAAAATTTTTTAAGTTTGTGGGAGGCAGGTTAAGAACACTCGATATAATCCAACCTTAGCTTGTTAAAGATGGGGATTCTGAAGCCCACAGAGCCCAGGGAAGCAGGACCAGGGATTTGAACCCAGAGCCTTGGGCTCTAATTACACTTTTTCTACTACACCCAGTAGTGGCAAGAAAGACTTTTTTGAAACCTATGGTAGGGGATCCTAATAATCTTTGTGCTCCTGGCAAGTTGCATGAAAGCCAGGCTTATGTAGTTCTAAGGGTGGACAGCCTCTCCAGTCTTGTGTGGTTTGACAAGGGCTGTGAGGCCTTCCCAATGCCCCATCTGGAGCTACTGGGGCTGGGGGTGGGGGAGAGATGAGACATCGTCTCTTGTCTTCTGATAAATGGAAAGGCATCTGTACCCATTACCTGAGGATTTAGGGAAGCAATTCTAAAAGTGAGTGTACGCTCTCTGAGACCAGGAAGTTCGGTTGTTGTTTGGTTTTTGTGCCTAAACTCAGGTGCCTAGCGCGGTCCCTAGGCCAGACTACATCAGAGTCAGGCCATTACTTGATAATCTGAAATCCAGCTCATATGACACGTGTGTCTGTGTGTGTGTGAGAGAGAGAGAGACAGACAGACAGAAAGACACAGACAGAAAAGGCTTTTACAGGTAAGCAAGCCGATGCCCAGAAAATGAAGTAATAAATGCTGGAGGCAAGATTGGAGTCCAATCCTGTGGCCAGAGCTGGGAATCTGTCCACTGCACCGAGCTGACCAGTCCCTGAAGAATCCCATGGGCCCCAGGGAACCTGGCTACTCTCTTGGGCCCTGTTTTTGGCAAGTGGTATCTGTGTTTGTTGTCAAATTGAACAGCATCAGGGTTATTTTCCCTTGGTGTTTTCTATGTTTTCCTTTGGCCCTACTCCCCTGCAGGGGGACCCTTCTGCCCTGGTCAGGGAGAAAAAGAAGATTTTTTTTGAGTTGGGTATCAGATTGAGGTAGTAACAAAAATGGTGCCTTGGTTCCTCTTTCAGCTCAGCCTCTCTCTGGTCCCTGGGTCGTGGGCACGTTATTTTAGCTTATCTAAGCCTCGACTACCCCATCTGGAAAAGACAAGGAGAGACCTCGCAACCTAGATAGTGGTAGACATGTCTGAGAATTATTACATTTACTCCAGTTTGGTTTCTCTTGTCTTTGGGGATGGAATTTACAGCCCGGGGCCACATTCTTCTTTGATGTTGAGTCAGATGAGGAAGAGTATGAAGGGGGGATCAGTGGGACTGCTCGCTGTTGGCAGTTGGATAGAAGTGACCTGGGGATACCTCCTAGAGCTGCCCTGGTGGGGGAAGAAGGGGGCCTCCCACAGCTTGGCTTTAAGGAATTGTATTGCATAACACATATGCAGTCATATGAGAGAGGGCGCAGTAGCTGGGGCTCTGAACCTAGAGACAGGAGGACCTGAGTTCTGATCCTCAGCTGCTTACCAGCACTGTGACCCTGGGCAGGTCACTTACCTCATCTGTGAAATGGGGACAATATTAGCACCTACCTCCCAGGGCTGTTGTAAGTCTCACATGAGATACCTTAAAGTGCTACAGCACGCTAACTATATAGAGCATGTGTAAATCACATGTGGAGCACATACATGTATTACATTATATTATATTACTGCACATTGAGACTTTGTTTCTCTGCCTAGGACTTAGTGGAGTGTTTGACGGACAGTCAGTATTTCAGGATTTTATTTTGTTAAATTGAATTTCAAGGCCAATGCCAATTTCGGGGTTTGCGATGCCCAAGTTGCACGAGGAGCTGGAAGGCTTTGCACCGATGGTCCCTGGGCCTGGGCTGTTCTCCTTCCTCACCTCAGCCTTGTACCCTTCAGGACTCAGCACAAAGCCCACGTCCGCATACTGACTTTCGGGCTCAGGAACTGCCTTTTGCCAATCTCTCTATGGTTTCTGTGAGTCTTAGGGAGCAGTGTAGGGCAGAGAGCCACAGCCGCGACTTGCCCACGATCACATGGCCAGCAGAAATGCAGGGCTCCCTCCGAGACCATCTCTAGCCACTGTGTCAAACTGTAAGATCAGAGATTTAGAGGGGGAAAGGATCTCAGAGGTCAGGAACAAGCAGACCTCTCATTTTACAGATGAGGAAACTGAGGTTTAGAGATGTTAAATGACTCACCTAGGGTCACATGACTACATGTTGTCTCCCCGATCGAATATCGGTTCCCTGAGCGCAGGGCCGTTCCTATCACCAGTGTCTGGCATTGTGTTTTTGGCACAGAACAGATACTTACAGATTGGCTCATTCCAGGTGATAGCCATGGCACGTCCTGGAGAGGGAGACAGAGAGAAAGACAGAGATAGACACGGGGGCAGGGGTGGGGAGTGAGAGAAAGAGAGGGAGAGAGGCGATTTATCTGTGTTGATAATGAATGGTCCTCTTAGAAGCTGGGGGGAACCCTGGAAAGACTGATGTCTCTGATGTGGTAGAAGATGGGGAGGAGACAAGCAGGTGGGTTCTAGGTGTTTCTTACATTGGAGCCAGCCAAGAAATCCTTTCGCAGTCTGGGTGGTCAGAGCCAGGTGTGCACCTGAGGTTGAGGCCTGCGCTGGCTGACTCAGCTGCTCTAAGCCAGGCCTGTGCCTCAGGAGATGGATTTCATTCGTTTCATGCATTGGATGGATCTCAGAGAGAAGGATCAGATAGAAAGACAAAGGGGGTAAAGTGTATGTGCTGTCCGATGATTGGAGGACAGGGGGCCCATCTGGCCCCACTCCCTCATTTTACAGATGAAGTGAAGGGATTCGTCCAGGATGACATAGCCGGGATTCAAACCCAGGACCTCTGGTCTGAGCTCTGTGTTGTCTCTCCTGTGATGCTGCCGTCTGAGTTTGCAGTGAGTTTGTGGCCATCACACTCCCAGGCATGAGAACCAGGTCAGGGCCCTGTCCTGAAGAGCAGCTGGAGCTCACCAGGGTAGGTTCTGAATCAAGGCCACCCTTCTCTCACTCTGAGCAGTGCCCACTTAGCTTCTGTGGCCCCTGGAGAAGCTTGGCAGGGATTCCCAGGCTGCCTGTCCCCATCTCCAGTGGCTGCCAGGCAGGACCGCAATCAGGCAAGGCCACTTTTGTGGTGGGGAGAGGCAGCAAGAACGTTAGAAGGACAACTTCTTTGGAGTGGGGATGGACTGCTCTTGGACTTTGTAGGTCTTCTGCCTGGGGCATTGGAGCCACTTAAGAAATGTTAACCGGGCATTTTTTTTAAGCCAGCATTTATATGGTGCTTTAAGGTTTGCATAGATATCTTGTCTCATTCTCACCACAACCCTAGCATGGAGGAAACTGAGTCAGGCAGAAGTCAAGTGATGTAATCAGTGCTGGAAACTGACTCCAGGCCCAGTACTGTCTACTGTGCTGGAAAGAGTATTGGGCTGGGAGTCGGAGGCCCTGGGTACAAACGCCATCTCTTCTCCTTACTAGCCTGTGATTTCAGGTAAGCCGCCATAGTCATGCTCATGATAATAACGTAGCACTCACTGTGTGCTGGCCCACAACAACAGCCCTGGAGATGGGCGCTATTCTTATCCCATTTTACAGATTTTCCTTTACCCTCTGTGGATTCATTTTTCCTTCTGAGGAAAGGAGTGGGGTTGGCCTTCATGGTCTCTGAAGCCTCCTTGAGCTCTAGAGCTCTGGTCCCGTGAGCTGGGAGGGTGTGCACCCTGTGAACCTTGGGCCCCCAAGAAAAGCCCAACCAGAGTTGACAGAGTGGGGGGTAGGCATCTGTTTGGAGTATAGGCAGGCCCACCAGTCTGTATCTGTGGGCCCCAAGTAATTGAGCACAGGCAGTAGGTATAACCACTTGCCTTATAAGGACAAAACTGTAAGGGGATTTCACTTGGGTAATATCTTCTCCCCTGTCCCCCCACCAAGAAAAAATCCAGCCCTATAAAATGAGGCAGAGGCCAAATCGGAAATTAAATTAGAAAAGATCTCTTTGAATTATTGTCTTTTTTAACTGGACTGGAAAATCCTCTGTCCATTTGAGCATGGGCGTAAGGTGATTCGGGTTCAGTTTAGTCCTGCCCAGTAGCATTGTTATTGTTGTTTTAAATACATTTTTGTTAATGGCTTTTGTCTTTATATCACCTCTCTCTCCCACTGGGTCTCTTCTCCCCTCTCTTCCAGAGAGCCATCCTTTATAATGATATTAAAAAAAAAAGAAAAGAAAACTTTGGCAAAATTTAACAACACATCAAAAAAAAAATCTGACTTTCTAAGCACCATTCCACATGCACAGTCCCCCTCTGCAGAGAAGGGGGTGAGAGGTCTGGAATTTTTTTAAAATTTAATTTTATTCCATGAACTTGACAAGCATCAACCGACATGAACATTTCCATACACAAAGGGCAGAAAAAGAGAATTGTATATGAAATTTGAGTCCTCGTTGAGTACAGCTTGGTCTTTTTAAAAGTACATAACAAATTCAACACAGTAGTCTCAAAGCTGCCCTACTGATCCGCGTCCCCATTTGAAATGCCTTCTGTGTATTTTTTTAAAAAATGCTTCATTGAAATTCTTCGTTTCCTTTTTGGCATCATTATTCCTAGCCTCTCTCTCCTTCCCTGTCCCCTCTGCACTCAGCTCCCTCTTAAAAACCCCTACCTTGGAGCAAATAAGCAGAATCAAGGAAAAGAAAATTCCCATGTTGGTCGCAGGTGGGACATCATCACCTGTGTCAGGAGGGGTGTGGGTGTGGGTGGGTGGGTAGGTGTGTGTGTGTGTGTGTGTGTGTGTGTGTGTGTGTGTGTGTGTGTGTGTGTGTGTGTGTGTGGTGCGGGGCAGCCTGCCTTATCGATTTTTGGCAGTCATGGTTGCTCATTGGTCATTTCTGAAGCTTTCACAGTGTAGCAGTGATCGTGTAAATGGTTCTGCTTCTGCTCACTTCCTTCTGCACCACTCCATGTTAATCTCCTCAGGCTTCTCTGAGTCTGTCCCTCTTGTTATTTCTTACAGTGCAGGAATTTTCCATTACCTTCACATGCCTATAATTTGTTCACCATTCCCAACATAGGGATATTCGTTCACTTTGTTTCTAGTCATTTAATCCAAGAAAAAGTGGTGCTCTGAATGTTTTTGTTCCTGCAGATCCCTTCCCTCTTTCTTTGACTTCTTTAAGGCATACGCATAATATCGATAGCACAGAGTCAAAGGGTATGAACAATTTGGTGACTTTGGAGGCATAGTTTCAGATTACTTTCCAGAATGGCTCCCTTGGCAATGCAGTAATGTGCCTGCCTTCCCACAGCCCCGCCACCAGTTGTCATTTTTCCTTTTTTTTTTGGTCTTCGTTTTTGTGAGACGAGCCTCCGGCTTGTTTTAATTTGCTTTCTCTAATTATTAGTGATTTGGAGGAAAGGTGGGATTTGAACTAAGCCCAGTATTTTTTTATTCCGCAATCATCCCTGTCAGGCTGCTTGTTTTGACTCTTAACATCGCGCTTGGAGCCTTCGCGGCCCTTCGCTTCTGTCCTGTGTCATGTGACCGTTCTGCAGAACTCTGGGGACCTGATCCAGAGCCTTAGATGAACAGACAAGCCAACTTTGAGGGGCACCTTTGGAAACAAGCCCAGCACCGCCCAGTAACGGCGCGATCTTGACATGGTGAAGGAACCGTCTGCAAAAATGATGCCCTTTGCCATGAAAAATATAAGCAAGTGGATGTTTCTGGAGATGGAGTGTGTGCACACTCACAGAACTCAAGACATGAGGATGCACCTGGGAAGTAAGACTAGCAGCTCATGTTCATATGGTGCTTGCCGTGTGTCTGTTACGTCCTAATAGTAGTTGGTTCCATTTGTATAGTACCTACCGTGAGCCAGGTACTTTGCAAATATTGTTTCATCTGATCCTCACAACAGCTCTGGAAGGTAAGTGCTGAGGGAGGGTAGTGGTGAAGTGACTCACCCAAGGTCACATGGCTAAGTAAATGCCTGCAGCTGGATTTGAACTCAGGTCTTCCTGATTCTAAGGCCAACGGCTCCATCCACCATGCCTCCTAGCTGCCTCTAGCATGCCCTGCTGAGGAGCCTCAGTAACTCTTATTAAAATGTTTTCATACTTGGCCTCTAAAACCCCCTCAAACTGAGTACTTAGGTCAGGGAATGATTTGCCCTTCAGTCTGGTGTCTTTGTAGCCACCATCTTCAGTTTCTCCCTTCCTACTGGTACCTTTTGAGTTTGGCTTCCACGGGGCACTTGTCAATTAGGGCTTCCCTGTGTGCTCTGACCCCACCCCTAAGGAGAAGGCCAGACCAGGTGAGTTGGGCAGCCACCTCGAGTGCCCCAGGCAGTCTGGGGCCATTTTGTGGGGCTCTCTGATATTACTTAAGAGAAGGGATTAGAATTCTGCCATCCCATGAGGAAGACAGCAGGGTTTTAGAACCAAGAACATTGACTCTGGGACCAGAGGACCTGGGTTCATGTTCTAACTCTGACCTTTAACCTCCGGGACTTTGAGGCCTTAGATTCTTCTTCTTGTAGAGTGGGGGTGGGCTTGGACTAGATGGGCCCTGGGGTTCCTTCCAGCTCTAGAGCTTTGAAAAAGATTTCCTTGGAGAGATCAGGTTCCATGTTATGGTGGTGGCTCAGAACCTCTGGGGAGGGTCAAGGAGAACGGGTGCAATCTGGAGACTTTGCCCAGGACTACGTGTATATCTTAGGGCAGCAGCTAGGTGGCACCATAAGGCGTGGAGCGCCAGGCCTGAAGGCAGGAAGACTCATCTTCCAGAGTTCAAATCCAGCCTCAGACACATGCTAGCTGTGTGATCCTGGGCCAGTCATTTCACCCGTTTGCCTCCGCTTCCTCATCTGTAAAATGATCTGGAGAAGGGAATAGCAAACTACTCCAGTATCTTGCCAAGAAAACTCCAAATGGGGTCACAAAGAGTTGGACACAACCGAACATGATGGAACAATAACATACATACCTTGTCCTAGCTTAACTAAGGCTCCCCTCTACCCCGATGGATCCCCCCAGCTGGATCATCTCAGTAGCTAATGGAGATCTCTGAGATGGGGTAAAAGAAAGATCCCTCTCTGAAATGTTGAGCTGGAGTGAGAATGTGAGGTGGGTCAAGGTTGGAGCCAAGAAGGTTGAGTCTGCCCTCAGCGATAGGGACCTAGCTGAAGAAAATCCCTCCCCCAGTGCAGCTCAGCACCTTCGTTCTCAGCGTAGAGTGAAGAGGCCTGCCAGAGGCCCACAGCCAGTATGTGGGTCGGGTGCTAGACTTGAACCTAGGCCTCCCTGGCTTGGAAGCCAGCTCTCTGGCTGCCCTCTTGTACCTGGTTATTTATCGTTACTATTATTTGCTCTGGGAAGACGAATTCAGATGTGTTTCATCCCTACCCAGAGCACCAGGGCACCTTCCCAGACACACTTCCCGTCCTGTCCCTGTACTCTTGGCCAGTCTAGAAAACCCACATCTGAGGTTCCCATCATGGGTGTTCTCCCTTTTGCTTCCTGAAGTCTTCCTTTCAGGGAGGTGAAGGATCACCCGCAGCTTTTGGTACCTGCTCTCAAAAGAGCTTTGTTTATCTTGGGAAGAAATTGAGCAGGGCGACCACTTCCTGCCAGGGGAGCTGGGAGCCAAGGAGGATTCTGAGACAGGAATGAAGGAAGAAATGGACTGGGGCCTTAGATAAGGGGAGGTGGACAGACTGGCCAAGAAGGGGAAAAGAAGTAGCAAGTGTGAGCCTATGGTGGGTGTTAAGATGGAGAATTTTGTGAAGGAAAAGTAGCAGTGCAGGTATTAGGTACAGGGATGACCCCCAGATGTGGACGCAGAAGATGGAGGTGGCAGAATCGCAGAGTTGGAAGGAACAGAAAGGCCATGTGCTGCAACACTTTCCTAGACAAGAATCCAGCTATGCATACTTGAAGATAGGCCTCGCCTCTGCTTGACAGCCCTCAAAGAGGGGGACCCTACTGCCCAACAGCCCCTCGGCCCATCTCACTCATCATTCTTGGGAGGTAGTGAGGTACTGCAGTGGTTAGAGCAATAGGCCTGGAGGCAGGAAGACCTGAGTTCAAATCCAGCCTCAGACACTGACTCGCTATGTGACCCTGGGCAAGTCACTTAACTCTGTTTGCCTCAGTGATCTCAACTGGAAGATGGGGATGATAACAGCACCTGCTCCATAGGGTGGTTGTGAGTTTCAAATGAGATGTTTATAAAGCGCTTAGCACAGAGCCTGGCACATAGTAGGTACTTTGTAAACGCTTGTTCCCCCTCCCCTTCCTTCATGAGCACCCCAGCCTCAGTTGGCCTCTTGACAGCTTCCTCCACTGATCCTGGTTCTGCCCTCGAGGGCCCTTGGTCACATCCTTCCTGAGCCTTCCCTTCTCCAGGCTCAGCCTCCCCAGCCTGGTTATCCTCCCCTGGGTATTGTCAGTCTGTTAATGGTCTGGAAGACTTGAGTTCAAATTTTACCCTGGACATAGGGTTGTGTGATCCTGGACAGCTCACATCATCTTTGTCAGCCTCAGTTTCCCCAGCTGTAAAGTCGTGATAGTAACAGCCCCGGCCTTGCAGGGTTGCTTTCTTTGAGGAGCAAATGGAATAATGTACAGCAACTACTCTGCAAACATTAAAGCGACCGCTAGGTGGCGCAGTGGCTCAGATGCTAGGCCTGGACACCAGATGGGGTCATGAAGAACTGCACAGGACTGAAGTAACTGAATAACAACAGCTGGAGTCCAGAAGGCCTGAGTTCAAATGCAGCCCCAGACATTTGCCACTATATGGCCCTGGGCAGGTCAGTTGACCTGTCTACCTCATCTGTAAAATGGGGATAATATTAGTGCCTACTTTCTGAGATATTGGCAGAGCACTTTGTTGTTGCTCAGTTGTGTCTGACTCTTTGTGAGCCCATTTGGGGTTTGCTTGGCAAAGACACTGGAGTGGTTGGCCATTTCCTTCTCATTTTACAGATGAGGAAACTGAGGCAAATGGTGAAGTGACTTGCCCAAGTTCACATAGCTAGGAAGTGTCTGAGGTCAAATTTGAACTCAGGTCTTCCTGACTCCTGGCCTGGCGCTTTACCATGCCACCTGGCTGCCCCTGTAAAAAGTAAACTTGTAAACTGTAAGTGCTACATAAAAGCTATTGCTATCATCATTATTATTATTTGGCTATTGTATAAATATCATCTTTCGATATTAGATTCAACAAGCTTTTATTAACCATCTACTATGTTCAGGGTCCTAGAAATACAGAGACAGGAAAAGCAGTCCCTGCCATAAGAAGTATACAGACCTTCTAGTCTGGCCACCTTATTTTATAGCAAAAGAGACTGAGGGCCATTCTAGTTAAGGATTTGCCTGGAAATTGACAGGCTGTTAAAAGGCTAAGGTCTGAATGGAACCCAGCTGTCCTGACTTTTTTCTTAACAATAAAAAAAAAGTTTTATTGATTCCTTTTGTTTTTATTTCACATGCAGTGCATCTCAACACCCCTTTTTGTTGTAATAAAGAACTCTTCCCCTTGGCAAAAAAACAGAGATCAGGGCATGATCTAGTGATCAGGCAATGTATACACTATTTGGTCCCTGTGGGCCCCTGCTTTTTTCCTTTGAGTGGGAGGTAGGTATCCCATCCTTATCTGCATGGATGCAGGATATTTGTTCAGTTACTCACTTTTGACTTCCTTCCTTAGTAATCTCTTCACTGTTGTCATCATTGTCTGTCATTTTTTTGGTTCTACTTATTTTGCGTGAGGCCATCACCTCTTCCCAAGTTCGGAATTCTCCAATTCATTATCCTTTGTGGCACAATATTATTTCATTGCAGCCATTCACCATAATTTTTTCAGCCATTCACAGTTGGTCCTCCCTCAGTTTCCACTTCTTTGCTACCACTAACAGTGCTGCTATGAATATTTTAGTATCTATAGGGCTAAGTCTTTGACTTCCTTAGGTTGTGGGATCACTGGACCAAGGGAAAACAACAATTTAGTGCCTTTTTTTTCTTTTTGCATAATTCTAAATTTATATCCAGAACAATTCATCCTTCCACCAGTGGTGTGTTAATGTGCCTATCTTTCAACAGCCCCTCTAGCATTGATTCTTCCCTTTTTTTTTTTTTTTGGACCTCTTTACCAATTTTCTAGGTGTGAGGTGAAATCTCCAGAGTTCTTTTGATTTGATCATGTGGCAGTTAATCTATTATCCACTAATCTATTGGGGAATAGCTCTTTGTGTTGTATATTTGTGTCAATCTCCTTTAAAGATTTGGGACTTAAGACTTTTATCAGTGATAAAAGCAAGTCTTTTCCCCAGCATTTCTCCTCTTGTACCTTTATTCATGCAAAAGCTTTGTAATTTTATGGAGGGAATTGTTTGTTCCTTTATCTCATATTTGGTTAAGATCTCCCCCTAGGCATTGTTGGAGAAGACCTCTGAGCTCATTCTCTTCTAACTCACTTATCTATTTTCAACTTTTTTTTGATTTTTTTTAGTATGTGGCATAGGATTTTGATCTAAACCTTATTTTTGCCAAACTAATAATTTCCAGTTTTTCGAGCAGTTCTTATTTAAAAAAAAAAAAAAGCAAGGGTGGGGAGGGTGGATATCTCCTTCTATGGCTTTTATTTTGGAGTTTGGCCAGCAATGGACCACAGTTTTTGTTTTTTGCTTATCTCCTCTGTTCCACTAATCCTGTTTGCTGTTTTTAATCATGACTAAATAGCTTTGGTTACTCCTTTACAGTACTGCCCCAGTCTGCTAATGATATGGACCATTCCTGCTTTTTTCACTACTCCATTGGTATTCTGAACCTTTGGTTCTTCTAGGTTAATCTTGTTGCCAGTCTTTCTAGTTTTATACAGCATCCATCTTTCACTTACATTATTTGAGTCTTTGTTGCCTTCTTTGTCGAAATGAAAATAGGAAGCCTGAATTAACTGTGTGGAATAGTAATGAGCTCAGAAGATCCAAGCTCTAGTGATCTCAGGGCCTATAGAGGAGTTAGGCAGCATTTATCCTGGTGCTACTAGGTGCCAGGCTCTGGGCTAAGCTCTGAGACACTCCCTGCCCTCACAGTCTAATGGGGGAAACACTTGCAAACGACAATATGCAGACAAATTGTATACTGTATCAATTCGAGATAATCTGTAGAGGGAAGGGCTTCCTGTAGAAGCCAGGCTTTCCCTGAGACTTGTGGGAAGTCTGGGAAGCTCCTAGACAGAGGATAGGGAGGGAGAGAATTCCGGGCCTGGAGGGCAGCCAGGGGCAGTGCCCACAGCTGAGGGAGGGGCACAGAGTTCTGGGCATCATCCCTCCACACACCCACCAGGAAATGGTTAAGGTCCCTTCTGTCTCCCAGGATGGTCCACTTAGCCATCAGGAGAAGGAGAGAGAGGGAAGGCAAAAGGCAAGGATTATCATCCCTTTTTATACTGAAGGGGAAACAATGGCCAGTTAAGATATTTTGGAATTAGATTGGGGCTTCTTTTTGTAAACAGCCATAGAGCACTGGGCCTAGAGTCAGGAAGACTCATCTTCCTGAGTTCAAATCTGCCCTCACACACTTACTAGCTGGGTGACTGTGTGCAAGTCACTTAACCGAGTTTGCCTCAGTTTCTTCATCTGTAAAATGAGCTGGAGAAGGAAATGGCAAACTCCTCTAGTATCTTTGTGGAAAAAAAAACCCAGATGGGGTCATGAAGGTCTGAAACAATTGAATAATAATGTTTATTAGCACACCAAGGCAGCAAGCATTTGGGTATAGCCAGCTTCTATTATAAATCTGAACGGCTATTATGAACAGGAGTAAACAACTTCCATGTAAGGTGAAAAAAAAATGCCGATTGGTACGTGTGTTATGAGGAGATAGATTTTATGCCACCTCAGATTTTCCCCATGTCTGAGCAGGTATGTGCCAGGGTATTTCTGGCCTCCATTTCCTGCAGGTTGATTGTGCACGTACCCAAAGGTTAAACAAGGTTTAAACGTGGAGTCACGTAGGCCAATTTTGCGCAATAGGATCATAGGTTTAGGGGAGTAAAGGAGCTCAGGGGCCTTTCCTCTCACAGGCAACGACGCTTGAGAACCGGAGATTCAGTGACTTATTCTGGGTCGTACAGGTGCTAAGGGACAGACAGGATTTGGACCCAGGTCCTCAGACTGTGCTGCTCTGCTTCTCCTTGGTGAGTGGAGAAGCAGATGACCACACATGTATCATTGGCGTCTCAAGACTCAGACAGTAGGGGGTCAGCTGATCTCACCTGACAAAGATCCAGAGCGATCTTCTAGGTCAAATACCATTTTTTCCCATAAGAAAGAAAATAAGGCCCAGAGAAATTACTTTGCCAAGAAATGACATAGCCAATGTCACGTAGGTAGTAAGTGAAAGAACCAGGACTTGAACTCATGTCTTCTGACTCCACATCCAGTGTTCCTTCCATGGTTGTACCTTGAGAATTTTCTGAAGGCCGGGGTTTGTAAAGGGACAGCAAAGCTATCTCACAGGTGAGAGATGGAGACCCAAAGCGTCTCAGAGCTATAGGACAAAGGATGGAGCAATGAATTCTTATTTTCATTTGTGCTTTCTGGTTTTGAGCTTTAATTTGTATACTGGGATCTTAGGCTTTGCTTAACAACTTGACCTGGAAGTCCAGATTACAAAGTAAAATTCATGTTAGCCCTAGAAAAACTCTTTGAGTTTTCTCTGGCTCAGTGTTTTGGGTACTCAAAGGGGTTGACCCAAACAGATGAATAATTTGATTTAGGGGTACAAACAGTATTGTGCAGTGGAAAGAAGGGATGTTAGGGTTGAAGTCAGTATCCAAATCTCAGCTTTAATTCTTACTCCTTGGGTGACCTTTGGCAAATCACTTAACCCCACTGGGACTCAACATCCTCCTGAAATGAAGGAGGTTGGATCAGATGCCTTCCCAGGGCCCTTCCACTTCTAAATCTTTTATCCTTTGAAAGAAGGAAATGTCATTGAGAAACAATGATAATGCAATCTCTAGGCCAGTGGGGAGCAGTGGGGAATTAGGAGTATAACCTCTATTCTTCTTGACTCTATAAATTGGGGAAATGCAGGTCAGAGTGAGTACAGAGGAAGATTTTTGGTCTCTTCAGGTTTTCTTAGCTCTTTTCAATATCTGGTGATGTCACTACTCTGAGCAGGGTCAAATTTAGCGACTTTGGGAATGTAGTTCTAAATCACTTTACAGAATTCTGGACAGTTCCCAGATTCACCAAAAATATATTAGTTTGATTATTGCCCTGCAGTCCCTCCAGCAGTTGCTGCCATCTTTTTTGCCAAACCTGATAGGTATGAGGTGGAACCTCTGAATTACTTTATTTTTAATTATTGGTTATTTAAAACATTTTTTCTTTTCATTTTTAAATTCATTTTTCATTCATTTCAAGCTTAAATAGCTTGAATTTCTTCCTTTGAGAATTATTTAATCACATCCTTAGTCTATTTATCAGTTGGGGAGTGGCTTCTATTTTTACTATTTTAATCAATTTCTTATGTTTCTTTCAAGTGAGATCTTTATCCCAAACTTATTGCAAAGATCTTTTTTCATCCATTAATGATTTTTCTTCTAACTTTAGCTGCATTGCTTTTGTTTGTACAAAGCACTTTTAATTTTATGTAATCACAATTATCCATTTTATCTTCTATGATCCTCTTAATCCCTATTTGATCATGAGTACTTTTCTTAATCATAGATCTCAAAGGAATTTCTTCCTTGTTCCTCCAATTTGTTTATGAAGTGACCTTTTATATCTAAGCATATATCCACTTGGAGCTTAGCTTGGTATATGGTAGAAAGTGTTAGTTTTATCCTATTTTCTGCCAGACTGGTGACCTGTTTCCCGGCAGTTTTTGTTGAATAGTGAGTCATTACTCCAGTAGCTGGAGTCTTTGAGTTTATTGAAAATTAAGCATCTGTATATTCTATAACTAATCTGTTCCACTGATGATTTATTTTTTTAAGCAGTATCGAATTATATTGGTTTTGCCTATGTTTGAGCAATTAATTTTTCTCATTTAGGTCTATCATTATTTTTATAAAGTGTTTAGAAGTTGAATTCCTTTAACTCTTGTGTGTGTTTTGGTAGGTAGAGTACCAAATACATTCTATATACATTTTGTAGTTGCTTTAAGGGGACTCTCTCTTTTCTTGCAGAATTTTGTCAGTAACATGCAGAAAGGTTGGAGATTTATATGAATTTATCATATATCCTACAAGTTTGCTGAGGTTGTTGTTTCATTCAATTTTTAGTTGATTTTCTAGGGTTCTCTAAGTTTACGTCATCTACACAAAGATAATTTTGTATTCTCTTTACCTATGCTTATTCCCTCAATTTCTTTTTCTTGTCTTATCGCTATAGCCAATATTTTGAGTATTATCAGAATAATACTGGTGATAATGCATATCCTTGCTTCATCCCTGATTTTATCTTAGCATTATTACTTTTAATGCTAGCTTTGGGTTTGACATTGCTAGTACATACTATCTTAGGACTAGGTCCATTTATTCCTATATTTTCTAGTAGTTTTTTTTTTTTTAAGCAGAATGGCTGTTTAATCAAAAAAAATCTTCTGCATCTATAGAATCATATGATTTTTTATTGTTCTTGTTAGTATGTTTTTTGCCTCTTTTTGTATCCTCCATGCTTATCACAGTGCCTGGCAGGCAGCAGGCTTTTTATACATGCTTATTAATTGGTCTGTTTATAGTCTAGTCATAATTAATAATAACAATAATAGCCAACACTTATAATACTTTTATTATGTACAGCCTGGCACTGTGCTAAGCACTTTACAATTAATATCTCAGTTGATCCTCTCAGTAGTCCCCTACCCCTGCCCTAGGTAGTTTCCCATTTTGCAGATAAGCAAACTGAGGTAAACGGTAGTTAAGTGACTAGCCTAGAAGTGATGCTGGCCTACTCAGTGCAGTGAAGTAGGCCTGTGTGCCTGCTCCCATGCATTTGAGCATGCTGTTTTTAGCCATGTTGTCACATGTCTTCAATGCGAATGAAAATGGCATAAAGGTCAGCTACCGCCCTGATGGTAAATTACTTAACTTGAAAAGGCTACAAGCCAAGACTAAAGTGGAGGGAGAGCTGATGGTAAATTACTTAACTTGAAAAGGCTACAAGCCAAGACTAAAGTGGAGGGAGAGCTGGTACATGACTTTTTGTTCATAGCTGATTGCAGCCTCTGAGGCTGAGATGCCACAGAGTATATAGCTCAGTTCTCTGCCATTTGTACTAATATTCGCATAACAATCAACACCAAGAAAACAAAGGTTCTCCACTGGCCGGTTCCACACCATCCATATGTGGAACCATCAGTTACAGCAGATGGAGAAATATTGAATGCTGTGGATCAATTCACTTCCCTTGGCAGTATGCTTTCCAGGGGTGTCTACACAGGTGATGAGGTTGACGCACACATTGTCCGAGCTAGTTTAGTGTTTGGGAGGCCTAGAAGGAAAGAAGAGGTATTAGGCTGTTTACCAGAATGAAGGTCTGGGCATTTTTAAAAATATAAGCCTCCATTTTGATGCCTAACTTTCTTAAAAGCTAATTCCAAATGCCGCGTCATACATGAGGCCTTTCCTGAGCCTCCTTCTCCCCAAATCGTGTTCCCTCAAAGAAGAAATTATGACGTATTTACTGTATGTGGACTCATATAGTTTCTACTGATTTGCTGTACGTACTAGGTGGCACAGGGGTTAGAGCATCTGAATTGCAGTCAGGAAGATCAGAGTTCAAATTTGGGCTCCGACGCTTGACAAGCTGTAGGACTCTGAGCAGGTGGCACAGTGGATACAGCACCATGCCTTGGAGTCAGGAAGACTCATCTTTCCGAGTTCAAATTCGGCCTCAGATACTTCCTAGCTGTGTGACCCTGGGCAAGTCATTTAACCCAGTTTTCCTCAGTTATCTCATCTATCAGATGAGCTACAGAAGGAAACGGCAAACCACTCCAGGATCTTTACCAGGAAAACCCCAGAGGGGGTCACAAAGAGTCAGATATGGCTGAAGAACAATGACGAGACCCTGGGCAAGTCACTTAACCTCAGTTTCCTCATCTGTAAAATGGGGATCATAATAACACCTGCCTTCTGGAGTCGTGAGGATAAGTGAGGTAATAATTATAAAGCATTTAGCACTGTTCTTGGCACGTGGTAAATGGTATATAAATGTTGCTATTTTTTTTCCTATGGCTTCCTGATGGCCAAGATTTTTAATTCCTACCTTTTGTCTCCAGTGCCTGGACCATAAGAGACACTCGATAAATGCCTGTTGAACAATAAAGGAAATCAGTGACTATCCATATGGTCGGTCACCAAAGGAAGCAGGCTTCTTACACAAATAGCTGAGGAATAAGAGATGGATGAAGTGGGACATTGGTAACCATACGATATCATCGGACATCAGTGAGGTGCCATAGAGACAGTGCTAGATTTGTAGGCAGAGGATCTGGATTCAAATCTTGGCTCTGGCATTCTCTGTGTGACCTTGGACAAGTCACTTCATGGCTCTTGACCTCAGTTTCCTCATCTGTAAAATGAGTTGTTAGATTAGGTGACTTCTAAGGTCCCTTTTCACTCTCCATCTCTGATTCCAGAATCCACTTCCTTAAACAAATTAAGAGACTCAAAGGCTGGTATCTGGGGCATTGGGGTGGATCTTCCATGTGGATGCTTCTTTGAAAGACTTGACCAAAAGTTGCATGGCACAAGCAGGCATGGGCAGACACCATTCTCAGGTAGCTGCAGGAGAGCACACCTACGACAGTGAGATCAGAGCCACCAAAGGATAGTAATCAGTGCCATGTTTAGTGGCCGATGGATGCGTTCACCTAGAAGCAATTAGAGGGTGGCTCCCAGCCCTGTTGACCTTGGTCTGTCCCTTGGGATCAAGAGGGGTGCTTCTTATTTGGGTAATTTGGTGAATAACCAAGAAAAGATTAGTCTCTTTATGGCTTTCCTCATTTTATGGTTTCTGCTGCTTAGCGACATTTAGTCACAACAGTTTCTACATCTGTAAAATGGGTTTAAAGGCAAGTCACGGAGCCCCCCAAAAGCAGTATCAGTAGCGATGTTAGGATGTTTGTAGTCTCTTTGTAACGGTGGCTTCCCACCTTCAGGCTTTGAAAGAAATGGATTCACCTCTCAAAAACCCAAACCAGAACTTGTAGTATGGTCTCCCCATGTGGCAGTAAGGCCTTGGTTACATGATCTGAACCATGAGGCGGAAACCTTGCAGAAGATTGAAGGGAGGGCCCTGTTCAACCCTTTGCCTCCCCCACCCCCATCGATGGCTTGGACTTTCATTTAATTAAAACAGGCGTGTCTTCAGGATAACCAGCCACTGTTTTGAAAGAGTATTTTAAAGTATTCTTTTTTTAAATTTTAGAGGCTTAACGTCCATTTTAGCCCCTTTCCCACTTTTCTTTTACTGACATACCGGAAATCGGCTTGGAGTCAAAAGCCCTTCCCAATGGTTAATTTGCCGCCTTCAGGCTGTGCCCAGTCAGAGGACTCCTGCTTCTTCATTTCAGTGACCAGCCAGCCGCCTTTTCACTGCGCCAACCTCAGAGAGTTCCTGGTTTGCATCTGGTAACTAAAGAGAAGCTCTTACTCCATTTCCTTGGCCTTTCTGTACCCGGAGCTTCTGGGTACCATGTTTCACCAGACCATTATGTGAAGCTTTTCAAAAAATGTGCCAGTATTACTTAAAAAACCATTTATTACTGACCTGTCTTTAGTGCAAGCTTAGGGTGCATGGAATACTCGTGAATATACATTAAAATTGAATACTAGTAATGCTCGATAATGAGAATTCTAGGCTCACAGATCACAGTGTGTGAGATAAATGCGCACCCATCTGCTGCCGGTGAATGCATTGCTGCTCTACTGACATTTTGACGCAGCATGACCAACAGAATTCTACCGTGCAATGATTACATGATGTAAGATTATAAACCAGCTTTTGGCCTGGAAAAAAAACAAAAAAACAATGCGACGCTTATTTGGTTGTGACAGTTATGTGGTGAAATATGGTATTGCAGCTATCTCTTTTTAACCCTTGACCTCTCTATGACTGAAGCAAAAAATAGAAGCTACTGGAAATGTTTGGGTAAGGAAACAGCAGACGATGTATGATGTGATATGATGTAACATAACAGTTTAGATTACATGCAATATAGAGCTATACATACATTTTAAATGTTACACAACCAGTTATACATACACTGTGTTACATGTAACATATAATAATGTTTTTGTTGTTCAATCTCTCTGTGACCCCATTTGGGGTTTTCTTGGCAAAGATACTGGAGTGGTTTGACACTTCCTTCTCCAGCTCATTTTACAGATGAAGAAACCGAGGCAAACAAGATTAAGTGACTTGCCCAGCTAGTAAGTGTCTGAGGCCAGCTTTTAATTCAAGAAGAGGAGTCTTTCTAACTCCAAGCCTAGTCCTCTATCCATCATGTTACTAGCTGCCCTGGCCTCTCTGCAATTGAAGCAAAAATTGAAGTTGCTAGAAATTTATAGATAAGGAAACAGCAGATGGTTATGATAAGATATGATATAACATCAATATATTATAATACTTTGAGTGTAACATATAACCATCTATCACAAACATCACATCACATGTTAGACACATAACATTACATGCAATATAGAGTAATTATATTGTGGGATGTTATAGCATGTAGTATACAACAGCTATATTGTGTATGTTACATGTAATCTATTTTGTATTATATTGTGCTATTATATCATCTCACATATCTTATCATATTCTTGTCTGTGGCTAGACAGAGAGTAGGAGAGGGGAATTGGGGGGAGATATTTCCTTGGGCTTTCCCTCAGCCCTTGAGTAGGTGGGCATTTGAGCAAGATCACCCTGGACCTCCTAATCCCAGACGCCCATAGAGCCAATGCCCTCCTCCATCACCCCCTTTTCTGCTGCTGCCCAGTCCTACCAATTTTTTCTCTGGCGTTTCTCTTCTGGGCTCAGCTCATCACGGCCTTGCTCCTTCCTCTCGGATTTTCGAGCCTCAGACTCTCTTAGATAGGATTCCCTAGATCTGCTCTGAAAAGAGGCCTTCCTTTTATGCAGATTGCTCAGGGTGTGTATTTAAGGAGGTGTAGAGTAGCTGTTCACCCTCAAACTGGATGATCGGTTCAGTCAAGAAACGTTGGGTAAGGGTACTTGGAAGTGGGCAAGGCCATCTTTGACTCCCACCTGTGTGTAAAGGCTTTGTCCTCCCTTCTCACCTTTCTCTGGCCAGAGAACTTGGTTTTGCTTACACTGAAGGTCCCTGGTACCAGGACTCTGCTGGGTGCTGAAGGCCTCTTACACTGAGCTGAGCCACTCTCAAAGATGCCATCAGTCCCTCTGCCTTTTCCATGTCCTGAACCTTTGCCTCATGTGTCTTCCTGCTGCTTCCAATCTGAAACCCAGACTTCTTTCTTCCAACTTTATTTCTTGATTTGGGTGGCTGGGACACCTTCTCTTAGTTTGGTGCTCAGTTCCTAAAGGAATAACTGGGCTCATTCCTACCCAGACTGCCCACTCAGCCCTCTGGGCATCTGCTCCTTTTCTACTTCGGGCTCTTCCCAAATTGTGGCAGCCAGGCCCAGAGCTTTGTGTGTAACACACAGAGGGCCCATAGCTAGCAAACCCTCTGGTTATCAGTCAGTCAGCAAGCGTTTCTTAAGTGCCTGGCACTGTGCAGATCGGAAGCCCAGAATGATGTCTCTGCCCATGAACAGCTCAGGGACACTCCTGCATGTCTGCTCCTTTACTGAGACTGGTCGATCTGTCCTGTGTACTAGGGTTACCAGACAAAAGCGTGGTGGGCCCTGCCCTCGGCGAGTGTGCAAGCAGCTGAGAGCAGCAGCGTGGCCAGGCAGCCGTGTTTTGTGCTTCCTTTCCTGGTGCTGTTCTTGAACTTATTCTGATGTAGAATTCCTCTCGGACACTTTAACCCCCACTCTCAGACGTGGACCTTTGCTTGGGAGCTCTGCGCGACCATCTGGGTGAGCTGGCTTGGACGGGTCTAAGCTTTGAACTCAGTCCAGTTTTTACTTACCCTTTTAGGTTTATTATTATTATTATTTTTGGTCTTTGTGTGCCTGGTACTTGGCACAGTGTCTGGCACACAGAGAGGCCTGATGGCCAATCTGCCATCCTGCCCAGGCTTTCTCTTGTTCTTTTGGGCCTCTCGTTACCTCCAGCACACATCAGTCCTCACCTCTTCTGTCCCTCCCCCAAATCAGACAGGTCTCCCTTGAGGCAGGGGCATGGATGCTTTGATCCTGAGAATGCTTCACTGCAGCAAAGCCAAACCACAGAAGGGCTTGAGGTAGAGGGAAGCAAATGCACGACTGTCCCACCCACCAGCGGCTGGGTGAATGGGGAGGGACCCCGCCTGACCCCCATCAGTTTCTTCTGAGACTGTCCCCATTCTAGGTGCCTGCCAGACTGGAGCTCCCAATGACCTTTGTTATGTCCTCCCCGTTGGAATAGCTTGCCATACTACTGGGCCACACCCCTTGTGCTCTGGGGAACAGCCAGCCCCCTACTGGAAGATGAGAGCACCATTCTAAATGCACCAAATGCAAGTCAGAGGCCCAGCAGAACTCAAAATTCTGTGGAAATATACTCCCCATGACCCTTCTGCTACTGGGGTTGGGAAGACATTGTTCAGTGAGCCTCTGAAAGATAAGCTTACACCTCCCTGCTTTTTACTGTTATTTTAATGCCACCTTTCAATAGTTCATAGAACATTAACCATAAAAAAGGAGTGGAAATAAGCAGCAGTGTTACAGAGTGGACTATGAGCTGAGTCTCAGAGTCAGGAAGGCCTGGGTTCAAGATCGTCCTTTGGCACATATTGGTTGTGTGACTCATGATCCATCACTTCACCTCTGGGCTCCCTTGCCTCATCTGTAAAATGATGGCCCCTGGCCAGGTCACTCCATCCTGTTTGCCTCAGTTCTCTCATATGTAAAATGATCTGGAGAGTGAAAAGGTGAAGCAGGATCTGCCAAGAAAGGCCCCATGGGGGCTGCAGTCAACAACAAAATGTGGATAATAGGAATAACAAATAAGACCCCCTAGGGTGTGTCCGAGTCAAATACAGTGCAGGGTAGAGCGCAGAAAGCTTAGAGACGGTAGGACCTGCGACACTTCCCAGCTGAGGAAGCCATCTCTCAAGGGAGGAAGGGGAGAGTGCTTTGGGCGCCCCCAGCTCTGCGGTAAAAATGGCTGCTTCTGCTTTGCCCTTACTTCACTCCTTGCCTGGTGCCTGCCTCACCCCAGGGCTGCACAGCGGTTTCACCTCCTCCAAGAGCCTGGCCAGCCCCACCCCACCCCCCAAGTTGTTAATACCGCTTCCACAAAACCTCTGCATCTTTATTCTGTAGGGAAAAAAAAATGCGCATTTACTTTTCTGTGGACATGTTCTCCTGCCTACACTGCCCCTCCCCAACACAGATTAGGTCTTTAGGGGTGGAGATTGACCCCCCCCCCCCAAACTTGCACAGGATCTGCCACTTATTACACACTTAATAAATGCTTTTTTGATCAATGAGCCTCCTAAAGGAGGGGCAGGCAGGGACGATTTACCTTGGAATAGATTTTTCCCACCCAGGTTTCTAGAAGGATCGGTTGGGTCTATTTGTAATGAATTAATCTAGGGGGCAGTAGCCAGTGACGCAAGCCTGGGATGATGCGGCAAGCACCTTCCAGAATGTTCTGTCTCCCCCAAAGCCCGCAACTCTTGGCGGGGAGGAACCAAGAGGCAGGACCGCCCACAGACGGATCATCCGAGCTCCTCATTCATAGGGGTCTGGAGAGGGCCCCTCCCCACCAGCCACCCATCCCATTTTTCGGGGTACCCGCAGGACCCGACCAGGTCGTGGTGGGATGGTGAGAAGGATGTAGGATTCTGGGGTCCTGGGAGCCAGGCGTTCTTTGCTCGTGTATGACGGACACAGGGCACATTCCAGCGCCTGGGGCCTCAGTTTCCCTCCCTGTCAAGCTGGGACTCGGAGAACGTCATGCGCCTGGAATGCCGCATTGCCTCCCCCACCCGGGCCGGGGAGCCCATCCGGGCCCCGCCGGCTGTGCGGGGCGGGGGTGTCCGCAGGAGCAGGGGCTGGAGCTGCAGAGGCGGCCCCTCGGAGGTGGGGGCTGCGGTAGAGGATGCTGCAGAGGATGCTGCAGAGGTGGCTCCGCCCCTGGCGCGCCCCAGTCTGCCAGCTGCCGCATAAGGGGGCCGGCACATCTGCGGAGGCGGGGCTTGGGCCAGCAGTGCGGAAGCCCGGCCACTGCGGCAGGCGGTCACCTCGGAGCAGCAGCTCGTCGCTTGAGCTCCGCATCCTGCGGCACTGCAGAGCTGCCGTCCCTGTCCCTTGCCGGGCTAGGGGCTGCCCAGCCTCTGCGGACCCTGCGAACCCTTCGATCCCAACCCGCCGCGGTCTCTGCAGACCCCGACGGAGGTGTGATCTTAGGCAGGGCAAGAGCGAGCCTGGGCAGCCCTGCCTGGGACCCCCCCCCCCCATGGCTCCCCGGGTGCTCCCGCTTGGCGCCTGCCGCTCCGAGCCACGGAGGCACTTAACAAGTGTGTTCTGCTCGGTTCAGCCGCCGCGGTAGACCGTGGGGGTCCGCCTGCCGCCGAGATTGGGGTGGGGGGGCACCATGCCCTCCCCTCCGAGCCACTGCAGTTTCCAGGGTGTGGTACTTGGCGTCCCTTAAATGGGAGCGCAGCCACCCCTGGCTCGAGACCAGCGGACCCCCAGCCCTGACGGAGCTGCCCAAGGTGCCCACGGGCATCTCTGGGACCTGGAACCACGAGGCGATGCGTGAGGGCTCTGGGCAGACATCCCTCTGTCATTTGGGCGACGATGTGGGTGAGACGGAGAAGTAGGGTGGGGTGGGCGGGGGCCAGAGCAACAATTTGGGGAATATCACGGTGGGCTAGGGGAGATTTTCATGGAGGGCGGAGGCTGAGATGAGTTAGTGGCCGGGGGAGATATATTTGAGGCAGGGTAAAGGGAGGTGAATTTTTTGGAGGAGAAAGATATGTTGTGAGGATGGGGTGGGGGAGAGAGATGAATTCGAGAGAAGAAAAAGGGGG
>CM053627.1:13781092-13812719 GCA_028646595.1 Phalanger gymnotis | reverse complement strand
TCTCTCTCTCTCTCTCTCTCTCTCTCTCTCTCTCTCTCTCTCTCTCTGTCCCCCCCCTTCTCTCTCCCTCTTCTCTCTCCCTCCCTTTTTTTGCTCTCTCTCTGTCTCTCCCTCTCTCTTTTCTCTTTCTGTCTCTCCCTCTCCCTCCTCTCCCTCTCTCGGCTTTCCTCTAACTTTTCACCCTCCCTTTCTCTCTTCCCCTTTTCTCCTCCCTCTCTTTCATCTCTATCTTTTCCTCTTTTTCTTGTGTCTTGCTCCTCCCCCCTATCTCTGCTCCTCCATCTTTATTCTTCTTTCTTCCCCTCCTGCTCCCCTCTCTTTTTTCTCACCTCTATTTTTCTCTTCCTCCCTCTCCCTGTTCCTTCTCTCTCTCCTTCCCTTTCCTCATCTCTTTTCTTTCTTTCTTTCTTTCTTTCTTTCTTTCTTTCTTTCTTTCTTTCTTTCTTTCTTTCTTTTTCTCTTTCTTTCTTTCTTTCTTTCTTTCTTTCTTTCTTTCTTTCTTTCTTTCTTTCTTTCTTTCTTTCTTTCTTTCTTTCTTTCTTTCTTTCTTTCTTTCTTTCTCCCCCTCTCTACTCCCTTTGTTCCCCATCTCTTTCCTCTGTTCTCCCTACCTCTTTCTCCATCTTTCTTCCTTTCTCTTCCTCCTCTTCTCCTTCCCTGCTCATTTATCTTCTCTATCCTCCCTTTACCCTCTTTCCTCTCCTCCCCTGTCTTTCTCTCCTCTTTCCTTTCTGTCCCCTCCCTCTCCACTTTTGTCTCTCCCCTTCCCTCCTTCCCCCCTCCCCTTTCTCTTTCCTTTCTTTCCTCCTGTTTTTCTCTCTCCCCGCTCCTTCTCTCTTCCTCTCCCCCTCTCTCCCATCTTTCCCCCTCCTTCCATTCCCCCTCTCTCCCTCTCTTGCACCTCTGTCTTCTCTTTTTCTTCTCCTTTCTTTGCCTCCTTTCTCCTTCTCCCCCTCTCCATCCCTGCTCCTCTATCTTCTCTTTTTCCCCTATCTTTTCTCTCCCCTTCTGTCCCACATCTCTCTTTCTTTCTCGCTCCCTGGTTCTCCCCTTTCCCTATCCCACCTCTCTCCCTCTTTTTTCTTTTTCTTTTTCCTCTCTCCCTTCTCTCCGTTTCTCTTTCCCCCTCTCTCCCTCTTTGCTGTCTTTCCTCTTCCTCTCCCTCCCCCCTCTCTCCCATAGCTTTCTTCCCTGATCTTTTTCTCTTCCTCTCCTTCCTTTCTCTCCCTCTCTCCCCCCATTACTCCGTCTCTCATCTCTCTCCCCCTCCCTCCATCCCCTTTCTTTCTCTTTTCTCTCTCCCTCTCCCCCCTTCCCTTTTCTCTCTTTCATCTCTTATCTCGCTTTATCCCTCCTCTTCTTATCTTTATTCTTCCTCTTCTCTCTCTCCCCCTCTCTCCATCTCCCTTCCCTCTATTACTCTCTCTTGTCACTTTCTTCTCTTTCCTTTTCCTCCTACTCCCTTCCCTCCCTTTTTACCTTCTTCTCCCCCTCTTTCTCCCTATCTCTCCCTCTTCTCTTTTCTCTCATCTATCTCCTCCTCTCTCTCTTTTGTCTCTCTTTTCACTCTCTCCCCTCCCCCTCCCTCTGCCTCCTCTTTCCTCTCTCTTTTTTCCTCTTCTTTCCCTTGCCTTTGCCCCCCCATCCCTTCCTCCCCTTTCCTCTCTCTCCATCTCCCCCTCCTTCTCTCCCACTTTCTTTCCCTTTTTTGTTCCTCCCTTTGTCTCTTTTTTCTCTCCTTTCTCTCACCTCTCCCTTCTTTGGTCTCCTTCTGCCTCTTTCCTCCATCTCTATCCCCTCCCTTTGCTTTTCTCTCTCTTCCTTCCTCTCCTTCCTGATGTCTCCCTCTCCCCCTCTTCCATTCTCTATATTCCCTTTTTCTCATCTCCTCTCTCCACTCTCCTTTGCTCTGTCTTTTCCTCACTCTGTACCTCTCTCTTTCTCTCCTCTTTTTTCCTGTCTCTACTTCTGTCCCAACTCCTTTTCTTCTTATCTTCTCTCTCTTCCTTTCTCCCTCTCCTTCCCTCTGTCTCCCCTCTTGCCTTCTCTCCTCTTTCTTTCTCCTTCCTTCTGTCCTTCTTTCTTTTCTTCCTCCCTCCCTCTCCTTCTGTTCCCCTTCACTTCCCCTTCCTCAAATCCCCCCTCCCCTTTTCTCTCTTCTCCCTCTCCTTCTCTCCTTCCTCCCCCTCTCCCTCTTTCCTTACCTCTTCTCCTCCCTCTCCTTTCTTCCTTCTTGACTTTTTCTCTCTTTCCCTCTTTCATTACCCCTGTATACTCCCTCTCACCCCATTCTCTCCCCTCCCTCCTTCTCCTCCCATCTTTCTCCCCTGTCCTCTTACCCCTCTCCTGCCTTCTTCCTCTCTCTTCTCTCTCTCCATCCCTCTGTCCCTCTCACCTCTCTTCCACCTTCCCCCTGCCCCATTCATTGTTTCCACTTTACTCCGAGTGCTTCTCTACCCTTTGAACAAAATTGTTTCTGGATAATTGAAGTTCCCCCTTACTACTTTATCATGTCTCTGCTCCAGGCTTTTGGTGTTTCCCAGACTCCTCTTCCATATCCTTTTTCTGGCCAGGTGGTCTGTAGTACAGTGTATTGACAAAATTATTTTCCCCTCCACTGACATTCAGTCAAATGCTTTCTTCCATGTTTCTTTGATTTTCTTATATGGGTATATTTTAATATGTCATACTGCTCTACCTCACCCCATTTTACCCATAATGTTTCTTCTAAATAAGATCTCCCTATGCAGAGCTGAGTTTTATTTCAACAAGGCCCTGTGAAATCTAAGAACTCAAATTTCCCCATTTTTGTTAGGTCCTTCACATGCTCCTGTAAGTTTCCTAAACTCTGGGCATTTCTGTATAGATGTAGATAGGTTTGAGGCCACAGGTATTACACCTGGCTCCTTTCTTGGGTTGTTTTGCATGAATTTCCAGGTGTCTCTGCCCCTAATGTCCCTTCTTCCTAGCACCCCCTGGTGGTGCAGCGCATAGAATGCTAGGCTTGGAGTCAGGAAGACCCAAGTCCAAATCCCATCTTAGGAACTTGGCAGCTGTGTGACCCTGAGCAAGTCCCTTAGCTGCTCCTTGGTTTCCTCACCTTCTTTCCTTTTTAGTTAAAGTCCTTTTGAATAGATTTGTAAGACACTTGGCAAATACATCCTTAGTACCAGTTGTTAGGTATACTCCATCTCTGGCTAGGCATCTGGCTCCCCTAAGTTCAAGAAGTTTCATTGGTTTCCTATTGTCCCCAAGAGAAAATACAAACTTCTACTTACTATATTTAAAGCCTTTTCCAGGCTGTCTCCAGCCTGATCTGCTCTCACATGACTTACCTTTATGCACTTTACATTACGGCCAAGCTGGCCTGTTTCGTATTCTCCATACGAGATGTTTCATCCCTCAGTGCTATGCCTTTTGCGAAACTGTCTTCCGTTTCCAGAATGCTTTCCCTCCTTGGAGTTCTCAGCTCTCTGCAGGGCACATCCCAGCTGCCTCGTTCAAAAAGTCTTTACATATTCTTTCTGTCTTCAGTGAAATGTAAACTCCTTGAGGACAGTCTGTTGTTTTGCCCCACCTCCATCCCCACCCCGCCAGCACCTTTCCTTAGCTCCTGAGTCAGTGCTTAACAAATGTTTGTTCATTAATTGAATAGCTGAGATTCATGTAACATTTAGAAATATGTGCAGATGGGTACTAGATATTGATAGAATTCTAAACCTAGTGGTCGAAGGCACCTAAAATGCCATCTCCTCCCACCCTGTCATTTTAGGTAGGAGAATACTGAGGCACGGAGAAATTGAGACATTTGGTCAAAGTCACAGGAAGCCCATGAAAGAGTCTGGATTTAAATTCAGGTCAGTCCTGGATTCCATTGCACCCATTGCCATGATTAGTCCAGGCAAAATGACCTTGCTGTTCCTCACCTGTAACATTCCATGTCCCATCTCCAAGCCTTTGTGTAGGCTGTGAACTTGAGGGCAAGGACTGTCTTTTACTTTTCTTTGCCTCCTCTGAGCTCAGCACAGTACCTGGCACATAGTAGGCACTTAATAAATGCTTATTGACTATTAACTGAAATGATGCCCTCCCCACCTCCACCACTTAGATTCTCTAGTTTTTCTTTAAATATGATCTCAAACTCCCATTTCTGGGTGAGATTTTTCCTGATACTCTCCTTCCCTGCCATCACATTGTATTTATTTTGTATATTCTTTTTACCTCTGTTAGAATTTAAGTGTTCCGAGGTCAGGAACAGTTTCGTTTTTGTCTTTGTACATCTGATGCCTGCCATGAAGTTTAAGAAATGCTTGTTGATTGATCAGTGATAATGCATCCGAGCCAGATTGAAATGGGTGTCTCATGAGCTAGTGATAAAAACATCCTTTCAGATTGGGTACATAAAGTTAAAACAATGTAGATGCTCTGAATTCTTGCCCTGTAGAGGTTTGGCTTTTGGTGGGGGTTAACTTTTTTTTGCTATAAGGTATATTTTTTTTTCTGCTGATAAATAGAGCCAAGGCAAATGAGTTTGACCCAGAATTGAATCAGAGGAAGGAAGGCAGGCTGCTGCATGTTTGGGAAACTGAGTCCTATTTTTAAGACTCCGGGGCTGCCTGGACCACCAGAGCACACCTCTGTAGCATCAGCATTCTCAAGGTCATCTTTTGTGGCTACAGAATACCAGCACAAAAGATACCAGTGGTTTAATGGTCAGTTGAATGATTCATAGTGGGTATGAGCAGGTAACCAAACAGGAGCAAAGGGGGACTTTGGTGACATGCTGCTACATGACCCGGCTTTTACCTGGTGTATCTGCAAGTTCATGTGCTCGTGTGCATCTCTGGGCACTTCCCATAGTGGGCCTTGAACAAAGCAAAGACAAAATCAGCTGAGAAGCCTGGGTATAGCGGGGAGCCAGACCTGGAACCAGAGCACCTGGATTCCAATCCTGGCTCAGCTACGCCTGTGTCATCTTGGGCAAGCCACTTCTCTTCCTCTGGGCCTCAGTGTCTTCATCTGTAAAATGAGGGGATTGAACTCGATGGCCTCTGAAACCCAGAGAAAGTGACTTCCCCCAACGTCAGACACAGGTAGTAAGTTCCGGAGTCTGAATTTGAACCCGGGTCCTCAGACTCCAAATCTCGGGCTCCTTTGCCTATGCTGACTCTGGTGCTGGATTTCAGAGTTAGAGCTAGAGCCCCTCTGGTGCCTTGTGGTCTAGATGAGGAACCTCGAGGCTTCTGCATCGTCATCCAAGGAATGAGATTGATTTCTTTGGTGTTCATTTAAAAAGTTAATGGCAATGCTTGTTTTCCAGACTGAGGTAAGAATTCAGTGTTAATGTGTATGTGTCCGTGGTAATCTTGGGTGCTCAGATACCTCTGACCTCAGTGACCCTCCCTGGCCAGACAAAAGCTAGTTTTGTCAATGGACGGTAAGTAACTGTGTTTGGTCTCTTCCGTCAGGGCTGTTTCACATGAACACAAAATGCCTACACCCTCCTAGAGTTTCCCTGCCATTTGTCTCTGGGCTCTGGGCTCTCTCAGTGGTGGGCAGATGGTCTGCAGAGCCCCTGCCCTCTGGCTGATTTTTGAATGGCTTCATAGAATCGCAGAGTTTCAGGGCAGGGAGGGAATGAGTCCAATTCTCTCATTTTACAGATGAGGAAACTGAGACCCAGAAAGAAGCAATGCACCCAACATCACATAGTGAATTTAGTATAGTGAAACTAGAACTCAAACCCTGGCAGTGGATCCACATACCGAATTACTTGGAGAAAGGGAAGCGTGCAAGGTGGTTTGAAGACATTGTAGGGGCTAGCTGGGAGGATCAAGAAAAACTGGATGTAGGGGGTGATGCTTGAGCTGAGCTTTGAAGGAGAGTAGGGATTTTAAGAAGTAGAGGTAAAGCAGGAGTGCATTCCAGGCATAGGGCACAGCCTAAAACACGGAGATGGAGGTGTCATGGGTAGGGAATAGCTAGAAGGGTCATCAAAGCAAGGTATAAAGAGGAGCCAGGCTGTGAAGGGCTTTCAGGACCGAGCCGGGGAGTTTGTTTGGGGTAAGGTATCAATGCAACTGTGATACGTTGTATTACATATATTGTAAGTATATTAGAGAACTATAAAGACAGTCCTCTTTGAGATCTGAGCGGGAAAACGTACTAACAGGAGGTGGGTGATAGGGAATCAGGAGCAGCTTCGTAGGGGAGGTGTTAGCACCTGAACGCTGTAATTCACTGCAACACAGGAAAGCAGGTTGGAACTTAGCTCAATAGAAAGGAAAAGGTCTTCACAATTAGAGTCAAGAGTGGAAGGGGAGGGAACCTTTTGAGGTAGGGAGTTTCCCCTCACTGAAAACGTTTAAGCAGAGGCAGAAGACTTACCAGGGATACAGCAGAAGAGATTCCTACTTGGAAGAGGGAAAAGTTATACTTAATGACCTTTGGGTCCATGTCTGACTCATCTAAAGACATTCTGGAAAAATCTGGCCACCTCCTGGAGTTGATGGCAACATTTGACCTATATTCTCAAATCGTCTAATCTTGGAGACCTTTCTGTTTGAGTTCTGAATTCAAAAAGCTCTGTTGGAAGTCATGTTACTTGCTTACTTCTCTTTTATGCCTTGTAATGAGCATCCAGCTTTTTCCTGGCCTAACATTTTTTCAGTGGCCTAAATGACATGCTTATCAAATCTGTAGATGTCACAAAAGTGGGAGGGGTAGCTGACAATTTGGACAGTAGTGTCATGATCCAGAAAGATCATGTCAAACCTGAGCAATGGACTAAATTAGTTAAGATTAACTTTAGTAGTGGATAAATGTAAAGTGTGGCACTTATGTTCTAAAACTCGATCTCTCTAGTACAGGATATAGGGATGGGAAGCGGCGTGATCAGGCCCCAGCTGTTTGTGTTCGATTCAAAGGAACTGGAAACCTTTAGCTTCAGGTAAGAGAAGAGGGATGTGCTGGCACTCTAGGAAGGTGTACAAAGGACTGGTATGCGGAAAAGAGACTACGACTGTTTGTCCCAGGAGGAGAGATGGACAGACGTCAGAGAGAGGGAGTTTACATTTCCTAGTGAGTTGTTATCCAGAAGAGATCCTTGGGGCACATTCAGTCCATCTATCAGCCCTCAGTTATCCAGCATGTATGTTGTGACAGGCACTGTGGTAGGTGCCACTGCCCCCGGTGGGGGGGGCAGCATGGGCACAGTAATAGGGCCCTCGGGCTACGTAGACTTTCAGGATTGGTTGCATTTGGCTCTTCGGAAAGGTCGTGGCTGCATCAAGACTAATTGTAAGAAAGTCATTTGGGCTAGGAAGCACAGCGTAAATTGGGCCATTTGACCTTTTGAAGACTGTTCACTGGTCTTGTCTTCTGGTACAATCTGGGGTTGTCCGATGTGATAGGGAAAGTGTGCTGTATCTGGGGTCTGTGAACCTGGGGCTGAATCCTGGCTCTGCTCCTTTCAGTGACCTGGAGGCAATCTACTTCCCTCTGGGGGGCTCAGTTTCTTCATGTGTAAAAGAAGGTCTCTGAGAGCCTTTCTACCTCTTCTGCTTGCTTGCTCCACGCTCTATAAATACCAGAGTGTGTCATATACGACGGCAGTTTTGGACTAGGTTGGCCTGGAGTTGGGCTGGTGGGGCTGGACTGGGCCTTTCCCCTTTATTTAGGAAAATACTCCACCCCCACCCCAGGATGTTTGATATCTCAACATCTTTGAAAGAGGGAATTGAGGCTGTTCTTGCTCTTAAAGCAGAAGATACTCTGGGTGAGTGAGGTCTAGAATAGCAGGCTCGGGGTCTAGGAATGGGATGGAGTAGAGTTGGAGTGGCCCATGCCAGGCTCATTGGTGTAGACGTGGAAGGAACCTCCGAGGCCATCAAATCCACATAGAGGGAAAGAGAGCAGACTGAGATCAAAAGAACAGGGAATGCTGTGCCCCTAGGAGCCCAGGGAAAGGGGCATGTTCTAAAATGGCCCTCCCCTCCCCATGGTAGCTCTGAGTAGGTGGGAGTTCTCAGCTGGGGAGAAGTTTGTGGCAGCGGTGGGTGCAGTAGCTGAGAGGAGGGTCATCTTCAGCAGGAAAATGAAACTGACTTCTTTTGGGGGCTTGCCAGGGATCAGAGAGAGGGCCATGTGCTCCTCTGAGCGATATCATGAACAAAGGATTCCATGGGAGGTGAAGGAGCTTTCCTTGGCTGAGGAAGGGCCCCAGATTCAGAGCGATTTGGAGAAGGCCATATCCGCTTAGTTTGCACATGGGACAAACACCTGGCTGTAATCCAGGATCGGGGTTCAATGTGCACGGCAAGAGACTTGGGAATTTTCTGAGGATCTCAGTATCCTGGTAATGGTGGAAAAGTGGAAAGGAACCCAGCCACCAGTCCGGTGCCCAGCCAGTGTAGCCCTAAAAAATTGAAAGGAGATGAGAAGGTCCCTGAGTCTGAGGATGACCTACACAGACAGAGTCCTGCTGCTTGAGCTGGCTCTGATTTCATTAAAGGCGCTTTTACTTGTTTGAGATACTTTAGGACCACTGAGTCTGTGATTCCTCTGATCAGCTCCTTTGAGAAATGGCTATTAACTGAGATAATATATATAAAGATTTTGTAAAGCTTCCATTGCTATCCAGATGCTGGCGAATATCTGTTAGTCTTCTAGCTCAGCAGCCTTGTGGGACTGGCTTCCCCTAGGTCATTGGAGAAGTGTTTCTAGTGGTGGGTCCATGTTCATTCTTGGTGGTTCCATTTGTTGGGGCTGACCCTGGTTATTAATTTGCTAATAATAATTGACTAATTCAGCTGAACCCAAATTTCCAGGACTGTTTGCACACTCTGGGTTTCTGAAAAAATGGGCAGCCCTTGGCTGTAGGAAAAGTTGTTGTCTGACTTACTGCAGCATTGGTGGTGGCAGGCAGGGGATGGTAGCAGATTGTTCTCCTCTGTTATCTCTGGCTCCTTCCTGCAATCCTATCCCAGATTATTAGTTTCGTGCCACAATGAGCACAAAAGGTCAGGAATTTATATGCCTAATGGGGTCTCTGTTAGGGTTCTCCCCCCCAACACCCACACTCTCACTCATCCCTTCTTTTCTCTGGATAGCTCTGCTGCATATGGTGGCCGCTCTGGGGCGTGAGGTTATTGCAAGGAAGCTCCTCCAGGCCACCTTGGGGCAGTAAACAGGAAACCAGTGCTAACAAAAGAATGCCTCTCATGAACTGCCCTCATACCACTCATGTGCCTGTCTCAGAGGGTTTCTTTACCAGCCACTGAATGGTACCTCATGGGTTCCTAGATCTAGGGCTGGAATAGACCGCAGAGGAAACTGAGGCCCAGAGAGGTTACATAAAATCAGAGGATCGGAGGTGTAGATTTCAAGCACCTGCAAGGTGGCAGACATTCCTTGGGTTTTCATTATCTCTGTAATCTTCAGCACTAGGAAGAAACCCCTGTACTGTCAGTGAGAGGCAGTGTTGCACAGTGGGTAGTCACGTTAGGACTTAGGGAGCCCTGGGGGTTCATATCCTGCCTCAAACACATGCTGACTGTGTGACCCTGGGCGAGTCACTGAACCTTTTTTAGTGCCTTGGGCAGTTGTCATCTATGTTGCAGAGTAGGTATCCATCTAAACTTCCCCCTATTTTATGCCTGCCTCAAGTAACAAAGTAAAGAAGTCTGTGGTATCTGAAATACGCCTTCCCTTTAGGATGAACAGTGGTTTGGGCTGAGGAAGGAATAAAGGATCTTGAATCGGGTTCTGTGCTAGGCACTAGTGATTCTAAGAAAGGCAAAGAAAGAATAACCCCTGTCCTCAAGGAATTTCTATTCCAGGGATGGGGAACCTGAGGCCTTATGGGGTAATCTAATACAATCCTTAAATCACTCTATAAACAATAGCTATTTTTAATTAATAGTTGGAGACCACATAAATAGATACATATGGGGGTGAAATGTAGATGGTAACCTTAGTGGGGAAGAGATCGGAGGTGGGGCCAGGGAAGGAAGGCTTCCTGAAGAGGTGGGATTCAAGCCAAGTCTTGAAGAAGTGAGGAAGCTAAGATGAGAAAAGTAGGCCATCAAGTCACAGGAAAAGATAACTGAGCTGTAGGAAATGATCATTTTGCAGCAGCTACAAGCTTTAGCCCCAGAAGGCATTACCACCTCCTGTTTCCGCCCTCCCAGGCATTTCTAGGGTTCTTGTGGGCTGGTAACGGTTTCACCTGTTGAGAAATCACAGCCACTGTAGACTGAGCTCAAAATAGTTGTGGACGACTGCTGGTGGCTTGAGTTTGGGCATCACATCTTTCTTTTTGTTTTTGAATGTCTTCCCTTCTTTGCGTTTCTGCCAAGCTTGGGGAAGCTTATTTGACTTTATTTTTCAGCATCAGCCTAGTGTTCTCCCTGACCGTTGGGCCATCTCAGTGGGGCAGCATTTTCCCACTCATTTGTCCCCCCAGGGGTAGCAGAAAGGAAAAGCCAAACTAGACTCTCCGGCAACCAGTGGACAGGCAGGGGTCTGCTGAGGAAATGTTTGTGGATCCTCCCAGCTAACTTTGTCCCCAGCAGTCTTACACCTTAGCTTCTCTCTGTTCCCTTCCCTGCCTCCCTAGTAAATATTTGTGCCAGGACCAAGTTCTAGATTGATAGCAAAAAGGGATAGAAAAAGTGCTGGTTTATCTGTCAGCCCAGGTATGTGTTTTTGCTATGCAGGGTATGGCATCCTGAAGCTGCTCTTGGCCCTAAGCTGGCAGGATCGGTCACCTTGGGTGGAGGAAGAGTGGGAGAAGGGAGAGTCAGTTGGAGGATGTCTTTTTTTCCTTTTTTTCTTTCATTCAGTTCGTTAGAATGTCAATAAGCTCCTTAGGCAGAGGAACAGTTTCACTTCTGTATTCTGCTGGAGTAAACACTGAAGTTACTGAGTAGAGGAGTGGCATGATTGGGTCTACACTTTAGGAAAACCATTTTGGCAACTGAATGGGGGATGGACTGGAGTAGGGGAAGACTTGAGGCAGACAGAAGCCTTAGTAGCTATTGTAATAGTCCAGGCATGAGGTGATAAGGTCCTGTAACAAGGGGGCACATTGAAGAGATTCTGCAAAGGTGAAATTGACAGGCCTTTGTGCCAGATGATAATTAAATCCATGGGAGCTGATGAGATAACCAAGTAAAGTAGGATAGAAGGAGAAGAGAGCCCTGGACAAAACTCTTGACAGACAGCTGTGGTTAAAGGGTGTGATCTGTAGGAGGACCCAGCAAAGGAGAGTGAAGTGCACTAAGACTTTAAGGACACTGAATAAAGCTTGTGGGCCCAACTTTATTCTAGGCATTAAATGTAGTCGTGACTCCTAGCCAGGGTTACAGAGACAAAAATTAATAGCCCTCAGCAGCTTACATTCTATACTAGGGAGAGGAGGTTATGGAAACAATTTGCCATAGACAAGTTAAGTACAAGACACCCAAGAAGTTATTTGAGCGGGAATTCAGGGAGCATGTCAGTGCAAAAACACTGGCAAGTGGCATATGGCCAAAAATTCCACACGTTATTATACCCTTGTGGGATTTGTACCTGGAAAGCAGCAATTTCTTTTTAATATAAAAAAATAATACACATCAAACCACTTCTATATCAAATTGATTTTAAAATTATATATCAATGGATGCTAGAAAGATACTTGATAAAATACATCACTTATTTGTATCAGACAGTAGGAGTTTTTCCCTTAATACAGTAGTAAATATCTTTATGAAACAAAACTTTAATATCATATGAAATAGAGAAACATTAGAAACATTCCCATTAAATAAAACAAATGTAAAATAGGGGCGTTAACTATCTTTGAAGTTAACACTCTTTGAAGTGGTAGTTGTACCAATAAAGCATTAAAATAGGA
Source organism: Phalanger gymnotis (assembly GCA_028646595.1). Lineage (NCBI taxonomy): Eukaryota > Metazoa > Chordata > Mammalia > Diprotodontia > Phalangeridae > Phalanger > Phalanger gymnotis. The sequence goes on along the minus strand of CM053627.1, from coordinate 13,800,820 downwards.
AAGTAAAGAAATTGTAAAATGTCCTAAAAGTAACAACATGCTAGGAGCAGTGAGTAGTGCTATTTTTAAAAGTGCCCAGTTGGATTCTAGCTGAGGGTGGGAGGGAAGCTTTTGCTTTCTGTAGAATGAAGCGTAATGAGATTTCATGGCATCAAATATGAAGTCTTTCACTTTATTCAAAGAAGAAAAAAATATCAACTTCTCAAGCCCACTGTGAAGGAGCCGTGCCTAGTTAATCAATTCACATTAAATATATATGTTCAATAAAAGTATTATACCTTTGCTAATGACATGTACAGAAAATGTAAAAGACAAAGCAAAAGTTAATTGAAGTAATATGACTTTGAAAAGATCACAAGCAAACCCTTCAAAAATAATCCACATTCCTTTCTACTAAACTATTTTTCCCCTTAGCAGCAAATAAAACTGATAATACCATTTTCAATGACCACAAAGTATTAACTCAGCACAACACAGAGCTTTAAATTAATTGGACAGAAATTAATGGAAAAACTAAATAGTTGGAAGGCATCCCTCTGCCAGTGTTAGGTCAAACTAACTAATGATCAAAATAGATTTATTAAACACTAATCCCTTATACACAAATGAATTCCCAAATTAATTTTTAGATTTACCTCAGAACACCAGTGGACTATTTTATGTAATTCAATTAATCCAAAGCAAAATTCACATGGAAAAGAAGGCAGGGAAAAATTTCAAGAGTAATTGTGGGGAAGGGAATCAATCAAAGGGAGTACTCAGCTTCTTACTACCTGGTTTGCCTTTGGATAGCTTGCTTCTCCTCTTTGGAACTTCTTTCCCAACAAGTCAGGAGGGAATCCACAGGTGCAAGGTGCTCCCCCATGGCTCTGGACCTTATGCTAAGTGGGTAGTCATTTGAAAGGAAGCTGAGAAGTGGGGCAGGGGACCCAGGAAGAAGGTACCTAGGGTGTATAGCTTGTGGGAAATGAAGAATTGATTGGCCTGGGAACCCTCATCGGGTAGAGGCTGTGGGAGGAGTTCTTTAGAGGGGCAGAAGGTACTGGAGAAGTTGCATGACCGAACACGAAGGAATCTTGCAGGATGATCAGCTGTAGTCAGGAAGACGCCAGTTGAGTTCAGCCTCAGACACTTAGCTGTGTGGCCCTGGGCAAGTCACTTAAACTCTTTGTATCTCAGATGTTTTGTTTTTTAATCTAAAAAATGGCGGGAACAGCAGCGCCTACCTGCCTGTGTTTTTGTGAGGTTCAAACGAGGTACGATACAGGTTCATTGTCCGCTTTAATGTGCGCAGAATGGCTGCATCGTCATCGTCAGTCATCCCGCAGTTTGACACTTGGTGCTTAAAGACCTGAGAGTTCTAATGGCCTCTAGGTTCAGTAGTGCTCAGCAGTGAGATGGTAGGTAGCTAAGAAGGGGAAAGCAGTCTTGGGCTTCATTCTTTTTTATGTTGCGATTTGTGATTCCATTGGTGTAAGGAGCTCTCCAGTGAGGAAGCTCCTTCTACCAACATAGATTGGCTGCATTGTGCTGTACTCACATAGGTAAGTGGTTTAGATAGGGTTAAATGATTTGCTCAGGGTCATAAAGGTAGTAAGTGACAAGCAGTATTTGAATCCAGGTCCAATGACTCCAAGCCCATGTTGTTTTCCCACTTTGCCGTGCTAACTCATTTTAAAAAAGAGAGAGAAGGAAAGAGGAAACTCAACCAGAATTAAGGAACTTGACCAAGGTCACACAGGTGGTTAAGTGGCACTCAGGATTGGGACCCAGGTGCCCAAACTCCAAAGCCAGCAGCATTTTTTCCATACTGCCATGTTTACCTCTCATACTTTGGCAGTAAATTTCATCGAATAAGATTACTTAGAGCCAGTCTCCTTCTTGTGCTTTGGCCTCCTGTCCTACTCTGTGGCAGGTATATGAAAATAATCCCTTTCAAAAGGTTTCCCTGCATCTGACTCACTGGTTGAGCTGATAAACCTCCCCGAATTGTGGCTGTGATCGATCCACTCCCAGTTATGGAATCTAGGATTGGAATTCCAGAACACAAAAGAACACATCGATTAACCACATTACTGAGCCTTTGAGGGCAGGCTTCTGGCCATGTGCAGGGGGAAATTAAAACCCTCAGCTTTGGAATGCAGCTAGACACGGTCATTTTGTTGCTAGGCAGTGAGTTTGTCCACTTAGTAGCAATTGTCGTTTTCTGTTTCCTCTGTGTAAGTTAGTTTTGACTAATAGACCTGTAGCGAGAGACAGAAAATTCTAGAAAGCAAAGTCATCTGCCTGGGTTAGGGAGAGTGCCTGGGAGGATTGGAAGCATTTGTTGTTTACTGTGTGCCTGACAATGTGCTAGGGACTGGGGTGGGGTACGAAGACAAAAACGAAATGCTCTTTACCTACTAGGAGCTGACCTTTTGAGGGGCAGAAGATTGTTGCTGTGATTGAGTCATTTCTGACTCTTTCACTCCATTTGGGGTTTTCTTGGCAAAGATATTGGAGTGGTTTACTATTTCCTTCTCCAGCTCATTTTAAAGGTGAGGAAACTGAGGCATACAGGGTTCAGTGACTTGCCCAGGGTCATACAGCTAGCCAGTGTCTGAGCTCAGATTTGAATTCAGGAAGATAACATTTATTAATTGGAATGTTTAGCAGGTAGAACAGCCACTCACCCTGTAGCACCTCACATCTCTCTCATGGGCAGGTGGATACCTGCTAAGTCCTTTCGCGACCTCTCTCTGGCTTAGGAACTATTCATAAAAGTGTTTTAATGGATATAGCTTTGGTATTGAACAGATGATTCCACTGCTAAGCCTGGTCGATCAATGCCATACTTGACTAACTAGGTATAACATATTAGCCAAATTAGTTTATCCCTGACCAATTTCTATAATTCTTTGCTTAACTTGACTTCTCAACAACAGCTGTAGTATCCATCATTTCTAGCTTCATGCTTAGCTGACGCAGTTCTGAAAATCTGTCCTCTGACCTCCCCCCCCCCTTTTTTTTAAACTCTCTCGGTTCAGTCACAGGATAACCTTTTCAGATGTCCCTACTTTGATTAGTAATAAAATTCTAATCTTCTGTCTTTGGTCAGATAAATTTCCCCAGTTTACAAAATTCAGCAGCAACTTACGTCAGAGACAAGGTAACTGTTTTTCTTAGAACTCACAGAAGGCATGACTCAGCAGCAAATCTTAAAGGGATGATGATATATTACGACATAAGTTAACCAGCATATATTAAGCACCTGCCCTACCTAGGCCATGCATCAGGCTAGGTGCTGAGATTACAAATACTGAAGTGAAATAGTACTTGCCCCCAAGGAGTTTCTGTTCTGCTGAGGGGTGGAGTCATCAAAGCATACTTGGGGAAGTGTCCTGAGTGGCTAAAGAGAGACCAGATAGGTAGGAACAGTCATTGAGCTCAGGACATTCCCACTTCAGCTCCGCCAAAACATTTAGAGACATCTTCTATGAAGAGGGAACTTTGTGTGGATAGGTTAAATGATGGCGCAGAAATTTTGAAAACGGGAAAACAAGAAACCTATTTGTGATTAAGAATGGATGAAGGCAGAGTCCTAGATGGGATGTTGCATTGGACCCAAAATCAAGAAGGGCTTGCTTTAGATCCTACGTCTGGGATTTTACTGGTTGTGAGATCACAGCAAATCACTTAACTCCTTGTGCCTCAGTTTCCTTATCTGTAAAGTGGAAATAAAGCTGTTGCTCTGAGAAGCTACTGGCAAGATAGTGTATATAAAGCACCTTTTAGTCCTTCCAAGACTGTCAGTCTGGCGATCAACCAGCAAGTGCTTATTAAACACTTATTATGTGCTAGAAGCTGATATCTCCTACTATGATTCAATCATAGGGTCACTGATTTACAGCTAGATGAGGCCTTGGAGGTCACTGAGTCCAACTCCCTCATTTTACTGGTGAGGAAGCTGAGGCCCTGAGGGTGTAAGTGACTTGTACCAGCTAGTGTTAGGGGTAAGATTTGAACCCAGGTTTACCTGGCTCTGAGCCTTGTCCATTGCACCACACTGAAGATGGTGATCATCATACTCCAGAGTCAGGTTGAGTCAGTGAGCCTTTGGAAGTGCTTCCTATGTGCCAGGCGCTGTGTCCACAAGCAGTCCACCCTCAAGGAGCTTCCATTCTCCGGAGGCCTAGCACACATAGTAGGCGCTTCATCAGAGTCAGTAGAGCTGTGGATGGGCCACGACTTTAACTTATTCCAGAGGCTTGTAATTTCTGTATCTTGGCTTCTAATGACTAATTATTACTCCTTCTCTTTATTTGGTGCCAAATGTCAGGAACAAACCCTAAATAGAATGTTCTTCTTAACGGGAAAATCTGCCCAGTTCTGTTGACACCAATCTGCTTTTTGATGTAGTTTCTAAGAACGTCTCAGGTCCCAGAGGCCGCCTTCCATTTGTTTAGCTTTTGCTGTGGTGGCCCCCACTGGATCGTCCCCCCGATGGCTTGGGGGTAATCGCTAGACGGCGAGTCCTGGCTTGGTGAACATGTGGTCTCAGTGAGATGCTGTAACTGAGCAGAAGTGTTTGCTTGTTAGCATAAACCTCAGATCTCTGCGAACTGTGCTGAGTATTTTTTCAGGAATACAAGGAGGCCTCATCTTTATAGATTCCCAGACTGTGATTACACAACTCTCAGTCAGACGTTTTCTAGGAACTCTCCATAGCCTGTATGCTTGATCAGAAAGTATTTGAGGTCTGCTTTACATACATGGGTAGGAAGCCCCATTATGAGGCTTAGAGACTGGGGGCAGCCACCCAGCACTCCTTCATCCCAGGAAAGTTACTTATGAGACTGGGTGTGACGTTTGTCCTGCAGATCCTCCCAAAGGACCTGGCCCTTAGCTTTGATACACAGGCAGCTCAACAAGCATTTTCATGCCTTTGGAAAGGTGAGCCAATATGGAGCCAAGCCTAGAGTCAGTATAAGTCTTGCCTCTGTCACATGCATGCTGGCCGTGTGGCCTTGGGCAAGTCATTTAACCTCAGTGTGCATAGACAACTTTCTAAGACTATGACTGTCTCCAGAGTTAGGACGTCAGCTCCTCGAGAGGAAGGATTGTTTCCTTCTTTGCCTTTGCACTCCTCTCCATCCCCTAGGATGGTGCTGCTGCTTAGTAAGTGTTCATTGTTGGATTAATTAATAAATTGAGGTGGTAGGTGGCACAGGGGATCTTCACCAGGTATTCCTTGTGCCAATGAAATCACAAATCTGGTAAAAAAAAAAAAAATTGAGTGTTGAGTATCCCAAGATAAAACAGCCTTCTTCCAAAGGTTTATATTCTCTCAGAGGTGACCTGGGCACAGGGTAGCAGAGACAGGGTAAATTCAAGGCAATTTGTCAGGGCAACACTGGCTGGGAGGGGGCCAGGAAGGGTCTCATGTAAGCAGAGAGGGTATTTGGCCTGGGATTCCAGTAGGTGAGGATGAGAAGTGTGTACATTCTAGGCATGGACAAGTTGGAATAGTTGGGGTGAGGTTGAGAGTGAGAGGAAGAGAGTAACATATGGAAGCTTCGTACTACCATATTTCAGAGGTCTAAGATTTCCCCCATCAGAGTCATTTTTACTCCAAAACACATCTCCAAATCATAGTAGAAATAGAGTAGTTGGTCATTGATTTGGGAGCGGCTAAATGTTGCGTGTACCAATGTGATAACTTCTTTTGTGCTGGAAGAATGGGGAATATTGAGAATACAGAGAATTTGGGAAAGGTGCACGTGAGCCGATGTACAATGGAGTAGAACCAGAAAAACCATAGACAGAACTATCGAGTAAATGAGAAGAACCCCCGAAAAAGAAAGTGAATGCTGTCCTTAAATAGTAGATGAGAAAGTACTTCCCCTTTTCTTTGCAGAAAGGGACAGGGGTAAGAGCGAACTCTGGTTGGGTGGAATATTAGAGATCTGCTCAGACTCAGCTTACCTGTTGGTTAGCGTTGCTGAAATTTTTTTTCCATGAAAAATTTGTTGTTACAAGAGAATGTGAGTAAAGAATGGGGAGAGGGATGTATGAAGTTAATATAGAAACAGAAATCCCAGTATATTTTTAATGCTTATTGATTGGTTGTTTGGAGACCAAGAGAGTAGATTTGTTTATTCGAAAACATTTATTAAGCACCTGCTGTGTACAAAATAACATTCTGAGTGCTGGGGATACAGAATTTTCATGGGATACGGGCCAGGCTTCAGGAAGATCTGACAGGTGCTCATGTCAGTGTGGGACCAGGTAGAGTCACAGCCGTGCAAATGGAGATTTGGGAAGTGAATGACTATTGACACGTAGGAGCTAGAGAGGCAGAGCAGTGGAGAAGCACAGAGGGATCGTGTGACCTTGGACAAGTCACTGATGGGTTCATAGATGTAGAGCTGGAAGGGGCTTTGAAGGTTGTCATCCAGTCCAATTCCTTCACTTTACAGATGAGGAGACTAAGGCCCTGAGAGATTAGAAGACTTGCCTGGAGTCACAGGGTCTAAAACAGGATTCCAGGCCATCCTTTTCTACACTACGCCACACAGATTCCTTGACTCTTTGTGCCTCAGTTTCCTCATCTGGACAATGATGGCCTTTGAAGCTTTGGATTGGTATCTAAAGGCTAGACCTCCTGGGAGAGGAAGCGTGGCACAAGGGAGGAATGCTGGCTTAGGGGGCACACACAGCACATGGGTTCAGATCTTGGTGGTGTCACTTTTTACCTATGTGATATTGGGCAAGTCATTTCAGCTTCATAGGCCAAAGGAAAGGGATTGGATCCTCTGACCGCTCAGTGCCTCAGTTTCCCCATCTGTAAGATGATGGGCTTGGACTAGATGAACTCTGAGCTGTCTTCTGCTCCACTGAAGGTTAGGGATCCACTGTGGTGACCGGTTCACACTTGGCGTTGTCTTTGGTTTTGCCATATTATTTGGGAAATGTGCGCCCCCTTGTGGCCAAAGAGAAAACTCCAGCAAGCAGACTCCCTTAACTTGGCTCTTGGCATCTTCAGAAGTTTTTGTTTCTTCCACTTTCTCCTTCACGTTCCCTTTTCCCTTTTCTCTTTCCTCTTTCCTCTTAATTTGTTTTGGCCGAGCTTCGCCATGTAGGACTAGGCTCTGACTTTGTCTCTCCCCACTCACCACCGTGCCACACTGGGAAAGTCCCTTCGTTGTTCTGATTTCAAACCCTACCTCAGAACCACCGAATCAGAGTATCCTAGGACGAGACCAGGGCTGGAAGGGAGCTCAAAACTCATCGACCCACCCCCGAGTCCATTGGATAGAGGAGGAAGTTGAGGATGGCCATGGGACCCTGGCTGGGCTGCTGCAATTGGGCATGAGTCTCAGTTTCTTTGTTAAATAGGGTGATAGCCAAGTCCAAAGGATTTAGTTACCACCTCTTGGCTAATGATTCTCAAACCTGCCCCTCCTGCCCCACCTTCTCTGCTGACCTCCAATCACACGGCTCCATCTGGATGTCCATCCAGTAGACCCCTTAAACTCAACATGTCCAAAACAGAACCCCTTCTCCTACCTTCCCTATTACTGTGGAGGGCACCCAGTCTCTTAGGATCACAACCCAGGAGTCAGCTTGGATTCCTTATTATCTGTCTCCCACCCCCCACTCCGTCACCCCCCAAGCTGTTACCAAGGTCTGCCCATTTCAACTCTACAGCACCTCTATAACACCTCTCCAATGCTCCTTCCTTCTCCCCTCTGATGCTGCCACTGTATTGGTGCATTACGATTCTCATCACTTCACCCTCGAGTCCCTCCCCACTCCAATCCATCTTCCATCCCCAATCACATGTTAAGAAGAAATGAAAAATATATGAATAAAACCACTTAAGCCATCAACGTGATTGTCCTAGTGGGTCTGACCTCATCACTTCCTCCACCCCCATTAAACTCCAGTGGTTCCCTTTCACATCCAGGAGCAAATACAGAATGCTCTGTTCAGCATTCAAAGCCCTTCCTAACCCAGCCCTCTCCTGCCTTGCCAGTCTCGCACCCTACTCCCTGGCGTGTAGTCTTTGATCCAGTGACACTGGCCTCCTGGCCAGTCCATGAACAAGACTCTTCCTCCCTCAGCTCTGGACGTTGTCTATGACTGTCTCCCATCCCTACAGTGTGGCGTTCCTCCTCTGCTCCGCCTCCTGGTCTCCCTGGCTTCATTTAACTCCCAACTAAACCTCTTTTTCCTACAGGGAACCTTCTTCGACTCTTCTTACTTGTGGCGTCTTCCTGCTGTGAGTTCTTGGCTGTGTTTCCTGTATGGAAGTGGCTTTGTTTATATTTGTCTGTTTGCACGCTGTCTCTTTGTTAGATTGTAAGCTTGAGGGCAGACACTGTCTTTTGCCTCTTTTTATATCCCCAGCTCTTAGCACAGTGGCTGGCACGTAGTAGACACTTAATAAGTGTTCATTGATTGATTTATTAAGCGCTTACTATGTGCCAGGTGCTGTATACTCCACTCAGCGTTGATGCTGCTGTGCTCCTCACCAGTCACGGTGCCCTTTGACCTGGACCAGTGACATCATCAGTGTGACGAGCTTCCTGGGGAGGAACTTGTACCGATGGTGCCGTCGAGTGGGTGATGCCGATCCTGGCGCCCTCTGACACCTCCTCCGGGTAGAGCGAGGCGGCCTGGGGGTGCTGGCTGGTGCCTTAAATTCCTGATTGTAAAGTCAAGGTTGGCGCAGGCTCTGCCTGGGAACAAAGGGCCGCACGCGGGCCCGGCGTTCGGGGAAATGTTTAACCCCCATAGGAGAGAACGCTGTGTTCTCAAGCACCTGAGTGGATTGATTGGCCCACAAGCAATAATCGTACTTGGGAGTGCAGACATATGGAGTTTGGTCCTGACCCTGGGGCCTTGGGCAAACCTTTCCCTTCTGCTTCTGTAAAATGGGACCAGTAATCCTGGACATTGTGGAAAGAGCGCTGAATTGGAGGTTTCAGGACCTGAGTTCCAATGCCGGCTCTGCCCCTTAGGGTTGCCTTGCCTGGAGCGCTCTCTCTCCTCTGCTCAGACTACTGACCCTGCTGTCTTCCTAAGGTCCAACTCACATCTCTTCCCTAGATCCTCTCAATCCCGGTGCTTTCTCTTTGTTCATGATTTCCTGTTTATCCTGTATAGAGCTTGCTTTGTATTTCTCTATGTTTGCGTGTTGTCTCCCTTGTTAGATTGTGAGCTCCTTGAGGGCAAGGACTGTCTTTTGCCTCTTTTTCTGTATCTCCCTGTAATTCATTGGAATCAGAGAGATTTTCCTATGTTTATATTAATGTCAAAAAGGGAAAAAATAGATTGAGAATCACATTTTGAGAGTAAGAAGGGACCTTAACCTTAATAATCCTACCCTTTCGTTTTACAGCTGAGGAAATGGAAACCTACGGATGTCAAGTGACTTGCCCAGGGTCACACAGGTTAAAAAAAATGGCAATGTCAGGATCTGAATCCGGGCTCTTTGGAACTCACCGATGATTGGTTTTCTTTAGCAGCTTTAAAAAAAGCATTTCTCATTTATAAAAAGATATTCTCCTTTGGCGATGCTATCATCATTTATTGCTGTCGATGCCTCCCTGTTGGCAGACAATCGCTCCCTTGGCTCTGAAGTGGCCAAGGCCCTGACTTGTGTCTTACTGGGAGGCTGCTTCAGGGGGACCTCAGAGTGCAGCTCCTCTTGCCAAGGGCCTCTGGGAAATACCCAGGTCTTTCTAGGAGCCACTTGGCATTGGCTCGGGGCCCCAGCCCTCCAAAGCTCAGGGATGTGAATCTCTCAATTCTTCTGGACTGTTTGGGGCTTTGGCAGCTCTGACGCTCCCTTGGCCACAGGTGGGCGCCCGAAGCATCCGCAGTGATGACGCTCTGCCTGGCCAGAGTCAAAGGAGGGGTTTGGGGTGGAGAGGGGGAGACGGCTGCTCCGTCTTGGAAATTGGGGGCGCTCAGCAGATGGCTGTCGGTTAGCTCAACGTGCTCAGGAGATTCTATACCGTACTGCGTCTGTGGGTTTCAAAGGCCTTGCTTCTCACGAATGAGCCCGGTCTTTTCCTCAGCTGCGTTCTCAGGGAGGTGGCCTTCTCTTCCTTTTCAGATGAAAGAAGCTGGTCCGGACGAGTGTAGCGAGGTAAGCGTCGCCTATGCGCCAGGTTACTGTGCTGGGTGCTGGGGATTTTCTTTTTGGACTGTTCCTGTGATTTCTTTGGGATAGGGAACTCCCAATAAGGAAACTCCCTCTACCAATGCAGATCGGCACCCTGCTCTGCATCTGCCAGGCTTAGGAGAGTTGCCTGGGTCACTGAGAGGTCAAGTGACTTGTCCAGGGTCACACGGTGGGTAAGTGGCCGAGGCAGGGTTTGGACCCAAGTCTTCCTGGCTGGCTGGCTCCCCATTCAGTGGGCAACACTGCCTCTCAGATGTACAAACGGAAAGCACTCCTCCCTCCTCCCCCACCCCGCCACACACACAGACACACACACACACATATACACACATACCCCACTTCTACCATGAGTAAATCCAACCAAGATTGCATAAGCAGACTCTCCCCTAATTCCACCGGGCCTGCTGTAACCGTGTGGCAGCAGTTGTTTCATGCCAGCCAAGCTTACTGTGAAACCAACTGCCCCTGGTAAGATGGTTTCACCTGACAGCCTCAGGGTAAGAGTGCTGCACTTGGAATCAGGGGGACCTGGGTTCAAATCCCACCTCTGGCCACTTATTAGCTGTGTAACTCTGGGCAAGTCACTTAACCTCTCTGAGCCTCAGCTTTCCTCATCTGTAAAGTGGGGATGGTCAGAACAGCACCTACCTCACAGGGGTGTTGTGAGGACGAAATGAACTGTTTGTAAAGTGCTTTGTAAATCTGAAAAAAACGCTACCTCTCAGCTCTCGCTGCTTTGTCATTTGGGGGTAGGCCCTGTGATTTCATTGATGTAGGGAATTCCCAGGGAGGGAGGGAACCTCCTTTACTAATGTAAAAGGGCACCTGCTTTGAAACTTCCTGTCACTGACAGTTGCCTGGGCTCAGTGTGTGGGCACATGGGGAGATTTGGTGATTGGCCCAGAGTCACCTGACCTGTATGTGGTCGAGGTGGAACTGGAACCCAGATCCTCCTGACCCCAAGATTGATTGGCCCTTTCTCTACTCTGTCTCATTGTCACCTTGTGTTGTGATTTGTCATCTGTTCGTAGAAGAAACCACTGCTGTTAGCTTACTCTGTACAGCCTCTCACAGCGACTGTTGTGAAGGACTTCATTTTTTATGTATGTTCTGAAATGTATGAAAAAACAAACCCACAGCTGTGGAAATGACTTGGAATGCTTTGTACTCTGTTCCTCATGTACAGCTAAGTTTTTGGACAAGTCTTTCTCCTGGGCTTCTAGTGTAATTGCTTTGTTTGTTTTTTTTTCCCTGCTCCTGCCGATTGTTGAGGACTGTCTCTCTTGTCTGTCTGATGCTGGCCTGGCCATTAGCTGTCGTGATTTTATTTTTTTTTTTATGTTAAGAGAAGGGAATATTTAATTTGTTGGTAGGTTTAAAAGGCAGACAGAGGTTAGCAATGAAGGCCAACAGGCCTCGATGGAGGTTAGTCTGCCTAGATTATCCTGCTGACCACTTCTCCAGGTAGAGAACCTTGCCAGAGGACAAGCCTATCTCTATATCTGTCTCTCTAGTGTTGCCTATCTCTTTGTTTCTGTCTGTCTCCATCTCTTCTCTCCCCCTTACTCATAACGCTTTGGTGATAATGCCCCCAAAGGAAGGAAGTTGGCAGATCAGCAAACGGCTTCTGGTGGGGGGAGTTCAGACGTGGGCAGAGGCTTTGGTTGGGGCCCGCTGATGGTCAGGGGCATGATCCTTCCTTGTTTGTTTCCTCTCCCTGAACTCTTTCTCAGCCTTCTTGATTATCCAGGAGTATTGAGAAAGGATCCCTGAAGGCCAGAACTGGAAGGGACTTGCAGCCGGTCTCCCTAGGCAATGCCCCGGAAGCTGGTCGTCCAGACTCTCCTCTGACGCCCTCAGCGTTAGCCCGTTCCCCTTCTCCTCAGGCCTCTTCCAAGGCTGATGGAATCCAATTGTCAGCTGACCGATCCAGGCCTTGGCAGAAGTGGGCCACCTGTCAATATCAAGTCTCTCATTTCATCTGGACGGATGGTGTGTCAAACGTTCCCCATCTTGAGTGGCCTCCTGGTACCTCTGGAGTGAGAGCGTCTGGGTTCCGCTCCCCCCTGACCTTTATTACCCATGTGACCTTGGTCCAAGCCTTTAAACTCTATGGAACTCCGCTTTCCCTTATTAAAAATGAGGGGACTAGAATGGTTGGCCTCAGCTGTCCCTTCCAGTGTTTGGTCCAACGTGCCAGTTTTTAGCATAATGTGGGGGGCCGAGATGCTTCCTTTTTGCTGCTTGACCCCCCCCCCCCCTTTTAACTTTATGAAGCTCCCTGGATAAAAGTGGCAACAGGAGATCAGTTCTTGGTTTTGGGAGTGAGCTCCCTCTGCTGAGAAACTCAAGTCTTGGCAGACTTTTATAGCCTTAAAGAGTGACTTGGCCATCATTTTCCGACAACAAAGATATGTTGTATTGTGTTGTATTGTATTGTGTTGCTCTTAATCATCCCTATGCCTCTTGGTCTCTGTGAATTTTAAGAAAGGGTTGGGTGAGCAATTGGAGTCGGACATCCTCTGATGCCAAGTGGTTCTCCCGAGCAGTCCCATGTCCTCGCTGGGGGTGGTGCCTCCATCCTCATGTTATGTCCAGGAGGACTGGAGGTGGATTTTAGCATTAATGAAGGGCACAGATAAAATGCTTCCACCTCTGAGTTAATGAAATGCCTTTCTGTCCGTGGTGGCCAGGGACCTTGGAACCTGGGAGCCAGCTGCTGGGGAACACGTTGGGCTCCATTTGATGGAATCCCTCAGTGAACACAGAGAGAGTTGGCTTACAGAGATCTCTTTCCCCACCACGTGCCTGGGCATCAGACATTGTGAGGGGACCTTTTAGACCCTAGAATCTGTTCAGAATCCAGAATGGACCCCCAGGATAGCTGTCAACCCAGGCCCTCAACATGATCTTTCAGGCTGGGTAGCCATGGGTTCCGTGGTTGTTGGCTGGGTGCTACACCGCAGGTGTCTGTTTTTGGGCTCCCCAACCTAAAGATCGCTAGGTAGTTTGGTTGGTTGGTGGTGGTTGGGGAGGGGTGTGTGGGGTGTTTTTCCCATGTAACGATTAGGACAAATCTCATCAGATCAGAAAGATTTCCCAACCTTAAATGAAAACCTACTTATTTCCACCTACAGCCAGACTTTTAATGGTAATAGAGCTTGGCCAAACCCTAGAAAGTCATAGGCATGAGCTTTGCCAAGGTTGAGAAGAGTTCGGTCAGTTGGCATTCAGGTACCTAGCAGCCTCATTACCTAGTCAGCGCCTCCTTGAAGCAGCTACTGTAGAAAGCAAATGCGAACTCTCCCAGAAGGAGGGCAGCCAAGAAAGGCAAGGGACCTTTTAATCACGTGGCCCCCTGCCAAGCCCTTTGGTTTCCCCCACCTGCATTATCTTGGTGACTATTTCGTTTTTCAATTTGGGTGGATCAGCATTTAGAAATGCTCCCTCTGAGCTCTACATTTATAAAATGTTGTTTTCATTTTCTGTATTAGAATTCATTTCCAATTTTTTTAAAGTGGAGCCAGCTGGTGGCACCTGGAGGCAGCACTCAATCAGGCCAGGCGGGAGCCAAGGGAGCCAGCAGGGATGGCGCCCTGGGGCACTTGCCAGATCCTGAGGTTCTTGGTGCCTACTAGAATATCAGAGCTGGCAGGAACTCCAGAGGTCATCTGGTCCAACCCCCTCCTTTTCCCCGTGGAGAAGGGCAAGTGACTTGCCACAGTCACACAGCTGGTAGAGGGCTGAGATAGGTCTCAAACCTAGACCTTCTAGTTCTCTGACCAGTGCTGTTTTTGCCGCACCAGCCATTGGAGAGAGTGAATCATGTTATGCATGATGTCATCTCGTGTCTCCACGCCTCTGCACAGATGGTCCCTTATACCTAAAATGCCCGACTTTACTGCCTGCTTTACTTCCACCTCTTAGGCCTTGGCCCGGGTGCTCCTCCCAGAATGTAAGCTCCTTGAGGGCAGGGCCTCTTTGTAGCCCGAGTCTGGTGCAGTGCCTGGCACGGAGAGTTACCTAGAGTCCCCTTGCTCTTCCTCTTTTTCTGGCTTCTGACAGCGCTCAGCTCGCGCGCCTCCTCCGGCCCCGCGTCCCTCCTGTCTGTTGTGTGCGTGTCTCGTATCTCTGTGTAAATGAGGACGTAACCTCCCTACAGGCAGGCGCTGCTTCGTCTTCCCTCTGCGTCTCCGGCGCCGGACGAGGCCCGGGCGCCCAGCGGCTGCTTCGTAAACTGACCGATGGATTGGGAGCTGTGGTGCGTGCATTTGCTCATTCATGACGGAGTATTGGACCGCACAGTTCCCCAGCCAAGGCCAACATTTACCGCCGACGTCGCGGAGCTCGGCACCTCATCCCGGCGCTCGCCTCGGAGAGCCCAGAGGAAAAGAGGAAGAGGACGTGTCGCAAGGGGCCTCGAGAGTCGCTCTAGTCGAGGGGCGGAATTCTCAGGGAGGCCCGATGGAAAGAGCGTGAGATTGGGTGGTTCAAATCCCAGCTCTGCCACCTATAACGTGTGGGACTTCAGGCACTTAATCGTGGGCTTACTCCTCGGGCCTTACTTGGGTCATCTTGAAAATAAGAGAGAGAGAAGCCTCAGGGGTCAGGGAGAGAAAGTTGTCCTGCTGGCTGGGGGGCTGCTGGCCAAAACCCAGGCACCTCTCAAGGAATACATGGAGCAGAGGAGGTGCTGACCTATATTAGCGGAGGGAGCTGAGCCTCCAAGAAGGTCCTGCACCAGGGTCCTTGTCAGCTTTAAGTCTATGGGAAGGGCTTGGGGAAGAGTTCTGGGGACCTGGACCATGGGCATCAGTCTAGAAAACTCCCAGTGAGAAGTCTCCCTCCACTAATAGAGATCAGCATACCTGGGGCACGAAGTTGCCCAGCCAGCGCAGTCCCAGGCAGGGTTTTCTGACTCCAAGGCAGCCCTCGATTCTGAGCCCCATGGGGCTTCTCATCGGAAACTTGGATAAAACAGGCCCAAGCCTCCGATTTCATTGGGAGTGGGAATTTCTTTTATGGATGGGTAAAAATGGATGAGCTCCAACTTGGCAAGTTAGAACCTTAGCGGAGCATGGTGGCCAGGTCCTGAGAAGGAAGTGACTAACCCAGAGTCATACAGCCAGGATGGATCAGAAGGAAGACTTAATCTAGGTCTTCTTAAACCAGACACTGGTCCGTCATTGTCATGGAAATAGCAGGCTATAACTAATGATGAGTTATTTCATTAATAGAATTCATTTAATTAATAGAGGACTCTCAAGAAGGCTTTGTGTAGAAAAGAATGCATGTTTCTTAACTGAGCAGTTAAACCCTGATCTGCCCAGGGTACCTTTTGTTCTGCTTTTGGCAAAAGAGTCAAGAGAGACTCAATTTTTTTCTTTTTGTCCAAACAGCCTCACCAAGGTTGGATCATTTTCCTCTCCCTCGAAGGACCCCCAGGGGGCACGGGGACAAGACAGCCTCACTGGATCTCCTTCACAGATAGACTATCTGTGTTGGTGGTTCCCAGAGGGCCTGGGCTGGGGTGTTTAATGGGCCCCAGCTCTGTTCTGGGAGGCCACTGACTCCTCTGACATCCTGTCAAAATTAGCGGAATCGAGGCCTGGAGGGTGTAATTGACTTGTAGGATCAGAAGATGCCAGGTTGGAGGTCGTCCAGTCCAACCCCTTCATTGTATAGAGAGGGAAACTGAGTCCCACAGAAATTAAGTGACTTGCCCAAGGTACCACAGATGCCAAGTGGCAGAGCTGGGATTTGATTTCGGGGCTTGTCACTGCCGAGATCATTGTTCTTTTTCTCCTCGCGTCCTTCCTTTTCTGATCTGATTATGGAATTGTTATAAAAGGGATCCGTGCTATTTGGGGAAATGATCCTTGTTTGTGCCTCTTCTACTTAACAAAGCTTTGGGGGCCTCATGTGAAGTCAGTGCAATGGACAGAGTGTGACATTTCGAGACTCGTGCCTGGGGTTCAAATCCTGGGGTTTCTTTAATAAATGCAGTAGAAGAGGCCGCTCAGGATGGAGCTGCTGGGCGGCCACGTGCCCGAGCAGTGGGGCTGGAGACAGATTGTTTCACCAGAGAAGGTTTGGTCAAAAACTTTTCCTTCCAGCTCTGCTCTTTTCCAAACCCGTTTTGTGTCTTAGAAGCAGGAAACCATTGCAAGTCCAAACCAAGGCTAATGGGACTCATCTGTTCCTTTGAAAAGTCAAAATTCTAGAAGTAAATTGATTTTGTGTCTGCCCTCTACCCAGGTAACGAATTCACTCATCCACTTATTACTTGGCTTAGAACATCCCCCCACCTTCTCCCTCTTCTGTCCTCCTCCCTTCTCCTCCCCCTTCTCTCCTCTCTGTTTCTCTCTCTCTCTCTCTCTCTCTCTCTCTCTCTCTCTCTCTCTCTCTCTCTCTGTCTGTCTCTGTCTCTGTCTCTGTCTCTGTCTCTGTCTCTGTCTCTGTCTCTCCCTCCCCCCACCCTCTCTCGTCTGCAGTGCAGGCACCTCTCACGCAGTGAGGCTGGCACAGTGGAGCTGGGAAAGTGTAGCTGCCATCCCAGGGCAGGCGGGCGATGTTGACTGAGCTGTTGGGCAGTTTCATTCAGGCTTTGGCATCCGAGAGAGAAGCTCGTGTGTGTCCAGGCTGCGCCTTCTTTTAGGTCCAACTTCCAGGAAATATTCTTTTATGCTGTCTCGTGGGTTTGAAATGTGATACTTGCAGCTGACACCAAGGGGAGGTGACTTGTTTGATGAACACATGGAAGGGTGTACCTCTGAGCCAAGTGGTGCCTGATTGTTAATATGGGGGTGGACCAGGATAGAAAGAGAAGTGAACTTGAACTCAGGTTAGGAAGACCTGGGTTCAAATGTTGCCTCAGATGTACCAGTCTTATACCTGTGAACAGGTCAGTTCACATCTCTGATTCTTCATGTCTTTGTCTGTAAATTGGGTGGAATAATGCTCAAAGTTTTATTTTTCTTTCTTTTCCGGGGGAGGGGCACAGTTTATTCAGTTGTGAAACTTGTTCAGTTCTTGGTAGAGCAACGTGGGGGTGAAAAGAGAACAAGGAATCGCAGAGCTGAAGGATGGCCCTGAAGGACAGCTGCTGAATTCGCAGTACATTTGACAAGCAGGCTGTGGGTGACAGAGGAGCGCGGATTAACAGTCCAGCCTCTCCTGTTCCACAAGGCTGAAGGAAAAGCTCATTTTATTTGGTGTCTGTTTAGTTCAGTACCTAAAATGAAAGAAAAAGGCGGGGGAGCAGCAGCAGCCCGTGTGGAGCCCCTGCCTCGGCTGCAGAGTGCTGGGGGCGAGGCCCCCTCCAAAGTTGGCAGCTCGCCGACTCAAGCGAGGATGTGGGTGCAGGGCATGAAAGCTGCTGCCGCCTCTGCCACTGCCAAGCTGGGTGCCCGTAGACAGTGTTACAATCTCTGTTTTTTTCTTTGCAGGAGCAGGAAGCTTCAGATTCGGAACATCCCCCCTCACCTGCAGTGGGAGGTAAGGCCATTCACCCTGCATGCCCCCTCCCCAGTTAAGACAGCCGAGCACAGTAGGGGGCAGTGTTGGCTTTGGTTCAAATCACTTTGCACCCTGTGGTTTAACCTCTGTGTGCCTCAGTCTCTTCATCTGTAAAATGAGGATTGGACCAGTTGCCTTTTGACTCTTCTGAGCCTCAGTTCGTCACCTGTAAAAATGACCGGCTCGTCCTAGCCAACTTCCCAGGGCCTTCTTTCACTATTTGTCAGTTAAGGACTAGCTCTGTGCCTCCCCTGCCAAGTTGTGTCTTTTTTGGGTTGTCCCTTCCACATCTCAGGGCTTCGGGGTGCAGCGCCTTGGGATCCAGAAAGTCTGCGCCAAATGCTTTGGCCCTCTCTTCATATCACAGAACAAGTCTGAATTTTTTTTTCTTTCATGGAGTATTAACAGAACCTTCTTGTAAAATTTGGGTTAAATATTTGGTCAAAGGTTCTGTGTCGGGTGCTGGGCTTTGTATGTGACCTGTGGCTTCTGCACAGCTCCCTACCCCAAATTCCCTTTTAATCTCTTCTACGGACTCGCAATGGGGAAAGTCGTGATGTGGAAGGGAAGACTGTTGATTTCTTTTCACTTTGGGATTTAGGAGACCTAAGGTCACCGGAACCAGAGGCTCTTACCTCAGCTCTGTTCCTCTCACTCCTGGATGAGTGTCAGAGAACCAGGCTGTCCCCTGACCCCAGGCTCCCTTTCTTTCCAAGGTGTTGAAAATAAAAACTACCTTCTTCTCATGCCTTCTGAGACCCTGCCCACTTCCTCTGCTTTTTTCCTCTCAGTCTTCCTGGAGCTGGGAGGTGCTTTAAAGGGGGGCCCTGCACCCACCAAGGCTTCAACAGCCTGACCCAGAATGAGCTTTAGAAAAGGTTGGGAGCCTCCGGCCTCTGCCCTCTCCTCTCCTCTCTCCAGGCCTCCTCTCTTGGGGACCTAATGGGCTTAGAATTAGGGGATCAGTTGTCACTTCCATACAGAGGGTGACCATGGACAGAGCTCTGCCTTTGGAGGCAGAGGATCTCCCTGCATTCACATATAACCAGAAGCTTCCTCCCCATGTGAGTTGACCCAAGTTCCTTCAACTCCCTATGCCTTGGTTTCCTTTTTTATAAAATAGGGGTTGGGGGCAGGGGGGCTCAGTGGTCTCTCAAGTCCCTTGAAGTCTTAGATGTAGGAGTCTCTGGTTCTGATTCCCAAACTAACATCTCTGGCCCTGGTCACCTCCCTCTGCACGATCCCTGCGTGAATGCTGGGCCACCTGCCTAGCCACTGTGCAGGAATTGCCCCAGGAACCTCAGACTCAGCCGGCCCAGCCCTGGCTGCCCTCTCTGCCTGCCTTCCTTTCAGTCCCTCTGTCTTCTGGGCTCTGTCTCTCCCTCCTTCCCTCTGGGACTCTGTCTTTCCCTGCCCACCCCCACCCCCCGCCATTGTGTCCCTCTAACTGTCTCCTTTCTCTTTCCCCCTCCTGTCTATTCCCCCTCCCTGCCTCTGTTTCTCTTTGACTGTCTCTCCCCCCACTCCCTCTTTCTCTGTCTTTGCCTCCCTCCCTCTTCTCCCCTTCTTCCTCCCTACTTGTTTCTCCCCCCTCTCTCTGTATCTCTCTCTTAGTCCTCACTTCCTAGCTCTCCCATCTCTATCTCTCCTTTCTCTCCTCTCTCTTTCCTCCCCTTGCCACTTCTCTCCCTTTCCCTTTCTCTATCTCTCACTTTCTCTCTATTCCCCCCCTCTTATCTGTCTCAGTTTCTCTCTTTGTTTCTGTCTTTCTGTCTCTTTCTCTCTCTTTTTCTCTGTCTCTCTGTTTTTCTCTCTCTGTCTCTGTGTGTCTCTCTGTCTCTGTCTCCATCCATCTCTGTTTCCGTCTCTCTGTCTCTCTTTTCTCTCTGTTTCTTTCTCTCACTTCCCCTGCCCTGCCCAACTCTTCCTTCACCCTCTGTCCTCTCTTTCCCTCCCTCTCCCCCTTCCCTCCTGGCCTGCCTCTTTATCTTTGTTTCTCTCCCCTATCTCTCTCCCTCTCTTTTTTTTCTCTCTTC